>CM070790.1:34081722-35281722 GCA_036346955.1 Dipus sagitta | reverse complement strand
AGGCACCATGGTGTGCTCAGCACTGAAATACCTCTATCACATCTTCCAAGGCTCAGGGTCCATTGCGGAAGAGGTGGCAGAAAGAATGTAAGAGCCAAAGGAAGGGTAGGACTCCTCACAATGTGCTCCTCCAGACACAAAATGGCCTGGATATCCATGACCTCACACTGCCTGACACTACCTACACAAGACCATCATAACAGGAGGAAAAAGATCCTGACATCAAAATAAAAGAGAGACTGATTGAGAGGAGAAGGGAGTATAGAGAGTGGAGTTGTGAAGGGTAATGTGGGAGGGGAGGAAATTACCATGGTTTACTGTCTATAATTATGGAAGTTGTCAATAAAAATGAATTAAGTTAAAAAAAAAAATAGGATTTCAGCCGGGCGTGGTGGCGCACGCCTTTAATCCCAGCACTCGGGAGGCAAAGGTAGGAGGATTGCTGTGAGTTCGAGGCCACCCTGAGACTCCATAGTGAATTCCAGGTCAGCCTGGGCTAGAGTGAGACCCTACCTTGAAAAACCAAAAAAAAAAAAAAAAAGGGATTTCACGTTGGGTGTGGTGGCTCACACCTTTAATCCCAGCACTCTGGAGGCAGAGGTAGGAGGATGGCCATGAGTCAGAGACCACTCTGAGATAGTAGCGAATTACAGTGAGACCCTACTTTGACAAACCAAAAAAGAAAAATGGATTTTTCCTTAGTTCCTAAGACAGGGTCTCACTAGGTGGTTACAGGCTGGCCACCCAAGTGCTGGGATTAAAGGCATGTACCACCATGCCTGGCTGATTTTTTTTTTTTCCAGGCTGAGCTGGAATCAGTCTCAGGCTGGCCTCAAACTCACAGTGATCCTCCTACCACAGCGATCCTACCTCAACCTCCCGAGTGCTGGAATTAAAGTTGTGCACCACCACATGTGGCACATACCATTTTTTTTTGTTTTGTTTTTCAAGGTAGGGTCTCACTCTAGCCCAGGCTGACCTGGAATTCACTATGGAGTCTCAGGGTGGCCTCGAATTCACGGCGATCCTTCTACCTCTGTCTCCCGATTGCTGGGATTAAAGGCATGCGCCACCACGCCCGGCTTTAGGTAACACCATTTTTAACATGAGGTCCCACCCTGCAGTTCAAAGTTACTACTCCATGAAGTGCAGATATATGTACTTCCTTCTACTACTAATATAGTATGTGTATGCAAAAGGCCCGGGGTTCAATCCCTACCACCAACACAGTTTATTTATTATTATTATTTTTGTTTGTTTGCTTTCCAAAGCAGGGTCTCACTCTCACTCTAGCCCAGGCTGACCTGGTACTCAGAGTGGCCTTGTACTCATGGCAATGCTCCTGCCTCTGCCTCCCGAGTGCTGGGATTAAAGGCATGTGCCCCCACGCCTGGCTCACGGTTTAACTTTTTTGTGTGGCAGTTACCTATACCTCTGGAGCAATAATGTGACATGCAGTCCACTTATCGAAAAGCAACTTTACCTTCTCTGCTTCACTGCTACTTTCTTCGCCTGTGGCTTCACTGGAGTCAGATTCAGGAGAGACTCCATCCTTCAATTTGGGGCTTTTCCCTCCAATTCCTCCATTCCCTTCCCTTTCTCTCTTCACCCTCCCAGGCTTAGGAGCACGGGTGTCTTCCTCGGAAGGCTCCCCACTGTTTATCATTTTGGGGGCTTTAGCAACAACTGCTGTCTCCTCACGGGACTCCTTTTTCTTTTTGGAAGTTTTGGATTTAGGAGAGATGACGTCATCTTGAGATGGCTCTTCTTGCTTCTTTACCTTTTTGGACTTAGGAGAACCCATATCAACTTCAGGCTGCCCTGCTTTCCTTTTAGCTGTCTTAGCTTTGGGGACAGTTGTTTCTTCAACCCCTTGTGCTGGCTCCTCAGTCTTAGATTTTGTCTTGTCTTTTCGGGATTTCTAAAAAATTAGACACAGAAATGAACATCAGTGCAGCAACACAATCCATCAATTCTTATTGCAAGATTCCTTGCAATTATAAGGAATACAGTTTTGGGCATTTCAACATTTGTATTTTCAGGATGCAATAAGGTAAACAATATGTACAGTACCATTTCTTAGTTATGTGGAGATAACTATGTATTGATACCCATTCTAGCATGGAAAACACTGTGCCTCCTGGTAACTTTCCAATTCATATTGGTGAAACCATTGTAAAACTGAATTTTCATGAGCTGTCAAGTGGCTCAGGGGATGCTCCAACAGGCTCTAAGATACAAGTGATCAAGTCTGTCCAAATGTAATTCCAAGAGAAATCAGGCCTTCTATGTTGACAAATCAAATAATGTAGGTAGATTTCTTTTTCACTTCCTGCTAAAATTCCTATGCAGGTAGAGTGAGACCCTACCTCAAAAAAAAAAAAAAAAAAATCTAAACTTTGTACCCTCCTAAATGGGAGAGCTGGTTTTAGCATACTTAAAAAAAAAAAAAAACTGGGGGCTGGAGAGATTCCTTAGTGTTTAAGGCACTTATGTGCAAAGCCAAAGGACCCAGGTTTGATTCCCCAGGACCCACATTAGCCAGATGCACAAAGATGGACACACCTGGAGTTCATCTGCAGTGGCTGGAGGCCCTGGCGCACCCATTCTCTCCCCCCCCCTTTCTCTGTCAAATAAATAAAAAATTCTTTTTTAAAAAAATCACCCCATGGGCTGGAAAGATGGCTTAGAGGTTAAGGCGCATGCCTGTGAAGCCTAAGGACCCAGGTTCAATTCTCCAGGTCCTACATAAGCCAGATGCACATGGTGGCACATGCATATGGAGTTTGTTAGCAGTGGGTAGAGGACCTATCATGCCCATTCTCTCTACCTCCCTCTGTCTCTAATCAATAAATAAAAATTAAAAAAAATCACCCCATGTATTAAACAAAAACACCTATTTTAATAAGCACACAGGATAAAGGGGAAAAAACGCGTCAAAACCAACTAGACTAAAAATTCTGATCCTCTCCAACTTCTCATGCTACTGAAAACTTGTAGCAACTGCATGCTGTAGCCATCCCATCAGACCCTCTCTAATATACCCCAGGCTACTGTCTATTCTCAAATCATGAATTAAGGCATACTCCGTGGTAGGGCACCTGCCGGACTGAAGCACAGTGAGCCATCTGTCACATATGGCAAAAACGACCTACTAACTACCTAAGATTGAGAAGTCCAAGCTTTGGAACATACTGGCGCAGTGAATACACGTGGACTCCCTACTTCTCCAAGCACCTGTGGGATTAAAGGCATGTGTCACCATGCCTGGCTGTTTGTTTTTTTCCAGGTAAGTTCTTGCTCTAGCCTAGGTTGATCTGGAATTATTCTCAGGCGGGCCTCAAACTCACAGTGATCCTCCTACTTCAATACTGCTGTTTTAAAAACTTCCTGCATAAGACAACCCAGAGAGAGTCCAAGTCATATTCAGTAAGGCGTTCAGGGCCAACCTTTGCTCACACACGTCTCACCAGAAGAGACTCAGTCACAAGTGAAATCACTAGGCGAGGATGTCACAGACTGATAGCAAGGTAGTGAGAGGCTGTTGCACACTGCTGCCCTACGTAAGGAGGGTGTGCGCTGCATCCACGGAACTACTGGGCACTGAATGTTTTCCCCAAAGGCAGCTTACGGGAAAATAATCATTATTTACCGTACTAGACAGGTTTAAAAACGAGTGAGTGTCCCCGCGGACGCCGCCGGCGCGTGTCCAAAGCTCCCGTTCCAACCCGGACGCCGTCCACTTCATGCGGCGCGGAGCCCCCGACCGGCGCGGGTGCACGTGGGCGGCCGGTCTCCCGCCCGGCGTCACGGCGGGCCGCGGGGCTCACGCTCGGGGGCACGGGCTGGAGGTGGGGCGGGCCGCCGTCCGCAGTGGCCTCGCGTCCCGCGCCCCACCGCGCCGCTCCCGGGGCGCCCGTGTGGCCCGCACGCCGCCGTCCGCGACCCACCTCGCGCGCCCGGGCGGCCCCGGCCCTGTCCCCCCAACCCCCCGGAACGCTCGGCATCACCTTCTCGCTGGGCTTCCGCGGCGTCTCCATGTCCTCGGCGGACACGCCCGGTCCCGAACGGGCCTCACTGCGGAGCTTTCCCGGCATCGCTCAGCACGCGCAGCGCACGCCCTACCGGCCTCGTCCACCGCGTGCGGCGCAAGGGGCAGCCGCTGAAGTGTGGAGCCACGCCGCCTCCGTCACTTCCGTTGCGAGGCGTTTCCGGCGGAAGTGACGCGCTCCGGGCCAAGAGCGCAGCTTCGCCAGCCGCCTTGAAAGCGCTTTCCGCGGTCGGTCCGGTTAGACCATTGACCAGCTAAGCCCATGGACAAGAACTGGCGCAATCACCGCAGAGTTAGCTTTGTAGTCGTTTCTTCTGGTTTGCTTTTGTATGTATATTTTAACTTTATTTATTTGAGAGAGAAAATGGGCGTGCCAGGGCCTCCAGCCACTGCAGATGAACTCCAGATGTATGCGCCACCTTGTGCATCTGGCTTACGTGGGTCCTGGAGAATCAAACCCGGATCTTTTGGCTTTGCAGGCAAACGCCTTAACCGCTAAGCCATCTCTCCAGCCCTGCTTTTATATTTTTATTTATTTGCAAGCAGATAGAGACAGCCACTGCAAACGAACTCCAGATGCATGCGTCACCTTGTCTGTCTGGCTTATGTGGACACCGAGGAATCAAATCTGGGTCCTCTGGCTTGGCAGGCAAGCGCCTTAACTGCTGAGCCATCTCCCCAGCCCAGCTTTGTATTCTTGAACTCTGGCCAGATTCTCTCCACCTCTACCTGATAATTGGTCTGCCTTTTTGTTTTTTATTTTGAGATTGGGCCTCCTGTCTCCTTAGTCTGACCTCAGATTCACTCTGTTATCAGAAGGCGACTCAAAAGTCCTGATCCTTCTCCCTCCATCTCCCAAGTGTTGGGATTATACAAGTGAGCCACCACCACCAATGTTTAGCTGCTTTTATGTGGTGTCTTTCAGTGCAGAAAGGTCTGGTCGTTTATCCTTAGGCGCAGTGAACATCTCTGAGCATTCTTCCTAGCAGACAACCAAACCCTGTTTTCAAGACGTTTTCTTGACTGGTGGAAGAGATAGAAAAGTGTCAGTTATTTAGAAGGCACATCCAGCACCTAACTGGGCCTGAAACCAGTAATGGACTCCTAGTGATAAGTTATTCTAAATTGGACAATACACTAACTACTTAAAGCAGTTAAGGGAAGATGTCTCATTGAGTGATCAATGATATAGTGTTAAGCTTCTATGAAAAAAATGAATGATCCAAGCCAGGTGTGGTGGCTCAAGCCCTTAATCCTAGCCCTCAGGAGGCAGAAGTATGTGGGTCTGTGTGAGTGTGAGGCCACCCTGAGACTACACTGTGAATTCTAGGTCAGTCTGGGCTAGAGAGTGAGACCCTACCTTGAAAAACCAAATAAAATAAAAACTATAGTGATCCTCCGCTGAGGATGTGGCTCAGCAGTAAGACCTACTTATAGTTCACCACTTAGATCTTCGTGGTTGATTGTCTATCTGTTTGATTGCCTTTTCCCTGGATAGCCGTTTCTTTGTTTTGCTTTTTTTTTTCCAGGTAGGGTCTTGCTGTAGCCCAGGCTGACCTGGAGCACACTATGTAGTCTCAGGTGGCCTCAAACTCAAGTTCTGCTTCCAGAGTGCTGGGATAAAAGGCATGCGCCACCAAGCCTCTGCTTTTTTTTTTCTTCTTCCTAACCTGAATTCATGAGCTAGGTGTCCATGTTCCGAGCTTGCCAATCATTGCACTTATGTCATTGCTATGGACTAGATTCTGGGCTCCTGAGGCCAGAGGCCTACAACACACAACCTGGGATGTTGAGGACTGACAACGAACTAGTACTCTTACAACTTAGTAGGAACAAGAGTAAATTTAGAGCTCAAAATTACATAAATGCAGAACCATTGTGCCTGTGTCTGGATCCAGTCCCTGTCCCTCCATGCAGCATTGCAAGCGCACCCCTCCAGGCTTACCTGGAATGTGATCCTCATATTGATTCAGCTGCTCATTCACTCACCCATGTACCCTGGGTTAGTGTCAAGTGTCCCCTTTGTCCTCAGACCCATTTCTTTGCTTTTCTTTTTTCTTTCTTTTTTTTTTCCGAGGTAGGGTCTCACTGTAGCTCAGGCTGACCTGAAATTCACTTTGCAGTCTCTGGGTGGCCTCGAACTCACGGTGATCCTCTTACCTCTGCCTCCTGAGTGCTGGGATTCAAGGCGTGCACCACCACACCCGGCTCTCAAACCATCACTCCTTCACTCTCATGGAAAAGCCCATGTAATTGTGAAGATGTGTGGTACTACTGCCTCTACCCTTCTTCATTCAGGTAATTTCCCACTGTTCATCGACATTTTGAAATCTGGTGTCTTCCTTCTGTATATAGCATCTGACTTCTCAGCCCTGTCAGCAGAAATAACCTTTGTCCCCAGAAGGCCTCCTAACACACCCAATTGTCTTCTCTCCAGTTGTTCCCTTCAGATCTCAAATTCAGCCAACTGTTAGACCTTCAGTTCCCTGCCCCTCTATACTGTATTCACTTCTATCCTCATGCAGCCTAGACGCCACAGACGTGCCTCTCTCTCTCTCTCTCTCTCTCTCTCATAATTTCTTTTTAAAAATAAAATTCTTAAAGCATAGTGAAAAGAGAATAAAAGGAGGTTTTTTTTATTCAAAGGTATAGCTGAATAAGTAGATTTGTTTACAACCATTCGTGGAAATACTTTTTAAAAAAATACAACCAACTTCTTTGCAAATTACAGACACATACTTCAACTGTGATGACCAATTTATAGTGGATAATGTACATGATTAGGCAGAAATGGGCAAGCTCACACTGGTATATAACTATCGAATGCTTAGTCAAAACTCCGTTTGTGGCCCCCACTTCTTGGTCGATTTCTGTTGGCACTTCTTCTTCTACCATCTTGCCGGCTTCCTGACCGGCTCCCCTGCCGACTTTGTCTACCAGATCGGCCACCAGATCGACCACCAGATCGGCCCGAACGGCCTGACCTGCCACTTGACCAGCCACTCCTCTGTCTGGAATTAGCAGATGTGTTCCCATCATAATATTCTTCAATTTCAGGTAATTTGGCTGGGACTGAGAGAATCCAGTCTGAATCATGCCATTCTGCCTATTAAGAAGATTTACAGGATTAATATAAATGCAAAATAGAAACTATAAACAAACAAAAGAGGAAAATCCTTTTTCACATAACTATTAGCTAAAGCCATTCATCTCTTAAAGTATCTGAAGCATGAAAACCACAAAAGAAGCAAAACAAAAACATGTTCAAGTTTTTTCTTTGTTTTTTAAGGTAGGGTCTCACTCTAGTCCAGGCTGACGTAGGACTCTATAGTTCTAGGCTGGACTTGAACTCACAGCAATCCTCCTACTTTTGCCTCCAAAGTGCTAGAATTAAAGGCGTGCACCACCACACCTTGCAAAAAAATGTTCAAGATTTGTTTCAGTAGAACTCTGAGACCCATTTCAACATTCATGAATGTATACAGCAATACTATTGATCTCCTCAGCACAAAAGGGCACATTACTAAGCTCTGAAGTACTCTGAGCAGATACCTCAACAGATCCAAAAGTCAAGTCAGCCATGGTAGTCAACAGCTGTAATCCTAAAGCAGGAGGATTCCAAGTTTCAGACTTGCTAAGGCTAAGTTCACAGTCAATCTAGGCAATTTAGTGAAACCTTGTCTCAAACCAAACATAAAGAGGCCATATAGATATATATATATGGCCTCTTTATCTTTGGGGATATAGTGCAGCAGTACAGCACTTGCCTACCATGCATCAAGTCCTAGGTTTAATCCCCAGTAAATAGATGTATACAATACTTTATGATTTTTTAAATATATTTCATTTTTATTGATTTATTTGAGAGAGAGAGAAAGAGGGAGGGGGAGAGGGAAAGAGAATATGTGAACACCAGAGTCTCCAGCCGCTGCAAACAAACTCTAGACACCTTGTGCCATCTTGTGCATCTGGATTACATGGGTCCTGGGGAATCGAACCTGGGTCCTTTGGCTTTACAGGCAAGTGCCTTTAACTGCTGAACCATCCCTCCAGCCCTGATTTTCTCTTTTTGAGGCAGGATCCCACTGTAGCCCACCTGACCAGGAATTCACAATATAGTCTCAGGCTGGCCCTGAACTCACAGCAATCCTCCCACCTCCACCTCCCAACTGCTGGGATTAAAAGTGTGTGCACTACTGTGCCTAGGTATTTTATGAAATTTTTATAGACTAAAAATAGTATAAACTGGACATGGTGGTGCACACCTTTAATCCCAGCACTAGGAAGGTTGAGGTATGAGGATCCTATTGAGTTTGAGATCAGCCTGGGGCTAGCTTGGGCTACAGTGAGAACCACCATCAAAAAAGAAAAAACACCCTGGGCTGAGGAAATGGCTTAGGGGTTAAGGCGTTTGCCTGTGAAACCAAAGGACCCACGTAAGCCAGATGCCCAAGGGGGCGCATGCATCTGGAGTTCATTTGCAGTGGCTAGAGGCCCTGGCGTGCACAATCTCTTTTTCTCTCTATCTGCCTCTTCCTCTCTTTCTCAAATAATAAATAAACAATTTTTTTAAAAAACCTAAAAAATAAAGAAGCCAGGTATAGTGGCATATGCCTTTAATCCCAGCACTAGGGAGGCTGAGTTGAAAGGATCACTGTGAGTTCGAGGCCACTCTGAGACTACATAGTGAATTCCAGGTTATCCTGGGCTAGAGTGAAACCCTACCCTGAAAAACAAAAACAAACGAAAAAAAAAAAAAAAAAAACAAGGGCTGCAGAAATGGCTTAGTGGTTAAGTGCTTGCCTGTGAAGCCTAAGGACCCCAGTTCAAGGCTCGATTCCCCATGACCCACATAAGCCAGATGCACAAGGTGGCGGATGCATCTGAAGTTCCTCTGCAGTGGCTAGAGGCCCAGGTGTGCCCATTCTCGCATTCTCTCTCTGCCCCCTTCTCTCTCTATCGCTCTCAAATAAATAAACAAACAAAACAAAAGGCAGGATTTAAAAAAAAATACTTTTTGAGATACCTGTAACCTTTCCGACTCAGTTGTGGGAACATCAAAGCAAACACCCTAAAAGCAAAATAAAAAGAGGTTGATTTAGATGCATGATTTAATTTTTACTAATGAACTAAAACATTAAATATCTAATTTATTTTCTGTAATTTTTTTATGAGACAGAATTGGCATGCCAGAGTCTCCAGCCATTATAATTGAATTCCAAATGCATGCGCCCTCTTGTGCATATGTGTGACTGGCTTACATGGGACCTGAAGAGGTCACACATGAGTTTGTAAGCTTTGCAGGCAAGTGCCTTAACCGCTAAGCCGTCTCTCCAGCATAAACACATTTTTTTAAAGTATTGTATTCCATCATTGTTTACATGATCAAAATAGATGATAAGTAACAATATATGACATATGGTTTTTTTTAGTGTATTTTCCTTCTGTCTTTTTTTTTAAGGGGAGGGAGAAACACGGTCTTAGGTAGTACAAGGTAGTCTCAAACTCACTATTTACGTAATAATGACTTTCAACTGTTGGATCTTCCTGCCCCTACCTCCCAAGTGCTGAGATGCCAAGCTCTGGCACTATGCCTAGTTTATGTAATGCTGGAGCCTGAACCCAGGGATTCACGCATGAGAGGCTAGCATTCTACCAACTATATCCCCAGCCATGTTTATGTATTTTCTAGTCTATAACTAAGTATAAAAACTAAGAAAATAGCCAGATGTGGGGGTGCACGCCTTTAATCCCAGCAATTGGGAGGCCGAGGTTAGAGGAGCAGGTCAGCTTGGGCTAGACAGAGTGAGACCCTATCTTTGGCAGGGGAGGGATTAGAACTACTAATAAAATAAATTTTAAAACTAAATTTTTGGTAAATGTCTATACTTGTCACATCCTTCCTTCAATCTTTGTTGAGGATAATTTTAAACCTTGAGAGAGAGAACTATTTCCAACAATCTAGTTAATAAATTTTAAGCTAAAATGAACTTGGGTAGTTAAGTTAGACCAAAAAAAAAAAAAAACCAAAATGTTTTTTTGAGGTACGGTCTCGCTCTAGCCTAGGCTGACCTGAAATTCGTTCTGCAGTCTCAAGGTGGCCTCACATCACAGCACTCCTCCTACTTCTGCCTCCTCGGTGCAATAAAGACGTGTGCCTCCATGCCCAGCTCTATTTTTTAAATGTTTTTGTTTATTTATATGCAGAGAATGAAAGAATTGGGACACCGGAGGTTATTAGTGCTGCAAATGAACTCTAAATGCACATGGCACTTTTTAAAAAAAAATTTTGTTCATTTTTATTTATTTATTTGAGAGTGACAGAGAGAGAGAGAGAATGGGAGTGCAAGGGCCTCCAGCCACTGTAAACGAACTCCAGACACGTGCGCCCCCTTGTGCAGCTGGTTAACGTGGGTCCTGGGGAATCAAGCCTCGAACTGGGGTCCTTAGGCTTTACAGGCAAGTGCTTAACCACTAAGCCATTTCTCCAGCCCACATATGGCACTTTTGTGCATACCTGAGTAAGCAGGCTGTTACCTAGTGCTTTTAACCACTGAGCCATTTCCCAGCCCACAAAAACTTACTTAATTCATGTTATTCACATTAACAATCAAGACATATTAACCCGACTTAAAAAATAGAAGCAAGCCAGGCGCAGTGGGGCACGCCTTTAATCCCGGCACTTGGGAGGCAGAGGTAGGAGAATTGCCGTGAGTTCGAGGCCACCCTGAAACTACAGAGTTAGTTCCAGGTCAGCCTGAGCTAGAGTGAGACCCTACCTTGAAAACCAAAATAAAAAAAAAGCAGCCAGGCGTGGTGGCGCACGCCTTTAACCCCAGCACTTGGGAGGCACAGGTAGGAGGAACGCTGGGAGTTCGAAGCCACCCTGAGACTACATAATGAATTCCAGGTCAGCCTGGGCCAGAGTGAAACCCTACCTCACAAAACCAAAATATAAATAAATAAATCAAATTAAATTAAATAGTGAGGGCTAGAGAGATGGCTCAGCAGTTAAAGCATTTGTCTGCAAACCCTAAGGACCCAGGTTCAATTTCCCCAGTATGTGCCCAAGATGGCACATATATCTGGAGTTCATGTGCAGTAGCTAGAGGCCCTGATGTACCTGTTTCTCTATCTGCCTCTTTCTTTCTCTCTCTCTCTCTCTCACTCAAATAAATAAATAAAATACTTAAAAAAATAAAAAAAAAAAAACAGTGAGCCAGGCATGGTGATTCAGCCTTTAATCCCAGCACTATAGAGGCAGAGGTGGGAAGATAATAACTACAGAGTGAGTTCCAGGTTAGCCTGGGCTAGAATGAGACCCCACCTTGACCCTCTCCTGCCTTGTGTACAAACAAGTAAACAAACAATAGTGTATTCTCCAAATTATAGAGTGGTTTGGTGATTACAAGCATGGATTACTTAGTCTCAGAAAACATACACACAACCACTCATGCTATGTGGACCATAGCAGATCAACTTGAGTTTCTGCACAGCATGGTGGTGTGCATGCCTTTAATCCCAGTATGGGGCGGGGGGAGGAGGATCAATGTTAGTTTGAGGCCACCGAGACTACATAATGAATTCTAGGTCAGCCTGGGCTACAGCAAGAGCCCACCTCAAAAGGAAGGAAAGAGGGAGGGAAGGGAAGGGAAGGGAAGGGAAGGGAAGGGAAGGGAAGGGAAGGGAAGGGAAGAAAGGTAGGTAGGTAGGCTCCAGGTGTGTTGTGATATACCTGCAATCTCAACATTCATGTGGCTGAAGCAGGAAGGTAACAAGGTCCAGGCCATCCTGGACTACATGAGATACTATCTTGGGTATTAAGAACTTGGGCATTAAGAAACAAAGAGAATGTCTTAAAGCTCTGAAAGAATGGGTCATTTATATAATACCTCAAATTGTTAAGTGGAACCAAACCAAGACACAGACAAGTATTATATCAGACAGTATTATTCATCCCACTAGGCTTTAAAAAAAAAAAAAAGAAGAAAGCTGGGCGTGGTGGCGCATGCCTTTAATCCCAGCACTCGGGAGGTAGAGGTAGGAGGATCGCTGTGAGTTTGAGGCCACCCTGAGACTACATAGTGAATTCCAGGTCCGCCTGGACCAGAGTGAGACCCTACCTTGAAAAACAAAAACAAAAACAAAAACAAAAACAAAAAAAAAAAAACCAGAAGAAACAAGATCTAGCTGTCTTTATAAATATTTATAGTAGCTGATTTGAAAGCTTAATGGTCTAGAAAAACCTACCATATTTCCTTTCAGGAGGCACATTCTGGTTATGTGAGACACAGCATTACTACTCAGTTTTCTGTTAATTTCTTTCCAAGCACAGCTGACATCCTGTATTTCTTCTGGGCTTTCCAGAGTCATGGTCACAAATCCCTTAAGAAATAAAAGTCACAGCATGTTTGTGAAAAATTAGAAGCAGGACACTGAAATTCTCACAATATGGCCCTTCATGACTTAGCTGTACAGTATGTATATATATATTATTTATTTGAGAGAGAAAGAGGGAGGGAGGGAGAAAGAGAAAGGGAAAGAGAAAGAATGGGTGCACCAGGGCCTACAGCCACTGCAAATCAACTCCAGATGCATGTGCCACTTTGTGCATCTGGTTTATGTGGGTCCTGGGGAATGAAACCAAGGTCCTTTGGCTTTGCAGGAAAGCACCTTAACCCCTAAGCCACCTCTCAAGCCCTTAGCTGCACTTTTTTCTTTTTTTTGGTGTTTTGAGGTAGGGTTTCACTCTAGCCCAGGCTGACCTGGAATTCACTCTGTAGTCTCAGGGTGGCCTAGATCTCATGGCAATTCTCCTCCTACCTCTGCCTCCCAAATGCTGGGATCAAAGACATGCACCACCTCGCCCGGCTAGCTGCACAATTCTTATGTGCCAATTGTACAATAGGTTTGCTAAAAAAAAAGATCTTCTTTGGAACTATATGGAAAACATAATTAAAACATCTGCTGAGAGGCTGCAGGGCCTCCGTGGTGGAGCGCGCCAGCTCAGGGCCTGGGACACCGTGTCAGAGCTGGACGTGCTTTGGGAGGACTGGGACGTCCGCCTCAACGTGTCCTCTCAACAAATGAAAACAAGACCGGAGAAGTCCTTCTTGATTGTTTAGATTCAACTGAAGACACCAAAGGAAACAATGGGGAGAGAGGTAGACTCTTAGTAACAAATTTAAGAATTATCTGGCACTCTCTGACACTACCCAGAGTCAAGCTTTCTACTGGTTACAAGTGCATATTGAATTTTATGACAAGAACTGCTAACTCTAAATTACAAGGTGAGGTGGTTTGAGTCAGGTGTCCCCCATAAACTTAGGTGTTCTCATTGCTAGGTTCCCAGCTGATGGAGATTTGAGAATTAACGCTTCCTGGAGGCAGTGTATTGTTGGGGCAGGCTTATGGGTATTAAAGCCAGTTTCCCCATGCCAGTGTTCGGCACACTCTCCTGTTCCTGTTGTCCACTTTATGTGGGCCAGAGGGTGATGTCCACCCTTTGGTCATGTCATCATTTTCCCTGCCATCGTGGTGTTTCCCCTCAAACCTGTAAGCCAAAATAAACCTCTTTTTCCCACAAGCTGCTCTTGGTTGGTTAATTTCTACCAGCAACACAAACCTGACTGTAACACAAGTTCAAACTGAAGCTCTTTATAAACTAACAAAATGTAATATTACTCATTTTAAATTTATATTTACAAATTTGTTTCCTGGAAGCCCCAGACTTTTTACTTCAGTGATTGTAGTACACAGAGCATATGAAACTTCTAAAATGTATAACAGTTTTAAGATGAGAAGTGCAGTAATTCAGAACAAGCAACTAAGATTATTAGCATAAGAACATTTATGTAAGATCAACAGAGTGTAGAATTTGTCCAGTGATCAGGGATATTTAGGAATTACCAATTTGAGAATCTTGTGGCAAGCAAATATGAACGACAGTTTTAATGTCAGCATACCATATCTGCAGATTCGTTCAATAAAGATTAGAGATTCAAAATTTGGTTTAGCTCCCATCACTGAAAGCTGTCAGCAGAGTGGAGGATATGTTCTTGGTTTTCAAACAGATCCTGTGGGAAAACTACGAGAATCAGTTAAGGAGATTAATTCACTTCACTAAGTCTATTTTGTCAGTCCTACAGTCGGAGTGAATTATGAAATAGAAGCAAAGCCACAGTCCCTCAAAGCTGACAGAGAAATAGACGCTGCTAAAAACACGGATGCTTTTGTGGCTTATTTTGCTGGTGGCAATAAGTAACAAGTTGGCGAACCTGTATTTTCAGAAGAACTGGGGCTTGCAATAGAGAAATTGAAGGATGGATTCACTCTACAGGGACTTTGGGTAGTAATGAGTTGATCTTGAGTTGAGCTGGATTTCCACTTTAAAAAAATCTCTCGCTGGGCGTGCTGGTGCACTTAGGAGGCAGAGGTAGGAGGTAAGAGGATCGCTTTGAGTTCGAGGCCACCCTGAGAGTCCATAGTGAATTCCAGGTCAGCCTGGGCTAGAGTGAGACCCTACCTTGAAAAACCAAAATAAAATAAAATAAAATAAATCTCTCAAGTGTAAAGACAGTAGTTGCCTACTCTGAGAACAGTTTTTATATTTACAGATTGTATATTTAAAGATTTTTAAGATTTTTTTTAATAACTAAGGACAATATATTTAGAAAACTGCCAGTTTTCTAAAAGTTAATATTTAAGATTGTAATTGAAATGTATCTAGTTTGTTTATTTTATACCTAATGCTTGTAAAGTACTAGCTTCCAGATATTCAATGACTGTATCATATTGAGCTTAATAAAGATTTTATACAGTTAAAAAAAAAATGCTGCTGCCAGGCATGGTGGCGCACACCTTTAATCCCAGCACTAGGGAGGCAGAGGTAGGAAAATCACTGAGTTTGAGGCTAGCCTGAGACTACATAGTGAGTTCCAGGTCAGCATGGGCAAGGAGACCCTACCTCAAAAACAAAAAAGGTGGGCTGGAGAGATGGCTTAGCGGTTAAGTGCTTGCCTGTCAAGCCTAAGGACCCCGGCTCAAGGCTCGATTCCCCAGGACCCACGTTAGCCAGATGCACAAGGGGCGCACATGTCTGGAGGTCCTTTGCAGTGGCTAGAGGTCCTGGCATGCCCATTCTCTATCTATCTATCTGCCTCTTTCTCTCTCTGTCTGTCGCTCTCAAATAAATTAAAAAAAAAAAAAAAAAAGGTGTGTGCTGCCACATAGATGTTTGGGTCACTGATCAGTGCTGGGGTAACAACACCCTCCACCTTTGCAGTTTCTTTTTCGCTGTTGTCATTTTCCTCCTACACTTCAGATTTGTATTGTGTATTGAACTTTCTTTTTTATTCATATTGAAAAGATGGCATTGCCTTAAGAGCCAAAAGTAGAAATTGATAAAAATAAACAAATAAATAAAAGTAAATATTTTTACTCAAGAATGGTAGCACACACATGTAATCTCAACATGCAAGAGACTGAGGCAGAAGGAGTGCTGTCAGCCTGGTCTACATAGAAAGAGTCTGTCTCAAACAAATATATTTATTTATTTATAAACTTTTTTGGTGGGGTGGTTTTCCAAAGTAGGGTCTTGCTCTAGCCCAGGCTAACCTGGAATTCACTATGTAGTCTCAGGGTATCCTCGAACTCATGACAATCCTCCTGCCTCTGCCTCCCAAGTGCTGGGATTAAAGGTGTGTGCCACAATGCCCAGCTGAAAATAGTATACCTTTGGGGTGGGTTTTTTTTGAAATATTTTCTTTTTATTTATTTATTAAATATTTATTCATTATGCTAGGGCACTGAAAACAAACTCCAGACACATGGGCCATGATGTGCATCAGGCTTACGTGTGTTCTGGAAAATTGAACCTGGGTCCTTAGCCTTTGCAAGCAAACACCTTAACCGCTGAACCATCTCTCCAGCCCTGGGGTGGGATTTTGTTGTTTGATTGAGACAGGGTCTTACTATTTAGCCCTGGCTGGCCTAGAACTTGCTATATAGACCAGATAACTTAAATTTGTAGTGATCCTCCTGCCTCTGCCCCCCCAGTGCTGTTATTACAGGCATGCTGTTCTACCACACCCAGCTTTTGTTTGGTTTCAAGATAGGACTTGCTGGGCTGGAGAGATGGCTTAGCAGTTAAAGTGCTTGCCTGGGACCCAGGTTCAATTCCCCAGTACCCACATAAGCCAGATGCACAAGGGGGCGTGTGCATCTGGAGTTCATCTGCAGTGGCTGGAGGCTCTGGAGCACCCATTCTCTGTCTGTCCTTTCTCTCTCTCTCTCTCTCTCTCTCTCTCCGAACAAATAAATAAAAGTTTTAAAAAAATAGAAATTGCTATGTAGCCCAGGCTAGCCTAGAAATTATTATCTTCCTACCTCAGCCTCCTGAGGGCTAGGATTAGTCATGAGCCATAACTCCTGGCTAAATACTGTTTTAAGAAGCATTTGAGGGGACGGGAGGGATGGCTTAGCGGTTGAGGCACTTGCTTGCAAAGCCAAAGAACCCAGGTTCGATTCCCAAGGACCCACGTAAGCCAGATGCACAGGGGGGCACATGCATCTGGAGTTTGTTTGCAGTGGCTAGAGGCCCTGGCACCCCCATTCTCCTCTCCCCCCTCTCCCTGACTATTTCTATACATCTCTCTCAAATAAATAAAAATAAAATATAAAAAAAAGAAGCATTCGATAAGTTGTTAGGAATAGAGTATCTGATCAGTGCTGAAGAGTCACCTGATATATTACTAGAAAAGTAAAATCTATTTTTACCAACCTGGCAGCAATCCATGTGAGTGTTTACACACATGCCCATGACATGCAAACAGCAAACACACACACACACACACACACACACACACACACACACACACACATACATACAGTCCATACTTTGCATGCTACTGTGTCTACTGCACAAAATCTAATTCTCACTTTGAATGGCTTCCTGGTGACTAACAAAATGAAGAATAGGTCAGGTGTGGTGGTACACACCTTTAATCTCAGCATTTGGGAGGCAGAGGTATGAGTCCATGGGTGTGAGGCCATCCTGAGACAACACAGTGAATTCTAGGTCAGCGTGGGATAAACTGAGACCCTATCTCAAAAAATAAAAATGAAGCCAGGCACAGTGGTGCACGCCTTTAATCCCAGCACTTGGGAGGCAGAGGTAGGAGGATCACCATGAGTTCAAGGCTACCCTGAGTCTACATAGTGAATTCCAGGTCAGCCTGGGCTAGAGTGAGACCTTACTTCAAAAACTAAAACTAGGCCGGAATGCATTCTTGGCAGACCACTAAGCTAAGAATATCATCATAGCATATCTAAAACCTGTAACAGATTTCCTAGATTTTCTATAACCTACCTCACCTCCCTGGGGTCCCCACCAATGTGCTTGGTAAACACCCTGAATTATGACTCTCTTTTGTTCTGTGATTAACTGCTTTTAAAGAGGAACACAGCATTTGGAACAATGTGAATCCATGCTCCTGGGCCATGGTAACTTAGTATTTGACTCAGAATAAACTGTCTCTTATTCTCTCTTTGGAGTAAGAACTGTGTTTGGTATCCACAGAAGCAAATCTGAGTATGAATTATACATTAGATGATTAATATAGTATCATTACTAATTTGAATAAGTGACATTATGATATTGTGCAGGAGATATCCTTCTTGAAAGATGGAGGTTGAACTATTCAGGAATGTTGTAATGACTTTTTCAACTTTCTTTCGACTACATTTAGAAAAAAAAGTACATTTAACAACATAAAGCAAATGTAACACAGTATTAAAAGTTGCTGAGCATCAGTACTGCAATATCTCTATCACACCTTCCAAGGCTCAGGTCTATTGCGGAAGAGGTGGCGGAAAGACTGTAAGAGCCAAAGGAAGGGTAGGACTCCTTACAACGTGCTCCTCCAGACATAAAATGGCCATGACCTCACGGTACATGACACTACCTACACAAGACCATCACATGAGGAGGAAAAGATCATGACATCAAAATAAAATAGAGACTGATTGAGATGGGGAGAGGGTATGATGGAGAATGGAATTTCAAAGGGGAAAGTGGGGGGGAGGGAGGGTATTACCATGGGATATTTTTTTATTATCATGGAAGTTGTTAATAAAATTTTTTTTTAAAAGTTGCTGAGCTTATGTGGATCATATATGGTTATTTAAGGACACTACATCCACATAAGATGACCAATTGCTAATAAAGCAAAGCAGCTGAGCGTGGTGGCGCACACCTTTAATCCCAGCACACGGGAGGCAGAGGTAGGAGGATCGCTGTGAGTTTGAGGCGACCCTGAGACTACATAGTGAATTCCAAGTCAGCCTGGGCTAGAGTGAAACCCTACCTCCAAAAAACCAAAAAACCAAAGCAAACAAACAAAAAAAAGCAGAGCAGTTTTGTTAACGGGGGGGGGGGGGGGCAACCATATTAAAGGAATTAAATGCAGCATTCAATAATTAACTATGCAACTACTATACTCATTTTTTTTTCTAACCAAAAAGAGTATTTTCATACTTTTCTACCTTATCAGAAGTGATCAATGACCGTGGTTCAAAGCTTGATGCACCAGAAATGTGGGCCAATGCTGCAGCCAAAGCATCCACCGCCCCTTTCTCCTCTATAAGTCTCTGAGCTGATGGTCGGAAAAAATCAACAGCAGCATAAGAAACGGAAGCCAGAGACCTATGGTTTAAAAATAGAAATGTTCATGGTCAAGACCAGGGAATAAGAAAAGGGGAGAGAATGGGAAAAGAAAGAGTAACATTGGCATATTTTAGTATAACTAAACGTCTTCTGGTAAAACTCTTGATTAAAACTTTCTCATATTTGAACTAGGAGAGCTTAAAGATGAACAGCCTAATACAAAGGAAAAATCGTCCAGCAAGGTCAGAGAGCATACCTGATGGCATCCATGCTTTTAGATTTAACTAAATCCGTTGTAGAGGGAACACCTACACGTTTAAAAGTAATTCCCTGAAAATGAAAGAATTACATTAAAGAAAAATGGAAGTTGTTACAATTAATTCCTAAATTAATATAGCTTGTTGAATTTCCTTTTCTTGGACTTAAAAAATTTCCAGGCCCTAGCAGATGAAAAGATCTGCTTTTTCTAATAAATCATCTATTATCAATTCTAAAAAGAGAAATTTTAATTGTCCCTTAGTTTTTTCGTGTAATTTCATTTGTAAAACAAAGCAGATTTTTAAAAAGAGAAAAAGATGCAACACCTTTGTTTTACAAGGTATATGAGATAGCATATAAGAACAAACAAAAAGTCAGGAAGTTGGGCAAAGCTGGGCATGGTGGCACACACCTTTAACCCCAGGCACTGGGAGGCAGAGGTAGAAGGACTGCTGTGAGTTCAAAGCCAACCTGGAATTATAGCATGAGTATAATAAGGTCAACTTGGGCTAGAGTATGACCCTACCTCGAAAAAAAACAAAAACCACCAAAATTTAATTTTAGCCAGGTGGCACACATTTTTAATCCCAGCACTCAGGAGACACAGGTAGGAGTTCCAGGCCAGCCTGGGAGTACAGAGTGAGTTCCAGGTCAGCCTGGGCTAGAGTGAGACCCTACCTCCAAACACACACACACACACACACACACACACACACACGGAAAAGAAAAAACAGAAAGGAAAAGGAGAAAGGTAGGAAAAATGTGAAATACTACAAAGAACGTAGACCAAAGAAAACATTGTATCAGTATAACTTAAATTGTAATGCCAAAACAATGTCACAAGTCACCCATGTACAGTGGCAGGCTGAGACACAGAAGTCATAACACACTTCTAAATTTAGTATCAAGGAAGAACTTCATAGGGAAAACAAGCATGTCAGATCTTCTGTCTTCACAATAAAAGCTGTTTAAAACAAAGTCTTGCAACTAGTATAAATATTGCTCTCCAAATGCTTCATATCCAAATGCAGCTTAAGCTAAGAAAAGTTAGATCTATTTGTGAGAATAAATATAAAAGGAATTATCTTCTAAGGCATCATGTAGATTAATAAGGCTTAATTAAGTAATTCAACTTTACTTACTGCTTTTTGTTCCACATATCTCAGTTGTCCTCTTTCTCTTGGTTGATAAAAACATACGCAAATCCCTGTTCGGCCAGCTCTACCTGTGCGTCCGGAACGATGGATGTAGGACTCAACATCCTAAGAGTTAATAAATACATAAATATTAAAAACTTGACAAGTAAAGAAGAAAACAAAACTTGCCAAGTGCCAGATATGGTGGTACACACCTTTAATCCCAGCACTCAGGAGGCAGAGGTAGGAGGATCAGTGTGAGTTTGAGGCCAGCCTGGAACTACAGAGTGAGCCTTAACTAGAATGAGACCCTATGTGGGAGGGGGAAAAAAAAAAACCCTCAACAAGTAAGCCAGGAATACAGGAATACAACTTTAATCTCAGCACTAGGAAGGCCAAAGGATAGATAGTTCCAGGTTCAAGGGAATCTACATGACAAGTACAAGTACCAGGACAGCCTGAACTAAGAGACCCTGTCTTAATAAATAAAGAGAGAAGGCAGAGGTAGGAGGATCACCACGGGTTCAAGGCTACGCTGAGACTACACAGTGAATTCCAGGTCAGCCTGAGCTACAGTGAGACCCTACCTTGAAAAACCAAAATAAATTAATTAATTAAATTATTTTTTCAATCCTGTTGTACTCTAATACATCCAAATAATTTATATGTGAGAATTTCGGGGTAAAGGTAATATTAATTAAAAGCTTTTTACCCACCTATCCAAGTTTTGTATATGTAATCTTATAAAATACCCTTGTATGTTATTTTTGTATTTTCTTTTCCCTTTTTCTTTTTTGACACAGAACCTTACTGGCATTGAACTTTTGGCAACTCTCCTCCTACCTCTGCCCTTTGAGTGCTGAGATTATAGGCAGGTACTATCATTTGTCGACCTAAGCTTTAGATCTTAACAATAGTTAACTTACTAAAGTGCAGCACATGCTGATCACTTTAAAGCCATGATAACAAAAATAGCTAAAATAAAGAAACCAAAGTAACACTTTGTAAGTAAAGAGGCTTTCTTAAAGCTTTCTGGATTTTGCCCAATTCAAATCCCAGTTCTTACCTGTGGAGGAGAGCTCTGAATCACCAGGTCAACCTCAGGAATGTCCAAACCACGGGCAGCCACGTTGGTTGCCACCAAAACTTTGAAACTACCTTCTCTGAAGCCTTTCAGGGTAATTTCTCTTTGTGACTGTGCAATGTCCCCATGTAAACACTGGGCATTCTATTTGAAAAAAGAAGAAAAATAAGTGCACAGCTCATCCTTGCAACTGACACTTCAACATCATAGTCTTTTTTCTTTTCTCCAATCTGTGTCTTTCTAAGAGTCTCAACATCCAGAGACTGCACAAGCTGGGCACCCTAAACTGTGCCTTTTAAAAATACCTTATTTATTTAGTTGAGAGAGAGACAGAGAGAGAGAATGGGCACACCAGGGCCTCCAGCCATTGCAAACAAACTGCAGATGCATACAACCCCTTGTGCATCTGGCTTATGCAATTGAACCTGGGTCCTTAGGCTTTGCAGGCAAGCACCTTAACCACTAGGCAATCTCTGCATCCTCATCTGTACCTTTTTAAACATTTTATTCATTTACTTGCACGTGTGTGTGTGAGCACACCAAGGCCTCTTGCCACTGTAAACAGTAAACACTTAGGTCTCCTTCTGAATCCAGCCTGCACGGATAGCTTGAGAGGCTTGCTTGAATTGAGCCCAGGCTGGCATGCTTAGCAGGAAAGTGCCTTTAACCATGGAGCCATCTGTTTTTGTTTAGTTACTATTTTGTTGAAACAGTATCTTGCAATGTGGGACAGGCCCCAAATACATAATCCTCAATCTCCTGAATGCTGAAATCATGCCCAAACTTTTCTTTCATTCTTTCAATCATTTATTCATTCATTTCATTTTTTTTCAAATAATTCAGGCTTTGTTTTTACTTATTTGAGAGAGAGAGAAAAGGGACGTGACAAGGCCTCCAGCCGCAGAAAATGGGACTCCAGACGCATAAGCCACCTTGTGCATCTGCCTTACGTGGCTCCTGGGGAATCGAACCTAGGTCCTTTGGCATTGCAGTCAAGTGCCTTAACCACTAACCCATCTCCCCATCCCTACTTTTTTTTTTTTTTTTAATGTAGGGTCTCACTCTAGCCCAGAGTAACCTGTATCTCAATCTGTAGTATCAGTCTGGCCTCAAACTCACAGTGAGCCTCCTACCTCGCCATCCAAGTGCTGGGATCAAAGGCATGTGCCACCACAACCAACTTATTTAATTAATTTTTAATTTTTTTTATTTATTTGCAAGGAGAGAGGGCAGATGATGATGAATAAATGAATGAGCATGCCAGGGCCTCTATCCACTGCAAACGAACTCCAGATGCAAGCACACCTCATGTATATAGCTTTACGTGGATACTGGAGAATCAAATCTGGGTCCTTAGGCTTTGCTGGGATTAAAGGCATGCGCACCACGCCTGGCTTGGCACATGCCTTTATTCCAGGCACTCGGGAGGCAGAGGTAGTAGGATGACCATGAGTTCCAGGCCACCCTGAGAATACATAGTGAATTTCAGGTCAGCCTGGACAAGAGTAAAACCCTACCTCAAAAAACTAGCACCTTTTTATAATATATAATTTATCTGAAGCCAGGCATGACGGCACACACCTTTAATCTCAGCACTGGGGAGGCAGAAGTAGGAGGATCATTGTGAGTTTGAAGCCACCCTGAGACTACATAGTGAATTCAAGGTCAGCCTGAACTAGAGTGAGATCTTACCTCTGAAATATATATATATAAATAATCTTATCTGTATTAGACTCCATTTTAAAATGGCTATCAAGTTTAGTCCACAAGTGAGACCTGTTCAGTCAGTCATCCCCATAATCTAAACTAGAGAAAATGTGCTAAAAAAAGACCGGGCGTGGTGGCGCACGCCTTTAATCCCAGCACTTGGGAGGCAGAGGTAGGAGAATTGCCGTGAGTTCGAGGCCACCCTGAGAATACAGAGTGAATTCCAGGTCAGCCTGGGCTAGAGTGAGACTCTACTTCAAAAAAAAAAAAAAGAAAAGAAAATGTGCTGAAAAACCTTACCTGTTTTATGTGTGGGTTCATGGCCATTTCAGTCACGTTCTTCTTGGTTTCACAGAAGATGATGGCCCTCCCTTCAGACCCACTGTACACTTGAAGGACATCTCCAATCACTGCTGGCCTCTGAGACCAATGGCACTGGATGGCCAGATGCTTTGAGGAAAGAAAAAGCAACATATATCTGTTTTATCAAAATTATTACTTTTTACTATTATTTTTATTTTTATTTATTTGAGAGTGACAGACAGAAAGAGGGACAGAGAGAAAGAGAGAGAGAATGGGTGTTCCAGGGCCTCCAGCCACTGTAAACAAACTCCAGATGCATGTGACCCCTTGTGCATCTGGCTAATGTGGGTTCTGGGGAATCGAGCCTTGAACCAGGGTCCTTAGGCTTCACAAGCAAGCACTTAACCACTAAGCCATCTCTCCAGCCCTCAAAATTATTTTTAAGCCGGGCGTGGTGGCGCATGCCTTTAATCCCAGCACTGGGGAGGCAGAGGTAGGAGAATCGCCGTGAGTTCAAGGCCACCCTGAGATGACATAGTGAATTCCAGGTCAGCCTGAGCTAGAGTGAGACTCTGCCTCCAAAAAAAATAAAAAATAAAAAAAAACAAAAAAATAAAATTATTTTTAAAAGATTCTTCTTATACATTGTTTTCTTTCTGATCAAATTGGCCCGCATGGTATGAAAAAGAGGTTTCAGGGCTGAAGAGATGGCTTAGCGGTTAAGGCGTTTGCCTCCAATGCCAAAAGACCCTGGTTCAACTCTCCAGGACCCATGTAAGCCAGATGCACAAGGGGGTGCATGCACCTGGAGTTCATTTGCAGTGGCTGGAGGCCCTGTCGTGCCTATTTCTTCTCTCTCTCTCTCAAATAACAAATATATTTGAAAAAAAAGAAGAAGAAAAGCAGGTTTCAATTACACGAAACTCTAGAATAGGCAGAACTAGTCTTTGATGGGAAAATATCCCGCAGTGGTTCTCTCTAGATGGTAGGAGAATCGCTGTGAATTCAAGGCCACCCTGAGACTACACAGTGAATTCCAAGGTCAGCCTGGGCTAGAGTGAGACCCTACCTCAAAAAACCAAAATTAAATAAATTAATTAATTAAATTAAAAAGGGCAGAGCTGGAGAGATGGCTTCGCAATTAGGGTGCTTACATGCAAAGCCTAAAAACCCAGGTTTGACTGACTCCCCAATACCCACATATGCCAGATGCACATGGTGGTGCATGCACCTGGAGTTCATCTGCAGTGGGTAGAGGCACTGGCATATCCATTCTCCCCTCTCTCTCATGTCTCTCTGTGTCTAATAAGTTAAAAAAAAAATTAAAGTATAAAGAAACTCTGTGGAAGCTGGGCATGGTGGTGCACACCTTTAATCCCAGCACTCGGGAGGCAGAGGTAGGAGGATCGCTGTGAGTTCAAGGCCACCCTGAGAATCCATAGTGAATTCCAGGTCAGCCTGGGCTACAGTGAGACCCTACCTCGAAAAACCAAAAAAAAAAAAAATTATATATATATAATATTAAGCCAGGTATGGGGATGCATGCCTATAATCTTAGATTTAGGTAAATGAGACTATTCAAGGTCATATCAGAGTATATATTGCCTGCAAAGCCTAAGGACCCATGTTCGACTCTCCAGATTCCATGTAAGCCAGAAGAACAAGGTGACACCAGTGTGCAAGGCCGCACATGCGCACAAGGTGGTGCACATGTCTGGAGTTTAATGACAGTGGCTGAGGCCCTGGCATTCCAATTCTCTCTCTCTTGCATTAAAAAAAAAAACAGGCCAGTCTGTTGGGCTTGCCTCAAAAAGATAAAATGAAATAAAATAAAAAATATAACCAAACAGACAAACAAAAGAGAGGGCTAGATGGGTGTGGTAGCACATGTCTTTAATCTTAGCACTCCAGGAGGCAGAGGTAGAAGGATCACTGTGAGTTCAAGGTCAGCCTAAGCTAGAGTGAGACCCTACCTTAGAACAAAAAAGACAGGGGCTGAGAAAAAGACTCAATGGTTAAAGGTGCTTGACTGCAATACCTGTAGGCCTGGGTTCAACTCTCCAGCTCATATAAAGTGAGATGTGAAAAGTGACATGTCTAGCATTCATCTACAGTGGCAAGGGACCCTGGTGTCCCATCTTCTCACATGAATGCAAATAATTTTTTAGTTTTTGCTTTTTCAAGGCAGTTATCTAACTGTAACCAGGCTGACCTGGAATTCACTATGTAGTCTCAGACTGGCCTTGAACTCACAGCGATCCTCCTACCTTGGTCTCCCAAGTGCTAGTATTAAAGGTATGTACCACCATGCTTGGCTCTTCTTCAATCTTTTAGAAAAAAATTTTTCAGGGGTGAGGTCCAAACCCAGTGCCTTGTACTTGCTAGGCATTAGGCATATACACTTCCACTGAGCTAAAACCCAAACCAGAATTTTTTTTCCTAATATAGAGCATGAGATGAGGATCTGATTTTCTTCAGCTAAGCTTCAATTAATTATCTCAGGGCTATTCTAGTTATTAAGAATGCCTTTAATACAAGCACTCGGGAGGCAGAGGTAGGAGGATTGCCATGAGTTCGAGGCCACCCTGAGACCTGGTGAATGCCAGGTCAGCCTGGGCTAGAGTGAAACCCTACCTCGAAAAACCGAAAAAAAAAAAAAAAACTTCCTTCTGTCACCTTTATTTTACTCTCTGGCTCTTGACAGGGTCTGACCCTGTAGTCTAGGCTGGTTTGGAACAATATAGCCAATGCAGTTCTCAAACACATAGTGATCCTCCTGCCTCAACCTTCTGTTTCGATGACAGACAGGTGTGCACCATGCCTGGCCTCTGGAGTATTTTAAATGCTTCCAGTCTGTCTCTATGGCTGCTTGTAAATTCTCCTGTGAGGACTTCCTGTTCACATACTTTGGATTCCCCCATCTATTCTATTCTGCTCCTCAGTTTCAGACTATAGAAACACATATTGACTAAGGGCAGAAAGAAAGCTAGGTCTCAGTAAGTACCCAATACTTCAGTTTAGCTTCAATGAATTTCAAAAGTAAATACCAACTAAATGCTAAAATCTACCATGCTAGAAATCTACTTACTTCCACAGTGGTTGCAGCCTTTTGAGTCATTTTTCCAACAAGGTCAACCTGTTCATATCTCGATTTCATGTATTTTTTTGCAACTTTGTATACCCATTGTGGGCAAGTTGCAGAAAAAAGTAAAGTCTGAGGATTGTCTTCAGAATCTTAAATAAACAAAAAGAGTTCAAATGTTTTCTTAATATCCCATGCAGCCAGCTTTTAAAAATCACCCTAAGCCTCAGTGAAATAAAACTTCAATATGTGGGATGAGTTGTTAGCATACAGACTTCACTGCAACTATTAAAGCTTTCAACTTTCACAGCTGGGGCAAAATGAAGAAAAGTGAACTCAGAATTTAAGAAAGAAATCAGAAAAATGAATTAGTAACTCTAATGACTACAAAAATACTAACGAAAAAAAGCTAAGGAAATATTTAAAAGTATCCTGTTGTACTTTCCATTTCAGGGAAAGAACAGACACCAAATAACTTTAATTGTGTTAGACTATTACAGGACAATGTAATAAATATTATGAGATGAAAACTACATAAACTTTTCTGATGAAAGAATAATAGTTAATATACTCATTTCAATTAGGATATACCAGTTTTGTAGGATTTGTGGATAATATCTTCAACTTGTTCAGCAAAACCTAAATCTAACATTTGATCCACTTCATCAAGAACAACATGGCGTAGCTTAGAAAGATCCAAACGGCCACTTTGTAGATGGTCTTTGATACGACCAGGGGTCCCAACCAAGATGTCGATGCCATTTCGAATAAGATTAACTGTGAAGAAAGAAATCCCAGGAATATGTAGAATTCAGATAAAAGCTTCCATACGATTTAGATTTAAGCAGCCAATCCATGTTTGCACTATCATACAGTCACTCACTTTGGCTTTGGTAGGATGTTCCACCATAAAAACAAGCCACGCTGAGTTTTCTAGTTATATCTTTGAAATCTTTGGCTACCTGGTTTGCCAATTCCCTCGTTGGAGCCAAAACAAGTACCTGAACAAGAAATTTAAAACAACAACAAAAAAAAAAACCCTTTTTAAAGATTATGCAAGTTCAAACCAAGAGGACATTTTTGTAATAAACATCAATATTAATATAAGCACTTAACAATGCAGGGCCAGGGGTGTAGCTAGTGGTTGAACGATTATCTAACATGAATAAAGCCCTAGGTATGACCTCAAGATGGGGGAAAGGGGATAGCACAAATAGCATCACTAAAAATAGCTTAAACTTATGATAATCTACATATGTCAGATTTCACAAAAAGTCAGGGGCTGTAGAGATGGCTTAGCAGTTAAGGAGCTTGGCTACAAAGCCATGGACCCAGGTTTGATTCCCCAGGACCCACATAAGCCAGATGCACAAAGTGGAGTTCGTTTGTGGTGGCACTGTAAAGGTTCAAGGTCAGCCTGAGACTACATAGTGAATTCCAGGTCAGCCCACTAGTGTGAGACCCTACCTTGAAAAACCAAAAAACATAAAATACCAATGAATGCTCACCATGTATTAGACACTAGTAGTTTGTTTGAGTTATTGAATTTGATCTCATAGATATCCTGAGGTTGGATAATTATCCAAAATGTACAACTGAAGAGCTTGAGTGACAGAGACATCTTGCCCAAGATTAAACAGCTAAAATCTCCTATAACATCTTCCTAACAAAATACGGGTTTTTTTTGCTTTTTTTTTTTTTTTTTTTTTTTTTTGAGGTAGGGTCTCATCTCTAGCTCAAGCTGAGTTCACTATGTACTCTCAGGGTGGCCTTAAACTCACTGCAATACTCTTACCTCTGCCTCCTGAGTGCTGGCAATAAAGGTGGGTGCCACCATACCTGGCTTCAAAATAGCTTTTAAAGCAGGGCTAGAATTATTTCCTATTTGTCTTAGTTGCTGCTTTCCCCAATTTCATCAAAGAAAAAAGATTTATAAGCTGGAAGGATGGTTTTGGGGGTAAGGCACTTGCCTGCAAAGCCTAAGGATCCAGGTTCAATTCCCCAGTAAGCACGTAAGCCAAAGGCACAAGCAATCTATAGTTTGTTTGCAGTAGATGGAGGCCCTTCTCACCCATGCTCTCTTCCTCCCTCCCACTCCCTCTCTCTCTCTCTCCCCTCCATCTGTCTCTTTCTCTTTCTCTCAAGTAAATAAATTAAAACAATAAATAAATAAAATATATTTTTTAAAAAAAGATTTATCCGGGCTGGAGAGATGGCTTAGCGGTTAAGCGCTTGCCTGTGAAGCCTAAGGACCCCGGTTCAAGGCTCGATTCCCCAGGACCCACGTTAGCCAGATGCACAAGGGGGCGCACACATCTGGAATTCGTTTGCAGTGGCTGGAAGCCCTGGCGCACCCATTCTCTCTCTCTCTCTCTCTCTGCCTCCTTCTCTCTGTCTGTCACTCTCAAATAAATAAATAAAAATAAACAAACAAAACAAATTAAAAAAAAAAAGATTTATCCTATCAGAAGAGTGCTCAGCACTGAAACATCTTTATCACACCTTCCAAGGCTCAAGGTCCATGGTAGAAAAGGTGGTGGGAAGAATGTAAGAGCCAAAAGAAGGGTAGGACTCCTTATAATGCACTCTTTCAGACACAGAATGGCCTGGATTATCTATGACCTTGCAGGGCCTGACAATACCTATACAAGATCATCATAATAGGAAGAAAAGATGAAGACATCAAAATAAAAGAGAGACTAGCTGGGCATGGTGGCTCACACCTTTAATCCCTGCACTTGGGAGGCAGAGGTAGGATTGCCACGAGTTCAAGGCCAGAGACTACCTAGTGAGTTCCAGGTCAGCCTGGGCTACAGTGAGACCCTATCTTGAAAAACCAAAAGAATGGGCTGGAGAGATGGCTTAGTGGTTAAACGCTTGCCTGTGAAGCCTAGGGACCCCAGTTCGAGGCTTGATTCTCCAGGACCCACATAAGCCACATACACAAGGGGGCGCATGCGTCTGGAGTTCGTTCGCAGTGGCTGGAGGCCCTGGTGCGCCCATTCTCTCCCTCCCTCCGTGTCTCTCTCTCTCTCTCTCAAATAAATAAATAAATAAATATTTAAAAAAAAAAAAAAGAAAAGAAAAGAAAAGAAAGAAATAAAAGAGAGATTGAATGAGAGGGTTAGGAGATATGATGGAGAGTGGAGTTGCGAAGGGGCAAGTGGGGGGGGGGGTTAATTATCATGGTTTATTGTCTATAATTATGGAAGCTGTCAATAAAAAGCAAATAAATAGGGGCTGGAGGGACAGCTTAGCAGTCAAAGCATTCGCCCGCAAAGTCAAAGGACCCAGGTTCAATTTTCCAAGACCCACGTTAGCCAGATGCACAAGGGGGCACATGGGTCTGGAGTTCGTTTGCAGTGGCTGGAGGCCCTGTCGTGCCCATTCTCTCTCTCTCTTCCCCCTCTTTCTCTGTCAAATAAAAAAATAAAAAATAAATAAAATATTTAATTTTTTTATTTTTTTATTTTTATTTACTTGAGAGCAACAGACAGAGACAGAGAGAATGGGCACACCAGGGCCTCTAGCCACTGCAAACGAACTCTAGACCCAAGCACCCCCTTGTGTATCTGGCTTACGTGGGTCCTGCGAAACAGAGACTCGAACCGAGGTCCTTAGGCTTCATAGGCAAGCACTTAATTGCTAAGCCATCTCTCCAGCTCCAAAATAAAATATTTTAAATAAATAACAATTTAGAGATTTATCCTGTCAGCCAACATGATGTGAGATAGCTGATCTAAAACTATTATGATTTGATTATATTTATACACATGTGAACATGCTTTCATACTGAAATACCATTTAGAAATCTTTCAAGGAACATAGCTGTTCAAGTTATTATGCTCATTTTTTCTTTTTCACTTTTGTAAGTCTTAAAAGTACACACAGGTTCTAAAATGGTCAAATTTTAGACTAAAATTTTACCAGTACTCTGTTAATTGATTTACTATTTATTAATAAAACAGATCACTAATATGCCATTAACACAGACCAGTAACATTACTTTGATAATATTCTTCACAAAAAGTCAATTCATCAAATAATGTTGCATATCTACAGAATGACCAAATAAATGAAAACTCACTTTGTTTATGGCTGGGGATGTAGTTCAGTTGGTAGTGTTTGCCTAACAGGCATGAAACCCTGGGTCTGATCCCCAGGCACCAAGTCAAATGGGTGTGGTGGTGCATGCCTGTAATCCTAGCACTGGAGCTTGAAGTAGGAAGATCGGGAGCACAAGGTCATCCTCAGTTACATAGACAACTCAAGACCAGAGCTAGAGAGATGGTTTAGCAGGTTAAGGCGTTTGCCTGCGAAGCCTAAGGACCCATGTTAGACTCTCCAGATCCCATATAAACCAGACCCACAAAGATGAGGCAAGTGCAAGGTCACAAATGCCCAATTTGATAGCAGTGGCTGAGGCCCTGTCACCAATTCTCTCTCTCTAAAAATAAGCCAGGTGTGGTGGCGCATACCTTTAATCACAGCACTTGGGAGGCAGAGGTAGGAGGATTGCTAAGTTTGAGGCCACCCTGAGACTACATAGTGAATTCCAGGACAGTGTAGGCTAAAGTAAGACACTACCTCAAAAAAACAAAAAATGAAATAAAGAAAAATAAAATAAAACAGAAAATTCAAGATCAGCCTGGGCTACATAAGACCCTAAGAGTGGTAAAAGAGACTATGTACTATCTGTCTCTATCCATTAATGTTTAGAGTTTACTCCCTTAACTATTACCTTTGGTGAACGGCTTTTCTTAATTGTTTCTTGACTTCTTTGGAGCCTTTCAATCAAGGGTATGGCAAAAGAAAATGTCCCTGGTTCAACTCTCCAGGACCCATGTAAGCAGATGCACAAGGGGGTGCATGCACCTGGAGTTCATTTGCAGTGGCTGGAGGCCCTGTCGTGCCTATTTCTTCTCTCTCTCTCTCAAATAACAACATATATTTGAAAAAAAAGAAGAAGAAAAGCAGGTTTCAATTACACGAAACTCTAGAATAGGCCGAACTAGTCTTTGATGGGAAATATCCCGCAGTGGTTCTCTCTAGATGGTAGGAGAATCGCTGTGAATTCAAGGCCACCCTGAGACTACACAGTGAATTCCAAGGTCAGCCTGGGCTAGAGTGAGACCCTACCTCAAAAAACCAAAATTAAATAAATTAATTAATTAAATTAAAAAGGGCAGAGCTGGAGAGATGGCTTCGCAATTAGGGTGCTTACATGCAAAGCCTAAAAACCCAGGTTTGACTGACTCCCCAATACCCACATATGCCAGATGCACATGGTGGTGCATGCACCTGGAGTTCATCTGCAGTGGGTAGAGGCACTGGCATATCCATTCTCCCCTCTCTCTCATGTCTCTCTGTGTCTAATAAGTTAAAAAAAAATTAAAGTATAAAGAAACTCTGTGGAAGCTGGGCATGGTGGTGCACACCTTTAATCCCAGCACTCGGGAGGCAGAGGTAGGAGGATCGCTGTGAGTTCAAGGCCACCCTGAGAATCCATAGTGAATTCCAGGTCAGCCTGGGCTACAGTGAGACCCTACCTCGAAAAACCAAAAAAAAAAAAATTATATATATATAATATTAAGCCAGGTATGGGGATGCATGCCTATAATCTTAGATTTAGGTAAATGAGACTATTCAAGGTCATATCAGAGTATATATTGCCTGCAAAGCCTAAGGACCCATGTTCGACTCTCCAGATTCCATGTAAGCCAGAAGAACAAGGTGACACCAGTGTGCAAGGCCGCACATGCGCACAAGGTGGTGCACATGTCTGGAGTTTAATGACAGTGGCTGAGGCCCTGGCATTCCAATTCTCTCTCTCTTGCATTAAAAAAAAAAAAAAAAAAAAAAAACAGGCCAGTCTGTTGGGCTTGCCTCAAAAAGATAAAATGAAATAAAATAAAAAATATAACCAAACAGACAAACAAAAGAGAGGGCTAGATGGGTGTGGTAGCACATGTCTTTAATCTTAGCACTCCAGGAGGCAGAGGTAGAAGGATCACTGTGAGTTCAAGGTCAGCCTAAGCTAGAGTGAGACCCTACCTTAGAACAAAAAAGACAGGGGCTGAGAAAAAGACTCAATGGTTAAAGGTGCTTGACTGCAATACCTGTAGGCCTGGGTTCAACTCTCCAGCTCATATAAAGTGAGATGTGAAAAGTGACATGTCTAGCATTCATCTACAGTGGCAAGGGACCCTGGTGTCCCATCTTCTCACATGAATGCAAATAATTTTTTAGTTTTTGCTTTTTCAAGGCAGTTATCTAACTGTAACCAGGCTGACCTGGAATTCACTATGTAGTCTCAGACTGGCCTTGAACTCACAGCGATCCTCCTACCTTGGTCTCCCAAGTGCTAGTATTAAAGGTATGTACCACCATGCTTGGCTCTTCTTCAATCTTTTAGAAAAAATTTTTTCAGGGGTGAGGTCCAAACCCAGTGCCTAGTACTTGCTAGGCATTAGGCATATACACTTCCACTGAGCTAAAACCCAAACCAGAATTTTTTTTCCTAATATAGAGCATGAGATGAGGATCTGATTTTCTTCAGCTAAGCTTCAATTAATTATCTCAGGGCTATTCTAGTTATTAAGAATGCCTTTAATACAAGCACTCGGGAGGCAGAGGTAGGAGGATTGCCATGAGTTCGAGGCCACCCTGAGACCTGGTGAATGCCAGGTCAGCCTGGGCTAGAGTGAAACCCTACCTCGAAAAACCGAAAAAAAAAAAAAAACTTCCTTCTGTCACCTTTATTTTACTCTCTGGCTCTTGACAGGGTCTGACCCTGTAGTCTAGGCTGGTTTGGAACAATATAGCCAATGCAGTTCTCAAACACATAGTGATCCTCCTGCCTCAACCTTCTGTTTCGATGACAGACAGGTGTGCACCATGCCTGGCCTCTGGAGTATTTTAAATGCTTCCAGTCTGTCTCTATGGCTGCTTGTAAATTCTCCTGTGAGGACTTCCTGTTCACATACTTTGGATTCCCCCATCTATTCTATTCTGCTCCTCAGTTTCAGACTATAGAAACACATATTGACTAAGGGCAGAAAGAAAGCTAGGTCTCAGTAAGTACCCAATACTTCAGTTTAGCTTCAATGAATTTCAAAAGTAAATACCAACTAAATGCTAAAATCTATCATGCTAGAAATCTACTTACTTCCACAGTGGTTGCAGCCTTTTGAGTCATTTTTCCAACAAGGTCAACCTGTTCATATCTCGATTTCATGTATTTTTTTGCAACTTTGTATACCCACTGTGGGCAAGTTGCAGAAAAAAGTAAAGTCTGAGGATTGTCTTCAGAATCTTAAATAAACAAAAAGAGTTCAAATGTTTTCTTAATATCCCATGCAGCCAGCTTTTAAAAATCACCCTAAGCCTCAGTGAAATAAAACTTCAATATGTGGGATGAGTTGTTAGCATACAGACTTCACTGCAACTATTAAAGCTTTCAACTTTCACAGCTGGGGCAAAATGAAGAAAAGTGAACTCAGAATTTAAGAAAGAAATCAGAAAAATGAATTAGTAACTCTAATGACTACAAAAATACTAACGAAAAAAAGCTAAGGAAATATTTAAAAGTATCCTGTTGTACTTTCCATTTCAGGGAAAGAACAGACACCAAATAACTTTAATTGTGTTAGACTATTACAGGACAATGTAATAAATATTATGAGATGAAAACTACATAAACTTTTCTGATGAAAGAATAATAGTTAATATACTCATTTCAATTAGGATATACCAGTTTTGTAGGATTTGTGGATAATATCTTCAACTTGTTCAGCAAAACCTAAATCTAACATTTGATCCACTTCATCAAGAACAACATGGCGTAGCTTAGAAAGATCCAAACGGCCACTTTGTAGATGGTCTTTGATACGACCAGGGGTCCCAACCAAGATGTCGATGCCATTTCGAATAAGATTAACTGTGAAGAAAGAAATCCCAGGAATATGTAGAATTCAGATAAAAGCTTCCATACGATTTAGATTTAAGCAGCCAATCCATGTTTGCACTATCATACAGTCACTCACTTTGGCTTTGGTAGGATGTTCCACCATAAAAACAAGCCACGCTGAGTTTTCTAGTTATATCTTTGAAATCTTTGGCTACCTGGTTTGCCAATTCCCTCGTTGGAGCCAAAACAAGTACCTGAACAAGAAATTTAAAACAACAACAAAAAAAAAACCCTTTTTAAAGATTATGCAAGTTCAAACCAAGAGGACATTTTTGTAATAAACATCAATATTAATATAAGCACTTAACAATGCAGGGCCAGGGGTGTAGCTAGTGGTTGAACGATTATCTAACATGAATAAAGCCCTAGGTATGACCTCAAGATGGGGGAAAGGGGATAGCACAAATAGCATCACTAAAAATAGCTTAAACTTATGATAATCTACATATGTCAGATTTCACAAAAAGTCAGGGGCTGTAGAGATGGCTTAGCAGTTAAGGAGCTTGGCTACAAAGCCATGGACCCAGGTTTGATTCCCCAGGACCCACATAAGCCAGATGCACAAAGTGGAGTTCGTTTGTGGTGGCACTGTAAAGGTTCAAGGTCAGCCTGAGACTACATAGTGAATTCCAGGTCAGCCCACTAGTGTGAGACCCTACCATGAAAAACCAAAAAACATAAAATACCAATGAATGCTCACCATGTATTAGACACTAGTAGTTTGTTTGAGTTATTGAATTTGATCTCATAGATATCCTGAGGTTGGATAATTATCCAAAATGTACAACTGAAGAGCTTGAGTGACACAGACATCTTGCCCAAGATTAAACAGCTAAAATCTCCTATAACATCTTCCTAACAAAACACGGGTTTTTTTGCTTTTTTTTTTTTTTTTTTTTTTTTTTTGAGGTAGGGTCTCATCTCTAGCTCAAGCTGAGTTCACTATGTACTCTCAGGGTGGCCTTAAACTCACTGCAATACTCTTACCTCTGCCTCCTGAGTACTGGCAATAAAGGTGGGTGCCACCATACCTGGCTTCAAAATAGCTTTTAAAGCAGGGCTAGAATTATTTCCTATTTGTCTTAGTTGCTGCTTTCCCCAATTTCATCAAAGAAAAAAGATTTATAAGCTGGAAGGATGGTTTTGGGGGTAAGGCACTTGCCTGCAAAGCCTAAGGATCCAGGTTCAATTCCCCAGTAAGCACGTAAGCCAAAGGCACAAGCAATCTATAGTTTGTTTGCAGTAGATGGAGGCCCTTCTCACCCATGCTCTCTTCCTCCCTCCCACTCCCTCTCTCTCTCTCTCCCCTCCATCTGTCTCTTTCTCTTTCTCTCAAGTAAATAAATTAAAACAATAAATAAATAAAATATATTTTTTAAAAAAAGATTTATCCGGGCTGGAGAGATGGCTTAGCGGTTAAGCGCTTGCCTGTGAAGCCTAAGGACCCCGGTTCAAGGCTCGATTCCCCAGGACCCACGTTAGCCAGATGCACAAGGGGGCGCACACATCTGGAATTCGTTTGCAGTGGCTGGAAGCCCTGGCGCACCCATTCTCTCTCTCTCTCTCTGCCTCCTTCTCTCTGTCTGTCACTCTCAAATAAATAAATAAAAATAAACAAACAAAACAAATTAAAAAAAAAAGATTTATCCTATCAGAAGAGTGCTCAGCACTGAAACATCTCTATCACACCTTCCAAGGCTCAAGGTCCATGGTAGAAAAGGTGGTGGGAAGAATGTAAGAGCCAAAAGAAGGGTAGGACTCCTTATAATGCACTCTTTCAGACACAGAATGGCCTGGATTATCTATGACCTTGCAGGGCCTGACAATACCTATACAAGATCATCATAATAGGAAGAAAAGATGAAGACATCAAAATAAAAGAGAGACTAGCTGGGCATGGTGGCTCACACCTTTAATCCCTGCACTTGGGAGGCAGAGGTAGGATTGCCACGAGTTCAAGGCCAGAGACTACCTAGTGAGTTCCAGGTCAGCCTGGGCTACAGTGAGACCCTATCTTGAAAAACCAAAAGAATGGGCTGGAGAGATGGCTTAGTGGTTAAACGCTTGCCTGTGAAGCCTAGGGACCCCAGTTCGAGGCTTGATTCTCCAGGACCCACATAAGCCACATACACAAGGGGGCGCATGCGTCTGGAGTTCGTTCGCAGTGGCTGGAGGCCCTGGTGCGCCCATTCTCTCCCTCCCTCCGTGTCTCTCTCTCTCTCTCTCAAATAAATAAATAAATAAATATTTTAAAAAAAAAAAGAAAAGAAAAGAAAAGAAAGAAATAAAAGAGAGATTGAATGAGAGGGTTAGGAGATATGATGGAGAGTGGAGTTGCGAAGGGGCAAGTGGGGGGGTTAATTATCATGGTTTATTGTCTATAATTATGGAAGCTGTCAATAAAAAGCAAATAAATAGGGGCTGGAGGGACAGCTTAGCAGTCAAAGCATTCGCCCGCAAAGTCAAAGGACCCAGGTTCAATTTTCCAAGACCCACGTTAGCCAGATGCACAAGGGGGCACATGGGTCTGGAGTTCGTTTGCAGTGGCTGGAGGCCCTGTCGTGCCCATTCTCTCTCTCTCTTCCCCCTCTTTGTCTGTCAAATAAAAAAATAAAAAATAAATAAAATATTTAATTTTTTTTATTTTTTTATTTTTATTTACTTGAGAGCAACAGACAGAGACAGAGAGAATGGGCACACCAGGGCCTCTAGCCACTGCAAACGAACTCTAGACCCAAGCACCCCCTTGTGTATCTGGCTTACGTGGGTCCTGCGAAACAGAGACTCGAACCGAGGTCCTTAGGCTTCATAGGCAAGCACTTAATTGCTAAGCCATCTCTCCAGCTCCAAAATAAAATATTTTAAATAAATAACAATTTAGAGATTTATCCTGTCAGCCAACATGATGTGAGATAGCTGATCTAAAACTATTATGATTTGATTATATTTATACACATGTGAACATGCTTTCATACTGAAATACCATTTAGAAATCTTTCAAGGAACATAGCTGTTCAAGTTATTATGCTCATTTTTTCTTTTTCACTTTTGTAAGTCTTAAAAGTACACACAGGTTCTAAAATGGTCAAATTTTAGACTAAAATTTTACCAGTACTCTGTTAATTGATTTACTATTTATTAATAAAACAGATCACTAATATGCCATTAACACAGACCAGTAACATTACTTTGATAATATTCTTCACAAAAAGTCAATTCATCAAATAATGTTGCATATCTACAGAATGACCAAATAAATGAAAACTCACTTTGTTTATGGCTGGGGATGTAGTTCAGTTGGTAGTGTTTGCCTAACAGGCATGAAACCCTGGGTCTGATCCCCAGGCACCAAGTCAAATGGGTGTGGTGGTGCATGCCTGTAATCCTAGCACTGGAGCTTGAAGTAGGAAGATCGGGAGCACAAGGTCATCCTCAGTTACATAGACAACTCAAGACCAGAGCTAGAGAGATGGTTTAGCGGTTAAGGCGTTTGCCTGCGAAGCCTAAGGACCCATGTTAGACTCTCCAGATCCCATATAAACCAGACCCACAAAGATGAGGCAAGTGCAAGGTCACAAATGCCCAATTTGATAGCAGTGGCTGAGGCCCTGTCACCAATTCTCTCTCTCTAAAAATAAGCCAGGTGTGGTGGCGCATACCTTTAATCACAGCACTTGGGAGGCAGAGGTAGGAGGATTGCTAAGTTTGAGGCCACCCTGAGACTACATAGTGAATTCCAGGACAGTGTAGGCTAAAGTAAGACACTACCTCAAAAAAACAAAAAATGAAATAAAGAAAAATAAAATAAAACAGAAAATTCAAGATCAGCCTGGGCTACATAAGACCCTAAGAGTGGTAAAAGAGACTATGTACTATCTGTCTCTATCCATTAATGTTTAGAGTTTACTCCCTTAACTATTACCTTTGGTGAACGGCTTTTCTTAATTGTTTCTTGACTTCTTTGGAGCCTTTCAATCAAGGGTATGGCAAAAGAAAATGTCTTCCCTGTTCCTGTCCGTGCTTGAGCAATTAAATCTTTTCCTTCATATACAGGACCAAAGGTTTTAACTTGAATAGGAAAGAGATAGGTTACACCTCGACCTGTAAAATGAGATTTCATTAAAATATTTCTTTATGACTATCAGTAGAAAACAAGTAAATTAATTTCAAAAATGACAATTCTGCAGTTGGGGGCTTAGCTCAATGGAAGAGTACTTGCTAGGCAAGTGCAAGCACTGGGTTCAGACCTAAGCATGGAATTGGGGGAAGAAAGATTATTTAGATTCCTCCATGACTAATAATATTTACAGTTATTCCTACCTCAAACAGAAGTTTATAACAACTGGTCTGAGCCAGGCATGGTAATGTACACCATTAATCCCAGAACTTGGGAGACAGAGGTAAGAGGATCGCCATGAGTTCAAGGCCACCCTGAGACTACATAGAAATTCCAGGTCAGCTTAGGCTACAGTGAGACCCTACCTCAAAACAACAACAACAACAACAACAATAATAACAAACTGGTCTGAAATTTGAGAAGTATGTTCTTAGGGTTAAAACAGGTCTAAATACTAAAAAGGACGATGTAGAAATAATTGCAATTAAAGAACTATTTCTGAGGCTGGAGAGATGGATCAACGATTAAAGGCACTTGCTTGCAAAACCTGCTATCTGTTTTCAATTCCCCAGCACCCACATAAAGCCAGATGAACAAACTAGCACATGCATCTAGAGTTTGTCTGCATTTGCAAGAGGCCCTAGTAGCCATTCAATCTCTTGGTCTCAGCTTGTAAATAAATAAATAAAACAATTTTAAAAAAAGAAAAGCTATTTATCTTTTATATTCTCCTAGGTAGATGTCTAGCTTCATAGTCATTAAAATCATAGTACCTTTCAGAAGCTTTATAGTCTCTTCAGAAATGGGGAAATTGGAGAAGGCTCCTTCTTTTTGTTCACGTGTTAGAGGCTGTCAAATGAAATCAAAGGTCTCAATAATACAACTTAGATGTGAACTTGCTATACATAGGAGCAAAGAATGATCTTGATCATTCCTGATCCTCCTGTCTCTACCTCCAAAGTGCTAGTCACCATGTCTGGGCAAACATATCCTTTTATTATTATTATTTTTTTTAATTTTAGAGAGCAAGGGGGGCAGATAGAGAGAATGGGTGCACCAGGGCCTTCAGCCACTGCAAATGAACTCCAGAAGCATGTACCATACCTTTGCATCTGGCTTATGTGGGTCCTGGAGAATCGAACCTGCGTCCTTTAGCTTTGCAGTCTAGCACCTTAACCACTAAGCCATCCCTCCAGCCCAACATATCCTTTTTTTTTTTTTTTAACATGCAGAGTGGTTGTCTAACATGTGGAAAAGCCCTGGGTTCAACCCCTAGCACCAATAAGAAAACAAAAATAAAAAAACAGCTTAAGCCAGCCATTTCCCAGCACGGAGGAGGATCATGGTGAGTTTTAGGCCATCCTGAGACTAAATAGTGAATTCTAGGTCATATATCAAAGCAGAACTCCAGAAGTTGATGAGAACTTAACACTAAACTTTTTGTTTTTTGTTGTTTTTGAGGTAAGCTATCAGACTGGCCCAGGTTGACCTGATACTCACTTTGTGGTTCCAAGCTGGCCTTGAACTCACAGCCGTCCTCCTACCTTTGCCTCCCAAGTGCTGGGATTAAAGGCATAGGCCACCATGCCTAGCTGAAGTAGACTTTTAACACACCCAACAAGGCTCAGAGAACAATGGAGAAGAGGGGCCAGAAAGACTGCAAGAGTCACAGGATAGGGGCTGGAGAGATGGCTTAGCGGTTAAGCGCTTGCCTGTGAAGCCTAAGGATCCCGGTTCGAGGCTTGATTCCCCAGGACCCACGTAAGCCAGATACACAAGGGGGTGCAGTGTATCTGGTTTGCAGTGGCTGGAAGCCCAGGCGTGCCCATTCTCTCTCTCTCTGCCTCTTTCTCTATCTATATGTCACTCTCAAATAAATAAATAAAAATAAACAAAAAAATGTTAAAAAAAAGAGTCACAGGGTAGGAAGGAGTATCCACAGACATTGACTACAATGACTGCTGCTCTCACAACTCATAGCCCATAACCCCATAGTAATTACCAGTAACCCCACTGAGGTAGGAAACTACCCTGAGACTACAGAGTGAACTCCAGGTCAGCCTGGGCTACAGCAAGACACTACCTCAAAAACTAAACAATAAAAACAACCAAACCAAGAAAAGAGGACTAGAGATAGCTAGAGTACTTGCCTAGCATCTAGCATGCTTAAGAAGCCCTACATTCCATCCCCAACACTGCAATAAACAGCTTCAAACTAGCAGTAATCCTGCTGGCTAGGCCTCCTGAGGCCTGGAATCACAAGCATGTGCCGCCATGAGCAGGTCCGAAACTGTTTCTAAAGACCTAAGTAACTTACTGACAATTGATCACTCTCACACAAACCTTAGAACACTATGAAAGAAAACCGTGAGACACTTTTTAACAAAATTCTGTCCATGAAAAACCTATTCCTTTTAACAAGTACTTGCCACACATGGTGATACACGTCTGTAATCCTAGCACTTGGGAGGCAGAAGCAGGAGGATGAAGAGTTCAAGGTCAGGGACTGAGACAGCTCAGACCTGGGTTGGATTACCAGCACCCATGTAAAAAGCCACACATGACTGTAACCTCAGTGCTGAGAAGAGTAGGGACAACAGAATCACTAGGGCTCGCTGGTCAGCCAGTGTGACCAAAAAATGTCACCTCTGGGTTCAGTGAGACTCTGCCTCAATGAAATACAGCAAAAGCGTGATGCAGGCCATATGACATTCTCCTCTGGCCACTGCATGTATCACAAATCCAAAAACATACACAATACACTACAAGAAATACACACACACTGGATAGGAGAGATGGCTTAGCAGTTAAGGCACTTGCCTGCAAAGCCAAAGGACCTCGTTCGATTCCCCAAGAGCCACATAAGCCAGATGTACAAGGCGGTACATGCATCTGACATTCATTTGCAGTGGCTAGAAATCCTGTCATGCCCATTCTCTCTCTCTGCCTCTTTCCCTCTCTCAAATAAATAAATAAATAAATAAAAATTTGAAAAGAAAAAAAAATTCAAACCAGCCGGGCATGGTGATACACGACTTTAATCCCAGCCCTTGGGAGGCAGAGGTAGGAGGATCGCAGAGAATTCAAAGCCACCCTGAGACTACATAGTAAATTTCAGGTCAGCCTGGGCTAGAACAAGACCTTACCTCAAAAAAGGAAAAAAAAAAAAAAATACAGGTCAAGAAACCTTCTCTACCATATAGAAAGTAGTCATAAACCAATTCATAAATATAAGAAATCACATATTGTAAATAGGTGGCAACAGTAAGTAATTTGCAAAAACTGTTTAAGAGGGCTGGAGAGATGGCTTAGTGGTTAAGCGCTTGCCTGTGAAGCCTAAGGACTCCGGTTCAAGGCTCGATTCCCCAGGACCCACGTTAGCCAGATGCACAAGGGGGCGCACGCATCTGGAGTTCGTTTGCAGGGCCTGGAGACCCTGGCGTGCCCATTCTCTCTCTCCCTCCCTCTTTCTCTCTCTGTCTGTTGCTCTCAAATAAATAAAAATAAACAACAACAACAACAAAAATAAAATAAAATAAAAACTGTTTAAGATTCCAAATCTACAGTCTGACCCCAAGAAAAATGTAATACAGAGTACAGGATGGTGGCTCATAGTTATAACCAAAACCCTGGGGAGTCTGAAGTAGGAGGATGGCCCACATAACCCAGTGGTTCAAGGCCAGCCTGGACTAAAGAAGACTGTGATCATAAAAAGTCGGGCATGGTGGTGCACACCTTGAATCCCAGCACTCGGGAGGCAGAGGTAGGAGGATCGCCGAGAATTGGAAGCCAGCCTGAGACTACATAGTGAATTCCAGGTCAGCCTGGGCTAGAATGAAACCCAGCACCCCCCCCCCCAAAAAAAGACTGAGACAGCCGGGCGTGGATGTGGTGGCGCATGCCTTTAATCCCAGCACTCGGGAGGCAGAGGCAGGAGCATTGCCATGAGTACAAGGCCCCTCTGAGACCCCATACTGAATTCCAGGTCAGCCTGGGGCTAAAGCAAGACCCTACCTCAAAAACAACAACAACAAAAAAAAGACTGAGATCCTATCTCAAAAAAGAAAAGAGGGCTGGAGAGATGGCTTATCAGTTAAGGTGTTTACCTGCAAAGCCAAAGGACCTTGGTTCAATTCCCCAGTACCCACAAAAGGCAGATGCACAGGGGGGCACATGCGTCTGGAGTTCGTTTGCAGTGGTTGGAGGCCCTGGCACGCCCATTCTCTCTCTGCCTCTTTCTCTCTCGCTCTCAAATAAATAAATAAAAGTAGAGCTTAAAAGAAAAAAAAAAAAAAAAAGGAAAAAAAAAGAAACAGGCAATATGAAAGCAATAAAGGCCAAAGGGAAAAAGTTACTTTCATCTGTACTGCCTTTCCAGTCCAAATGAGAGCACTGGACACCAAATAGGAACCCTTGATTACACAATCAATTCTAATTAGCATAAAAGATCCAATCAGCCTATATTGCAAAGATTATGTCAAATGCTCAGTAAACATATCCATACCTCCTCTAGTTTATTATCACTTGATTTATGTGTAATACTTTCTGAGGAAGACACTCGCTTGGATTTCTTTTCATATTCATCAATGTCTCCGTTGGGTACATCTTTTCTTCGTGATTTGTGACATGTGGAGAACTCATCAGAAAGTCTAAATCTTTCTTCAGTGTCTCCATTTAGTTTCTCTTTCACTTTAGCTTTTTTGGGCTTGGGAGAACCCAGGTCATCTGCAACGCCATTTTCTCTTGTTTCTGTTTTCTCATCTGATTCATAATGGTGCCTTGACTTCTTTCTCTCTCTCTGTGGACAAAGAAAAAGACAGTGATAAGACCACAGTTGTTCTTTTAAGAGTGCAGAAGTTAAAGCAAGTCCCCAAGCAGGTAAACTCAGCCTATACTGACGTTGAAAAACCTACCTGGAAAAAAATCCAGGCTGGTTATTAATGCCATACTCTGTCCCGTACCTGTTTCTATTTTTGACAGTCCATTTCCTGTATTCTCAAGACTCAGCCTCTAGTCCAGCTCTAATATCATCATAAGATTTTTAGGGGAGTTTAGAGAGCTCTTAGGAAAAGGATGAAACCTCAAAATTATGAAATAAAATACAAACAAAAGCTCCCAATGTCTCAAAGAAAAATAATATTTATTGGGTACCTACCCAGTATTGTGTAATGTTTTCGGCTTATCTTGTTTAAATCTTCATAACAACCCTATAAAGGGAAGTACAGGTCCATAATCCCTTATCCGAAATTCCGATATCCATAAAGCTCTGAAAACCGAAAGTTTTTTGGTAACTTATTTGGAGATAAAAATCTTATCTGATCTGAATTCATTTGATGACAAAATTTGACTAGAGCTAATGTGGAGCTATTTATATTCTTTATCCCATTTAACATGACTATATTTACTATTAAGGTACTTAATTATAGGCTGCAAATCATCAACCCTATTGGACAGTTATCATCCTGTATGTTCCCAGAATTCTTTCTAACACATGATTTTGGATAAGGGATGGTGAACCTGTATTACCTCTGAAACAACCAGATGAAGAAACAAAACTGTCAAGTGCTTACCAAAGATCCAAATGTGGGGCTGGAGAGATGGCTTAGCAGTTAAGCGCTTGCCTGTGAAGCCTAAGGACCCCGGTTCGAGGCTCAATTCCCCAGGACCCACATTAGCCACATGCACAAAGGGGCACGCCCAATCTCTGTCTCTCTATCTGCCTCTTTCTCTCTCTGTCTGTCGCTCTCAAATAAATAAATAAATAAAATTTTTAAAAAATCCAAATGTGGGATCTCCTACAAGGTCCAAGTGCTAGAAATGGATTCTAGGCCTCTCTGAGCTGAAAACCTAGGCTCTTCTCACATCGTGTTTCCTCTCTGAGCTTTGAGGGGTTTTATCAGTTTGCTTTTGAGACAATCTCATACAGCCTTAACTGGCCTTGAACTGGTCCCCCTGCTTCCATCTCCCAAGTGTTAAGATTACAGGCATGTACCACCATGCCCAGCTCTCCCTGAAGTTTGACAATTAAAAGATCGAAGAAAACAAAACCACATAACTTGCATAAAACTCAAGTAGGGCTTTACCCAACTCCTGCCTTCTCATGGGCAGGAGTTCTCTGTACTCTCCTCTTCTCTTAAGCACTTTCAGTCTCTACTTTGCTAGAGGTCAGAGGAAGATCTAGCTTCTCCTAATCTCTTTCTGCCGAAGATTCCAGTTTAGGTAGGCTTTAATCCCTCAACTGCCTTCTTTAAAGCGCTTTATGTTCTATCTATAACCTAATAAACTTTAAAAAAAAAACTTGCCTGTGAAGACAAAGGACCCAGATTTAACTCCGCAGGACCCACGTAAGTCAGATGCACTAGACGGCACGTGTCTGGCATTCGTCTGCAGCGGCTAGAGGCTCTACCGTTCCTTCTCTGTCTCAAATAAAGTTTTAAAAAAATTAAAAATAAAAATAAGCTAGGCATGGTGGCGCATGCCTTTAATCCCAGCACTCAGGAGGCAGTGGCAGGAGGATCACTTGTGAGTTCAAGGCCACCCTGAGAATACAGAATGAACTCTAGGTCAGCTTGGGCTAGAGTGAGACCATACCTCAAAACTCTCCACCACCACCCCAAATAAAAAGCCAGGTGTGGTGGCACACACCTTTAATTCTACCACTTGAGAGGCAGAGGTAGGAGGAGCACTGTGAGTTCAAGGCCACCCTGAAACTACATAGTAAATTCCAGATCAGCCTGGGCTAGAGTGAGACCCCTACCTTGATAAACCAGAAAAAAAAAAAAAAAAAAAAACTCTAATTGTTAATACTTCCTCAGAGCAAATGGTAACCCTGAAAATTTATTTTAAAAATTTACATTAACAGAATGTAACTTAGAAACCTACAAAAGGACTCAGTGATGACAGCAGGTGCTTGCTTGCAAAATCTGATGGCCTGACCAGGCATGGTGGTGCACACTTTTAATCCCAGGATGAGGTAGGAGGATCGCTGAGCTCAAGGCCAGTCTCAGACTAATTCCAGGTCAGCCTGGGCTAGAGCAAGAGCCTACCTTGAAAAAAAAAAAAAAGGATGACCTGGATTTCAATTCCCCAGTACCCATATAAAGCCAGATGCACAAAGTGGCACATGTGCCTAGAATTTGTTTGCAGTGTCAAGAGGCCCTAGTGTGCCACCATTCTCATTCATTCATTCTCATTCTTTCTGCTTTCAAGTAATATAAAAATTAAAAAAAAATACAGCTGGGCGTGGTGGCTCATACCTTTAATCCCAACACTTGAGAAGCAGAGGTAGGGGGGTGGCCATGAGTTCAAGGTCACCTGAGACTACACAATGAATTCCAGGTCAGCCTTAGCTCAAAACCCCCCACAACAAAACAAACCAAAACCCACTATTCTGCCCTTGGCTATTTTTGTGGGGGTGTGTGCGGAGGCCACAAGTTGATGTGAGTGTCTTCCTCGATCACTCACCATCTTGTTTAGTGAGACAGGGTCTCACTTGAACCCAGAACTCAGCGATTCAGCTAGTCTAGCTACTCAGCTTGCCGTGGGGACCCCATCTCTGCATCAAGAGCACTGGGATTCCAAGCCAGCTTTAAAAGGGATGCTGATAGTCCATCTCAGGCTGCATGCTTGCAAGACAACTACTTTACCAACTTAAGCTGTTGCCAACCCAGCCCTTCAACTTTAGTTTTTGTTTGTTTGTTTGGAGACCGTGTCTCACTCTAGCCCAGGCTGACATCGAACTCCCTCTGCGATCCTAGGCTGGCCTGAAGTTCACAGCCACACCTCCTACCTCAGCCTCCCAAGCAGGCCCTGGGATTAAAGATGTGTGCTGCCACAACCCCAAAATGAACTTCAGTTTTAAAATACCAAACTGGGGGGCTGGAGAGATGGTTAAGTGGTTAAGCGCTTGCCTGTGAAGCCTAAGGACCCCGCTCAAGGCTTGATCCCCCAGGACCCACGTTAGCCAGATGCACAAGGGGGCGCACATGTCTGGAGTTCCTCTGCAGTGGCTGGAGGCCCTGGCGCGCCCATTCTCTCTTCCTATCTGCATCTTTCTCTCAGATGCTCTCAAATAAATAAATAAAAATGAACAAAATCTTTAAAAAAAAAATACCAAACTGGGGCTGGAGAGATGGCTTAGTGGTTAAGGCACTTGCCTCAAAGCCAAAGGACCTGGGCTCAATTCCCCAGGACCCACATAGGCCAGATGCCCAAGGTGGTACATGCATCTGGAGTTCGTCTGCAGTGGACGGAAGCCCTGGTGCGCGCATTCTCTCTCCCTCTCCCTCTCTCTTTCTTTCTCCCCATCTCTCAAATAAATAAATAAAGATGTGTGCCACAACCCCAAGCTGAACTTCAGTTTTAAAATACCAAACTGGGGCTGGAGAGATGGCTTAGCAGTTAAGGCACTTGCCTACAAAGCCTAAGGACCTAGGTTCTATTCCTCAGGACCCATATAAGCCAGATGCATTAGGTGGCTCATGTATCTAGAGTTCACTTGCAGTTGGATAGAGGCCCTGGCATGTCCATTCTCAATCTCTCAAATAAATAAAAATATTTAAAATACTAAACTGGTGACAAGTATTTTTAATATTTGCAGAGCACAAAAAATGACTGGGATGCTCAACACTTCTTCAGAATCACTTGGTCAAATGTTCAAAAATAAGTCAGATAGCAGTAATTAGTGCTAGTAAAAACTATAGGTACCAAAATCTTCACCATAACTGATACACAGATGCAATTTTTAGTTCATGTCTGCATATAATTTTCTCATCCATAAAATAGCTGTGAAAACGCAGTAGTATGTGAAAATGCATTGAAACTACATGTTACATCATTTCATCATTAGTTAATTGCACTAACATCTCCCAAGCCAGTAAACTGTATAGAACAAGATTATTTATAGAGTCACCTGTTGGGCTTGAATTGTTCCTGGGCCCTGTACTGCAGGGAAAAGATGAAACAAGGCAAAGTGAGACCTTTAAGTCCAAATCCAAAAACAACGTGTGTGTGTGTGTGTGTGTGTGTGTGTGTGTGTGTACGCGCGCGCGTGGTTTTTCGTGGTAGGGTCTCACTCTCTAGCCCAGGCTGACCTGGAATTCACTCTGTAGTCTCAGGGTGGCCTCAAACTCCCGGTGATCCTCTTACCTCTGCCTTCCAGGTGCTAAGATTAAAGGCGTGCATCACCATACCTGGCCCAAAAACATCTTAAGGTAATAAAAGAAGATATTACTGTACTTTTATCTACAGTGGGTAACACTGTTTAGCTTACATTACCTCCTATGCCCTTCCTATCCTCTGGCCTGTTGTCTTAAACAGTTCCTCTCACTCAGCCTTCAGTGGATGCTTCTGTCTTTGCCATGCAATGGCTTCCAGGCACACTTTAGACTCGTTTCTCAATCTGCATTCCTGTCCTGCTCCAAGAACACCAAGTGCATGAGCTTCTGGTTTTTAGATGGGTGCTGAAGAATCAAACTGAAGCCAACGGGTTTTGTAAGCAAGTACAATCTCCCTGGCCCCCTGGCATTCCTGTTCTAAGAATCTGTATCTTGGATCCATATCCAAACATATACAAACCAAAATGATCCTCATCTCAATGCCAAACCTAGACTAGTGTTCTGTTAGTTGATATTCCAATCCATTTCTAAATCTCTACTTATCTTTCATAAAGAATAATCAATAAGTATTTCTGGAGAATTTACAATGTAAAAGCCACCAACTTTCAAGAATATAATGATATGTAAGGACAAAGTTGTGGTCATTTTCCTGAAGATTCTTTTAGAAATAAACTAAAAACTAACTTTATAAAGAGGCACATAATAAATGCCAACCACATGATAGAGGTAACACTGGAGTCCGGGCGTGGTAGCACACACCTTTAATCCCAGCATTCGGGAGGCAGAGGTAGGAGGACTGTCATGAGTTCATGGCCACCCTGAGACTACTTAGTAAATTCCAGGTCAGCATGGGCTACAATGAGACCCTACTTCAAAGAAGGGAAAAGAAAAAAAAAACAAAAACTGAAACAATACTCCTAAGGGAGTAACATAACTATACTGTAGTAGTTAGAAAAAAAAAACAAACATTAACTAGACTTTGACAGATAATGGGATTTGAGTGTAAAAGGGGAAAAAAAAAAAAGAAGAGGAGGGCTGGAGAGATGACTTAGTGGTTAAGGTGCTTGCCTGCAAAGCCAAAGGACCCAGGTTCAATTCCCCAGGACCCTCTTAAGCCGGATGCACAGGGTGATGCATGAGTCTGGAGTTCGTTTGCAGCAGCTTGAGGCCCTGGCACACCCATTCTCTGTCTGTCTGTCTGTCTGTCTGTCTCTCTCTCTCTCTCTCTCTCTCTGTCAAATGAATAAATAAATAAAATTAAAATTAAAAAAAAAGAGGAGCTAAAATTAAAGCAAACATTATCTTGGAGATTCCAATTAAAGTCTACTTTTGGAACCTACAGTAGTCAACTTCATGAAGCACCAAGAGGAATGGTGGTTGCTGCGGCTGGGAGGAGAGGAATGGGATTAGTGTCTAATAGGCACAGTTTCCATTTGGGACGATGAAAGGTTCGAGATGGATGGTAATGATTGACTATAGGACAATGCAAACTATACTTAAGACCACAGAACTTAAAATGGTTAAGATGTGAGCTGGGGATTTAGCCCCAGGTTTAATCCACAGCACTACAAAATACATGTTAAAATATAAATTTTAGCCGGGCATGGTGGTGCACACCTTTAATCCCAGCACTCGGGAGGCAGAGGTAGGAGAACTGCCGTGAGTTCAAGGCCACCCTGAGATTACATAGTGAATTCTAGGTTAGCCTGGGCTACAGCAAAACCCACATTGGAAAAAAAAATTTATATATGTACATATATATATATATATATATATATATGTATATGTATATATAAATTAAGGGACTGGAAGCCAGGCGTGGTGGCACACACCTTTAATCCCAGCATTTGGAGGCAGAGGTAGGAGGATCGCTGTGAGTTTGAGGCCACCCTGAGACGACATAGTGAGTTCCAGGTTAGCCTGGGCTAGAGTGAGACCCTACCATGAAACCCCCCCCCAAAAAAATTAGGGACTGGAGAGATGGCTCAGAGGTTAAAGGTGCTTGCCTGCAAAGCCTGACAGCCCAGGTTCAATTCTCTAGTACCCATAAGTTCAATTCTCTAGTACCCATATAAAGCCAGACCCACAAAGGAAGTACACACATCTGGATTTCATTTGCAATGGCAGGAGGCCCTGGCATATTCTTTCTCTCTGCTTGACATAAATAAAATAATATAAAAAAACAAAAAGGTGAGCTATACCGGGCATGGTGGTCCATGCCTTTAATCCCAGCACTCCAGAGGCAAAGGTTGGAGATCACTGTGAGTTGGAGGCCAGCCTGAGACTACCTAGTGAATTCCAGGACAGACTGAGCAAGACTGAGACCCTACCTCAAAAAAACAAAAAAACAGTAACAATAAACTGCGTTTTCCAAATATGCTTCAATCCCCATTGAAGGTAAAAAGCAAGGAAGGATGAGGGAGGAAGAAAGTTGGGGAATGGGAGGGATGAAGAAAAACTAGTAGGTTGGAATGTTACAGTTTACCTTAGTGATAACCTGCAGGGTCATTTTCTGATCTGTAGCACTATACAGAGTATCTTATTAAATTTCAGATGTGACCTTCCAAGGCTCAGGGTCTAATGCGGAAGAGGTGGTGGGAAGAATGTAAGAGCCAAAGGAAGGGTAGAACTCCTTACAATGTGCTCCTCCAAGCACAAAATGGCCTGGATATCCATGACCTCACGCTGCCTGACACTACCTACACATGACCATCATAAGAGGAGGGAAAGATCATGACATCGAAATAAAAGAGAGACTGATTGAGATGGGGAGGGGATATGATAGAGAATGGAATTTCAAAGGGGAAAGTGGGGGGAGGGAGGGTATTACCATGGGATATTTTCTATAATCATGGAAGTTGTTAATAAAAATTTGAAAAATAAATACATTCACAATGGAAAAAAAATAAAAATCTAATTGTAAAAAAAAATTCAGATGTGAAATAATGCCATGTTGATCCTCGTCAGCTTGTTCTCTTTACTGTAAGTCAAATGTCTGTGGTAAATTTTCTTTTTTTCGTTTTTCGAGGTAGGGTATCACAGTAGCCCAGGCTGACCTGGAACTCACTAGGTAGTCTCAGGGTGGCCTCGAATTCACGGAGATCCTCCTACCTGTGCCTCCCCAGTGTTGGGATTAAAAGAGTGCGCCACCACACCGGGCTTTCCAGTAAAAATTTTACTTGTGCATTTATCATAGCACCTTGATCTTCCATGGTTTCAGGGGTTTGTTTGTTGTTGTTTTCTCCTCTTCCTTTTCTTTTTTCGGACAACGGTGTGTGTGGAGAGGGTGGGAGTCACTAAAAACTCTTCACAGGTTCCTTGAGGGCAGGGACCATTTGGCATATTTAATTAGTTTAAACTCCTAGGTACTCAGCAAAGAATCTAGCACAAATCCAGGGTCAATAAATACCTGCGGACTGAAAACCCTGACGGCAAGGACAGGAGCTCACGATCTGCATCACAGCCACATCCTGACGACGCCAGCGGCAGCACTTGCTCTTAAGCCTCTATGAGCCAGTTACTGCTTTCCCCCGGGACAGTTGCACACAGGACATGGTGACAGAAGGGACACAGAGCCAAGGCAATCACCTATACATACGTATGTATGTGTGTATGTATGTATCATCTATATATGTGTGTTATATATACATGTATACGCACCACACAATACATACATGTATGTGTATGTCTGTGTATATATGTGCGTGTACATATACATGTGTGTGTGTGTGGTATATACATATTATCTCGAGGCAAACGGTCCCCGGAGCAAACTGAGAGGGCCGAGGACAGACAGCGCGAGGGGGAAGGAAGCCCTGAGATGCTGCGGCCCAGTCCCGACAGGCCGCCGTCACCATCACCACCATCATCAAGGGACAGCTCCCCTCCCCGCCCAAACCGGCGCAGCCCAGAAGGAGGCGCGGCCCATCCTCCAGCGTACCTTTTGCCTGTCGTTTCTTTGGCTCTCGGACTCTTCCAAGGGTGCCTCCAGCTCCATGATGTCCCCCCAGAGGAGTTTCCCAGGCATCACTGGCCGCCGCCGCCTCCTCCCTCCGGGCACGGTGGCCACAACCACCTTACAAGCAAAGCGACAGCATGAAAGGAATCGAGGGCAGGGCGGCCGCCGGCTAGAGGCGTGCGTCACATCCGGGACACGCACCCACCGCGCGGGCGGGAGAAGATAAATCCGGGATATTCTGGGAACAAGCTCTTCCCCTAGGGTTGGGCGTAACCATTCGACCAATGAGCGTGAGAGGTCCCCAGCTAAGCCCGCCCTTGCTCTGAGGTGATTGGCTGATACCGAAAGAAAAAAACCCTGACCAAGCTCCATAAAGGACGCGCGCACTGATCAGCGTGAAGTATCCCGTTTCCCGCCCCTCCCCCGTCGGGATTCCGAACACTTTCCCTCCGCGAGTCCGAGACTCAGTCCCCGAGGACGCTTCCCGTCATGCACCGCTGGGGCCGGGACGCGCCCCCTCACCCCCACCCCTCAGCGTGGAGGATGAAGTGGCGCGCAGGCGCACCGCGACCTGGCTCCGTGGGCCTTTCCCGTCCTGAGGCGGCTGGGGGCGCCACGCGGAGCTTCGCCATTCGCCGCCGGAAGCTGCACCCCTGCGCCCCGCCCACTGCGGCGGACGGGCGGGGCGTTGAGCAACTGCCGGCGGCTGCGCGCGCAGGGCTGCGTTGCTGGGCTGTCAGAGGTCTCCAGCGGCCTTATTTTGTTTTTTTACATGCTTTTGAGATGACGGTGAGGAGGACATCGTGCGGTAGTGGTTTCACGCCCTCGGGGGAAAACCAAGCCCAGCCGCGGAAGGAATGTGCCCTGAAGCCACACCGTCAGGTAGTAGCATAGCCGGGACTAGAGAATCGAACTCGTGCCTTCGGGGCTCACCGGACCGGAAGCTACGGCTTCGTAAATGTTTGTAGAAAGGTCCTCCCCTAAGAATCAGGAGGAAAAAAGAAAGAAAGAAAGAAAGAAAGAAAGAAAGAAAGAAAGAAAGAAAGAAAGAAAAGTAAAGAAAAGCGGGAGGCAGAGGTAGGAGGATCGCCGTGAGTTCAAGGCCACCCTGAGACTACATAGTGAATTCCAGGTCAGCCTGGGCTAGAGTGAGACCCTACCTCGAAAAAGCAAAAAATAAAATAAAAGGAACGCTAGTTTTCTGTAACAGAGAAAGCGAGCCTCTGACAAACGATGATGCTCTTGTAATAAAAGAGCATTTTACTGGTGATCAGCTGACTGCGCAGTCGCACACACCACTGAAAACTTGGAACTTCGCCTGAAACCGTGCTGATAGGACGCCGCCCAGCCGGTCTTGCTGCAAAGGGAGGACTCCGCAGAGGTGAGGGACGCTCACATATCGCTGGACAACATCACCTGTGAGCACCTGACGTGTGTTTCGGCAGAATTACAGATTGCTTCTGGTCTTGAGTGTGCGGATCAGTCCTGGGTCTCTGGGACCACGAATGTTAAATAAGGGGGACTGACTGCTGCAGAACTTCTCAACTCTGGGTTGATGTCCAGTCGAGGACTGTCTGTGACCCTGGTGGTAGAAAAATGGCTTTTTCCTCTCATGATGGTCATAGTTCCAAATGTTGTGGGGTTTTTTGTTTGGTTGGTTTTTTCGGTCCTTGCACCCCACAGGCAGTTGTACTGTAGCCCAGAACACTTCATGAGATGTGTGCAGGAGCAAGGAGAAGTTGGGGCTCAGGGTGCCACACACAAAGTTGGGGAGGTCACACACAGTTACAAAGTAAAATTTTAGCTCCCTTGGAGTCTTAATTTTGAAATTCGTCTGTAAGCCACAGCTTGTAGCAGCAAGTCTGAAAAGGGAAGAGACAATAGACTGTTCTATATCACCCTACTCAAGGGACTGTTTTCAGAATGACCTTCTGTGGCAACTCTGCAAGTGCTTCGTTTCCAAGTCCTGAACTGACTGAAACCATTCTATGGAGGGGGAGTATATGTGAAACTACACATAAGTAACTTCCCAAGCAGGTGCTTAATTGGAAAATACTGGAGCATTACATATATATAATGTATATGAATATATATATGTATACATATATATATTCATATGTATATACATATATATTCAATAGATATAATCTTGGGTTATTCGATAAGAAAACATGGAATAGGGAACTTTTTTCTCATTTAAATTTATTTATTTATTTATTTGCACAGAGAGAGAGAGAGAATGGGTGTGCCAGGGCTTCCAGCCACTGCAAACAAACTCCAGACGCATGCACCACCTTATGCATCTGGCTTAGGTGGGTACTGGGGAATCGAACCAAGGTCCTTTGGCTTTGCAGGCAAGTGCCTTAATCGCTAAGCCATCTTCAGCCCTTTTTTAATCATATAAAACTTAAGAGATTTGTGTGTTTTTTGTGACCAGGCATATCATAGATTAAGTAAAATGTACAGCAGCTGAAAAATCCTGAGCTCAAGAGATCAAGTGAACCTCCTGCCCTAGCTTCACTAGAGACTGGAACTACAGGCATGGACCAGGGTGCTTGCCTCCAAAATATAATTTTATCAGAACATCTTCATTTTCCAGCTACCTTAACAGAGTTACTGTCAAAGTTTCTTTTGCAAAAATAAAAATCAGGGGGCTGGGGGAATGGCTCAGCAGTTAAAGGCAAGCTTGTGCACAAAGACTGCCAACCCAGGTTCATATTCTTTATATCTCTTATTCTGTCTGTGTTTACAAATAAACAAAAAATATTTTTTAAAAAAGTTGGCCGGCCATGGTGGCGCACACCTTTAATCCCAGCTCTTTGAAGGCAGAGATAGGAGGATCACCATGAGTTTGAGGCCACCCTGAAACTACATAGTAAATTCCAGGTCATCCTGGGCTAGAGCAAGACATAAAGCCAGATGCACAGGATGGCACATGTGTCTGGAGTTTGTTTGCAGTGGCTAGAGACCCTGAAGTGCCCATTCTCTATCTGTGCCTCTTTCTGTCTCTCCCTCTATCTCTCAAATAAAATATAAAAAAAAAAAATAGCTGGCCATGGTGGCACATGCCTTTAATCCCAGTGCTCAGGAGGCAGAGGGAGGAGGAGGGCTATGAGTTCGAGGCTACCCTGAGACTACAGAGTGAATTCCAGGTCAACCTGAGCTAGAGTGAGACCCTCAAAAAACCAAAATAAATAAATAAATAAATAAATAAAAAGTTGGTGCTAAGAAGTGACAGCTCAGCCTTTAGCACTAAATGAGACATCTCTATCACACCCTCCAAAGCTCATAGACCATAGTGGAAGAGGTGGCAGAAAGCATGTACAGACCCAAAGGATGGAGAGGAGTGCTCTGGAACACTGTCCTCCACGCAGTGGGCACTGCATTCATGACCTTACGGCGGCTGTCGTTACCTGCACAATATCTGTAGAATATTGGGCCTGTCAACTTGTCATAGATAACAGAGGAGGGGGAAAAAGGGGGAGGAAAGGACATTAAAATAGAAGAGGGAAGAGCTGGAGAGATGGTTCAGTGATCAAAGGTATTTGCTTGCAAAGTCCACCACTCTGGGTTCGGTTTCCCAAGACTCACAAAAAGTGAAATGTACAAAGTGGTGCATGCATCTGGAGTTTGCATTGACAAGAAGCCCTGGCACAACCATATTCTTTTCTATACCAAAATGAAGGAATACCTGTAAAGATGAAGGGGGTTCAGTGGAAGGGAGGTGGGGGAACAAAGAATGGTGGTAGGAGGGAATTTTGTAAATTTTTAAATAATTTTTTCCTTTTTATCATTAAAATGGAAATTTAAAATTTTTTATTTATTTATTTATTTGCAAACAGAGAGATAGAAGATAAACAGAAAGAATGAGCACCACAGGGCCTCTAGCCACTGCAAATGAACTCCAGACACAGGTACCCCTTGTGCATCTGGGTTACAAGGGTCCTGGGGAATTGAACCTGGGTCCTTTGGCTTTGCAGGCAAATGCCTTAACCACTAAGCCATCTCCCCAGCCCCTGATTTCTTTTTGTTGTTGTTGTTTTTTGGTTTTTTTCTAGGTAGGGTCTTGCTGTAGCCCAGGCTAACCTGGAATTCACTTTGTAATCTCAGGGTGGCCTTGAATTTATGGCAATCCTCCTACCTCTGACTCTCGAGTGCTGGGATTAAAGGCATGCACCACCACGACCCGCTAAAATGTGAATATTTTAATGTTAAAGTAGAAAATAGTTATGCGGTGAACAGAGCCACATCAGATCATTCCTCGGGCACGTCATCTGATGGGGAAAGCAGCAGCAGGGAGTCTCGCGCCATTCCTAAAGTCAGCAACCCAAAGAGCGTCTACCAGGTTGAAGACTTCAAACAGCCCTTGCAGCCCACATACCCAGGTGCACAGGGGCGCATGTGTCTGGAGTTCCTTTGTAGTGGCTGGATGCCCTGGTGCGCCCATTCTTTCTCTCTCTCTCTCTCTCTCTCTCTCCCCCTCTTACTGTCAAATAAATAAATAAACTATATTTTTAAAAGAAGAAAATAGGGCTGGAGAGATGGCTTAGTGGTTAAGCACTTGCCTGTGAAGCCTAAGAACCCCGGTTCAAGGCTCGAATTCCCCAGGACCCACGTAAGCTAGATGCACAAGGAGGCGCATGTGTCTGGAGTTCCTTTGCAGTGGCTGGAGGCCCTGGTGTGTCCATTCTCTCTCTCTCTCTCTCTCTCTCTCTCTCTCTAACTGCGTCTTTCTCTCTGTCACTCTCAAGTAAATAAATAAAAATAACAAAAAAATTTTAAGTGAAAATATATACATTAGGGAGAAGAGTGTGTGATGGTGAACCTTCTCACACAGATCACGACTCTGCTTTTACCTGCACTTTTTAAGATTTTTTTGTTTTATTTTTATTTATTTGAGAGCAACAGAGAAAGAGGCAGAGAGAGAGAATGGGCGTGCCAAGGCCTCCAGCCACTCCTTATGCGTGCGCCCCCTTGTGCATCTGGCTAACGTGGGTCCTGGGGAACGGAACCTGGGTCCTTTGGCTTTGCAGGCAAACGCCTTAACCACCAAGCCATCTCTCCAGCCCTTACAATACTTTTTGCCACGCCTGTCTAAAATGAATTTTTTTTTTTTTTTTTTTTTTTTTTTTGGTTTTTCGAGGTAGGGTCTCACTCTAGCCCAGGCTGACCTGGAATTCACTATGGAGTCTCAGGGTGCCCTGCAACTCACGGCGATCCTCCTACCTCTGCTGGGTTTAAAGGCGTGCGCCACCACGCCCAGCTTAAAATGAATTTTTTAAAGGTGTAAAATAGAGTAAAAATTCAATATCATATATTTGCCTCCATTACAAGAGCAGTATTAAAGAGGAACAATAATATAGTAACAAAAATAAAATTTGTGCATTTGCCCGAACTGAATTAAGTTTCTTTGAATCAAGGTGAATGGTTTCCCATCACAACCATTACCTCATTTTAACATCATTCAAACACTGATGGGGACAACTGTCTATTCACATAGATTTAACTAATCACGTGCTGAGTTGTAAGTAGTTTGTCTTCGGCATTTGGTATCTATCAAATACATACACTTCAAAAAAAGTGTCATGTGATGGTGTAGCCTCACCAGTGAAGGATTTATGAATCACTGACCTCCCTGGGAAATTCATTTTGGGGGGGAGGAGGAGTTATCAGGCCACCTAAGAAAGAGCCCTAATCCCCTCTCAGCAGTTGAACAGTAAACAAAAGAGGCTCTATCTTCCCATTGTTCACTCCCAAAGAAAAGTAAACAGTGGATAGAGACAAAGTAGTTTGTTTAACCCTCCCCCCACTGGCTATGGCCCTCAGGCTATGCTGAAGCCTAACTCCTTAAAAGTCCCCCATGCCGACTCAGGGGGCCGCTATTCTCCTTTCCCGAGGGAGAAGGCTGCCCTCAGGCCCAGGCTGACCTGGAATTCACTACGTAGTCTCAGAGTGGCTTTGAACTCACGGTGATCCTCCTACCTCTGCCTCCTGAGTGCTGGGATTAAAGGCGTGCGCCACCACACCCGGCTTCAATCCCAAATTCTAACAACCAGAAACAGCATAATTTGGCAAATGTCTTGAGACATTAACTGTAAATCAACAAGTATAGACTTCATACAATGAAAGATTCCCAAATCCTTTTGTACTGTTATCATTAGGGGGAAAATAATTATCATCAGTTTCAATTCCTGAAAATCCAGTTAAGGTAATCTCTGCAAGTCACTGCTCCACAGTTGCATTCAGTTCTCACCCTCTTTTTGGCAGGACTGGGGTCAATAGAATCTGGGAAGGTAACTCCCCAGAACCTTTCATTTGATAATCAAATGTCAGCTCTTCTCTAGCCGTCATTTTCCTGAGAAATAATGCTACTCTGGGGAGACGAGTATCGAGGTTATCACTGAAAACAAACACTAAAACACCTGAAGATTTGGGTCACAAGTATGATTCACAAAATGAGACACATTTCAATATCGAGCAGCATCCACTGTGAACTCATCAGATTCACAGTCCAGGTCGTCTGCGATTCCTCTGTTGTCACATAACTGCTCCCGTCTTTCAGCTTCCTCACCCATCATTACTTCTCCAACACGTTCCATGACAAAACTCATTCTTTTGGTCTTCACAAGGGTTTTTACACTCCAGCCACAGCCATTGCTCGTTCTAAGAATGCATAGTGAAGGCCATGTGCCTTTGAGCAGTCCTGCTGGGACACTCAGGTCCGCATGGGCACCTTGAGTTGCATTCATAGATGGCAGTGCCAGGCTGGATCCTAACTTGCTCGTTCTTATTACAAGCCAGAAAGACTCCAGCTTCATTCAGAAGGACAGCACTTCTCCAAAAAGCAGTCTGTGCACGAACACCCAAGGGTGGCTCCGTTGTCTAGGCTGACCCCGGGAGCTACCTTGTGCGCATTGACGCACTGGAAGTGTGAGGGTGGGCCCTCCAAGTCAACAGTGTTTTCAACAACACATATTCATTTACGATTTTTTTTTTCTTCTGTTGAGGTCATCTTGCCATCTTTTCGGAGCATTCTTTGCTTAGCTTTTTTCTCCACAATATACTCACCAATGGCAGGTTGCAAAGCTTTTTTGTCATTGTTTTTTGGAATTACTGTTTCGCCTTTCTTTACCTGAGATGAATAATTATGGTCATCATTAGAGAATTGCTGGACACTTAAGATTTTTCCAAGGCTCTGAAGTATTTGGAGAATCTGGCCATCCTTTCCATCTTACAAGATAATATTCCATATCCTCTTCCCACCTCAGCACTTGCCGTGACCATCTTGGGGAGCTTTCATTCAAACTGGCACAGTGGGAACAAAGCGCTAGCTGGCCCGACGCCCCACCCCCACCCAGCTGCCGGCGTTGACTTCACTAACCAGGCAGGTCTCCTACCTCTGACTGCTGAGCGCTGGGATCAAAGGTGTGCACCACCACGCCTGGCTTGCATTCCATCTTTGTCACTTTAACCATGTGACCTTTGACCTTAACCAACTCAATTTAAAATGTGTCATTAGCTAAGTAAGGATAATAATGCTGACAGTACTGGGAATTGGCTCAGCAAACATAAAAGTACTATAAAAACAAGGTACAGGGCTGGAGAGACGGCTTAGCAGCTAAGATGCTTGCCTGAAAAGCCTAAGGATCCAGGTTCCATTCCACAGTACCTATGTAATCCAGGTACACAAGCAAGGTGGCACACATTGTGTCTGGAGTTTGTTGGCAGTATCTGGAAGCCCTGGCAAGCCCATTCTCTCTCCCTCTATCTGCTTCTCTCTCTAATAAATAAATAAATTTTAAAAAAACAAGGTACAGAGGCATCTCTAAACAATTAGCACAGGTATATCTATACATGTCTCTAGCTCCTAATTCAAAGCACCATTATAAAGCTGGCTGTGGTGGCCCAAGAGGATCGCCATGAGTTCAAGGCCACCCTGGACTACAGAGTAAGTATCAGGTCAGTCTGGGCTACAATAAGACCCTACCTCAGAAACAAAAAAAAAAAAAAAAAAAAAAAAAACAACACACTATAATAGTTTTTAAAATACTTTGGAAGGCGGCCTCACCATTAACTTAGCCAATTGCTTTGTGAGTTGAGTATTTTGAATCCAGCTACAGTTGCAAAGATTTGAGAGCAATATCTGTTATCCCAGAAGAGGGCACCATTACCAAAGAACTGTTCGGAAGTTGCTATGACACAGGGCAGATGCTTGTAAGATTTTCATTAAAGTAAGGCTAAAGTTTGTAACAACACCCCCATTCTCATTTCATATCTCTCTTCCTTCTGTTAGGCAACAACCAGTCTTCTCTGTTCCCTCAAACTGTTTTCATGTGGCTGGAGAGAAGTTCTCAAAATATAATTGTTCTCAATCTTTCAAGTTCTGTGGCTCTTTCCTTGTTTTCCCTAATGGATCTGACATTTTGAAACATGTCCTATAATTCCCTCTGCAGTCCCAGGCTAGCCTCAAACTCACAGTGATCCCCCTACCTCTGCCTCCCAAATGCTGGGATTAAAGGTATGCACCACTACACCCGGCAAAATTAATTTTTTTTTTTCAAAAAGCCATTTTGGGTTGGAGAGATGGCTTAGCACTTAAGGTTCTTGCCTGCAAAACCAAAGGACCCAGGTTCAATTCCCCAGGACCCACATAAGCCAGATGCACAAGATGACACATGCATTTGGTGTTTGTTTACAGCAGCTGGAGGCCCTAGGATGCTCATTCTCTGTATCTGCTTCTTTCTCTCAAATAAATAAATAAATAAAAATAAGCTGGGGCTAGAGAGATGGCTTAGCCGTTAAGCACTTGTCTGTGAAGCCTAAGGACCCCGGTTCGAGGCTCCATTCCCCAGGACCCACATTAGCCAGATGCACAAGGGGGCGCACGAGTCTGGAGTTCGTTTGCAGTGGCTGGAGGTCCTGGAGTGCCCATTCTCTCTCTCTCTCTCTCTTTCTCTGTCAAATAAATAAATAAAAAGTAAGACAAGAAAAACCTCCCACCACAGTCAGCACCATCACCTGATACACTGAAACCGGTGATGATTATTGCTCTGTGTTATCTGAAAAAAAAAACGCCATAAATGAGGGCTCGAGAGATGGCTTAGCGGTTAAGGCGCTTGCCTGCAAAGCCAAAGGACCCAGGTTTGACTCCCCAGGACCCCCGTAAGCCAGATGCAAGGGGGCGCATGTTGTTTGCAATGGCTGGAAGCCCTGACACATCCATTTTCTTTCTCTCTACCTATTTCTGCATCTCTCTCTCTCAAATAAAAAAAAAAAAAAAAGATTTAACACACCTCCCATGGCTCAGAAGAGGTGGCGGGAAGAATCTAAGAGCTAAAGGAAGGGTAGGACTCCTTACAACATGCTCCTCCAGACACAAAATGGCCTGGATATCCATGACCTCACAGTGCTTGACACTACCTACACAAGACCATCATAATAGGAGGAAAAGATGATGACATCAAAATAAAAGAGACGGATTGAGAGGGGGAGGGGATATGATGGAGAGTGGAGTTTCAAAGGGAAAGTGGGGGGAGGGAGGGTGTTACTGTGGGATAAATGATTACAATCTCATAAATGAGTACAAGTGTGGTGTACACACCTGTGATCCCTGAGTTTGGGAGGGTGAGGCAGGAGGAGTTTATGAGTTCAAGGCCAGCTTGGAAAAGCAATCCAGGTCTTATGAGCAGAAATGGATCATAATGTAAACAAGTTGCTGAATGTTTATCAGTTATTTTCCATCTTTTTTTTTTTCCCCAAAAATCTTTAATTCAGAACTCTGTGTCACAAGCCACTTGGCCACCAGTCTGCTTTCCTTCTGTGTCAGCTGTGACCTCTCACTGCCATGTCAGGAGCCCGAAATGCAGGGAGGAGACATGCGTCTACTGCCATAGGCAGTTTAGAGGTCTTCGCTCGTCATTCAAGCTGGTTGAAGAAAGATCCCGGCCGTAAGGACTGGGTGAAAGGACTGTTCCTGCAAAGCAGGCTTATATATATGAGACTTTAATTGTCTTGTATCTATGCAACCTTTACAGCATACATTTGTTTCCTGGATTTTGTGTGAAATGTGGCTGTGGTAGAAGAAATTTAACAAAAACAGGCCCAGAGGATATTTTTAAATGGTTTCTATTACACAAGCCCAGGGAGACAGCATGATCCTGGGTCTGCTCCTTGTCTATGCAGCTGCACCCTGCTTGTATGGATTCCGGTTAGAGTGGCCATAGGCACAAACACCCCTGAAAAACAGCTTTCTGTTTTTTTTTTTTTGTTGTTGTTGTTTTGTTTTGTTTTTGTTTTTTGATGTAGGGTCTCACTCTAGCCCAGGCTGACCTGGAACTCACTATGTATTCTCAGGGTGGCCTCGAACTCACAGTGATCCTCCTACCTCTGCCTCTGGAGTGCTGGGATTAAAGGCATGCACCACCATATCCAGCTTACATTTATACTTTCATATATGTATGTATATATATACTTATATATATAATTTTATTTATTTCTTTATTAGAGAGAGAGAGGGAGAATGGGCAGGACAGGGCTTCTAGCCACTGCAAACGAACTCCAGATGAATGTGCTACCATGTGCATCTGGCTTACATGAGACCTGGAGAATCCAACCCGGGTCCTTAGGCTTCACAGGCATGTACCGTAACCACTAAGCCATCTCTCCAGCCCAACATTTTTACTGTTTTTTTTTGTTGTTGTTGTTTTTGTTTTTCAAGGTAGGGTTTCACTCTAGCTCAGGCTGACCTGGAATTCACTATGTAGTCTCAAGGTGGCGTCCAACTCACAGCGATCCTCCTACCTCTGAGTTCCGAGTGCTGGGATTAAAGGCATGCGCCACCATGCCCAGCTCATTTTTACTTTCTTATCATTGATTTATTGCTAAGGAATTTTCAGTTTGTGCCCCAAAATCATGTAACCTTAGAAATTTGTAACCCATCAATAATACCACAAATTCAAGATGATATCAAACTGCCTGCTATATTATATATACAGTCTATAAAACCCCAAGCTATCAGAGCTCAGTAGTCACGCTTTGGAACTTACTCCCCTGAGTCAACATGAATAAATTTTCTGATTCTCCACCCTGTCTCTAGTGCCAGTTCTGGGAGCCTTAGTTTCCAGTATCATGGTGACATCCATTAAACCTAAGAATTGACTGTGATTGTTGATTTATCACATTTGTCACTAGCTCCTGGGTAGTGAATTTACCATCCTGTGCATTTGAGAAATTAATGAAGGAAAGTCAAGGTACTGATATTTAACAGGAAAAGAACCAATGGTTCCATTTTTTATTTCAATATATTCCCAATACATGCCTAGTAAAATATACTAAACATAGAAAAAGGTGGAAAGCTAGTAATTAAAATATAGTGCAATATGTAATGAGGTGAATACATATATATAGCTCCTTGGCTTTAGGAGGTCCTTACATGTCCCTGTTTTGAAGGGCTCTGCACTAATGTATATTCTCTTTCTCTCTCTCTCTCTCTCTCTCACACACACACACACACACATACACATGTGCACATGCTTTCAAAAGACAAACATTTGGCCCTGGGATGGTGGCTCATTCACATAGTCCTCAACATTCAGGATACTGAATCAAAAGGAATTCATGGCCAACCTGGGCTACAGTTTTAAGACCCTCCCTCCACAAAACAAATTAAACATTTATAACTGGAGTTAGTTGGAGCAATGAATTAGACGTGAGTGTTTGGCTGTTCTTTGTGCTTTCAAAGCTCTGAAGAAAATTCTGTCTTCTTTTAAGTCCATCCAAAATGATTGAATTATTAGAAACCAGACTCTGTGTCCTAAAGATGAAAAAAAAAATTATTATCTTCAAAAGGTACCTGGAAGAGCTGAGCGTAGTGGTGCACACCTTTAATCCCAGCACTTGGGAGGCAGAAGGATCACCATGAGTTCAAGGCCACCCTGAGACTCTAGTGAAGTTCAGGTCAGCCTGCACTAGAGTGAAACTCTATTTCGAAAAAACAAAAATTAATTAATTAAGAAAAATTTAGTTGGGCGTGGTGGCACACGCCTTTAATCCCAGCACTCAGGAGGCAAAGGTAGGAGGATTACGGTGAGTTCAAGGCCACCCTGAGACTACACGGTGAATTCCAAGTCCTCCTAGACTAGAGTGAGACACTACCTCAAAAAACCAAAAAAATTGGACTGGAGAGATGACTTAGCAGTTAAGCACTTGCCTGTGAAGCCTAAGGACCCCAGTTCGAGGCTGGATTCCCCAGAACCATGTTAGCCAGATGCACAAGGGGGTGCACACATCTGGAGTTCGCTTGCAGTGGCTGGAGGCCCTGGCATGCCCATTCTCTCTCTCTCTCTCTCTGCCTCTTTCTCTCTGTCACTCTCAAATGTTTTTTTTTTTTTTTTAATTAAAATAAATAAATTTTATCTTACTATATGAGATCACATCTTAACTTTTTTGTTTGTTTGTTTGTTTTTTGAGGTAGGGTCTCGCTCTAGCCCAGGCTGATTTTGAATTCACTATGTAGTCTCAGGCTGATTTTGATTTTGAACTCACAGAGATCCTCCTACCTCTGCCTCCCAAGGGCTGGGATTAAAGGTGCACGCTACCAAGCCTGGCTAATATTGATTTTAATTAATGACTTCTGTGGGACTGTAGCTAGCCGGATATGTTTATGCGTACTTACCGTGGGGAGTCTATCCCACTATCTCCTGCCACACTATGATATTCTGTTCCTTCCAAGTGGCTGGGTTCACGCTGGATTTCGTGGGCTGACACTGGCCTATGTGAAGTGTGGAAAAGTTCTAACTTTTCTGTGAAATGTTTTCTCACGTCCTGATTTGGAGGGCTCTGATTCCAGCCAGTTGGTTTGGGTCCTGCGTCCCCAGTAAGATCTTGTAGGATTCCGGCCTCAGAAGTGGCATCGGCAGGAGCTGAGGCCTGCGCACTCTCAGCAACGCGGGGCTCCTCACAGCTAAAACTAAACCGGGTTCCTGAATGTAGGCCATAGCTCTCAGCAGGGAGATCCGGGCTTTGGCCTTCCTCTTGATGCGAAAGCAAATCGACGGGCCTGTAACAATGATTTCTTTTAAGCACCTGAGACTCAAAGCTATCCATTTGGTTGTTATGCTCAGTCGGGGATCTCTCAGTCATTTCTGGTTTTCTTAACTGATTCCATCTGCTTCCACCTGCAGAGAAATACTGGGTGTGTCCAGGCAGCACTTGGCATAAGTCATTGTTCTCGGAAAAGTCCTCATCCTCTAGATACAACGAACTGCAGGCCCCATCATCGTCCTCCGCTTCGTCCTGACACGAGGCCTGGCCATCATCAGAGAAGCCTTCATTTTCTAGATTGACATCTGCCTCCGGGACCAGTGCCTTTGTGATCGGCTCTTCAGAGTCCCTGTCTGGTCTCTCATGTTGCCTCAGGTACTTTGTACCAACTGAGTAATCTAGAAGGCCAAGGTTTTGAAACTGGTGTATTGTGCTGTCCACTAACCTGCAAGCAGAGGACGCTGGGTCTACAGAGGAGCAACCTTGTGACGGAAGGGTCTGTCGTGTTTCTTTGGTCTCCACTAATCTGCTGGAGTGACAATGGCTTTTCCTCAAGGCTTCGGGCATTACCTCGTTTTCGTCACCACGCCCGTGGTCGCCTCTCAGCTTTCTTTCCTTAAGGGAACAGCACTGACTGTCGGGCCGCAGAATCCTACACTGGGGGTCATGTGTGCAGCCCTCTCTGGGGCCATCATTGACAGGAAGGCCAGCGGAGTTGGTCACATAGGCAGACTCCATGGTGAATTTATCGTGACACTGGCCAGCGTATGGTCGCTGGGCTTCCCCGTTAAGGATTCTCAAGGGCTCGGAAGACCTTGACCTTTGGAAAGGCTTTTCCTTTGCTTCACCCTGACTGGGTTTTGGATCACCAGTCTTGCCAGCGCTGTGCCCCTTGGATACTGGGCTCCCTCGGAGAGACAAGCCCTGGAAAGGATTAGTGATTTGCTTTTTGTAAATCAAGTGGGAACCTAGCACAGCAGGATTCTCACCAAGCAGCTTCTGACCTTCTCCGTCTTTGCAGCTTTTAGTTCTGGGAGCAGGCTGCGCCGCGGGGACCTTGGCACTCTTCTCCGGTCTAATGCTGCCTGGGCGAAGCTCGCTCCTGCCGCCCCGAGCCTTGGGTCTGTCCCTGTGCGAGTGGCCCCGCCTGTGAGGCTTGGCACACCGGGCCTGCCTTTTCTTGATGCCCTCTTTGGAGGGACACTTACTGCGCCTGGCCGTCAGCGCGTCAGTGGACGTGCCCTGGCTGGTGTATCTTTTCTGGTCTTCGTACTTTTGCATGAGGACGGTGTGCTTGACTAAGTTGTCGACAGTCAGCACAGGGTTGATCCTCCTGATGATCTCATGCTCCACATCTCGGGGGATGTTGTCCCAGCTGTCCTCATCGCGGACCGGCCACTCTTCCGGCGGGAACTGCGCAGAGAAGCTGCTGTGCTCCGTTTTGGGCTTTTCCTTTCTAGATATGCTGCGCCACAGGAAGCGAAAACCAAACTTCTTGCCTTTCTCTTTGTCCTTTGTGTCTGGCAAAGGTTTGGCGCTCACACAGATGTGAGTCTCTTCAGATGCTGAAACTGCCTGATTCTGAGCCAAAGATGCCCCGAGGTCTTTCTGGGCTTTCCTAGTCACTTCGGTAGCAGGTGGCGGGTCCCCAACATCCTGGGTGCGTGTGTCGGGGAAACACCGGCAGGATGGACAGTGGCAGACAGGGGCACTGTTCTCCTTGGCCAGCTCTCCATGGCTCTCCAGACTCACCAAATAGGTCACAGCCGTTGGCACCAGGTGATCTTCGCCTGACGGGAGGACTCTCTTATTCTCCCGTGTGGGGGTATTTGTGATGAAGTAAGTCTGAGGTGTAACGATGAAGTAACCCTCTCCTGTGTGATAAATCTTCCGCTCTTTAATCAGAGTTCCCAGACAGGTGTAGAGGATGTCTTGAGATGGAACTGCGATGCCTACAAGAGACAATATTATTATTATTGTTATTATTTTATTTATTTATTTATTTTGGCTTTTGGAGGTAGGGTCTCACTCTAGCTCAGGCTGACCTGGAATTCACTGTGTAGTCTCAGGGTGGCCTCAAACTCATGGCGATCCTCCTACCTCTGCCTCCTGAGTGCTGGGATTAAAGGCGTGTGCCACCACGCCAGGCTGGAATATCTATTTTATTGAGATAAGGTCTTGCGCTAGCCCAGGCTCCCCTAGAACTCACTCTGTAGCCCAGGCTGGCCTTGAACTCAGATAGATCCTTCTACTTCAACCTCCCAAGTGCAGAGATTGAGTCACCACACCCACAGCCAATAAGACACCTATTAAGGAGTGAAATCAGAAATGAGGGCTGTGGGGCTGGAGATGGCTCCGCAGTTAAGGTGCTTCAAAACCCGGATTCCATTTCCCAGTACCCACATAAAGACAGATACACAAGGTGGTATGTGCGTCCAAAATTCATTTGCAGTGGCTAGAGACCCTGGCATGCCCATTCTCTCCATATATATTCATCTGCCTCTTTCTCTCTCAATTTTTTTTTCTTTTCTTTATTCTTTTTTTTTTTTTTTTTTTTTCACAGTAGGGTCTCACTCTAGCCCAGGCTGACCTGGAATTCACTACACAGTCTCAGGGTGGCCTCGAACTCACGGTGATCCTCCTACCTTTGCCTCCCAAGTGCTGGGATTAAAGGCGTGTGCTACCACACCAGGCTCTTTTATTTATTTATTTTTATTTATTTATTTTTTTTTTTGAGGTAGGATTTCACTCTGGCTCAGGCTGACCTGGAATTCACTATGTAGTCTCAGGGTGGCCTTAAACTCATGGTGATCCTCCTACCTCTGCCTCCTGAGTGCTGGGATTAAAGGTATGTGGCCACCATGCCTAGCTAATAAATAATTTTTGTTGTTTTTATTCAAGGTAGGGTCACTTTAGCCCACGCTGACCTGGAACTCACTCTGTAATCCCAAGATACCCTCAAACTCACAGTAATCCTCCTATCTCTGCCTCCTAAGTACTGGAATTAAAGGTGTGTGCTACCATGCCTCGCTAAAAAAAATTTTTTGAGGTAGGGTTTCACTATAGCCCAGGCTGACCTAGAGTTCACTATGTAGTCTCAGTCTGGCCTCGCACTCACAGAGAGCCTCCCACCTCAGCCTCCCGAGTGCTGAGATTAAAGGTGTGCATCACCATGCCTGGCCGATTAAATATTTTATTATTTATTTATATTAGAGAGAGGGGAAGAGACAGAGAGAATGGGTGCTCCAGGGCCTCCAGCCACTGCAAAGGAACTCCAGATGCAAGTGCCACCCTGTGCATCTGGCTTATGTGGGTCCTGGGGAATTGAACTTTGCAGGCCATATCTCCAGTCCTAAAATATATTTTTTTAAAGACTTATTTTATTTATTTATTTGGGAGTGACAGACAGAGAAAGAGGGAGGGAGGAAGAGAGAGAAAGAATGGGCGGTCCTCCAGCCACTGCAAAGGAACTCCAGACATGCGCGCCCCTTTGTGCATGTGGCTAATGTGGGTCCTGGGGAATCGAGCCTCGAACTGGGGTCCTTAGGCTTCACAGGCAAGTGCTTAATCGCTAAGCCATCTCTCCAGCCCCTAAAATATTTTATCTATAATACATATATATAATATTTTATATTTATTTATTAACAACTTCCATGATTGTAAACAATATCCCCTAAAATATGTTTTAATATTTATTTTATTTATTAGAGAGAGAGAGAGAAAGAGGCAGACACACAGAGAAAGAATGAGCACGCCAAAGCCTTCAGCCACTGCAAACAAACTCCAGAAGCAAGCACCACCACATGTATCTGGCTTACTTGGGTCCTGGGGAATCGAAACTCGGTTCTTTAGCGTTGCAGGCTAACGCCTTGACCACTAAACCATTCCTCCAGCCCCGATAAAATATTTTAAAAAAAAGGACAAGCCGGGCATGGTGGCGCATGCCTTTAATCCCAGCACTCAGGAGGCAGAGGTAGGAGGATCGTCATAAGTTCGAGGGCACCCTGAGACTACATAGTGAATTCCAGGTCAGCCTGAGCTAGGGTGAGATGGCGCCGAAGGCGAGGAAGGAAGCCGGCCCTCCCAAAGCTGAAGCCAAAGCACAAAAGAAGACCGGCTCGCCACCCACCTTCCCAGCACCTGAGGCACCACGCCTCGACGGGCAGCTGAACACCCTGGGAAGAGCGCCCCAGGAGGAAGAGGCCGGACCACTGGGCCACCATCAAGTTCCCCCAACCACCGAATGGGCCATGAAGACAGAAGACAGCCACACACTGCACACAGAGCAGACAGGCTGTGAAGAAACTGTGACACTGGTGTGGCCAAAGTCAACACCCTGATCAGGCCTGATGGAGAGAAGGCAGACATTCAGCTGGCTCCCAATTATGATGCTTTGGATGTTGCCAACAAAATTGAGACCATCTAAACTGGATCCAGCTGGTTAATTCTAAACACTTTTTTTTTTCACTATAAAAAGTAAAAAATACGGCTGGAGAGATGGCTTAGCGGTTAAGCGCTTGCCTGTGAAGCCTAAGGACCCCAGTTCGAGGCTTGATTCTCCAGGACCCACGTTAGCCAGATGCACAAGGGGGTGCACGCATCTGGAGTTCATTTGCAGTGGCTGGAAGCCCTGGCACGCCCATTCTCTCTCTTTCTCTCTCTCTGCCACTCTCAAATAAATAAATAAAAATGAACAAAAAATAAAAATAAAAATAAAAATAAAGTAAAAAATAAAATCTTAAAGGGAAATGGGCCTTTAACCCCAGCACTCACTCAGGAGGCAGAGGCAGGAAGATTGTCCTGAGTTCGAGGCCACCCTGAGACTACACAGCAAATTGCAGGTCATCCTGGGCTGGACCGAGACCCTACCTTAAAAAAGGGGGGGGGGAAATCACCCACAAACACAAACCAAGCACATTCTATGAACTGGAAAGAGGGGAAAGAGATTACCTGGATAATGTTTCACCAAATGCTCCAAAAGAGATTCCTGGGTCACAACAACGTGCGCTGCATTCATGTCGGAGATGGCACAGCAGAGCACTTCAGCCAAGGGCACGAACTGAGACTGAGCTATGGGGCTCATCTCCATGGGGAAGACGTCACCTGCAATGGGCAGCAGAGAGAGGACGTGACAGACCTGCTAGAGCGTAAGATGTTTCCTGGGTTAGTGAACCAAGAATAGCTCTAAAGCCTAAGGATGGATCTGTTCTTCTTCACCTGTCTTTACCTGGATTCTGTCAAATTCCGTTCACATCACATGTGTAATGACAAAGGCTTACATTAGGGTGTCAACTTTTAGTTGACTTTTAGGAAATTTGCAATGTCTAAGTAGTGACAACGAAAAACAGGAATTGTCCATGGAACACGCACCAAGTGCTGTCAGATTCAGGAGGTCAGCCATGCTTATACATGGGTTCACAGCTTTCAAAGCACACGTTCATATTAGCTACCTGGGGAAGGCAGAGGTAGGAGTGGGGGGAATTGGAGGGAGTAATTTTATTCAGTGGTGTAGCCACTGGTAAATTGTATGTGCTCTGGTAAATAACCCTACCTCCATGCTCATGTATCAATCTTAATTTAAACTAGAGGGAGGCTAGAGAGATTGCTTAGTGGTTAAGGCACTTGCCTGCAAAAGCCTAAGGACCCAGTTTTGATTCCCCAGTACCCACGTAAGCCAGATGCACAAAGTGGTGCATGCATCTGAAGTTTTTTTGCAAGGGCTAGAGGCCCTGGTGCTCCCATTCTCTCTCCTTGCAAATACATAAGATATTTTTAAAAATATTTTATTTATGTATTTGAGAGAGTGATAGAGAAAGTGGCAGAGACAGAGAGAAAGAGAGAATGGGGTTGAGCCGGGCGTGGTGGCGTACGCCTTTAATCCCAACATTCGGGAGGCAGAGGTAGAAGGATCACTGTGAGTTCAAGGCCACCCTGACACTACAGAGTGAATTCCAGGTGAGCCTGGGCCAGAGTGAGAGCCTACCTCGAAAAACCAAAAAAAAAAAAAAAAAAAAAAAAAGAGAGAGAGAGAGAGAGAGAATGGGCGCTCCAGGGCCTCCCACCACTGCAATGAACTCCAGACACATGTATCACATTGTGCATCTGGCTTACATGGGTCCTGGGGAATCAAATCTGGGTCCTTAGGCTTTGCAGGAAAGTGCCTTAGCAGTTAAGCCACCTCTCCAGCCCAAGATAAAAATTTTTTAAAAGAAATTCTAATAGGATCTACTCTTCAAGCTTAAAAGCTTTATATTTATTGCTATTCTGATTTTTTTTTCCCCTGAGGGAGTTGAGACAGAGTCTCATATAAGTAATCCACGCTAGCCTGGAACTCGCTACGTAGACCAGGCTTGGTTCAAATTTGCAGCAATCCTCCTCACTCTGCCTCCCAAGGGCTGGGATTAGCGGTATGCCTGGCTTGTGACATTTTAGTTTGGAGCGTCTGAACTTGATTTTAAGGTCTACAGGAGACTGTGCTAACAAATACACAAGATGGGAAAAAGAGTTCCTAAGGAAGCATTCACATCCAGACTTTCTTGCGTCATGCAAACATGAACTGGTCATAGCATTAAATTCTAGGTGAAAACTAATCCTAATTCTATTTCATATTTAAAGCACAGGTCCATGGGCTGGAGAGATGACTTAGTGGTTAAGGCGCTTGCCTGCAAAGCCTAAGGAGCCAGGTTCGATTCCCCAGGACCCACGCAAGCCAGATGTACAAGGTGGCGCATTTGTCTGGAGTACATTTGCAGTGGCTGGAGGCCCTGGTGTGCTCATTCTCTCTATCTGCCCCTCTTTCTCTCTCTCTCTAATATAAATAAAATAAAGCACAGACCTTTCTCAACTATAAGAACATCCAGTCTCTCCTTAGACAAGTGTGTCTGTAGACTTAGCAGTAGGCTACCTGCCAGAACTTCATGCATTATTGACCTTCAAATGGTTTAGCTGAGCCGCTGGAACTCAGCTAATTACCCGGATGCGGGAAATCTGAGACCATCTTTTTGGGCCCTGGTATTGGATCCCACTGTGGGAAAGGCATCTTCCAAGTGCATTCGCGAGGACAACCGAACAGAGCAGCCGGCAGACATGCACAGCTCTAATCAAAGAGGGTGTTTTGTTCTGAGTAACCCAAGAAGCTTCCTTGATTTTAAAGGGCTCTTTTATCCAGTACAGCATTTCCACCACAGTTTTTAAAGCTTAAAATAAATCCCAACGTTAAAAAAAAAAAAAGCACGAAAGCATTCTGTAACAACATGCCCCTCATCAGAGACAACAGGCTGTATGAAAGCCGCAACGTGCATTCAACGATCAGCTCTATCATGTTACAACTTCAAATAGGTTCAGAAAATCAATCAAAATGGAAATAAGATGAAGAAAGGCTTCAGTCTGGCACAGCAAACCACCCCCTCCGTGCCTCCCACTTAACTGAGCAAAATGAAAGAACACAAACACTTTCTGCCACACGTAGACACCAAACTCTGGCCGAGAGTCAGGAGCCGGCTACGGGTTCAACGCCACGGAGGCGAAATTCTTTCTCAAGCGTGGTCAATAGTGAATGTGAGGATAATTTGTCCCAGTGATAACAGAAACAACAACTGAGACTAAAGAAGGAACTTTCAGGCAAAAGTTTGAATTGTGAAGAAAAGGACAGGGTGCTCAGTACTGCAATATCTCTATCACACCTTCCAAGGCTCAGGGTCCATTGAGGAAGAGGTGGCGGAAAGAATGTAAGAGCCAAAGGAAGGGTAGGACTCCTTACAACATGCTCCCCCCAGACACAAAATGGCCTGGATATCCATGACCTCACAGTGCCTGACACTACCTACACAAGACCCTCATAAAAGGAGGAAAAGATCATGACATCAAAATAAAAGAGACTGATTGAGATGGGGAAGGGATATGATGGACAACAGAGTTTCAAAGGGGAAAGTGGGGGAAGGGAGGGTATTACCATGGGATTTTTTTATTATCATGGAAATTGTTAATAAAAAAATTGAATAAAAAATAAAAAAGAAAAGGAGACACGTCAGGGGTGGTGGCACTTGCCTTTAATCCCACACTTGGGAGGCAGAGGTAGGAGGATTGCCATGAGTTTGAATTTGAGTTCAAGGCCAATCTGGAATTACAGAGCGACTTCCAGGTCAGCTGCCTCAAAAAAAAAAAAAAAAAAAAAAAGAGGGGGAGGAGACAGCAAGGATTGTGGGAGCTTCAGGCTGCTGTATATGGACAGAAGAATTTTTTTCTATAATTGTCATGATTCCCAGAACTGATAAGCCTCTCTTGAATGAGTCTTTTATTTATTTATTTTTTATTTTCTTGGTTTTTTGAGGTCGGGTCTCACTCTCTAACCCAGGCTGACCTGGAATTCACTATGTAGTCTCAGGGTGTCCTTGAACTCATGGCGATCCTCCTGCCACTTCCTCCCGAGTGCTGGGATTAAAGGTGTGCGCCACCATGCCTGGCTTGAATACATCTTTTAAGACTTTTTTTTATAGCTTTATTTTTATTTATTTGAGAGAGAGAGAGAGCAAGCAAGGGAACACACCAGGGCCTCCAGCCACTGCAAACAAACTCCAGATGCATGTGCCCCCTTGTGCATGTGGCTTACGTGGGTTCTGGAGAATCAAACTGAGGTTCTTTGACTTTACACACAACTGCCTTAACCACTAAGCCACCTCACGGATCTTTTAAAGTTTGAGGTCCCACTTTGATGCTCTTGCTCCAACTCGCTATGTTCCAGTGGCAGCAAAAGATAAATAACAGGGCTGCAGAGATGGCTTAGCGGTTAAGCGCTTGTCTATGAAGCCTAAGGACCCTGGTTCAAGGCTCAATTCCCCAGAACCCACGTTAGCCAGATGCACAAGGGGGCGCACGCATCTGAAGTTCGTTTGCAGTGGCTGGAAGCCCTGGCACGCCCATTCTGTCTCTCTCTCTCCCTCTTTCTCTCTCTGTCTGTAGCTCTCAAATAAATAAATAAAAATAAACAAAAAAAAAAGTTTTAAAGGTGTGTGCCACCACACCAGGCTTATTCATTAAAAAAAAAAAGATAAATAATATAGTTTGGGAGGCTGGAAAGATGGCTCAGTAGTTAAAGGTACATGCTGGGTAAGCCTGACAATCAGAGCTCAGAGCCCAGAACTGACATCAAACTGGGCTAGAGGGATGGCTTAGCAAAGCCAAAGGACCCAGATTCAATTCCCCAGGACCCACATAAGCCAGATACAAAGGTGGCCCGTGCTTCTGGAGTTTGTTTGCAGCAGCTGAATGCCCTAGTGCACCCATTCTCTCTCTCTTTCTCTCTCTCAAATAAATAAAATTAAAATTAAATTAAAAAAACAGCTGGGTATAAGCCGGGCATGGTGGTACATGCCTTTAATAGAAGCACTCATAAGCCGGGCATGGTGGCGCACACCTTTGATCCCAGCACTTGGGAGGTAGAGGTAGGTGGATTGCCGTGAGTTTGAGACCACCCTGAGATTACATAGTGAATTCCTGGTCAGCCTGAGCCAGAGTGAGACCCTACCTCGAGAAACAAAACAACAACAAAAATAAATAAATAAATAAAAAATAGGCAAACTGGGACTGGGGAGATGGCTCAGCGGCAAAAGGCACTTGCTTGCAAAGCATGTACACCTGGGTTAGTCCAGGTTCAGTGCTCCAGTACCCACGTAAAGCCAGAAGGTGTCATGGTGATGGGAAGAAATGACCGCAGTGCTCAGCACTGCAGTATCTCTATCACACCTTCCAAGACTCAGGGTCTAATGCGGAAGAGGTGGCGGAAAGAATGTAAGAGCCAAAGGAAGGGTAGGACTCCTCCAACAAGCTTCTCCAGAAACAAAATGGCCTGGATATCCATGACGTCACAGTGCCTGACACTACCTACACAAGACCATCATAATAGGAGGGAAAGATCATGACATCAAAATAAAAGAGAGACTAATTGAGAGGGGGAAAATGGAGTTTCAAAGGGGAAAGTGGGGGAGGGGAGGGAGGGCATTACCATGGGATATTGTTTACAATCATGGAAGTTAATAAAAAAATAATAAATAAATTTTAAAAAAAGAATAACGAGATGGGCTGGAGAAATGGTGCAGCGGTTAAGGTGCTTGCCTGAAATGCCTAATAACCTGGGTTCAACTGCCCAGTACCCACTTAAAGCCAGATGCACAAAGTAGTGTGTGTACCTAGAGTTTGTTTGCAGTGGCTAGAGGCCCGGGTGTAGGGTTTTTTTGTTTGTTTGTTTTTGTTTTTTGTCTTCCTTCCTTCTTTCCTTCCTTCCTTCTTTCTTTCTTTCTTTTTAAAGGTAAGGTCTCGCTCTAGCCCACGCTGACCTGAATAGACCTTGAAATCTCCCATCATGCTTTTTACTAAAAAATACTTTATTTATTTGCAAGGAGAGAAAGAGATGCAAATGCATCTGGACTTTGTTTGCAGTGGTAGAGGCCATGGTACACCCATTCTCTCTGTCTCTGTTTCTGCTCTCAAATAAATAAACAAAAAAATATTTTTAAACAAATAGTCATGGCATTTGAGGCGTTTTCACTCAATAAGGAGACACTAAGCCCTGTTAGGGTCTAGGCACCTCAGCCATAAATTTCAGAGGGCAACACACACATTTGGCCAAGTGGCCCCACCACCACCTGCCTTTTTTATGGGTCCCAGCAGGTGTGTCCTCAGAGTAGCAACCAAGCCTCCAGAACAGAAGGGTGCTCCTCCTCACACTGCCGGTGGCCTCGCTGTGTAAGCAAACAGCTGTCTTCCACGGCTTCTCCAACCCAACTCACCCTTTCATTTGTTAATGCCATTTGCTAAAAAAAAAAAAAAAACAAGACACTGGAGGCCTGGAGCACAGAGAAGCAGTTACCCCTACACATCAAGCTCCCTCTTTTTTTTTCTCACTCCAGGGAAAAATGAGGCAGAACCCTACCTCAAAAAAATAAAAAATAAAATAACCAAAATAAGGGTTGGAGAGATGGTTTAGCGGTTAAAGGTGCTGGCCTACAAAACCTGACTGCCTAGGTTTGATTCCCCAGCATCCACATAAATCCAGATGCACAAAATGGTTCATGTGGCTAGAGTTCGTTTGCAGGGATAGGAAGTCCTGGCATGCCCCTTTTCACTCTCTTTTTGTCTGCCTCTTTCTCTCCGTCTCCATCTCTTTCAAATAAATTAATAAAATTAAAAAAAAAAAAATAGCCGGGCGTAGTGGCACAGGCCTCTATTCCCAGCACTTGAGAGGCAGAGGTAGGAGGATCACCATGAGTTCAAGGCTACCCTGAGACTACATAGTAAATTCCAGGTCAGTTTGGGGTAGAGCAAAACCCTACCTTGAAAAACCAAAATAAATAAATAAACAACCAGGGGAGAGGGCTGGAGAAATGGCTTAGTAGTTAAGATACTTGCTGGCAAAGCCCAAAGACCCAGGTTTGATTCCGAAGCACCTAAGTAAAGCTAGATGCACAAGGCGGCACATGAGGCTGGAGTTCATTTGCAGTGGCTGGAGGTTGTGGCGTGCCCATTCTCTATCTGCCCCTCTCTCAAATAAATGAAGAAAATATTAAAAAAATAATAACCAGGGGAGCTGGGCATGGTGGCCCATGCCTTTAATCCCAGCACTCAGGAGGCAGAGGTAGGAGGATGGTTGAGAGTTCAAGGCCAGCATGGGACTACAGAGTTCTAGGTCAGCCTGGGCTACAGTGAGACTTTACCTTAGGGGGGGGGAAGGGGGGCTAGAGAGATTGCTCAGTGGCTAAAGTGTTTGCCTGCAAAGCCTGATGGCCTGGGTTCATTTCCCTAGTACCTACATGCAGTCCAAGTGGCACATGCATCTGGAGTTTGCTTGCAGTGGCTGGAGGCCCTGCTGCGCCCATTCTCATTCTCTCTCTCTCTCCTTGCAAATAAATAAATAATTAAAAAAAAAAAAAAACTTTTTGCTGGGCATGGTGGCACACGCCTTTAATACCAGCACTCAGGAGGCAGAGGTAGGAGAATCACTGTGAATTTGAAGCCACCCTGAGACTACAGAGTGAATTCCAGGTCAGCTTGGACTAGAGAGAGACTTTACCTCAACACCCCCCCACCCACACACACACAAAATTATTTTTCTTGCCAAGACCTTTGTAGAGTACACCCGAAGACTGCAGCGTGCAGACATCCTGAGCAATGCTATGAGGCAGTGTCATGAAGTGGGGACACCTGGAGATGTGCGTGTGCGCGGAATGCATCCTTCAGACGGTGACCAGAACACGGAGCTCGGTATGGCCAGTGTCGTGAACTACAGGACTTCCAAAGGCCTTGAGAGCAGTCTTCCCAACAACATCTAAAGATGAGTTATAAAAGCAGAAACCTTGCCGGACGTGGTGGCGCACTCCTTTAATCACAGCGCTCGGGAGGCAGAAGTAAGAGGATCGCTGTGAGTTCAAGTCTAGCCTGAGACTGCATAGTGAATTCCAGGTCAGTCTGGGCTAGAGTGAGACCCTACCTTGAAAAAAAAAAAGCAGAATTGTTTTCCTCCAAAAACAAACATAAAATTTAAGTCTTGGGCTGGAGAGATGGCTTAGCAGTTAAGGCACTTGCCTGCAAAGCCAAAGGACCCAGGTTCTATTTCCCAGGACCCACCTAAGCCAGATGCACAAGGGGGCACATGTGTCTGGTTTGTTTGTAGTGGCTGGAAGCCCTGGTGTGCCCATTCTCTCTCTCTCTCTGCCCCTTTCTCTCTCTCTCTCTCTCTCAAAAAAAAAAAAAAAAAAAAAAAAATCGGGCTGGAGAGATGGCTTAGCGGTTAAGCGCTTGCCTGTGAAGCCTAAGGACTCCAGTTCGAGGCTCAATTCCCCAGGACCCACGTTAGCCAGATGCACAAGAGGGCGCATGCATCTGGAGTTCGTTTACAGAGGCTGGAAGCTCTGGTGCGCCCATTCTTTCTCTCTCTCTCTCTCTCTCTCTCTCTCTCTCTCTCTGCCTCCTTCTCTCTGTCGCTGTCAAATAAATAAATAAACAAAAAAAAATTTTTTTTAAATCTAGGTCTATTACTCACTTCAACCTGCTTTTCTTACCTTTTTGTATAAGAGCTACTCACCCTGGAACCTCTGTGTGTGCGTTACATACGTGTGTATGACTGTCTATATGTTTATAGTTGCACATGAATATGCTGGTGCATATGCATGCTCTCCATCTTAGTTTTTGCCTTCTTAAATTTTTTACACAGACTAGGAAAATGGGCACTCCAGGGTCTCTAGCCACTGCAAATGAACTCCAGACGCATGTATCACCTTGTACATCTGGCTTACATGGGTCCCAGGGAACCGAACCTGAGTCCTTCTGCCTTCTGCTTCACAGGCAAGCACCGTAGCCCCCCTTTTTTTTTCAAGGTAGGGTCACACTGTAGCCCAGGCTGATCTGGAATTCACTCTATAGTCCCAGGATCCTCCTGCCTCTGCCTTCCAAGTGCTAGGATTAAAGGCATGCACCACCACGCCAGGCTCAAAGTTATAAATTTTAATTTATTTTTATTTTTTGGTTTTTTCAAGGTAGGGTTTCACTCTAACCCAGGCTGACCTGGAATTCACTATGTAGTCTCATGGTGGCCTCAAACTCACGGTGATCCTCCTACCCCTGTCTCTCAAGTGCTGGGATTAAAGGCGTGTACCACCACGCCTGTCACAAAGTTATAAAATTTATTTCTAAATATAAAGTCCATTTTATTAATGTCTCTCTCTCAAATAAATAAAATATGCATATTAAGATAGACAGCTGAGCATGGTAGCACACACCTTTAATCCCAGCACTCAGGAGGCAGAGCTAGGAAGATCACCGTGAGTTCGAGGCCACCCTGAGACTACATGGTGAATTCCAGGTCAGCCTGAGCTAAAGTGAGACCCTGCCTTGGAAAAAAAAAAAAATAAGATAGCCCTCATCTTAGGCTTTAAATAACTGTGTAATAAAATAGCATCAACAAGTCCAAAGCTGAAACATAAAGTTGGTAATTTTTTTTTAAGAAAAAGAAATCTTTTGTGTTTTTGTTTCTTCTGTCACAGCTATGATTCCCTAACTGTGTACCAGGATATCTTAGTAAATGAACATGAGTACTACAGAATGCAATAAATTTGGCGGGGGAGGGACATAGCAACATTTGTTGATACCACACAAACTATTAATTCGGGGTAGTTTACATTTTCAACATTAGGTAACATCACATTCCTTTCCATGACAATATCCTTATAAAACTTTCAGCAGTTTTGATAAAGTTTGAACAAGCAACATAGTAGAGCAGGAAATGATAGCTATTGCTAAGGTTTGCGACATTATGCAGTGTCCAGTGACTGGTTGTGACCGTGGATGGACAATCAATTTCTACATGGCCGCCCATTCATCATGAGAGCTGAGCAGTAAAATGGACAGTTTTCCCTGAGTCTTTTGCATGACATGGCAGCCTTCAGAAGTGATTCAAACTTCAAATAAATCTGTTACCCTGGGCTGGAGAGATGGCTTAGTGGTTAAGGCGTTTGTCTGCAAAGCCAAAGGATCCTGGTTCAATTCTCTTCTCCAGGACCCACATGAGCCAGATGCACAAGGTGGTGCATGCATCTGTAGTTCATTTGCAGTGGCTGGAAGCCCTGGCACGCTCATATTCTCTCTCTCTCTCTCTCAAATAGGTAAATAAAAATAAAATATATTTTTAAAATCTGTTATTCTTTTTCCTTGCTAATCTTTTGTTATCGAGTGTTGGCCAGGTTCGTGGTGATGGCGAGGAATGGAAAGCCACCTTTCTGTCTCTACCCCAGCAGGCAGGCACCGCAGCTCACCGGCCAGATAGTGGCATCATGGCTGCCTCTGACTTAGCACAAGCCCTCTCTTATTTCAGCCCCGAGCCTAGCCCCCCACCCTCCCAAGCATCCCGCTCCCTCTCTGCATTATACGGTATGCTCACCCTTTGAAAGGGGGTGGGGAACCAGAGAACGTAACCGCTAATTCAAACCAGAAAAACCCAGGACACAGAACTGAAAAGACTTTTTCATCCAGCCTGTCTCCAAGACCCCTTCCCCCGGAGGATTCCGGTTGGGCCACTTGGCTCTCTGCTCTCAGCGCCAAAAACCTATTTTCTTCACTTACTCCTGCCTGCAAATAAAAGGACATGGAACGTGCTTGTGTGGGTTTTGCAATGAGCTCTCTCTCTGTCTTCTCTCTTAAGGAAAGAAAAGTGGGGGTGGGAAGGAAGAGACGGCATGGAGGTGACAAGACTTCAAGGTGCTGTGCTGGCCTGGGGGGCATCATTCCTGGACAAGACCACAGACAACCTCAGGTGTCTGCAGCTGCCCTGCTCCCTTGCCCCTGGGGACTAAAACAAACTTCTGTTTTCTGCTGCTCTTTGTCAGATGGGAGGAGGAGGACTTGTGGACCAAGACAGAGCGGTTCCCCGGGTAGGCTGGAACAACTGGTGACTTGTCAACAACACCTCATCTAATGGCCCCCATAATTCCCATGTAGCTGCAGTCAGATCTAGGCTGTTACTGGGAGCCGACATCGTCACTGGAGTTTAGTGGCCAGGGTCTACAACAGTCTAAAACGGTGGTTTCATGAGAAGCTATTTTATACAGGCAAAAGGCTGTTGACAGTTTCCAAACAAATGGGTTGGTCTGAAAGCCCAGAGAGATGAAGCTTTATGAGGGTAACGGATAGGATGCGTTGGGCACACCACCTATTACTTTTTTCTATAGTTAACTCCAGACCTTCTGCTAGGTTCTGATCCAAGACCACATGCCACCGCCCAAGACAGGGGACTGAAGCTGAGCCAGGCAAGGTGGCCCACGCCTTTAATCTCAGCACTCAGGAGGGAGATGGAGGAGGAGCACTATGAGTTCGAAGCCACCCTGGAACTACAGACCGAGTTTCAGGTCAGCCTGGGCTAGAATGAGACCCTACTTCCAAAAACAGAGCCAGGAGTGGTGGCGCACGCCTTTAGTCCCAGCACTCGAGAGGCAGAGGTAGGAGAATCGCCATAACTTCGAGGTCACCCTGAGACTACATAGTGAATTCCAGGTCAGCCTGGCTACAGTGAGACCTTCCACCTCGAAAAAAATAAAAAGTAGAAGTGGGACTAGTTGGGAAGAAGGTGGGGAAGAGAGAGTAATGGGATGTAATGAATGTATCGTCCGAAGCGCGTCAGATCCCTGTATACAAGGTGGGGCTGGAGAGATGGCTTAACGGTTAAGGTCTTTGCCTGCGAAGCGTAAGGACGCGGGTTCAATTCCCCAGGACCCAAGTAACCCAGATGCACAGGGTGGCGCATGTGTCTGGAGTTTTGTTTGCAGCGGCTGGAGGCCCCGGCGTGCCCATTTTTTCTCTCTCTCTCACACACACGCACAAAATAAAGAAATAAATAAAATTTAGAGGTGCCCATGAGTGAAGGGAAGAGTTGCGAAGTGCAGGCATCGCGGTGCTGGCCAGCGCAGGAGGGAAGGGAAGCGTCCCGCGGGAGGCGGCGGCGCAGCCCTCGCCCGGCCCTGGCCCCCGTCCCGCCCGGCCCGGCCCGGCCCGGGTCCCCGCGGCCCCGGGCGGCACTCACCCACGGCCCGGAGGCGGAAGCCGGGCGGCGGGCGCAGCGCGCGGCGTCTCCAGGCGTCGCGCAGCACCTGCAGGCGGGCGGGCGGCGCGCGCACCAGCAGCACGGGCAGCGCCGAGCGCCGCAGCCAGCCCGCGAAGCCCAGGCGCCGGGCGGCGCGCGCCAGCCGCGCGTTCCAGAAGCAGCGCGCGTTGGCGCGGCAGAAGGCGCGGAAGACCGCGCGGCCGCCGGCCTCGTCCGCGGGCCCCTCGGCCTCCAGCCGAGCCAGCACGAGCGCCAGCGAGCCCGGCGTCAGCTGCACCGGCCGGGCCATGCTACGGAGCGCCGGAGCCCCGGGGCTTGCCACGCAGCGCTCCGCGGCACCCGCCGACTGTGCGCCCGGCCGCAGCGGGGCCGCTCGCTGCCCCGGGGAACCGGGGGCGGGGCCGGGGCGGGGCCTGCGCCGCGCTCTCGGGGTTTCCCGGCGCCGGCCTTCGGGGTCACACTCCGCTGCCCCGGCCGCCCTCCCCGCTCCGCAGCAGCCCGGGATGCCGCAGGACCGGGGATGCGGCTGGGCTCTTGGCTTTGCGGTGACTCCCTGCGTCCTACCGGGACCCCCTGTGGGACTTACACTCGGGAGCAGGAGACCCGGGTTTGAGCCTCGGTTCTGCACCTGATTTTATGATGCAAGTTATTTTGCTTCTCTGGTCGAAGAAGTGGCCGAACTCTTCATTACAGGAGAAAGTTCACCCACATCCTCATTGAAGTTGTAGGATCTGCTCCTGGCCCTGGGGTATCCCTTACTTTTCTTTACTCTGTTTTCTTTTCCTTTCTTTGCTTTGCTTCGTTTTCTTTCTTTCTTTTCTTTTTTCCGACGCAGAGTCTCACTCTAGCCCCGGCTGACCTAGAACTCACTCTGTACTCCCAGGCTGGCCTCCAACACTCAGTGCTTCTTCTGCTGGGATTAAAGGAAAGAGCCACCACACCAGGCTATCACCCCACCCTTTTTTTCCGAGATATGGTCTCTCTCTAGCCCAGGCTGACCTAGAACTCACTCTGTAGTCCCAGGCTGGCTTGGAACTCACAGAGATGCTCCTACCTCTGCCCCCCCCCCCCCCAGTGCTGGGATTGGAGGGGTGCGCCACCACGCCCGACTTGTCCCTAACTTTCGAGAGATGAAGAAAGTAGTGTTGCAGAGGCTCCACACACTGGTGAGGTGCAGTGACAAAACCTTGAGACTCAGCTCTGAATTGGATCCGGAAAACACACAAGACCACCATGCGGCCCCTAAGGGACGAAAGCTTGTGAGCCTTTGCGGCAGCCAGTGACCAGGGTCTCAAAGCCATAGAGGACTGAATACTCGTTGGGAAGCCCTGGGCTCCTTGAGGAAAAAGATCATTTGGAAAGGCTCCCCAAGAAAGGCCGGGAGGGGAAGGCTATCCAGCTCAGGACTCAGGACTCGGAGAGGATGGCACTTGGCAAGACGTGCTGCTATCATTGCAGACTCCCCGTGCCCGCGTCATTAACAGCATCCACCTGGGGCTGGGGAGGTGACTGAGTGGATAATGTGCTTCTTGTGCAAGCACCAGGGCCTAGGTTTAGATCCCCAGGACCATGGGAAAATGGCAGCGAAATCACTGGGCTGTAGAACCTGTCCCCAAAATAAGATAGTGGCTGAGGAAGACACAGACCTCAACCTCTGTCTCCATACACGTGCATATGTACCCAAATATTTATGAATACACAGACTACATACATACACACACAAGAAATTATTTAAAATTACATTTTAGCCGGGCATGGTGGTGCACACCTTTAATCCCAGTGCTCGGAAGACAGAGGTAGGAGGATGGCCGTGAGTTCAAGGCCACCCTGAGACTACATAGTGAATTCCAGGTCCCCCTGGGCTAGAGTGAAACCCTACCTTGAAAAACCAATAATAATAATAGTAGTAGTAGCAGTAATTATTTATTTATTTATTTATTTATTTATTTATTTGGCGGAAAGAGGGAGATAGAGAGAATGGGCATGCCACGGCCTCTAGCCATTGCAAATGAAGTCCAGATGCATGGATCACTTTGTGCATCTGGATTATGTGGGTACTGGGTCCTTAGGCTTTGCAGGCAAGCGCCTTATCTGCTAAGTCAACTCTCCAGACCATATATCTATCTATCTATATCTATCTATCTATCTATATATATATATTTTTTTTTTTTTTTCGAGGTAAGGTCTCATTCTAGCTCAGGCTGACATGGAATTCACTTTGTAGTCTCAGGGTGGCCTTGAACTCATGGTGATCCTCTTACCTCTGCCTCCCAAATTCTGGGATTAAAGGTGTGCAACACCACGCCCAGGTTAAAAATATTTTTTAATATTTTATTTATTCCAGAGAGAGAGAGAAAATGGACATGCCAGGGCTTCCAGCCACTGAAAATATACTCCAGATGCATGCAGCACCTTGTACATCTGGCTTATGTGGGTAATGGGGAATTGAACCTGTGCCCTTAGGTTTCCCAGGCAAGCACCTTAACCACTAAGCAATCTCTCCAGCCCCGAAAAGAAATTTTTTTAATTGGCACATGTGGTTTGGAGAGATGGTTTAGCAGATAAGCTTTATTTTTATTTTATTTATTTATTTATTGGAGACAGAGAGAGGGAGAGAGAGAGAGAGAGGGATAGAGAGAGAATGGGAGTGCCATGGCCTCTTGCCATTGTAAACGAACTCGGGATGCATGCGCCACCATGTGCATCTGGCTAACATGGGACCTGGAGAATCGAACCTGGGTCCTTAGGCTTTGCAGGCAAACAACCTCTAAGCCATCTCTCCAGCCCTCAGGACCACTTTTCAAACCAGAGCACATGTCCATTGAGTCATGACGCTGGTCTCCTGACCTCAGTCTGGTCAGATGTGTGGGCAAGAAGATGCTGGAGTCAGTGTTTCACCACTCAGCAGGTCTGCCTTCACGGACAGTCTGCCTCCTAAACTGACTGAGCTTTTACCTGTCTGTGAGAGATGTGGTTTCCTAATAGTACTCTTTCAGGGGATTCATTTTGCAGATAAAACTAGACCATAAAAAAAAAAATCTGATCACAAATCAAAACAACATGGTTCTAGGCATAAGGTAAACTGAAGTAAATAGAAATTATCTCTGTCATTATTATTAAGAAAAGCCACTCTAGTAGATGCTAGGAATCTGGAGATTCAAGTTTCAGTTCCATGAGGGACATAGGACGTGACCTTGATCCGGTAGGTGAGAACCATTATAGTCCAGAGGAGGAAGCGTCCCCTGTAACAGTACACAGGCAGAGGGTCTTTCACATTCATCCTTTGCGCTGTGTTCATCTGCTCCCGAACACAACACGAACGCAGATGTGAGGTGGTTATGCTTATTTCAGTTGAAAATAAATCAGATTTATCTCAGGGAAGCCTGAGATTAAAAAAAAAAAAAAAATTTCCCAGCCGGGCGTGGTGGCACACGCCTTTAATCCCAGCAGTCCGGATGCAGAGGTAGGAGGATCGCCGTGAGTTCAAGGCCACTCTGAGACTCCATAGTGAATTCCAGGTCAGCCTGGGCTAGAGTGAGATCCTACCTTGAAAAAAAAAAAAAAAATCTATCACACCTTCCAAGGCTCAGGGTCTAATGCGGAAGAGGTGGCGGAAAGAATGTAAGAGCCAAAAGAAGGGCAGGACTCCTTACAATGTACTCCTCCAGACACAAAATGGCCTGGATATCCATGGCCTCACACTGCCTGACACTACCTGCACAAGACCATCATAAGAGGAGGAAAAGATGATGATATCAAAAGTAAAAGAGAGACTGATTGAGATGGGGAGGGGGTATGATGGAGAATGGAGTTTCAAAGGGTAAGTGGGGGGAGGGAGGGTATTACCATGGGGTATTTTTTATAATCATGGAAGTTGTTAATAAAAATTTTTTTTTAAGTTTATTAGTCACTGTCATTGTTGCTTTGGAAAAATGCCTGACACAAACCACTTAAGCAAGGAGGGATTTTTCTGGTTCTCAGTTTGATGGTGCGGTCTGTCATGGCACGGACAGCATGGTGGCAGGAGCCTGACATAGACGGTCACCTTGCATCCACGGTCAGCAAGCAGGGAGCAGTGAATGCTAGTGCTCAGCTCCAAAAGATGCATAATCTAACTGACAGCAGACTGGTTAGTGTCACGTAACTTTACAGCTCATCACGAAGTACAATGAGTATATTTTCAGCATGGATGGCAGTATTTGAGCTGTAATAGCAACCCATAAGCCTGAAATATTTATTTTTTGCTTTCTGGGGTTTTTATTTTCTTCCTAATTTTTATTAACAACTTCCATGATTATAAAAAATACCCCATGGTGGGCTGGAGAGATGGCTTAGCTGTTAAGTGCTTGCCTGTGAAACCTAAGGACCCTGGTTTGAGGCTCGACTCCCCAGGACCCACGTTAGCCAGATGCACAAGGGAGTGCATGCGTCTGGAATTCGTTTGCAGTGGCTGGAGGCCCTGGCGCGCCCATTCTCTCTCCCTCTCTCTATCTGTCTCTGTCTCTCTCTCTCTCTGTCGCTCTCAAATAAATAAATAAAAATAACAACAACAAAATTTTTTTTAAATACCCCGTGGTAATACCCTCCCTCCCCCCACTTTCCCCTTTGAAACTCCATTCTCCATCATCCCCTCTCCCCCTCTCAATCAGTCTCTCTTTTAATTTTGATGTCATGATCTTTTCATCCTCTTACAATGGTCTTGTGTAGGTAGTGTCAGGCACTGTGGGGCCATGGATATCCAGGCCATTTTGTGTCTGGAGGGAACATGTTGTAAGGAGTCCTGCCCTTCCTTTGGCTCTTACATTCTTTCCGCCACCTCTTCCGCATTAGACCCTGAGCCTTGGAAGGTGTGATAGAGATATTGCAGTACTGAGCACTGCGGTCATTTCTTTCCAGCACCATGATACCTTCTGAGTCGTCCCAAGGTCACTGCCATCTGTGAGAGTAGCGTTAATATAAGGGTATGAACACTAACAGGAGTGCTTACTGGGCAGTTTGAGGGAAATGCTTTTTAATATAACTCTGTAATTTCCTCATCTGTGGAAAAAAAAATACAGGCCAAGTGGTGGTGCACACCTTTAGTCCCAGCACTCAGGAGGCAGAGGTAGGAGGATTGCTGCAAATTTGAAGCCAGTCTGGGACTACAGAGTGAGTTCCAAGACAACCTGGGCTGGAGTGAGACCTTACCTTGAAAAAAAAACAAAAAAGAGAGAGAAGCCTGGTGTGGTGGTGGACACTTTTAATCCCAGCACTCAGAAGGCAGGGGCAGGAGGATTGTTGTGAGTTCCAGGCCACCCTGAGACCGCATAGAGAATTCCAGGTCACCCTGCGCTAGTGCAAGACACTACCTCAAAAAATACAAAAAAAAGAAGAGGTACAAGTGTGTGGTGTTTGCAGTACCAAAAGGCCCTGGCATGCACGCATGCACACGCATGCACACACACACACACACGCAAATGAATAAGTAAATGTAAGGGAGTTGTCTTGAAAGTCCACTGTTAAAGCTATATATTACATTGTCTCTCCATTAATGCATTTCTTTCTCAGGATGCACTTAGGGCGCCTTGTCCTAAGTAGGGCATTTAGTGTTTTTCACACTGTGACTCCGTCATTCCCTCCTCTCCCAATCCACATCCAGGACACTGTGCACTGGTCACATAGTATTACCCGGCTTCCTACAAGTGCTCCTGTCTGCTCACACCTAGAAAACCTTTCTGCTGTTCTACCAGGTGGTATACGACATAACCCAGTCCATAGGACTCTGTGACACATCCAGGAAGATTTCATCTGCTGCCAAGCATGTTGTTAAACCTTTCCTAACACACATGTGTTAAGGGCTGTAATATTTGGTTACTTGTATCACCAGGCACTCTGAGATTGCTTGAGGGCCAGGCTCCCATCTAATTCACCTCTGCATCTTGGCACCTTGCCCAGTGCCCGGCAATGCAGATTCATTCAACCTGAATCAAATCTAATGAGCACTTGAAGAAGGATATCCTTGCTTTTGTGGCCTTCTCACTACCTGCTGTCACCATACACAGAGCTCTTTGGAGGATAAGTCACTGGGATAGACAGTAGTCAGAGGCCAAAGCAAAGCCTCAAGGAACGGACACTACACCCACCCAAATATCTCTGTTCACAGTCTACCTGTCATAGAGAGGATGACGTCTGGATTAACTGCCTTAAATTACTTCTTTTTTTTTTTTTTTTATTTCAGGGCTGGGGAGATGGCTCAGTGGTTTATTTGCTTTCCTGCAAAGCCTAACAACCCAAGTTTGATTCCCCAGTACCCATGTAAAGCCAGATATAGAAAGCAGTGCATGCATCAGCAACTGGAGGCCCTGCCCTGACCATATTCTGTGTGTCTCTCTCACTCTGTGTATCTCTCTCGTTGGAAACAAATAAATAAAATACTTCAAATATGTTATTTGTTTATTTGAGAGAGGGAAAGAAGGAGAGAGAGAGAGAGAATGGGAATGCCAGGGCTTCCAGCCACTGCAAACGAACTCTAGACATATGTACTACCTTGTGCATCTGGCTTACGTGGGTACTGGGGAATTGAACCCTCTTTGGCTTTGCAGGCAAGTGCCTTAACCACTGAGCCATCTCTCCAGCTCCAAATTAAAAAAAAAAAAAAATATATATATATATATATATATTGGTTTTTCGAGGTAGGGTCTCACTCTAGCCCAGGCTGACCTGGAATTCACTATGGAGTCTCAGGGTGGCCTCGAACTCACGGCGATCCTCCTACCTCTGCCTCCCGAGTGCTGGGATTAAAGGCGTGCGCCACCACTCCCGGCTATAAAATATATTTTTAAAATTCTTTTGAGGCAAGCCCAACAGACTGGCCTTTATTTTATTTTATTTATTTATTTTAGAGCAGCAGACAGAGAAAGAGGCAGAGAGAGAGAGAGAGAGAGAGAGAGAGAGAGAGAGAGAGAGGATGAGTGAGAATGGGCATGCCAGGGCCTCCAGCCGCTGCAAAGGAACTCCAGATGCGTGCGCCCCCTTGTGCATCTGGCTTACGTGGGTCCTGGGTAATCGAGCCTCGAACCAGGGTCCTTAGGCTTCACAGGCAAGTGCTTAACTGCTAAGCCATCTCTCCAGCCCCCAAATTCAATATTTTAAAATAAAGTAAAAAATTAAGTTAATATATTGGGGCCATCTATTCAAACTACCACAAATGCTAATAAGCTTTCTAAGCAAAATGAGGAGGCTGTGCCACTCCGCCACTCCATTAATGCTAGGGTCAGAGGGCAGGTCTCAGAGCTTGACGCCTTTCCTTTCTGAAAAGTTTGAGCTCCTGCCTGTCAAGAAAGCCTGTGGCATAGTGCCCTGGAGACTGAGGAAGTTAGCAAAATTCTTACCAAAATCATAGAAAATCAGACTAACCCTTCACACACACACACACACACACACACACACACACACACACACACACACACAAAACCCTGAAGAAAAATGTGGTTTCTCCTTTTAAATCCTGAAAGTGAGCCTCCATACATGTGTGTGTGTGTTTGTATGTGTATGGGCACATGTGTGCCACAGCATGTATGTGGAAGTCAGAGGACAACCTTGAAATGTTTGTGGCGTTAGTGCTAACTCTTCTGAGATGGGCTCCTGCGGTTTCCACCATGGGCTTCAGATTCTGTACAGCTGGGGACCCGAACACCATGGGCCCTTGGAATTTGCAAGCAGGTGCTTTCAACTGCACCAGATGCAACACTTTGTGTCTAGCTTTCATGGGAAGCTTGGGAATTGAACGGAACAAGCTTTGCAAGCAAGTGGGTTTAACTCCCGAGCCATCCTCCTATCCTCCTTACCCCAGACTTCTTATTTATCTGTTTTTTCTTCTTTTTTAAATATATTTTATTTATTTATTTCAGAGAGAGAGAGAGAGAGAATGGGCATGCCAGGGCCTCCAGCCACTGCAAATGAACTTCAGACGTATGAGCCCCATTGCGCATCTGGCTTACGTGGTCCTGGGGAATCCAACCGAGGTCCTTTGGCTTTGCAGGCAAATGCCTTAACTGCTAAGCCATCTCTCCAGCCCTTCTTATTTATTTGTGAGAGGGGAGAGAGAGAGCAAGCAAAAGAGAAAGAGGAACTGGAGGTATGGCTTAGCATTTAAAGAGTTTGCCTGCAAAGCCAAAGGATCCAGGTTTGATTCCCCAGGACCCACGTTAGCCAGATGCACAAGGTGGTGCATGCATCTGGAGTTTGTTTGCAGTGGCTGGAGGCCCTGGTGCACCCATTCTCTCTATCTCTCTCTCCCTCTTTCTCTGTCAAAAAAAAAAAAAAAAATGGATCACAACTATAAGGGCTCAAATGGAAAGAGAGAGAGACAGAGAGAGAGAATGGGCACACCAAGGCCTCTTGTTGCTGCAAACGAACTCCAGATGCATACAGATTTATATTGGAACTGGGAAAAATCAAACCAGGGCTGGCAGGCTTTACAAGTAAGCATCTTTACCATTGAGCCATCTCCTAGCACCCTCCTCCTCCTTTAATGAGAAGGGTCTCACTCTAACTCAGGCTGACCTGGAATTCACTATGTAGTCTCAGGGTGGCCTCGAACTCAAGGTGATCCTCCTACCTCTGCCTCCCGAGTGCTGGGATTAAAGGTATGTGCCAACACGCCTGGCTTAAATAAAGTTTTATTGGAAGACAGGCTCATAATTTATCTATATATCCTCCACTGTTGTTTATGTTGTCAGAGTTGAGTGTCTCTTAAAAATATTTAATTAATTTATTTATTTGAGAGTAACAGACAGAGAGAGAAAGAAGCAGATAGAGAAAGAATGGGTACGCCAGGACCTCTAGCCACTGCAAATTCCAGATGCATGCGCCACCTTGTGCATGTGGCTTATGTGGGTACTGAGGAATTGAGCCTCAAACCAGTGTCCTTAGGCTTCACAGGCAAGTGCTTAACCGCTAAGCCATCTCTCCAGCCCAGAGCTGAGTGTTTTTAACAGACTGCAAAGCCCAAAATATTTCCTGTCTGACCCTTCACTGTAGAGCTTGCAGAACCCTGCTCTCTGGCCCTCTCACTGTGGATTCTGGAAAGTATTATTTGCATGTGGTCAGCCTCCTGGTCCAGCACAGTTGCTTCCCATGTTGGATGCTGTTAGGAGGGTGAACTGATGGCTGCTGTGTCCTCCAGCCCACATGCTGAGCTGAGGAAGGGTTAGTTTGTTCTCACGCTCAGTTAATCATAAGCCTCTAGCCCATGCTGTCAACACGGTGACCAATTAGTGCCATTTTCCATGGGAAAGGTGTTTCCTTACAACAGGGCTCAGATCAACACCTCCTTTTACACCAGCAATTAGGGGTCACAAGGGTGACGGGTTACAGGGTTACATTCAAACCAGAGCTTAAGTGAAAGGCAGCCCTTTTACCAACTCCTACACTTCCCAGACTACTTAAGGGGAAAAGTGTCAAAGAACCCACTGATTGGCCAGAGGCACCCCAGCACGCAAGGGCAAACGGCCAGCTGGTCCTACAAATTCAATATCCGTCTAGCTCTCCCAGGTGTTCACAGCAAAGTCCTGTGTGTCGTCAGTTCTATGGATTTCAATCCGTGAGCACTGTGTAGAGAGCTCTGCACTCAAGCCTCCTCCCCATCAGGCCCTCACACTCAAAGGACGGTGGATTAGTAAACCACGCTTTACAAGTAAAAGATGCTTATGTTGCATTTGTAAGCAACCTTGATTTATACTAAATTGTATAAAATACTGACCAAGAGCCGGGTGTGGTGGTGGCACATGACTAATCCCAGCACTCGGGAGGCAGAAGTAGGAGGATCACCGTGAGTTCAAGGCCACCCTGAGACTACATAGTGAATTCCAGGTCAGAGTAGGCTACAGCGAAATCTTACCTTGAAAAACAAACAAACAAACAAACAAACAAACAAACAAAAAAATGAGGGCTGGTTAAGGCACTTGCTTGCAAAGCCTAAAGACCCAGGTTCCATTCCCCAGTACCCATGTAAGCCAGATACACACGGTAGAACATGCATGTGGAGTTTATACTGGCTGGAGGCCCATTCTCTCTCTGCATCTTTCTCTCTCTCTCTAATAAATAAAATGTTTAAAAAAAAAAAACAGAAATGACAAAAACATTTCATCATTCTAAAGGTTCAGGTTCAGTTCAGTGACATTTGAAAATATTCACAATGAGCCGGGCGAGGTGGCGCACGACTTTAATCCCAGCACTTGGGAGGCAGAGGTAGGTGGATCACCAAGAGTTCAAGACCACCCTGAGAACACAGAGTGAATAGTGAATACCAGGTCACCCTGGCCTAGAGTGAGACCCTACCTCAAAAAACAAACAAACAACAACAACAAAAAAAAAAAAAAAAAAAAAAAAAGAGAGAGAGAGAAAGAAAGAAAAAGCAGTTCAGAGGAGACATTTTCATTTTCAAAAGCCTTTTTGAGTCTGTAAAACCGGTAAAAGCCATGGATAAGTAACAGATGGCTTTGGGAAATGGCATGCATAGCCCAAGGCTAGTATACTTTATTAAAGCTATATAGAATAATGGCTCAAAGTAGGTTTCCCTTTAATTAAACATTTATATCATAGCCATAAGCAGTAAGTGGCTTTTCTGTGGCTAGGTCCTGGCTTACACTAGCTCTCTGTATGTAAGAAACAATAAATGGAAATTAAATATTAATCTTACCTGCTACATAATAGGAAAAGATGATGACATCAAAATGAAAGACTGATTATTGAGAGGGGGAGAGGATACAAAAAATATACAGGAGAACCTAAAAAACAAAACAAAACAAAACAAAAGTTAAATATGTTAGACTCTTCTTTCCCTGCCTAAAGGAAATTTAAGAGAGATAAACAATAAGGCACGCTTGGCAAAACAATCTTTTTTTTTTTTTTTGAGGTAGAGCCTCACTCTAGCCCAGGTTGACCTTGAATTCAGTCTCAGGGTGGCCTTGAACTCAGGGCGATCCTCCTACCTCTGCCTCCCGAGTGCTGGGATTACAAGTGTGCGCCACCACGCCTGGCTATGGCAGTACAATTTTACACAGAGCAGGAAGCCAGGCTCAACTAGAAAACAGACTCGCAGTGCCCCTGACAGCGGGCAATACGAAATATGGAATGCTTTACCATTTATCTGGGGTCCATGAAGAAAGAAAAATAAGGGCTGGAGGGATGGTTCAGCAGTTAAGGCGCTTGCCTAACAAAGCCTAATGACCTGGGTTTGACTCCCCCAGACCCATGTAAAGCCAGATGCACAAAGTGGCACAGGCGCCTGGAGTTCATTTGTACTGGCTGGAGACCCTGGCGTGCCCATTCTCTGTGACTCTCTTCTCACTATCTCTCTGTTTGCAAATAAATAAAAATAATAATTAGAACCATTTTCTTTCTTTCTTTCTTTTTTTTTGGTTTTTCTTTTTTTTTTTTTTCTTTTTTTTGTTTTTGGTTTTTCAAGGTAGGGTCTCACTCTAGCCCAGGCTGACCTGGAATTCACTATGTAGTCTCAGGGTGGCCTTGAACTCATGGCGATCCTCCTACCTCTGCCTCCCAAGTGCTGGGATTAAAGGCATGCGCCACCACGCCCGGCTTTTTTTTGGTTTTTCGAGGTACAGTTTCACTCTTGTCCAGGCTGACCTGGAATTCACTATGTAGTCTCAGGGTTGCCTCGAACTCACAGTGATCCACCTACCTCTGCCTCCTGAGTGCTGGGATTAAAGGCGTGCGCCACCACGCCCGGCACTAGTACTCCATTTTATCTGGTGTACCACACCAGGATGCACCTTACATAATTTATAGCCAAAGTATTCTGGGACTTTGAATTCAATCTTCACTGATTTATGAACCTGAGGCTTCCGTTTTATGTTTGTGAAACGGGGCCTCACCACATAGTCCAGGTTAGCCTAGAATTTGTAATCCCCTTACTGCTACCTACCAAATGCTGGGATTATAGGCATATGCCACACAGCCTACAAAGCTTGTTACCTAACTAGTGAAAGCCAAATGGAGGTCAGTCAGTATTATCCCCAAGGTAATTTTGCAAAGATTGCCAATGTGGCACATGCATGTGGAGTTAGTTTGCAGTGGCTGAAGGCTCTGCTCTTCTATTCTCTATATTTCTCTTTGCTTGAAAATAAAAATAATAAAAAAATAAACCAGGTGTGGTGGTGCATGCCTTTAATCCCAGCACTAGACTAGAGTGAGACTCTACCTCGAAAAACCAAAAAAAAAAAAAAATAATAATAATAATAAATAAATAATAATAATAAAATACATAAAAGCTGGGTGTGGTGGTGCTTGCCTTTAGTCCCCGCACTAGGGAGGCTGAGGTAGGAGGATCACTGAGTTCAAGGCCAGCCTGGGACAACAGGATGAATTCTAGATTAGCCTGGTCTGGAGCAAGCCACTACCTTGAATTATCAAAGAATAAAATAAAATAAAAATAATAATTAGGGCTGGAGAAATGGCTTACCGGTTGAGGCGCATGCCTGCAAATCCTAAGGACCCAGGTTTGATTCTCCAGGTCCCAAGTAAGTCATAAACCAGATGCACATGGTGCCATATGCATCTGGAGTTCGTTTGCAGTGGCTAGAGGCCCTGGCGTGCCCATTCTCTCTCTCTCTATGTCTCTAATAAATAAATAAATAAATAAAAAAAAATAAAATCTTTAAAAAAATAGACAAAAACCCTAGCCAGGCGTGGTGGTGCACGCCTTTAATCCCAGCACTTGGGAGGCAAAGGTAGGAGGATCACCATGAGTTCAAGGCCACCCTGAGACTACAGAGTGAATTCCAGGTCAGCCTGAGCTAGAGTGAGACCCTACCTGGAAAAACCAACCAACCAACCAACCAACCAAACAAACAAACAAACAAAAAAACCAACCTATGTTACAGTTGGCATTACATATTCATCTTGGTTTATATTTGGTATTAGTATTATTCTTGGCAGATCCCTCTCAAAGGAGTCCAAATTTACATAAGTTGTTAAATATCACAATTCCCATTAATAGAATGGGCACACCAGGGCCTCCAGCCACTGCAAATTCCACATGCATGTGCCACCCTATGCATCTGGCTTTACGTGGGTACTGGGGAATTGAACCTGGGCCCTGAGGCTTTGCAGGCAATCACCTTAACCACTGAGCCATCTTTCCAAGTTACTGTTTTTAAAATTTTTTGCTGGGGGTTCAGGTTGTAGCTCAGTGGTATTGCTTGTACTAGCTCACGCGAGGTTCTGGGTAAGTAAAGCAAACAAGGGGCTGAAGACCGAGCTCAGTAGGGGCTTGCCCAGCACGGTCAGGTAGCTCCGGGCTTCCATCCTGAGCATTCCAATCCAATAGGTAAGTTTTTTTTGTTGCTGTTGTTTTTTTCAGATTGTGTCTCGCTCTACCCCAGGCTTACCTGGAATTCACTATGAAGTCTCAGGCTGGCCTTGAACTCTTGCTGATCCGCCTACCACTGCCTCCCAAGTGCTGGTATTAAAGGGATGAGGCACCACACCTGGCTCGTTGGCAGTTACTTTTTAGATATAATTAACAACTTCCATGATTGTAAACAATATTCCATGGTAATTCCTTCCCTCCCCTCATTTTCCCCTTTGAAACTCCATTCTCCATCATCCCCCCTCCCCCTCTCAATCAGTCTCTTTTATTTTGATGTCATGATCTTTTCCTCCTATTATGACGGTCTTGCGTAGGTAGTGTCAGGCACTGTGAGGTCATGGATATCCAGGCCATTTTGTGTCTGGAGCAGCATGTTGTAAGGAGTCCTACCCTTCCTTTGGCTCTTACATTCCTTCCGCCACCTCTTCTGCAATGGACCGAGCTTTGGAAGGTGTGATAGAGATGTTTCAGTGCTGAGCACTCCTCTGTCACTTCTCAGCATTGTGATGCCTTCTGAGTCATCCCAAGGTCACTGTCTTTGCCAATTTTATTTTTTTGGATTTTAGAGGTAGGGTCTCACTCTAGTCCAGGCTGACCTGGAATTAACTATGTAGTCTCAGGGTGGCCTCAAACTCACGGTGATTCTCCTACCTCTGCCTCCCAAGTGCTGGGATTAAAGTCATGTACCACCAAGCATAGCTCTTTGCCAATTTCTAAATTTTAATTTATTATTTATTTACTTATTTTTATGTATTTTATTTGATCAAGTGAGAAAGAGGCAGAGAGAGAAAATGAGTGCACCAGGGCCTCCAGCCACTGCAAACAAACTCTAGATGCATGCATCACCTTGTGCATCTGGTTTATGTGGGTCCTGGAGAATAGAACCTGTGTTCTTTGGCTTTGCAGGCAAGTGTCTTGACTGCTAAACCATTTCTCCAATTCTATTTACTTATTTGAGAGAGAGAGATTGAGAGAGAGACAGACACACAGAGAGAATGGGCATGCCAAGGCCTATAGCCACTGCAAACAAACTCCAGATGTATGTGCCACATTGTGCATCTGGCTTACATGGGTCTTGAGGAATCGAACCGAGGTCCTTTGGCTTTGCAGGCAACTGCCTTAACTGCTAAACCACCTCACCAGCACATTGGTAATTAAAAAAAAATATTTATTTATTTGACAGAGAAAGAGGGAGAGAATGGGTGCACCAGGGCCTCCAGCCACTGCAAATGAACTCCAGACACATGCGCCCCTTTGTGCATCCAGCTAACGTGGGTTCTAGGGAACCAACCAGGGTCCTTTGGCTTTGCTGGTAAATGCCTTAACTGCTAAGCATTCCCTCCAGCCTCCCATCGGTAATTTTTTTTTAAAAAAAGAATTTGTTTATGAGAGAGAGGGGAGGGGAGGTAGGGAGAGAACGGGTACAGCAGGGCCTTGAGCCAGTGCAAACAAAACTCCAAATGCATGTACCACCATGTGCATCTGGTTTACGTGGGTTTGGGGAGTTGAACCTGAGTCCTTAGGCTTTTCAGGCAAACACCTTAACCACTAAGCCATCTCTCTGGCCCATTTTTCTTTGTTTTGTTTTGAAGTGGGTCCCACACTAGTCCAAAGAGTGACCTCAACCTCACTGAATCAATCCTCCTACCTCAACCTCCCAAGTGCTGGGATCAAAGGCATGCCACCACACCCAGCTTCTCAGGTGTTTTTTTTTTTTAGTTTGAGAGAAATAGGCAGGGGGAGAGAGAGAAAGAAAGAATGGGCATGCCAGGGCCTCCAGTCACTGCAAACAAACTCCAGATGTATGTGTCCCCTTGTGCATCTGGTTTATGTGGGTCCTAGGGAATTGAACCTGGGTCCTTTGGCTTTGCAGGCAAGTGCCTTAACTGATAAGCCATCCCCACAGCCTTTGTCAGGTATTTTTTTTTCCTTCAGTGCCTAAATTTTTCATAACCTATATTTAAAAAAATTATTTATTTGAGAGAGAGAGAGAGAGAGAGACAGAGAGACAGAATGGGTGTGCCAGGGCCTCCAGCCACTGCAAACAAACTCCAGAGGCATGTGCCAACATGTGCATCTGGCTTATGTGGGACCTGGAGAATGGAACCAGGGTTCTTAGTCTTCGCAGGCACGCACCTTAACTGTAAGCCATCTCTCCAGCCCTTCTTTTGTTTTTTTGAGGTAGGGTCTCACTCTGACCCAGGCTAACCTGGAATTCACTATGTAGTCTCAGGCTGGCCTTGAACTCAGGGTGGTATTCCTACCTCTGCTGGGATTAAAGGTGTGCACCACCATGCCCAGCTTCCTACATTTTTTTCAAGTTAGACAGTTTTACATTGAATGACACGGGAGGAAACTTTAATTACCAATAGTTTACATGTAAGCTTGATTCCAGTCTTAAAGAAAAAAACAAACAGAAGCCCTCAAGAAAGTTTCCACATTACAGTCCCATTCTGTGACTCCCAGCGCTAGTGCTCCTGGAATCTTTGATTGTCTGCTGCTTTCTGTGGAGCAGGCCACCAAGCACACAAACCCACATCTATAGCTCACTGAAGGGGACACAAAGACAGGTATGCACCATCAGTCACTTGCTGTGATTACACTGTGCCAGTTTTTAAATGTCAACTGCAGAAACCCTAATACAGCAATGCAAGATTTTTTTTGCCACCCACCAATGGCAGGAATCTAGTGGGAACTGGAGGTTGTGTTTGGGGATTCACATGATAATGAAGCTTCGAGGCCTTCTGACCATAACATACATTATAGAAGGGGGAGACATCCCTTTTCTTCCCTTCCACATGGTCTCTGGCCCAGCATTTTATTCATCTAATCAGGTATGTTCATCCCACAGGTTAATTTTAGCATGGCTTTTTTTTTCCTTTTTATTTATTTATTTGCAAGAGAGAGAGAGAGAGAGGGAGGGAATGGGCATGTCAGGGCCTCCAGTCAATGCAAATGAAGTCCAGATGCATCCACCACTGTGCTTCTACCTTTAGTAGGTACTGGGTCGTTAGCTTTTGGCAACAAGCACCTTAAACAGAGTCATCACTCCAGCCCCCTTAACATGGCTTTTTTTTTTTTTTTTTTTTTTAAAGTTTTTCAAGGTAGTGTCTCACATCTAGCCCAGGCTGGCCTGGCCTGGAATTCACTATGTAGTCTCAGGGTAGCCTCAAACTCATGGCAATCCTACCTCTGTCTCCTGAGTGTTGGGATTAAAGGCATGTGCCACCATGCCCAGACCCACAAGATTATTTAAAGATTTTATTTATTTGAGCGAAGCAGTGAGAGAGAGAGTGGTCATGTCAGGGCCTCCAACTGCTGCAAATGAACTCCAGACACATGTGCCATTTTATGCATTTAGCTTTATGTGGGTACTGGGGAACTGAACCTGGGTCATTAGGGTTTACAGGCAAGTGACTTAACTGCTAAGCTATCTCTCTAGCCCTCTTTTTAGTATTTTTGAGATAGGGTCTTATGTATACCCAAGTTGGCTTTGAACTCATTTTGCAACTGTGCATAACCTTGAACTCCTAATCCTTCTTATTGTACTTCTTACATCCTGAATGCTAGGACAACAGGTTACTATGCCAAGTTGTATACTGTGCTACACTGGGTGTCCAAAATGCTAGGGAAGCACTCTACCTAAAGGGCTACATCGAGAGCCGTGTAAGTTTTTTTTTTTAAATATTTATTTATTTATGAGAGACAAGAGAGGGCAGATACAGAGACTGCAAGGGGGAGGGGCGAAGAGAATGGGTGCACCAGGGCTTCTAGCCACTGCAAACAAACTCCAAACACATGTGCCACCTTGTGCATCTGACTTGGGGAATCGAACCTGAGTCCTTTGGCAAGTGCCTTAACAGCTAAGCCATCTCTCCAGCCCAAGAGCCATATAAATTTTAAGACAGGTGTGGTGCCATATGATTTTAAACTCATGCAGAAAGATTATGCCTAGAGTTTGAAGGCAGCATGGACTACCTAACAAGTTCCAGGACACCCAGGGCTACAGCATGACAGCCAGTCTCAAAAATAAACAAAACAATCACAAAAAAACACAAAACAAGCAAAGGAAAAAAAAAGCACTATACTCTTTGTACCATTACTGTCCTTAGTGAATTCCAGGTCAGCCTGGGCCAGGGTGAGACTCTACCTCGAAAAACCAAAAATCTCTTCAAAAATTTTCCCCAAATCCTTGCAATGTTGTAATATAATTAAAGATGGAAAAAAGACTTACAACAGTAACTAATTATGGATTATCAGTAATCTGGTCTGGCTTTGGGGAGATTCAAAAACCCTAAGAGTAGAAACATAAATTTAAAACAGAATGGTTTCAAAGAACTTGAGGTATTTAATCCATCTCTTGGTAAGAGCCATGTGGATTCACATAGCTTAAATAACATACAATGGCCCTTTACATTCTCATATTCACCTATTTGGCCATTATCATACCAAAGTAAAATAACTGAGAGATAAAATGAACTCAAATAAAGCATGTGTCTTTATGACAGAAAAACATTCCATCAAAAGTTTCTTTGTGTTTTTTTTCGAGGTAGGGTGTCACTCTAGCTCAGGCTGACCTGGAATTCACCATGTAGTCTCAGGGTGGCCTTGAACTCGTGGTGATCCTCCTACCTCTGCCTCCAGAAGCATCCATCCGAATGCACACCTTAAAACACCTCCAGATATTATGTATGACGTCCTCTGAAGCGCAGTCTATCCCACTGAGAACCATGCTTGCACAGCACATATACTAAATGTCCTTGCCTTCTGACAATTATTAAGCAGTCATTAAAACTCTAAAGGAAGTACACAGATTAATTTAAAAAATATTTTTAATTAACCACTTAACTTAAGGCATTATACTGACATCTATCTACTGGCTTGTTATTAAACTGTACATTTGACGTACACTGCTCTTAAAGTAAAATAATTCTACTCAGGGAAAGTAAGACAATTCTAGAAAGCAGTAACATTAACATGAGGATTAACTCCATGTAAATCGTAATAAATACAATGACAATGCTAATTCTTTATTGCTTTCTTGTTTGTCTTTTGGATGAAGTGCTTATTTTCTTAAAAACAAAAATAAAAATAAAAAAGAAGACATGGTCACATGCAGCCTAGCCTGGCACCCAACTGCTACTTCTGGGATTATAGGATAGGCATGCACAACCAAGCCTGGCCCAAGATTTTTTTTTCAAAGCAGAATCTTACTCTAGCCCAGGCTAACTAGGAACTCATCCGGTATTTCAGACTGGCTTTGAATTCACTGTGATCCTCCTACTTCAGCTTCCTCAGTACTAGGATTAAAGGCATGAGACAACATGGCCGGATATAAATTCTTTCTTTTCTTTTTTTTTTAATTTTATTTATTTGAGAGAGAAAGAGGCAGATGGCAGATAGAAAGAGAGAGAGAGAGAGAGAGAGACAGACAGACAAGAGAGGCAGATAGAGAATGGGCACGCCATGGCCTCTAGCCACTGCAAAGGAACTCCAGATGCATGTGTCCTCTTGTGTATCTGGCTTATGTGGGTCCTGGGTAATCGAACCAGGGTCCTGAGGCTTCTCAGTCAAACACCTTAACCTCTAAGCCATCTCTCCAGCTCCTAGAATTAATTCATAATAAAGGCATTTAGAGACTAATAGTTGGAAGTGATTTTTTTTGTGAAGAGTAAAAAAATTTGTAATTTAAAAAATTGCAAAAACTGGGCTGGAGAGATGGCTTAGCGGTTAAGCGCTTGCCTGTGAAGTCTAAGGACCCTGGTTCGAGGCTCGATTCCCCAGGACCCACGTTAGCCAGATGCACAAGGGGGCACATGCATCTGGAGTTCGTTTGCAGTGGCTGGAGGCCCTCGTGCGCCCATTCTCTCTCTCTCTCTCTCTGCCTCTTTCTCTCTCTGTCGCTCTCAAATAAATAAATAAAAATGAAAAAAAATCTTAAAAATTGCAAAAATTAAAAAGCATCTATTTTAGGATTCATACTGAAGATTTTATTTTAATTTTTTTTATTTTTTAGTTTTTCGAGGATTTTAAACGATGAACTATAAAATAAAAAAAAAATAAATAAATAAAAGCCAGGCGAAATGGTGCAAGCCTTTAATCCTAGCACTCAGGAAGCAGAGGTAGGAGGACTGCTGTGAGTTTGAGGCCACTCTGAGACTGCATAGTGAATTCCAGGTCAGCCTGGGCCAGAGTGAGACCCTACCTCAAAAAAACAAACAAAAAAAACCCCCCCCAAAAACAAAAACAACAAGTTCATCCTAAAAGACTTTGCAATGCAAAATTATTTCACTCAGTGAGTGTTTAATAATTTGAATGCTAGAAATTACAAGCAATATTCAAAAGCAAACACATTCATAAAACTTTATACATCATTTGAACTACGTATATTTATACTACTAAAATCAAACATGCATCACCCTGAAACATTCATGTATCATGATTTTTATATATTACATTATTTAACACCATTCCTCATCACATGAATTTTATCATACACTTGCACCATTTTCCTTGGATTTCTGATCTTTGTCTTCATTTTTCATGTTATCCTATAAAATGATTAAAAAAAAAAAAGCACAATTAGATTCTCCTGTTAATGTGAAGTGTGTAATAGTATTCAGTTATAAAACTTTTTTGTGTGTGATTTTACAAGGCAGACTTTTAATAAATGAAAATGTTGAAAACAGAAGAATTTCTAACCTTCTTGAGAACTGTGTGGATTTCATCCATTACTGTGGATAAGTTTCTGATTGTCTTATTCAGTTGGGTTTCAAATTGCAAATTCATGTTTTCTGAAACCTTCAAGTTTTCTTGCAATTGACCAAGGTCTTTTTTGACTTCTCTGAGTTCACCAGACAGGCTTTTGTTTGAATTCTCCAAATTTAATATGGTTTTTTCATCTTCATCTGTAAAACAAACAAACAAACAAACAAAAGACATTTTAACTATATAAGTTTTTCCAGTGTAACTTTATCTTTTTTTGGTTTTTCAAGGTAGGGTCTTGCTCTAGCCCAGGCTAACCTGGAATTTACTATGTAGTTTCAAACTCAAGGTGATCCTCCTACTTCTGTGTCCTGGGTGTTTAGAGTACACACCATGCCCAGCTTTTTTTTTTTTTTTCAAGTATTTTAAAATTTATCTTATTTATTTGAGGGGGGGGGACAGAGAATGGGCACACCAGAGCCTCTAGCCAATGCAAACAAACTCCAGAAGCATGTGCCACCATGTGCACCTGCTTATGTGGGTACTGAGGAATCAAACCTAGGTCCGCAGGCTTCACAGGCAAGTGCCTTAACCACTAATCCATCCCTCCAGCCCTGAAGTTTTTATTTTATTTTATTTTTTGTTTTTGTTTTTTTGAGGTAGGGCTTCACTCTAGTCCAGGCTGACCTGGAATTCATTATGTAGTGTCAGGGTGGCCTCGAACTCATGGTGATCCTCCTACCTCTGCCTCTTGAGTGCTGGGATTAAAAGTGTGCACTACCACACCCAGCTCTCAATATATTACTTCTAAACCCAGGTTCATTTTATGTGTATACATGTGGACACCAGAGGACAACCTCAGGTGTTGCTTTCCAGGAGCCACGAACCTTTTTCCAAAGCAGGGTCTCTCACTGGTCTGGAGCTCCTCAACTAGGCTAGACTAGTTGCTTAATGAGTCCCAGGGACCCAGCTAACCTGCCCTCCAAGTGCTGAGGTCACAGCACGTACCATGCCTTGTGATTCGGGTCAGACTGTGCTACTTCTACTCGCAGGCTGGGAGCCTTACTGACCGAGCTTGTCTCTGCACCCCAGGCTCCTTCCCCACCCTGCCCCAAGAAGAGTCTTCTAGATCAGGCTGGCACCAAACTCCCAGAGATCTTCACGCCTCAGCCTCCCGAACGCTGGGATTAAAAGTGTGCATCACTATGCCTAGCCCTCCAGTTCCATTTACAAAAAAATTATTTATTATAATTTGCAAGCAGGGAGGGAGGCAGGAAGGAAGAGGGAAAGGGAGGGAGAGAGAGAATTGGCATTTCAGGGCCTCCTGCCATGGCTAACAAACTTCAGATGCATGTGCCATTTTGTGCATCTGGCTTTACTCAGGTACTGGGGATTCAGACTTGGGCTGTCAGGCTCACAAGCAAACCACTTCAACCACTAAGCCATCTTTCCAGCCCTGAGTTCCATTTTTTATTATTTTTATTTTTAGCTTATGTGGTCCTGGGGACTCCAACTGGGATCCCTTGGCTTTGCAGACAAGTGCCTTAACCACTAAGCAATCTCTCCAGCAACCAGTGCCATTTTTTTTTTTTTTTTGGTTTTTTTTTGATGAGTGTTTAAGAAAAAACAGAACTGGTACTAGAAAGGTTTGAAAAAATTCAACAAGCCAGGGAGGTGGCTCATGCTTATAATCCTAGTACTTGGGAATCTAAGGCAGGAGGATCATCATGAATTCAAGGGCAGCCTGTTACATAATGAGACCCTATCTCAAAAATACAAACATACATGTGCACATGCACACATTAAAAAAACATGTGATAGAGCAAAGTAGCTATCTTGAGAGTATACACAAAGTTAAGACTATCTTAGAAAGCCAAACAATCTTATAACCAGCAATAGAAATGAGAGTTATATATAAGGTATACTCTAGTTGCATGAACACACATGCACATACCTCATAAGAATTTTTTTTTCGTTGTTGTTTATTTTTTATTTATTTATTTGAGAGTGACAGACAGAGAAAGAGGAGGCAGAGAGAGGGAAAGAGAGAATGGGCTCGCCAGGGCCTCCAGCCACTGCAAACAAACTCCAGACACGTGCGCCCCCTTGTGCATCTGGCTAACATGGGTCCTGGGGAATGGAGCCTCGAACCGGGGTCCTTAGGCTTCACAAGCAAGCGCTTAACCGCTAAGCCATCTCTCCAGCCCCCTCATAAGAATTTTTAAAATACCAACATGCTCAATGTTCTCCCTCACCTGTTTTTTCTTCTAATAATTGCAGCTTCTGTTCTACTTCAGCTCTTACTTTTTCACTCTTTTCCAATTTTTGCAAGAGGCTCCCGACATCTACCATTGCACCATTGTACACAATAAGTCCGACATTTTCTTCTCCATCTTTGGAGTCCTGTTTTACTGTTGGTGATGGAAGCAGTAACCTGTTTCCTATAAGAGAAAAAAATCTATAATTCAGGATTATATTTTTTTCCCTTACAACTTATTTATTTGCATGTGGGTGTATTAGCACACCAGGGTCTCTTGTTGCTGAAAACAAATGTCAGATGCTTGTACTTTTCTGTGTACCGCTTTACATGGATGGCTGGTGAGCTGAACCCAGGCTAATAGGCTTTGCAAACAAGCACCTTAATGTGCTGGGCCATCTACGCAGTCCCATCCCCCCACCCCCCGAGGTAGGGGCTTATTATAGCCTAGGATGACCTGGCATTCACTCTATAGTCCCAGGCTGGTCTTGAACTTACTGTGATCCTCCTACCTGTTTCCTGAGTGCATGGGTTATTTAAAGGTGTGAGCTACCACATCCAGGGCCTATATATATATATATATATATTTTTTTTTTTAATTAAAACTAATGAATAACATAGTCTGTCTGTCTTTCTTTCCTTTTAATTTGAGAGAGAGAGACAGAGAGAGAGAGAACGGGTGTGAGCCAGGGCCTCTAGCCACTGTAAATAAACTCCAGACACATGTGCTATGTTATGCAGCTGGGCTTATGGGGGTTCTGGGGAATCGAATCTGGGTCCTTTGGCTTTGCTTTTAAGGCACGCACCTTAACCACTAAGCCATCTCTCCAGCCCCTACAATTGTTTTTAAAAGAGCAGCATCAGGCCAGTTGTGGTACACAAGTCTGCAATCCCAGCCCTCAGAAGGAAAAGGCAAAAGGATCACAAATTCAACAATAGCATGGGGTACATAGATCCTGTATTTTTTTTTAAAAAAGGGGGGGCTGGAGAGATGGCTTAATGTTTAAGGTGCTTATTATGGTTAAGGTTTTATTCCTCAGTACCCACATAAGCCAGATGCCCAAGGTGGTGCATGTGTCTGGAGTTCATTTGCAGTAGCTAGAGGCCCTTGCAGTCCAGTCTCTCTATCTGGCTGTATCTCAAATAAATAAATAAATAAATAAACAAACAAAGTTAATTGTTTGATTCCTCAGTACCCACATGAAGGCAGATGCACAAAGGGGCAAATGCATCTGGAGTTCCTGTGCAGTGACAAGAAGCCCTGACACACACATTCATTCATTCCCCCCCCCCCCTTGGGACTGGAGAGATGGCTCAGCAGTTAAGGCACTTGCTTGCAAAATCTAATAGTCTTGAGTTTGATTCCCCAGTACCCACATAAGGACAGATGCACAAAGTGGCACACGCACCTGGAGTTTGTTTGCAGTGGCTAGAAGCCCTGATGCACCCACTTTCTCTCCTGCTTTCTCAATCTGTTTCTCTCCTTGCAAATATATAAAACAGGAGCAAAACCCAAAATGTACAAAATCTTAATATCCTCAAACCTAGCATGTCTTCCTGAAGGGATTCCAACTCTTCATGGTTTTCGTCATCCTTTGAGGTGTCTGTTAATCTCCGGTAAAAGCAAGATTCTCGTAGCACGACTTTATTAAGAAGCTTCTTTACCTATTAATTGTAAGCAAGAAAACAGTAAGACAAACATTTTACTTCTTTTTTTCAAAGTAGGGTCTTGCTCTAGCCCAGGCTGACCTGGAATTCACTATGTAGTCTCAGGCTAGCCTCAAACTCACAATGATCCTCCTACCTCTGCCTCCTGAGTGCTGGGATTAAAGGTGTACGCTACCAAGTATCATACTTTACTTCGTTGTGGTACTGAAATTGAACTCAAGTCCTCAAGTACACTAGGAAAATGAAATGTCAACACTGAGCTGCACCCCAGTTGAAATCAGACTTTTTTTTTTTTTTTTTTTTTTCGTTTTTCGAGGTAGTGTCTTGCTCTAGCTCAGGCTAACCTGGAATTCACTATGTAGTCTCAGGGTGGCCTTGAACTCACAGCAATCTTCCTACCTCTGCCTCCCAAGAACTAGGATTAAAGGCGTGTGCCACCACGCCTGGCTGACTTTATCTTTTTTTAGAGCTATGTTCTAATTTTCACAATGATGAGGATCCAACAGCAGTTGTTTTCTTAGGTATCTCACCTTTAATCAACCAGAACACATGCTTTTTGGGCAACATTTTTGTTTTTCAACGAAGGGTCTCACTCTAGTCCACGCTGACCTCAAACTCACAGTGATCCTCTTACCTCTGCCTCCCAAGTGCTGGGACTAAAGGTGGGAGCCACCATGCCTGGCAATTGTTGAAAATTAAAAAAAACAAAACAAAAAACTTTTCTTCCAGTCTGATGCTTGATTTCCTGCTCCTCCCCCTAACAAGGTAGGGTCTTGCTCTAGCCCAGGCTGCCCTGGAAATTTTACTACGTAGTTTCAGGCTGGATTCAAATTGACATCAATCCTCCTATCACTGGGATTAAAGGTGTGTACCATCACACCAGTTCTCCCCTTGTATTTTGGTGTGTATGCTCATGTGTGTAAGTGGGCTCCTGTGAGCACTGGCACATGTCTGAAGCAGGGTCTCCTGATGTTTGCCAGCTACATTCAGATTAGGTGGCCTGAGAGATTCCAAGTGACTCTCTTTCTCTACCTCCTTTCCCCTTTGTAGGTGCACTGAGATTACAGACACCAATGCTACAGTGTCTGGCATTAATTACATGAGTTCTGGAGATGCAAACTCAGGTCTCAAACTCAGGTCTTCACACTTGCAGGACAAGCACTCATCCACTGAGTCATATCTTCCTACCATGCTTCTGTGTGTGCGTGTGTTATACTTATGTGTCAGTGTCCCTGCCAAGGCCATGTGCTTATCAGTGGCTGGGGTGGAACTTTCTATTTGAGCCAGAATCTCTTACTGATCCTGGAGTTTTCCATGAACTCCGGTGATTCCCAGTCTCAGCTCCACTGCAGGAATAGGGCTACATGTATTCCTGGCCACACCCAGTTATTTTATGTGCGGTCTGTACAGTTGAATTCAGCTGGCTTTCATGATTATGCAGCAAGCACCCTTAACCACTGAGCTGTCTCTTACATCTTGCTGTGTACCTAAGAGTGACTTTCAACTCACATTACTCCTGCCTCAGGATCCCAAGCGCTGGGATACAGGTGTGGTATAAATACTAAATAGTAGATGAGGCAGCAATTAAAAAAACAAGAAAAGAATGACATCTTTGTTTTTCCTTCCCACACTTCTTCCCCCGCCCCGTGCCTTTGTTTTTGTTTTTGTTTTTGTTTTTCGAGGTAGGGTCTCACTCTAGCTCAGGCTGACCTGGAATTCACTATGTAGTCTCAGGGTGGCCTCGAACTCATGATGATCCTCCTACCTCTTGCCTCCCGAGTGCTGGGATTAAAGGCGTGCGCCACCACGCCCGGCCCGTGCCCTTTTTTTTGAGACTCTGTAGTCTTGAACTTTCAGTGATTCTCTTTCTTCAGATTCCAAGTACTGGGATTATAGGCATTTAAAGGCTCACTATACGTTCATGGTAGAATATATGTTGGTGAGTAAAAAAAGGCTATATCAATATGTACAGTTTCATCTTTTTTATTTTTTGGTGTTTTGAGGTAGGGTCTCACTCGATCCCAGGCTAACCTGAAATTCGCTATGTAGTCTCAGGGTGGCCTTGAACTCACGGCAATCCTCCTACCTCTGCCTCCCAAGTGCTGGGATTAAAGGTGTGTGCCACCACGCCTCCTCATTTTTTAAATTATTATTTTATTTATTTAGTTGTTTGTTTGTTTATTTGCAAGCAGGGAGAGACAGGAGAGAAAAAGAGAGAATGGGCATGTCAGGGCCACCAGCTGCTGCAAACAAACCACAGATACATGCACTACTTTATGCATCTGGCTTTATGTGGGTACTGGGGAACTGAACCTGGGTCATTAGGCTTTGCTGCCAACCACGCCTTAACTGTTGAGCATCTCCCCAGCCCCAATTTCATCTTCTGTTTCTAGTATGGGAACATTCATAAATCTAAGTTACTTTTAAGAGTTTTGTGTAACTAATATGGTTATGTATTAGTCCTGAGGAACAGAACTTTTACAGAAGATAAGGGAAGGAACTTTTACCTTTTCACTCTCTTTTTTTTTCCCCCTTGTGGTGGGGTCTCACTCTAGCCCAGGTTAAGTTGGAACTCACTCTGTAGCCCCAGGCTGGCCTCGAACTCATGGTGATTCTCCTCCTACCTTTACCTTCCATGTGCTGGCATTAATGACAAGTGCCACCATGCCTAGTACCCTTTTCTACTCTTTACATTATCTGATTGCTTTGTAATCAGCTTGTATCAAGATTTGTTTGTTTGTTTGGTTTTTGTTTTTCGAGGTAGGGTCTCACTCTGGTCCAGGCTGACCTGGAATTCACTAAGTAGTCTCAGGGTGGCCTTGAGCTCATGGTGATCCTTATACCTCTGCTGGGATTAAAGGGGTGAGACACCACACCTGGCTTTGCTTTTTTTTTTTTTTTGAAGTAGGGACTTGCTCTAGCCCAGACTGACCTGCAACTCTCAGAAAACCTCGGATGGGATTAATGGCATACAACCACCGTGCCTGGCTCATGATACATTCGTATACATACATATCTATTGAGAGAGAGAGAGCCAGAAAGAAAGAGAGAGACAGGGAGAGAACTGACACGCCAGGGCCTCAAGCTACTGCAATCAAACTTGAGACGCATGCGCCACCTTGTGCATCTGGCTTACATGGGACCTGATGGGTCCTTAGACTTCACAGGCAAGAGCCTTAACCACTAAGTCATCTCTCAAGCCCAACTTTCATATCTTATATTGATGGCTCAAACTGGTTTTTCTGGCACTTGGAAGCTTAAGTAGGAAGAATGCTTTGAGTTTTAGGCCAAAAAAAAAGCTAACAAGGAGCTAGGGGAGACAGCCAAGTCAACAAAGTGGCAAACTTGTGGACTCAAGTTCAAACCCTGGAAATCACATTAAAAGAGGCTGGGCTAGCCGGGCAGGGTGGCACACGCCTTTAAACCCAGAAATCTGAAGGTAGAGGTAGGAGGATCGCTGTGAGTTGAAGGCCAGCCTGAGAATACAGAGTGAATTCCAGGTCAGCCTGGGCTGGAGTGAGACCCTACCTCAAAAAACCAAAACCAAAAACAAAAACAAACAAACAAAAAAAATCCCAAACACCAAGGACTGGAGAGGAGACTCCATGGTTAAAGGCACTTGCTTACAAAGCCTGCTGACCAAGGTTCAATTTCTTAGCCATTCACATAAAGCCATAAAGGTACTCATTTGCAGGGGCAAGAGACCCTGGTGTGTGCACACACAGACACACACTTAAAAGAAAAGAACGTAAAACAGGCTCGGGAAATAGTTCAATGGGTAATGCTTACTACAGATGTATGAGTACCAGATGTTCAATCCTCAGCACCCATATAAAAAGATTGGGCTACATACAACACTGAGACATCTCTAGCACACCCTTCAAGGCTCAGGGTCCATTGCAGAGGAGGTGGCAGCAAGAATGCAAGAGTCAATGCACTCATCCAGACACAAAATTCCCTTGATATTCATGATTTTCCAGTGCCTAAAACTACCTATACAATACCTTCTTAATAGGAGGAAAAAGATAATGACATCACAATAAAAGAGAGACTAATTGGAAGAGGGAATGCAACAGAAGGTGGATTTGAGAGGAGGGAATTAACATGGTTTTATTGTCTATACTTACGGAAGCTGCCAATAAAAGTTTTTTTTTAATATTTTATTTATTTTTATTTATTTATTTGAGAGACTGGGTATACCATAGCCTTCAGCCACTGTAAACAAACTCCAGACCCATGCTCTACCTTGTGCATCTGGCTTATGTGGGTCCTTGGGAATTGAACCTTAGGCTTTTCAGGCAAACACCTTAAGCACTAAGCCATCTCTCCAGCCCAGTAAAAAGTAACCCCCCCCCCCCCACGTAGAGTCTCACTCTAGCCCAGGCTGACCTGGAATTCACTATGTAGTCTCAGGGTGGCCTCTAGCTCACATCGATCCTCCTAACTCTGCCTCCCAGAGTGCAGGGATTAAAGGCATGTTGTGCCACCATGACAGGCAAAAACATTTTTTAAGGGGACGGGGGAAAGACTGTGCTAAAATGAGACACTGTAATAATTTAAAAAATACAAGCTGGGGGCTGGAGAGATGGATTAGTGGTTAAAGCATTTGCCTGCAAAGCCAAAGGATCCTGGTTCAACTCTTTAGGACCCATGTAAGCCAGATGCACAAGGGGGTGCCTGCATCTGTTCGTCTGCAGTGGCTGGAGGCCCTGTTGCGCCCATACTCTCTCCCCCTGTTTCTCTCTCTCAAATAAATAAATAAAATATATTTGAAAAAAAAAAAAAAGCTGAAGACATGGTCAGCAGTTAAAAGCACTTGCTTGCAAAGCCTGATGGCCTGGGTGTGATTCTGCATTCCCCAGTACCCATGTAAAGCCATATGCAGAAAGTGGCGCATGCATATAGAACCTCATTTGCAGTGACAGGAGGCCCTGGCATGCCTATATTCTCTTTATCATTCTCTCTTTTTCTCTCTCTTTCATTCTGCCCCTCACAAATAAATAGAAAAGAGCTGGGCATGGTGGCACATGCCTTTAATCAAAGCACTTGGGAGGCAGAGGTAGGAGGATCACCATGAGTTCGAGGCCACCCTGAGAAGCCATAGTTAATTCCAGGTCAGCCTGGGCCAGAGTGAAACCCTACCTCGAAAAAGAAAAAAACAAAAAAGAAGGAAAGATGAGCAACAATTTATGGCATTAAATAAATTAATTTACTCTATTATCTTAGGTAACATCTAGAAAAGTTACTAGGTTGGGCCTATAATTTAATATAGAACACATGTTCAATATGATTCAGGTATGAGTGCAACAAAGTTACTAATATTTACTTTCATTTTAAATTCACAAGTAGATTACCTGGGCCCGAGAAAGATGTAGTCCAAGAGTATATAGGATTTCTTCCAAATCCTTTTCAAGAAGGTAACCACAATGGCTTTGATCAAAATAGACAAAGGCCATTAATAGATCCCTGTTAACTGTGATCATCTGCATTTTTTCTTTTTCCTAAAAAAATGTGCAATAAGATGCAATTTATTACCATTGCAAAAAAAAAAGAGAAGTGCAAACTGTTTCCATAAAATAGTGCTAATCTTGAAAATCTCTGATTCAATCTAGCTAAAATATGTAACGACAATGAAAGAAAGACATACAGGATGATTCACACAGGTACAAATATCAAAATCCAGTAGGTAAATCTTGCCGTTTGGTGTTATAAAGATGTATGAGGGGGCTGGAGAGATGGCTTGGCGGTTAAGCGCTTGCCTGTGAAGCCTAAGGTCCCCAGTTTGAGGCTCAATTCCCCAGGACCCATGTTAGCCAGATGCAAAAGGGGGCACATGCCTATGGAGTTCGTTTGCAGTGGCTGGAAACCCTGGCGCGCCCAATTCTCTCTCTCTGCCTCTCTCTGTTTGTCGCTCTCAAATAAATAAAAATAAACAATTAAAAAGAAAAAAAGATATATGAGGAAGCCGGTTGTGGTGGCACACGCCTTTAATCCCAGCACTTGGGAGGTAGAGGTAGGAGGATCACTGTGAGTTCGAGGCAACCAGAGACTACATAGTGAATTCCAAGGTCAGCCTGAGCTACAGTGAGACCCTACCTCGAAAAACCAAAAAAAAAAAAGATATATGAGGGCTGGATATGGTGGTGCACCTTTAATCCCAGCAATCTCCAGCTGGAGGCAGAGGTAGAATGGCCAGGAAAAAAAAAAAAAAAAAAAAGACATATACAAGGACTAATAAACTAAAAATAAATTTGAATCATATAAAATATGGAAATTGTCAAACTCCAAAGGATATACTCGTCAATAAATATCCTAAAAGTTAAAAAAAAAAAAAAGGAAAAAGGAAAAAAAATTAAAACACCTTATCCTTAGAAGGTCTCTCCTTGCAGTATCTGTTGACATCTCTTTTGTCATCTCGTTTGTTCATTTCTTCCTCATCGCGATCTGCAGAACAAATGGAATAGCAAACAAATAAATTTAATACATATTTTCAACTACTGTAGAAATCTATGAGACTCTTTTATCACAAGTTTCAAAAAAAAAAAAAAGAAATAACACAAATCTCTAAGAAAAAAGTGTGGGTATCATTTTAAAAAGAGGCAAACTGTGGAGACTGCTCAGTGGCCAAAGGGCTCAAGCTGGAGTACCTAAGTCTGATGCCCAGACCCCACTTCAAATGCTGGAAGCTGTGGCAAGCTTCTGTAATCCCACCATAGTGACAGTGAGATGGGAGGCACACACCTCAAAAGAGGTGAATCAGAATTCCACATGCACTCTATGGCATATACATTCAGGTGCACATGCAAACACAAAATCAGTACTATAAAAAAGAGGAAAAAGAGCCGGGCGTGGTGGCGCACACCTTTAATCCCAGCATTTAGGAGTCAGAGGTAGAAGGATCACCGTGAGTTCAAGGCCACGCTGAGACTGACCACACAGTGAATTCCAGATCAGCCTGGGTTAGAGAGCAAGACCCTATGTGGTGGTTTGATTCAGGGGTCCTCCATAAACTTAGTTGTTATGAATGCGAGGTTCCCAGCTGACGGAGATTTGGGAATTAACACCTCTTGGAGGCAGTGTATTGTTGGGGGCAGGCTTATGGGTGTTATAGCCGTATCCCCATGCCAGTGTTTGGCATACTCTCCTGTTGCTATGGCCCACCTTATATAGCTCAGGAGGTGATGTCCACGCTCTGCTCATGCCATCATTTTCCCTCCCATCATGGAGCTTCCCCCTCAAGTTTGTAAGCCAAAATAAACCTCTTTTTTCCTACAAGCTGCAATTGGTTGGGTGATTTCTACCAGCAATGCAAACCTGACTGCAACACCCTACCTTGAAAAAAAAAAAAAGAGGAAGAAATTCACAAAGAAATGGGAAAGAGGGCTGTAGAGATGGCTTAGTGGTTAAGGCGTTTGCCTGCAAAGTCAAAGAACCTTGGTTAAATTCCCCAGGACCCATGTAAGCCAGATGCCCAAGGTGGCCCATGCATCTGGAGTTCGTTTACAGTGGCTAGAGGCCCTGGTGTGCCTATTCTCTCTCCCTCTCTCTGCCTCTTTCTCTCTCCAATAAATAAAAAAAATAAATAAGGTTACAAACAAACAAACAAAGGCCAAGCGTGGTGGTGCACGCCTTTAATCTCAGCACTCACGAGGCAGACGTAGGAGGATCACTGTAAGTTTGAGGTCACCCTTAGACTACATAGCGAATTCCAGGTCAGCCTGGGCTAGAGTGAGACTCTACATCAAAAAACAAAACAAACCAAAATAAATAAATAAATAAAAATAAACCCAGAAACATTTTTATTAGGCTGGAGAGATTGCTCAGTGGTTAGCACGCTTGGCTGTGAAGCCTAAGGATTCATGTTGGGCTCTCCAAGTCCCACATAAGCCAGATGCACAATGACGCAGGTGTGCAAGGTTGCACAGGCACACAAGGGGAAGTATGTGTCAGGAATTTGTAGTGGCTGGAGGCCCTGGTGTGGTAATTCTCTTTCCCCTCCTCTCTCATAAAAAAATACAAAACAAAAAAACAAAAACAAACAAACAAAAAAAGGCAGTGTGTTGTGGGCTTGCCTCAAAAAACATTTTTATTATTAAATATATTTATTAATTAGAGTGAGGAGGAGGGAGAGACAGAAAGAGACAAAGAGAGGGTGAATATGGGTACACTAGGACCTCCTGGCACTGCAAATGAACTCCAGATGCATGTGCCATTTTGTGCATCTGGCTTTACATGGGGACTGAGGAATTGAACCTAGGCTTTCTAAACAAGAGTATGTAACCTTTAATCTCTCTCCAGCCCATGTCTACAAATGTTTGAAGCCCACATCTGAAAACATCCCAGCACTCCAGAAGAAGAGGTAGGAGGATCACTGTGAGTTAAGAGGTCAGCCTGGGACTGCAGAGTGAGTTCTACATCAGCCTAGACTACAGTGAGACCCTCCAATGGATAAAACAAAAAACAACACCATAAAAACAATACCACCACTACAAAATCATGGGTGTGGCATTTGTTTGCAGCAGTGAGAGCCCCTGGGATGCCCATACTCATTCTCTTTCTCTCTCTCAAGCAGGGTATGATGGCCATGCCCTTAATCTCAGCACTGAGAAGGCAGAGGTAGGAGGATGGCTTTGAGTTCCAGGTTGCCTAACACTGGTTAAATAAACAAGGTAGCTGGGAGTGGTGGCACATGCCTTTAATCCCAGCACTTTGGAGGCAGAGGAAAGAGGATCACCATGAGTTCAAGTTCAGCCTTAGACTACACAGTAAGATCCAGGTCAGCCTGGGCTACAGTGAGGCCCTACCTTAGGAAAAAAAAAAAAAAAAAAGGATGGTAGGGAGAGGGGGGCTGGAGAGATGGCTTAGTAATTAAGGTGCTTGCCCGTGAAACCTAAGGACCTAGGTTCAATTCCCCTCGATCCACATAAGCTAGATGCAGAAAGTGGTCCATGAGTCTGGCAATCATTTGCAATGGCTGGAGCCTTGGAGCACCCACTCTCACTATCTGCCTCTCTCTCTAGTATAAAGTATTAAAAATAAATAAAATACATAAACAAGTCCATATGGCGTGGATGAGTGTAGCATTAGCAAAGCTGAAGTAAAGTCATCTGATTCTGGGTACTTTGAGCTAGAAAGTGCCTTTAACCATCTCCCTAACCCTGTGGGTACTGTTGCAAAATAGAGCTGACCATTTCATGATTAAAAGAATATAAAACAGGAAGTTATGGATAACAACTTTTTCTTTGGAAGCAGTCTCCTGTAGCCAGGGATGGCCTTGACCTTGCTATGGAGGCAAGGATCATAATCCTGGGATCCTCCTGCCTTCACCCCTCAAGTGCCCAGAAAGAATATCTATCCAATTATTGACTTTAAGTGAAAAGATAGGGGCTGGAGAGATGGCTGCTTGTTTACACATGCCTCTGGAGTTCATTTGCAGTGGCAGGTGGTCCTGGTGCACCCATACCTACTCACTTCTCTCTGGCTTCTACTTTCTCTCTCAAATAAATAAATAAACAAACTTGGAAAAAAGAATACTAAGAGAATGTGGAGTTTTTCTTTAGTATTTTGTGTGTGTGTGTGTGTGTGTGTGTGTGTGTGTCAGAGAGAGGGAGAGGGTGAGGCAGATAGAGAATGAGCACAACAGGGCCCCCAGCCACTGCAAACAAACTCTAGATGCATGTGCCACCTTGTGCATCTGGCTTATGTGGCTCCTGGGGAATCAAATCTGGGACTTTTAGCTTTGCAGGCAAGCGCCTTAACCAGTAAGTGATCTCTCCAGCCCAGAATGTGGAGTTTTAAAAAGATAGCAAGGTATGGTGGTGAGAGCCTATAATCTTAGTATTGTGGTACTGAAGGAGATGTGAGTTCAAAGCTAGCCTGGGATTATATAGTGAGGGTAACCCAGTCTGGGTTATATAGAGAGACCATGCATTACAAAAACAGCAAGAAAACCATCAAAGAACAGAAAATGAGCAACAATTTGGATTCTAGTGAGTTCTGAATATGTGCAATGCATACCGTCTTCTTCATCCTCGGCTTCTTCTGCTTCCACTGGGTCATACTCGTCTTGGTTATTATCTTCCTCAGTTTCATCCTCATCTTTAGAATCATCCTTTCTTTTATCTTCTTTCTATAATTTAAGATGCCTTAAAATTAACCAATATTTCACACCAAATGAACAAGTAAACAATAAGTCCATCAAATTGATGTACGTGAAACAGTTTCCAATTATGAATTTCTTTTTTTTTGTTTAGTTTTTCGAGGTAGGGTTTCACTCTGGCTCAGGCTGACCTGGAATTGACTATGTAGTCTCATAGTAGCCTCGAACTCATGGCAATCCTCCTACCTCTGCCTCCCGAGTGCTGAGATTAAAGGCATGTGCCACCACGCCCAGGCCCGATTATGAATTTCTTATAACAATAATACACCTGTAGAGGCAGATCCTCATACCTATAACCCCAGAACTCAGGAAGCTGAGGTAGGAGGCTCACCAGCCTAGGTTGCAGAGTGAGTTCCAGGTCAGTGAGACCCTACCTAAACTCCATACCCCACTCCAAACCCAAAACAAAAATAACAACACACTTGTTAATAATCTATTAAAGCTAAGCATGTTGGTCATCCTTGACTATATAAGGAATTTAAGGTCAGTAGTTTGCACAACAAACAAAAGAAGAGGAAGGAAGAGTTTAGAACGATCTGTTAAAATCTTTCAGTTTGGTCATTTATTATAATCTAGTAGACTAACTGAAAACTTTCAAATTATGTTGCCGATCTTGGAAATAATCACAGACCTTCCTTTCATCTCTGTCTTCTTTTTTATCTTTATCATCGCCTGATTTCCTCCGTTTGGGTTTTGGTTCATCAGTGTCATCATCTCTTTCTTCTTTTTTATCTTTTCTTTCATCTTTTTTGCTCTTCTTCTCCTTTTCCTTTTTGTCCTCTTTCTCCGGGAGAGAGAGTAATGATTTGTATATTCTGACCCCAAAATCTCTTTGAAGCATTTCATTGAAAAGTTCTGCAAACAATGAAACCTACAAAAATAAACCAACATTAACCCAGCGTACCTTAACAGATATGTTGATTAAGTCCAGCAGTTAACTGCCACATCTACCATACATTAATCCCAATCTATACAAGGGAGGAAATGGCCTGTTGCCACAACTAATGTCAATTATGATGAAGATAAACACAACACTAAAGTAGTTTTTTCTTTCTTTCAGAATCCTTGAGAAAGATTTTCATGTGTAGTCTAGGCTGGCCTCAAAATCCCTATATAACTAAGGATGAACTTGAACCCAGGATCCTTCTGCTTCTACCTTCCAAATGCTACAAATACAGAAAGGAGCTACCAGGATTGGATTCTTTCCTGTTTACAAGACAGGGACTCACCATAAAGCAGTTTATCCTTGAACTCTAGATCCTCCTGCTTCATTTCTACTGAATGCTATGATTGCATACAGTATTCAAAACCAACCATGGTGGCACACACCTTTAATCCCAGAACTCAGAAGGCAGAAGGATTTCTATGAGTTCAAGACCATGCTTAAGACTATAGAGTGAGTTCCAGGTCAGCCAGGGCTAGAGAGTGAGACCCAACCTCGGTGGGGGGGGGGGGGGGGGAATTTTGGAGTCTGGAGAGATGGCTTAGCAGCTAACGACAGTTTCAATTCCCCAGTACCCACATAAACCAGACATACAATGTGGTGCACGTGTCTAGAGTTTGTTTGCAGTGGTTAGGATCCCTGGTATACCCACTTTTTCTCTTTCTGCCTGTTTTTCTTGCAAATAAATAAAATATTTAGACATTTTCTTAATGATTTATTTTTATTTATTTATTACAGACAGAGCAAGGGAGAGAGAGGGTGAGAATGGGCCCACCAGGGCCTCTAGCCATAGCAAACTAACTCCAGAGGCATGTGCCACCATGTGCATCTGGCTTACGTGGGACCTGGAGAATTGAACCTGGGTCCAAGGCTTCACAGGCATGTGCCTTAATCGCTAAATAATCTCTCCTCCCTAAAGTTTTTTTTTTTTTTTTTTTTTTTGGTTTTTCAAGGCAGGGTCTCACTCTAGCCCAGGCTGACCTGGAATTGACTATGGAGTCTCAGGGTGGCCTTGAACTCACAGCAATCCTCCCACCTGTGCCTCCAAGTGCTGGGATTAAAGGCATGCACCACCACGACCGGCTCCTAAAGAATTTTTTAATTTAGATGAACTCTTCCTTACTTACTTCCTTGTGGACTCAGTGTGAAAATCTGACTCAAAAACAGTAAGATACCTGAGGAAGACAGCCAACATTGACTTCTATCTTCTACACACACATGAGTACACATACACATAGACAAAAGCTTAAACATTACCTCAAATGAATGCTCTTTGTTATCCTCTAATCTGTAATCCAAAAGGACACTCAGAGACATGATGCTACAATCAAACTTGCCACTTTTAGCAGCCCAGTTTGGATGTACAATTATGGCTGGTTCGTCAGGCAAAATGTATCTTCTTTCCCGACGTTGGCGTTCCATTTCCTCTTGCCGTTTTCTTTCTTCCTCCTGGATGTTTAAAAGTCATGAATTATACACAAAGATATAAAATATATACCAGATATATAAAATATATACCAGGAGAAATGGCTTAGCAGTGAAAGTGATTGCCTACAAAGCCTAAGGACCCAGGTTCAATTCACCAGTACCCACTAAGGCAGAGGCACAAGGTAGCACATGCATCTGAGTTCATTTGCAGTGGCTGGAGGCCCTAACATGTCCATTCTTATTCTCTCTCGATGTGCCACCATGCCCAGTTTAGACATTTTAAGGTGACTGATTATACTAGCCAAAAATAAGAGTAGCTTTCTTGGGGGAGGTGTGCGGGGGGGGGGGTTTCGAGGTAAGGTCTCTGTTTAGCTCAGGCTGACCTGGAATTTACTATGCAGTCTCAGGATGGTCTTGAACTCCTGACGATCCTCCTCCCTTTGCCTGGGATTAAAGATGTGCCCCACCACACCCAGATTGAGACACTGTTTTTAAGAGGAAAACATTTTCACCTACACTAAGGCTGGGTGTGGTGGCGTATGCATTTAATCCCAGAACTGGTGAGATAATTTTCCTGCTGATACTGAGGAAAAACCATTCCACAAAAGCACTCAGGAACCCGCCAGCATCAACTGAGATGACAGTCTGCCAGAACAAATTAGCAGTCTCTCCATAATCTCTATCCCTTGGTGTTACTGAGGAAAAACCTAAGTAAGCCCTTTTATCTGACTTTACAAAAACCATAAAACTGATTGTGGTGGTGCATGCCTATAACCCCAATTCTAGGTAGATAGAGACAGGAGGATGATCATCAAAAGTTCAAGTTCAGCTTCATATACACAGCAAAGGGCAACAAGCAAATGGAAGGGAGGGAGAGAGGGAGGGAAGAAGGAAGGAAGGAAGGAAGGAAAGAGGAAGATAGGCACACCAGGGCCTGGAGCCAGTGCAAACAAACTCCAGATACATGCACCACCTTGTACATCTGGCTTATGTGGGTCCTGGGGAATAATTTGGGTCCTCTGCTTGGCAGGGAAGCACATTAACCACTAAGCCATCTCTCCAGCCCTATGACTCATTCTCTTATTGCTCACTCGCCAATTTCCTTGAGATGAGAACTCCCTCTCTGGAGCTGTGGTCTGTCAGTAAGCCCCAGCAATTCTCTGAACTCTCGCCACTGGGGTTACAGCCCTGTTTGGCCACACCCAGCTTTTTGAAAAATATAAATGTTTCATGAATCTGTATGCCATCCTTTGCACAGAGGCCAAGCTATAAACTTCTCTGTATTGTTCCAATCTTAGTATAAGTGCTACTAACATGAGTGCTCATTTTGTTTAATTCTTTAGTGATAAGGTCACACAGTATACGAAAATATTGATAATCTCATAGTATTTCTAAATACAGAATACATACTTCTTTGTCGTCTTCAGATTTCCTATCATCCTCGTCTTCATCTTCCTTTTCAGACTTCTCTAATTCCTTCTGCTCTTCTTTTTGTTCTTCTACTTTAAGCTGTTTTGTTAGTCGGGCTATTAACTGGGATTTTAATCCTTTGGAACTAAGAGCTCGACTTTCTAATTCTTTTCGGAGATCATTTACCTAATATATGGAGTGCAAAAACACAGAAAAAGAAAATAGGATATAAACAAACAATAACTATCTTTTGTTTCATTTAAAAAAGTTACAAATTCAAGACAGCCTGGTCTACATAGGGAGTGTTGGGCCATCAGGGATACACAGAGAGATGCTGTATCCAAAAAATGAAATAAAATAATAAAATTTTAAAAAAATCAAACTTTAGCAAAAGGGACATAGCTCGTACACTGCCTGTAAAAACAGAAAATACAGAATGTTTTTGAAAAGTAAGTTAAAACAAGTTTGGGTTATTTGAGACAGAATCTTGGGTAGTCCAGGTTGGGCTTGAACTCTTGGCCCTCCTACCTATCTCCCAAATGTTAAGATCACAAGTTTGTATTACACCTGGACTTAAATATGCTTAAAAAGGTTTTGGAGTGCTGGAGAGATGGTTCAGCAGTTAAAGGCACTTGCCTGCAAAGCTGAACCACCTGGGTTTCATTCTCTAGTACCTACGTAAAGCCAGATGCATAAGGTGGCATATTTTACTGGGGTTCATTCACAATGGCCTGGGTATGCCCATTATCTCTCCCTCTCTCTTTCTCCCTCATAAATAAATAAATAAAAAGATAAAAAATAAAAGGCCAGGGCTGGAAGTTGGCTCAATAGATAAGCATGTAAGCTTGCCATGGAGGCAGGCATGAGCAGAGTATGAAACCCTAGCAGGCAGGTGAGGTGACGCAAGTGCTGCCACTGTCAAGGGTAACCCAGCACGCCGGCTCAAGAAGTGAGTAGAAGACAGAAAACCTGCCTGAAGCTCACAGGCACAGGCTGGCTGGACTACTGAATAGCAGTGAATCTGAAAATGAGATAAAAATCAAGGACCGAGCCGGGCATGATGGCACACACCTTTGATCCCAGCACTTGGGAGGCAGAAGTAGGAGGTTCATCATGAGTTCGAGGCCACCCTGAGACTACACAGTGAATTCCAGGTCAGCCTGGGCTAGAGCAAGACCCTACCTCAAACTCCCCCTAGGCCCCTGCAAAAAAAAAAAAAAAAAAGCAAGGATCGACATCTGAAAGTATGTGCCATGGCACTTGTGTGCCTAGACTTACATGTGAAAATGCACACTCACAAAGCAACAAGACAACATATAATATAAAGGGTTTTTTCTTTTAATTTCAGATTAGCCTGAGCTAGAGTGAGACCTTACCTTGAAAATAAATAAATAAATAAATAAATAAATAAAATAAAACATAATAAATAAAAGCTGCTAAAAATGGTGAGGTATATGGATGCTCAACAAAGAGTAGTATTTAACAAATTAAGAAATATACTGAATATCATATAACACTTATCAGTAATTACATGAGAAAAACTAACAATAACTAAAAAGATCAGAAGCAATTTTTCTATACCTAGCATAAAAGACAATGAAAACAACAGCCAAAAAAAAAAAAAAAAAAGCTGGGAGTGGTGGCACATGCATTTAATCCCAGCACTCACAGGCAGAGATAGGAGAGATAGGAGGACTGCCATGAATTCAAGGCCACCCTGAAACTAGATAATGAATTCCAGGTCAGCCTGAGGTAGAGTGAGACCCTACCTCGAAAAAACAAACAAACAAACAAAAAACCCTATATGGGCTGGAGGGATGTCTTAGCAGTTAAGGCACTTGCCTGCAAAGTCTAAGAAATCAGGTTTGATTCCTTTGTACCCACATAAGCCAGATGCACAAAGTGGCACATATGTCTATGGTTTGTTTGCAGTGGCCAGAAGCCCTGGTGAGCCCACTCTCAATCCCTCTCTATGCCTTTCTCTCAAATAAATGATATTAAAAAATTTTTAAAGCATATATATTTACTGATAATCCTAAGAAATACAGGTGTTTTTCTTTTCCTTTGTTGAGACAGGGTTTAGTTACATAATCCAGGTTGACACTGAACTCATGATCCTCTTGGCTCCGGCTCCCAAGTGTTGGGATTATAGGTATGCACTACCATATTAGTTATAAATTTTAGAATACAGAGCTTAGAAACAAAGCCATCAATTTGACAAAAAATTCTGGGCACAGGTTTAATTTTCTGAATCTGGAGTACTCTACATGAAACTTGGTATTGATGACAACTTGAATAAGTATAACATTCTCATGATAAATGTTTTTCCACTTCAACAGCAATGTGGATTTACAAGTTAAAGATTCATCTAGTTAAGTGCGGTGGTGCATGCCTATAGTCCCAGATACACAGGAGGCTCAAATACAGGAACATCTGAGCCCAAAAGTTCAAGGCCACCCTAACTATCATTAGTTCACTGCCTCCACAAAGCTTTAAAATATCAAAGCTGAGTGAGCCGGGCGTATGGCACACCACTACGGAACCAGAGATAGGAGGATCATCATTGTAGTTCAAGGCTACCGTGAGACTCCACAGAGAATTGCAGGTCAGCTTGAGCTAGAGTGAGACTCTACCCCGAAAAGCAAAAAAACAAAAACAAAAACAAAAAACAAAGTTTCATTACAAAGTAGAAAAACGTTTTTTTCTGCTTTGGGAACTGCAAAAGCAAGTAATGATCAGCCTCTAATCTTTTGCACATAGACCTACACTCACATTAAAGGCCCAGATTACAAAAAACTGAAGAAGGATGACAATTCTGAAGCTATCAGAAAGAAAGACTAACAAGGTTAATCAGGATGTAAGTTTACATATTTCTGTTTAGAATCAAGTTTTCAGTTACCTTCATTGCTTTTGGATCAAGTTTAGACCAATGGGTAGGAGTAGAAATTTCCTTAGCTTCGCCATCATCCTTCTCTTCTTCATCCTAACATACAAAATTAAGAAAATAATTACTATTCTGAAACCTTAAAATATGAGTAATTTATTCTTAAAAGTCTGTTGCTGATCTGTGCAAGGTCACAAATGTTTCAGATTGTCTTCTCCTAAAGTTATTATTTAGGCAAGTCCACGTACATACATTCTACCACTTTTAACTGATCACAAAGACACTCATCAGCCAATCAAAGCCAGATCTGTGAAACACAAAAGGGTGATCAATTACAACACAAGGATATCAGGGATGCACAAACACTGCCGGTCTCCACTAACCACACAGTGTGTGATCTTGCCCCAATTTTCAAGCCACCCAATGGTTTAGTCAGACCTTTGAAATGTGCCAAAGACGTTGCCACATAGCCTGAAATTTCAATTCCCTCAGACTTGTGGTTGTCCAATTTCAAATATCCATGACTAGAACTGATGACCGTGAAAGAGAAAATTTTTTAAATTTTAGAAAATGGCATAATGTTTAAAATGGCTTAATACTGAATCTTGCTCAACAACTGGTCCCAGATTCCAGCAACTAGACCTATGATAAAAACAAAATTCTGTGCAATTTAAGCACATTCTTTTTCCTTTGAGGTCTCAGCACTCTTAAAGTTAGCATAATAGACAGGATTTTTAAGAGAAAAGAAAATGCAGCTATACTGCTGAAAGCTGGATTACCAGTCGCTGTTACCAGATATGTTCCTCCATGTGTGTTTGCTATGTAGTGTGTGGTGTGCGTTTGTGCCTGTGTTCCTGTGCCTGTGAGAAGCGGAAATAGAAAAAGGGATTAGCGTTCAGTGCCTGTTCTCCATCAGCCTCCTTGCGTTCGCCCTGAAGCTTCTCGACCAGCTGCTGCTTGTATCCTCGGGAGAGGGTTTCCCACTCTGAGCGGGTGGGAAGGCAATGCCAAACATCCGGGAAAAATAAAACCACTGTCTCCACATGAGCTGGAACTGTACGCCCCTTGTGGGTCTCCTCAGGGCGATGGTAGCGAATCTCTGCAAAACGGTACCTGTTGCAAGGGAAGAAGCATGTTGGAAAAAAAATCTAAATACATTTTAAAGACCCTAGTTCACTTGTAGCACATCAAGTAAAGAAATTTTGCTGCAAGAACTTGAGGTTGGTCTAAAGAAAAAAAAATTATAGAAGCCATAGTTCCTCTTTTGGTAGATTTGTACAATATTTTATTGGTTGAAACAATATGCTTCACAAAGCATTTCAGATTGATTAAAGAGCTACCCATCTTTTAGACACACCTGAAGAAGCTGGATAGCTGCTCAGATTTCATGTGCTAAGAAAGAATATTCTCAATTAAATGATAAGAAATATACAAAATACACAGGACAAATAAGCCTCAAGAGAAAATATGGCTGAACAAAAATAATCAGCAACTACATCATTTTGTAACAAAAGAATTATAATGAAATGAAGTTCTCTCTTGACGATCTTCTCCAGCTATACATGAAATGAAAAGAATTTTCAAAATACATCCAACTTCCAAATTACAGCATAATAAAAACATTTAAAGTAAATTTTCAGTGCATCATGATTAGTTCTTAATCCACTTTCCCCAAACCACATTTGGCACCAAATAATGTTTTGCTACAAATGGGGATATTTCTTTGAGATTACCTGCATGATCAACGTTGCTAAAATAAGGGAAAGGCTGACCGACAAGAAAGTCTAAATGAACTAGTAGAAAAACATTTCTAATCAAGAAATGAATTCGTACTTACCATTGTGTGCACACACTTAGATCAATGCCTGTCAGAGCCTTACAACAACGAGTAGCAGTCTTAATCAACACAGATGGGTCTTTTTCTGGGTCTGGTCCATCCAACGAAGGAGACCAGTGGCCTCCAATAGCCATGGCTTCATCCTTGCCTTTCATGCCCACTAAAAACTAATCCAAAACATACAATTATTTATATATATTACACAGCCAGTCAAATTACAAATAAATACGTGAAAAGGAAAGGTACAAACCTTTCCAATATCATTTTACTACTTCTGGTATCTGTCAGATAAGGAAGAGTTCAGTTCATCATGTTCCACACTGCACTTCAGCAATGGAATAGGATTTACACATCATAACTCATCCTCTTAAAATATTGCATTAGCGTTCTTTTAAAAAGGGAAACTGTAATTCAAACTTAAGCAGCACCCAGCACCCAAAACACTCTAAATTCCCTTATTAACAAGACTCTACTAGGCTACATGTCTAAGGCATTAAAATGACAGCTTAACTAGTTAGATACAAAGTTAGATGGCCAGAGTATTGTACTTTAATACTAAAAATTTTTAAAGTACAACTTTTAAAATTTTATGTGTACACAAAAACTAGAGCAAGTAGATACAGCCTAAGGTTAAACATAAATGTTTCATTTTACCTTAACAAGTCTAGCAGGATGCTGAAATCCATCTCGAAGTTCTTGTGGGTCTTCAGCAAGTGCACATGACTTATGATATAAATCTTCCATACTAGGGCTAGCCATCAGCATTACCTATTATAGTCAAATAATTCAATCCTGTCAAAAGTCTAAAGTAATGTAAAAAGAATGAGAAGTACTACTAATTAACCTCATATATTAGATATCTGACTTTAAAAAAATGGAATGCAAAATGTTATAGAAAAAAATGGTTTTAAATGCCTTATTAGCTTTAACTTTTCAAGGGACAAATTTTTAGATCAATGTCTGAAAATAGAACAAAACTGACTATAAACAATACAGCAAATAATACTATGAAGGTTAATATTTAGTGCACTCACTCAACAAGAAGTTCTATTTCAGGCCTACAGGAAGTCATAACTTTCAATAACAATTTCTTTACATTTCTGAGGTTTAAGGTATTAAAACTACAGCCACTATTTTAGTTTAAAAGGTAAGACAGAGAGGTTAAATTATTTAAATAACCATAACAAAATTAAGCAAACAAGAAAATTCAGGTCTTTTCTATAATAACCAGTTTCAAAGAATTAAGTCCATATACCATCTTATTATAAACTTGCTAAGGTGTTTCAAGTATGAATCACAATGAATACAAACCTTTGCACTGTATAAGTGGTCAGCATCTGGTGGATCAAGAACAGCCATGTTTTTTTCTAAGGACTCTACTTCTCTGTGCATTACATAGAAATTGCAGTAATTTCCCAGTTGAAATGGTCTTGACAAAGGGAAAGCATCCACCCATGTAAACTGAGCATCAAAAAAGTCACTAGGAATATATAAATTCTGATAACGGCGCCTTAGTTCCATCATGTCACAACTAGGGCTGAAAAACAGACATAAGTAGTTAATAAACGATCTTAAGACTAAATATTATACAATACAAACATTCACTTAATTCTGAAGCCAAATACATAATCTGTCACATTAAAATGCAAGCTGAAAATAGGCAGATTCAAACTGGCATACTCATAGTATTAAATAAATGATACTTAAATGTTACCTTTACTTGACTAGTTTTTGTGTGGAGCTTGAGAAGACCCTTAGAAATAAAATAACTGCCAATAACAATGCCAGAGAAGATCTGAACAAAAGCAATGCTGCCTTAGTTGGAAGCATACATTATTTGATAACATTATAGTTCATTCAAAAATGCACACAGGGCTGAAGAGATGGCTTAGCAGTTAAGGCGCTTGCGTGAGAAGCCTAATGTTCAACTTTTCAGATCCCATGTAAGCCAGACACACAAAGGTAAGTGCAAGGTTGCACATGCCCATTAGGTGGTACAAGTTCCTGGAGTTTGATTGCAGTGGCTGAGGCCCTGGTGCACCTATTCTAACATAAAAAAATGTACACAAGGGCTAGAGAAATGGCTTAGTAGTTAAGGCGCTTGTCTGCAAAGCCAAAGGACCTAAGTTCGACTCCCCAGGACCCACGTAAGCCAGATGCATGAGAGGTCGCATGCATCGGGACTTTGTGCAGTGGCTGGAGACCCATTCTCTATCTCTACCTCCCTATTTATGTATCTCTCTCTCACACACTCTCAAATAAATAAAAATAAAATATTTTTAAATAAAAAAAATGTACACAAAGAAGGCATACAAGTGGTACCAAGTTAGTATTGGAGTGCCCTTAAATCGGGTTTATACAACGTAGAAAAAGTACACTTTATATTCTATAGTAAGTGCCTAGCAAACGTCCTTACATTCAAAACTGAACACAAAAAAATGCAGGTGTAAACAAAACTTAAAAATCTCTGGATTTTCCAACCACTGATCCATACCTTTATGTGAAACATTTACAATCTATACATGATTGCTATGTAAAGAAGTGATAATATTATTGCCTTTTATATAGAACATGGATTTTTAAACTTAATTTTTAGTTATTTATTTGAGAGTGAAACAGGCAGATATATATGTATGCATATATATGTGTGTATATATATGTACATATATATGCATATATATGTATACATATATATGTGCGTATGTATATACATATACACATTTTCCATTCCATTTCCATTTTATATATAGAGAGGGAGGGGAGGGAGGGAGGGAGGGGTGAGAGAAAGGGAGAGAGAAAGAGGAAAAAATGGGAGCACCAGGGCTATTAGTCACTGCAAACAAATTCCAGACACATGAACCACCTGGTATATCTGGGATCCTGGGGAATGGAACACAGGTCCTTAGGTTTAGGCTTTGCAGGCAACTGTCTTAACCACTGACCCATCTCTACAGCCCTGGCACTAATATTTTAATAGTTGACTTCTTTTTCTTTCTTTTGGTTTTTCGAGGTAGGGTCTCACACTAGTCCAGGCTGACCTGGAACTCACTATGTAGTCTCAGGGTGGCCTCAAACTCACAGTGATCCACCTACCTCTGCCTCCCAAGTGCTGGGATTAAAGGTGTGCGTCACCACGACCGGCTTCTTTTTTTTTTTTTTTAACCTCAGAGGAAGAGAGTCACTCTAGCCCAGGCTGAACTGGACCTCACTCAGTAGTCTCAGGCAGACCACAAACTCCCAGTGAACCTCCTACCTCTGCCTCCTAAGTGCAAGGATTAAAGGCATGATCCACCAGGCCTGACCTGATTTCATTTTTCCTAAGCATAACAGATCACTGGAAGCAGAGAAACTCCATTTTCTAAAAGGCCAAATTGTCTGTTAAAAGCATAAATTGGGCTGGGTGTGGTGGCACACACCTTTTAACTCAGGAGGCAGAGGTAGAAGGACTGCTGGGAGTTCAAGACCACCCTGAGACTACATAGGGAATTCCAGGTCAGCCTAGAGTGAGACCCTACCTCGAAACCCCCACCTCCACTCCCCAAAAAAGGCATAAAGTAGGGCTAGAGAGATGGCGAAGCAGCTAAGGCACTTGCCTGCAAAGCCTAAGACCAGGTTCAATTCCCCAGTACCCACATAAGCCAGATGCACAAGGTGGTGCATGCATCTGGATTTCGTGTGCAGTGGCTAGGTATCCTGGAATATCCATTCTCTCAATTTTTTTCTGTTTCTCATAATTAATAATAAATAATAATAAATAAATAGCACAAAGTAGAAAACCATGCATGGTAGCACAGCCTGTCATCTCAGTACTTTAGATGAAAAGACAAGAGGATTGCAGTAATGCTGGCCAGGGCTGTCTCAAAACACCAAAAAATCAAAAACAAATAGAAAAATAATTGGAAAACACAAAAAAATTATAAAATATAACTATTTATTAGAACCACAGAGAGGAAGATACAGAGAGAGAAAGAGAGGACGAGATATGATGGAGAATGGAGTTTCAAAGGGGAAAGTGGGGGGAGGGAGGGCATTACCATGGGATATTGTTTACAATTATGGAAGTTGTTAATAAATAAAAAAAGTAATGTGTGAATTTTCCTATACCAAAATTTATAAAGTTCGATTCTGCCCTAAAGGGGTAAAATCTATAATAAAACATAAAACTTACATATAGTAATTTCTTTAAAAAATATTTTTATTTACTTATTTGCAAGCAGAAAGAAATAGACAGGAGAGAAACAGACAGAGAATGGGCATACCAGGGCCACTAGGTAACAAGTAAAATAAACTAATTTATTAGATCTAGTACTTAAAGTAACATCTCAAATGCTACTATTATGAATATTAACATTATATTACACTTTGTAAAATGTAGAGACTTGTTCTTCTCAGGTCACTGAAACATACATAGCTACTTGTGCCTTTGTAAAACAGCTATGGACACTGCTTTTCTCATTGTCCTGTCAAATTGTTTTTCCATCTGTTTTCATTATTACTAGCTGCACACCACTAATTATGGACAAAGTATGATTGCCATAGGAAGTCAAAATTACAGTAATCCTGCAAGTTAATTCTGCAGATGAATCTCAGAAATTCCTGTTAACTTATACCTGATTTATGGAAGGTTTGTTTGCTTATTTGACTTCTTCTTTGTTTGTTTTCCGAGGTAGGGTTTCACTCTAGTTCAGGCTAACCTGGAATTCACTATGTAGTCCCAGGATGGCCTTGAACTCATGGTGATCCTCCTACCTCTGCCTCCTGAGTACTGAGATTAAAGACGTGCACCACCATATCCAGCTGTAGACTTTGGTTTTTAAAGGCTGAATAAGAGCTGGGGAAATGGCATAACCTCTAAGCCAAGGCCCCAGGTTTGATTCCCCAGAGCCCATGTAAGCCAAATATACATGATGGCACATGCATCTGGAGTTCATTCATAGTGTCTAGAAGCCCTATTCTCTCTTTCTCATAAATAAATAAAAAATATTAAAGGTTGAATAATTCAGTGAAGATACACGTGTAAATTATACAGCTCTGAGTACATGTAGTACACCATACTGCCACCTAAACCTGAAGCATGTGTGTCACCATTGTATACAATGGAGTATTCATCTTTCTGAGTTACCAATACATCTCGACCTTAAATGATTGTAAGTTTAAAAAATATATTATAGGACTGGAGGGATGGCTTAGCAGTTAAAGCGTTTGCCTGCAAAGCCAAAGGACCCTGGTTTGATTACCCAGGACCCATATTAGCCAGATGCACAAGGAGGCGCAAGCATCTGGAGTTTGCAGTGCCTGGAGGCCCCGGTGTGCCCATTTTCTCTCTCTCTCCTCCTCTTTCTCTGTCAAATTAAAAAAAAATACATATATATGTGTATGTATACACACACACACACACACACACACACACACACACACATACATATATTGTTTTTGTTTTTCGAGGTAGAGTCTCACTGTAGCCCAGGCTGACCTGGAATTCACTATGGAGTCTCAGGGTGGTCTCAAACTCACGGCAATCCTCTTATCTCTGCCTCCCAAGTGCTATAATTAAAGGCGTATGCCACCACGCAAGGCTAAATAAAAATACTTTAAAAAATATTTTATATATTTATCTATTTACTTGATACACACACACACACACACACACACACACAGACTCATATATACATACATATGTACAGAATGGGTGTACCAGGGCCTTACACAGGTAGAATTGAACATTAAACCTGGGTTCTTAGGCTTCACAGGGATCTTAACCACTAAGCCATCTCTCCAGCCCAAATGATTCTAACTTTAAGCAACAATTTTATCACAAAGAAATTTACTCTAGGTAATTCTTATTTACCTATTTTTAAAAAGTATTTTCCCCAGGTGTGGTGGCACACGCTTTTAATCCCAGCACTCAGGAGGCAGAGGTAGGAGGATCACCATGAGTTCGAGGCCACCCAGAGACTACATAGTGAATTCAAGGTCAGCCTGGGCTAGAGTGAGACCCTACCTTCAGAAACCAATAAAAACAAAACCAAAAAAAAATTTCATTTATCAGTGAGAGAAAGAGAGAGAGAGAGAGGTAGAGGGAAAGGGAGAAAGAGAAAAAATGGGCACACCAGGGCCTCTAGCCACTGCAGATGAACTCTAGATGTGCTATTATGTGCAACTGGCTTATGTGGGTTTTGGGGAGTCAAACCTGGGTCTTTAGGCTTCATAGGCAAGCACCTTAAACACTAAATCATCTCTCCAGGGCTTACCAATTTATTTTACGGTACTACAGTTGAATCTAGGGCCTTATATATGCTAGGAAAGCAATCTAATTCTATTGACGAGCTACAACTATAGCTCACTGGTACTTCTTTGTTAAATAGTTGTTATCATAAATGAGCATACACAAATACCCCCTTATAGAACTAAATCACAACTTCCAATGATTCTTGCACTTATATATAAAATATAAATGAAGTTTACAAGAAAAAAAAAAAGCCATTACAGCTAACACCAAACTACACAAAATAATGGAAAGAAAAAATTACCTACCAATCTAAAGAAAACTTTGAGAACTGCACTGTGTACCGTGGAACAACACGCCGAACTCTGCGAGGTGACCGTTCTCTCTCCCTCCGGGGAGATCTCTCTCGGGAACGCTTCCTCTGAGGTGATCTTTCTCTCGATCTGCGTCTTTCTCTTTCCCTTTCACGACTTCAGGGAAATATTGCTAAAATTACTAATATTTTTTGGTAGTATGGAAGGTTTCTATTTCTTGGAGACAGGGTCCTTTTTGGTAGCCCTGGCTGGCGTGGTACTCACTATGCAACACAGGCTAGCTTCAGGTCTTGAATTTACAGGACTCCCCCTGCCTCAGCCTCCCAAGTGCTGGAATTACAGGTGTATACCACCACACCCAGATTGGAACAGTTCCTTAATGTAATAATTATACTAAGTAATTTGACAATATTCCATATTTAACATCTTAAAATTGTACAAGAAAGCAAGCATTTTTAAAAAATATTTTTTGTTTATTTTATTTATTTGAGAGCTACAGACAGACAAAGAGGCAGAGAGAGCGAGACAGAGAGAGAGAATGGGCGCGCCAGGGCCTCCAGCCACTGCAAACAAACTCCACATGCATGCGCCCCCTTGTGCATCTGGCTAACCTGGGTGCTGGGAATCAAGCCTCGAACCAGGGTCCTTAGGCTTCACAGGCAAGTGCTTAACCACTAAGCCATCTCTCCAGCCCGAAAGCAAGCATTTTAACCATTCTTAAATGTACAATTCAGTGACAATAATACATTGTTTTTTTGTTTTTTTGGTTTTTTTTGAGGCAAGCCCAAGAGACTGGCCCTCTTGTTCCCTCTTTTTTTATGAAAGAGGGGGCAGGGGAGAATGAATGAAAGAAATGGCATGCTAGGGTCTCCAGCCACTGCAATCAAACTCCAGATGCATGCACCATTTTATGAGCACGTGCGACACTGCACACTTGCGTCATCTCATGCATCTGGAATAGTGGGACCTGTAGAGGTGACCCTGGGTCCTTAGGCTCCACAGGCAAGTGCCTTAACTGCTAAGCCATCTCTCCAGCCCTACATACACTTTAAAAAATAATATAAATAAGCTGGGCATGGTGGCGCACGCCTTTAATCTCAGCACTGTGGAGGCAGAGGTAAGAAGTCACTGTGAGTTTGAGGCCACCCTGAGACTACATAGTGAATTCCAGGTCAGCCTGGGCTAGAGCGAGACCCTACCTCAAAAAACCAAACAAACAAACAAACAAAAAATAATAATAGCCAGGCATGGTGGTACAGGCTTTTAATCCTAGTACTGGAGAGGCAGAGGTAGCAAGATTGGCATGAGTTAGCCATGCTGAGACTACATAGTGAATTCCAGGTCAGCCTGAGTAAGACCTTAGGAAAAAAAAATTAAATAAATACAAACCTACCTTCGGTCATCTTTTCTGTTTGGTATTTGATCCACCCTGTCATTTCTTCCTGAAAATCTTGACGGTGGATCTAATCTTCGTGCTGGTTGTGGCTGTGAAACTATACGAACAGGAGGCTGCAATAAACCAGCTATAAGGGGAGGAGGGGACAACAAAAAAAACCTTGTTTAATAAAATCTACCAAAACAAAACAAGAAAAGACAGCTTACACCCCACGTAAGCTAGAGCCCAGGTGAAACCACAGAGGATTTGGCACCATGAGCAAGAGTGTTTGGCAACCTGGGCCAGGGTGATGGAGACAAATACTGAGGACATTCAAAATATATCAAAGCAGAAATCCAGAAGCTCCTGAGAGCTGTAAGACCTTTTCTCATAAAAAAAAAAAAGAAGAAAAAAAAGTAAATAATGATTTCCATTCTTTTGGGTACAAGATTTTACCTAGTCCATAAATGAAATTCCACATCACTTTTCTGGTTCTGTGTAGGTCTGTGTAAGAATATACATATGTGGGCTGGAGAGATGGCTTAGTGGTTAAGCGCTTGCCTGTGAAGCCTAAGGACCCCAGTTAAAGGCTCGATTCCCCAGGACCCACATAAGCCACATGCACAAGGGGGCGCACGCATCTGGAGTTCGTTTACAGTGGCTAGAAGCCCTGGTGTGCCCTCTCTTTCTCTCTCTTTCTGTCTGTCACTCTCAAATAAATAAATAAATAAATAAAAATAAACAAGAATATATATATGTGTGCACTTGCATGTGGAGGCCAGAGGACATTCTCAGGTGCCATATCCCTTTCTTTTCTATTCTTTTATTTCTATCTTTGAAAAATATTTTTTTATTTGTGAGCACAGAGAAAACGAGGGGGGAGACAAACACATGGTTATACCAGGAACACTTTCCACAGCAAATTAACTCAACACATGAGTCACTGTCTATCTGGCTTTATGTGCTTACTAGGGAATTGAACCCAGGCCGGCAGGCCTTGCCATTACAAGCAAACATCATTAACCACTGAGTGAGGTAAGCTACACTGACTTGACAGTGAGCCCAAGGAATCTACCTGTTGCTGCCTCCCCAGTATAAGTGCACAGGACTATACCAGCTTTTTTTTTTTTTTTTTTTTTTTTTTTTTGGTAACATTTTATTTATCTGCAAGAAGAAAGAGAGAAACAGACAAACATAGAGAATGGGCATGCTATGCCCTCTAGCTACTGCAAACAAATTAAGTTGCAAGTGTCACTTTGCACATGTGCTTTTACGGGTAGTTTGGAATCGAACCCAGGTCATTAAGTCTTTGCAGGCAAACGCTTTAACCGCTGAGCCATCTCTTCAGCCCCCCACACCAGCTTTTTTGACATGGAACCTGGGAATCAAACTCAGGTCCTAATCCTTGCATGACAAACACACTACTAACTGAGCTACCTCTTCAATTGCTCTTCTGGTTTATGAATACTTCTGATAATTTGATGATTAATAACATTTTTCTGGGCTGGAGAGATGGCTTAGCTGTTAAGGTGTTTGTCATACAAGTCTAAATACCTAAGTTCAGATCTTCAGACCATGCAACATAATAACTGGAAACATGGCAGGCTTCTATAATGCCAGTTTGCCTACAACAAGAGCAGAGAGACAAGCAGGGTGGCACATGCCTTTAATCCCAGAATTTGGGAGGCAGAAGTAGGAGGGCCATCGTGAGCTCGAGACCACCCTGAGACTGTATTTCAAAAAAACAAAAAGAAGCCAGGCGTGGTGGCTCATGCCTTTAATCCCAGCACTAGGGAGGCAGAGGTAGGAGGATCGCCATGAGTTCGAGGCTACCCTGAGACTCCATAGTGAATTCCAGGTCAGCCTGGGCTAGAGTGAGACCCTACCTTGAAAAACCAAAAAAAAAAAAAAAAAAAAAAAGAGGGGCTGGAGGGATGGCACTGTGGTTAAGGTGTTTGTCTGCAAAGCCAAAGGATCCTGGTTTGATTTTCCAGGACCCATGTAAACCAGATGCACAAGGGGAGCATGCATATGGAGTTCGTTTGCAGTGGCTGAAGGCCCTAGCGCGACCATTCTCTTCCTCCCTCTCTCTCAAATAAATACATAAAATATATTAAAAAAAAAAAAAAAAAAAAAGAAAGAGAGAGAGAGAGGGGAGCCAGAGACTGAAGAATTTCCAGGGACCTTGAATGGAACAGTGAACAAAAATAGATCTTGGGTTGGAGAGATGGCTTAGCAGGTAAGGTGCTTGCCTGTAAAGCCAAAGGACCCAGGTTCAATTTCCCAGGACCCAGGTAAGCCAGGTGCACAAGGTGGTGCACACATCTAAAGTTCGTTTGCTGGGGCTGGAAGCTCTGGTATGCCCATTCTCTCTCTCTCTCAAATAAATAAATAAAAATAAAAATATAAAAAAAAATACATCTTACAGTCGGACGTGGTGGCGCACGCCTTTAATCTCAGCACTTGGGAGGCAGAGGTAGGAGGACAGCCAAGAGTTTGAGGCTACCCTGAGAATACAGAGTGAATTCCAAGTCAGCCTGGGCTAGTTTGAGAGACCCTACCTCAAAAACAAACAAGCAAAAAAAAAAAAAAAAAAAACCTATCTCGAAAAACCAAAAACAAACAAACAAACAAAAACAAAAAACAAAAAACCTTGCCTCAAGCAAGGTGAAAGACAAGGAAAGACTCTAATGTCATAAGTGCACAGCACAGATACATTCCCATACATGTGAGGGCACACATACACTAAATGAATTAATAAATAAATATCTTTTTTAAAGTATACATTTCTTGGACATCATGGTATACAAGTGTAATCCCAGTATGCAGGATGCTGAGGTGGGAGGCTGCTATGAATCTGAGTCTAGCATGTACTACATTGTGAGGCCCAGTCTCTAAGAAGCAAAACAAAAAAGATGGATCAGGCACAGTTGATATGTTTATAATCTCAGTACCTGGGAGGTAAGGTAGGAAGATCAGGAGGTTCAGGGTCATCTTGAGCAAATTTAAGGCCAACCTGGGCTACATGAGACCGTGTCTCCAAAAAAAAAAAAAAAAAACCTAAAGTAAAACTGGGCATGGTGGCACACACCTTTAATCCCAGCATTTGGGAGGTAGGATAATCACAGTGAGTTTGAGGCCACCCTGAGAATACATAGTGAATTCCAGGTCAGCCTGAACTAGAGTGAGATCCCAACTTGAAAAACAACACAAAACAAAACAAAAAATCCTAAAGTGAAATAGCCTGATGTGGGTGGCACTCAACTGTAGTAGCTGAGATAGGAAGACTGCCATGACTGCAAGGCAAGACTGACCTACATAGTGAGACCCTGTCTCAATCAATCACTCAATCATTAACATAATAAATACAATGCAAGCAATTTGATGGCCATTTTGTTTAGGAAATAAGAAGCAAAAGACAGTGGGGTGTGGTGGCCCACACCTTTATCCCAGCACTTGGGAGACAGAGGTAGGAGGATCGCTGAGAGTTCCAGACCACCCTGAAACTACATAGTGAGTTCCAGGTATGCCAGGGCTAGAGTGAGATCATACCTTGGAAAACAAAATAAATAAATTTGTAAAAAGACTGAGGTAAGGGGGTAGCTGAGGTAGAAGGATTTCTGTGAGTTCAAGGCCAACTTGAGACTAATTCCAAGTCAGTTTGGGCTTGAGCAAGACCCTATCTCAAAACAAAAACAAAACCAAACAGGCCTGGGTGGAGAACACACACCTCCAAATAGCTACGAAGGACATTCTATTCAAAGTATTCAAGCTTCCTTTCACTTTTAACAATTAAACATATATAGTCACTTGAAACAGAAAACAAACATACATTACATGCAATACCTTTCTGCTGTGGCTGCTGTAACAAGGGCTGTGGCTGGGTCTGCAAGAGTGGGGTAATAGAAGCTGCTGAAATCTGTGCCTGGAGGAGAGACTGGGGCTGGGGCTGAGCCTGAACACCAAATGTCGTCTGTGGTGCAATTGGCTGAAGCACAGCAGGAGGAGTCTTCAGTAAAGGCTGGGTTTGGGACTGATTCTAAACAGAAGAAAACAACTGGCTTTAAAAAAAATAGAATTCTCTGTAAGAGAGAAAATTACCGAGTTTCTGTAATTATGTACCTGATTTGGTAGTGTCTGAATTCTTTGTGCATTCCATTTAAAAGGCATATTAGGATTATAAGTAGCTTCAACCAATACTCTGTCACCCACTTGGGGAGTTTTCCCTTTGACAGCACTGGAAAAAGAAATTAATTTAAATACCAATACAGAAGGGACTCCTCCAAAAATGATCTTATACAAAATTAAAACAGACCTGTCTTCACCCCAAATATACTTAGTACTTTAAAGGATAACTGAAAGGGAATTCTGGAAAGCTTTTGCAAAAGTATGTTAATGCTGGATGCATTTATAGCCTGAGCATGTTTCACTTTCTGAATGTAAACAAGGAGGTGTGATGTTTAAGAAACGCTTTTCCACCTCATAATTTTCCAACGTACCCTTCCACCTGTGGCACTATGACTTTTACTCGTTGTTTTTTAGTATTTATTTATTTATGAGAGATAAAGAATGGGCGCTCCAGGGCCTCAGCCACTGCAAACAAACTCCAAATGTATGTAGCACCTTATGCATCTGGCTTTACGTGGGTACTGGGGAAATCAAACCCGGGTCCTTAGGTTCTGTAGGCAAGAACCTTAACCACTAAATCATCTCTCCAGACCAGCACTACAATTTCCCAGTTTCGAGGAACAACACTAGCAAGCGCTCATCCACTGAGCTAAATCTAACCCCCAGCACTAGGACTTTTAATACCCAAGAGTAGTATTTGCTTTTGACCTTGAAAAGACATGTGGAGAGAATATGAAAAGCAGGAAATACATAAAAATTAGTATACTAATTAATTTCCCTAAGGTAGCAGTTTTAGGGAAGTTCATTAGAAATATTAAACAAAATTACTATTTCCTGTAACCACTACAAAGCTACAAAAGTACTAGAGAGAATACTAATAATGTCAATAATGTGATTCAACACAATTTGCCATTAAAAATATACTTTACTTAATATTACATATAACAGAGGGCTAGAGAGATGCAGCTCAGAGGTTAAAGGTGCTTGTTTGCTTGCAAAGCCTGATGGCCTGGGTTCAATTCCCTAGTACCCACATCAATCCAGGAGGATGAGGGTTGGAGAGATGGCTTAGAGGTTTGCCTACAAAGCCAAAGGATCCTGGTTCTATTCTCCAGGACCCATGTAAGCCAGATGCACAGATGCACAAGGGGGCGCATGCATTGGAGTTCATTTGCAGTGGTGGAGGCCCTAGCATGCCCATTCTAGCCCTCTCTCTCTCTCAAATAAATAAATAAAATTTTAAAAGAAGTTGATGAGCCAGGTGTGGTGGCACACACCTTTGGAAGGCAAAGGTAGGAGGATTGCTGTGAGTTCCAGGCCACCCTGAGACTACATAGTGAACTCCAGGTCAGCTTGGGCTAGAGTGAGATCCTACATGGAAAAACCCAAAATTAACAAAAAAGACTTGTGAATCTGGAGTTCATTTGCAGTGGCAGGAGGACCTGGCACACTCATTCTCTCTCTTACTCTATCAAAATAAAAAAAGTATAATATTAAAAGGTACACACACACACACACACACACACACAAATGAAAGAGAAAGATAGATTTTACAAGGAATATCACTATTTCAAGCTCCAAGTTTACACTACGTTTGCACAGGAATACAGCTTAGAAATGCCATGTGACTGATAAAACATTTAGAAAGAATTCAAAAGATAGCTTTAGCTGGGCATGGTGGCGCACACCTTTAATCCCAGCACTCAGGAGGCAGAGGTAGGAGGATTGCTGTGAGTTTGAAGCCGCCGTGAAACTACACAGTGAATTCCAGGTCAGCCTGAGCTAGAGTGAGAACCTACCTAGGGAGAAAAAAAAAAAAAAAAAAAAAACCAACAACAACAAAAAAGATTGCTTTAGGGCTGGAGAGATGGCTTAGTGGTTAAGGCACTTGCATGCAAAGCCAAAGGACCTACGTTCAATTCCCCAGGACCCACATAAGCTAGATGCATGTAAGCCAGATGCACAAGGTAGTACATGTGTCTGGAGTTTGTTTACAAAGGCTGAAGGCGCTGGTGTGCACATTCTCTCTCTCAAATAAATAAATAAAAAGTATATATATTTAAAAAAAAAATAATAAAGCCAGGCGTGGTGGCACACACCTTTAATCCCAGCACTAGGGAGGCAGAGGTAGGAGGATCATTGTGAGTTCAAGGCCACCCTGAGACTACATAGTGAATTCCAGGTCAGCCTGGGCTAGAGTGAGACCCTACCTTGAAAAACCAAAAAAAAAAAAAAAAAGATAGCTTTAATCATATTCTTCATCAAACATACAAACATTTTTGATGCAAATTTGTAAATTCAGTAAGTATAAAAAAATTACAGCAGATCAATAATCTTTACCATGATTAACCAACTGCTAAACGTGGGCAAGAATTTCTCCACATTTAAGGAAGTTTACCTAAGCTGGAAAAATACATCTTCATCCACAAATCCAAATGTGTCATGTAGCTTTGTAACCACGCCTGTGAAAACACGCTGCTTCTGAGGTTGAGTTTGTTGCTGACTGGACCTTGGCGTTGGATATGACACAGTTATCTGTGCCGCAGGCTGTGGAGTAGACAGGCTAAGGCTTGTGGGCAGAGCAACAGCTGGCTATTGAACAAAAGTAATATCACATTAGGGAAATGAATAGCAGAGTCTAAATGGTAACAATGAATATAAACCCGGGCATCGTTGCAGCATGCCTATAGTCTCAGCACTTGGGAGAAGGATGACGCACAAGGACTGATCACCATGAGTTTGAGGCTGGCTAGGGCTACATACTGAGATTCAGAAAAGTCAGAGCTACAAAGTTAAGGTGCTCAGAGTGTTTCGCTACCATGGGCAGAGAGCTCTGCATTTCATCCCCAGCAATGCATAAACCAGGTATGGTGGCACACACTATAATCCCAGCATTCAGGAGACACAGGAAGAAGTGCCAAAAGTTCAAGGTTGGGCTAGAGAGATGGCTCATCAATTAAAGGCAGTTGCTTGCAAAACCAAACTGCCTGGGTTCATAGTATCCACGTGAATTCAGATGCAAAAAGAGGCACATTTGTCTGGAGTTTGTTTACAAGTGGCAGGAGGTCCTGGCTTGCTCATACTCTCTGCCTCTTTCTCTCTCAAATAAATAAATAAATAAATAAATAAACAAATATTTTGCCCAGCATGATGGCCAACTATTTAGGCATGGTGGCACATGCCTTTAATCCTAGCACTAGGGAGGCAGAAGTAGGAGGATTGCTTATGAGTTCGAGTCCACCCTGAAACTACAGAGTGACTACAGGTCAGCCTGAGCTAGAGTGAAAACCTGTCTCAAAAAAACAAAAACAAGCCGGGCGAGGTGGTGCACGCCTTTAATCCCAGCACTTAGGAGGCAGAGGTAGGACGATCACCTTGAGTTCAAGGCCACTCTGCGACTTATAGTGAATTCCAGGTCAGCCTGAGCTAGTGAGACCCTACCTTGAAAAACAAAAAACAAACAAAAAACCCTTTTATTAATAAGCTCCAAATTTGCTTTTAAGAAGATGAGACATAGTTGGGCATGGTGGCACACACCTTTAACCACAGCACTCCGGAGGCTGAGGGAGGAGGATCACTGAGAGTTCAAGTTCAGTCTAGAACTAAAGAGAGTGCCAGCTCAGCCTCAGCTACAGTGGGACTCTACCTTGAAAAAAACAAAACCACCACCAAAAACCTTCCCATTTATTCCAACTATGCAATAGCTAGGCCTGCAATCGGAACATATAAAAACACAATACTTTCCATTTTTTTTTTGTATTTATAAAGTGTTACATGAATCCCAAAATGATCTGAATGAAAAATCAGGATAGAAACCACTGTAATCTACATTCAAAAGAAATAAATTACCATCAAACTAACCTGTGTTAAAATGGTCTGCTGGGGTTGCTGTATCTGAAAGAAATAAAAAAAGAATCAATCAGAATTGCTGATTCAGAGATGATATATAACAGGTACATTTAGCTGGGTGTGGTGGCACATGCCTTTAATCCTAGTACTTGGGAGGCAGAGGTAGGAGGATTGCCGTGAGTTTGAGGGCCACCCTGAGACTACACAGTGAATTCTAGGTCAGCCTGGGCTAGTCTGAGACCCCACCTCAAGACCCCCCCAAAAGGGGTAAATTTCCTTTTAAATATAAACTTATTTTAAAAAATATATACTGCTAAGCACAGTGGTATACTCTTGCTGGGGATGTGGAGACAGGCTAGCTGGATACCTGGGCTAGTCTCATTGGCAAGCCACGGGCTAAAGAGAATTCCTCTCTCAGTAAGAAGTTGTCCTATGGCCTCCACATAAATTTGTTTACCCACACTGGTAGGAACATACTTATACACACACAAAGACATGCAAAAATAAGTAAATGTGAAGGCAGTTGCAGAGAAGACTGAGCCCCTATAATCCTTACAGCACCACTGGGATGGCTTCCCACAAACTTGACCCAACCTCTGCCAGAGTCACAATGGCCCGTAAAGGTGCCCAGCCTAGCAAGGATACTATCAGGATCCTGTGGGCAAGAGGCTACAAAAAGAAACTGATGTTATCTGTGACCAAGGAATTCCTGCCTTCCCTGAATCAGAAAACCTTTACAAATGGACAGGGACCATCCCTGGAGCAGAGGAATAAACTCTCCCTAGACTACCCCGTGGCTACTCTTACAAGGGACCCACAGTGAAGTACCTCACACCCTGCTAGCACCCCAAGCCAATACCCAGTGTGAAATCTGCTGGGCACCCTCAGGGATATGTGGGCTGGAGAACCGGGTGCAGACAGCTCTGTGAACATGTGTGCTGCTGAGCTCTAGCCCACCCTGTAGCTGTGAAGAACCCGCCCACGCAGCGCTGCAGCCCAGAGCCCTCACCCAGCTGCCTAGCCTGTGCATGTTGTCTATTGATTTTACCCTTGGATAGTCCGTCCTGTACCTTGATTTCTGTACAGACTCTGTGTCTTCAGCTGTGTTCTCTTTTTTTTAATATTTAATTATTTATTCGACAGAAGGAGAGAGAGAGAGAGAATGGGCACGCCAGGGCCTCCAGCCACTGCAAATGAACTTCAGACGCGTATGACCCTTGTGCATCTGGCTAATGTGGGTCCTTAGGCTTCGCAGGCAAGCACTTTAATAGCTAGGCCATCTCTAGCCAGATAACGTTTTTTTTTTTTTTTTTTTGGTTTTTCAAGGTAGAATCTCACTATAGCCCAGGCTGACCTGGAAATTACTATGTAGTCTCAGGGTGGCCTAGAACTCACAGTAATCCTCCTACCTCTGCTGGAATTAAAGGCATGTGCCAAATTGCCCAGCCTAGATAACATTTTTAAAAAAATTTAAGTAGTATTTTTTTATGTGGCAGGAGGATGATGGGCTCAATTCAAAATACCATCCCAAGTCAGAAAAAAGAAAGAAACCCAAGAAACAAAACAAAAGCAAAGCAAAAAAAAAAAAGGGGGTGCTGGAGAGATGGCTTAGCAATTAAGGCCTGCAAAGCCAGAGGATACCGGTTCAATTCTCTAGGACCCACAGAAACCAGATGTACAAGGGGGCACATGCATCTGGAGTTCCTTTGCAGTGGCTGGAGGCCCTGGTGTGCCCATTTTCTCTCTCTCTCTGCCTTTCTCACTCTCAAATTAATAAATAAAATATATTAAAAAAACAAAAAACTAAATTTGGCTAGAGAGATGAGCTCAGCAGTTAAGGCACTTGTTACCAATACATGAGAGCCCAGGCTCAACTCCCCAGTACCCTTGTAAATCCTGATGCACAAATTAGCACATGTAGTGGAGTTCATCTGCAGCAGCCCTGATGCACCCATTCTCTCTCTCTCCCTTGCAGGCATGGTGGCACACGCCTTAATCCCAGTACTCCAGAGGATCACTCTGTGTTAAGAGGCTAGCCTGAAACTACATAATGAATTCCAGGTCAGCCTGGGCTAGAGAGAGACCATAAACTGAAACATTTCCTAAATCTTCTAAAGTTTCATAGGTATGAATGCCTTGAAGGAACACATATGCACATCTATATATGGTTTTAATGGCTGTGTATGATCTGAAATGTTTTTTGATACTGAAATTGAACCCTTGGCCCCAAAACCATCAGTACCTATTGCCAAGTTTCTTAGTTGCCCAACACAATTAAATGGTGACATGTCTGTTACAGGGGAAAACAACTACTCTCTGATTGGACTTTGAGGCCCACTCCATGAGAATTCCTGCCTGACACTGAAAGCTATTCTCACTTTTGGTTAGAGAAGCTTCTCTTTTCAAATAGTAGTCATTATTGGGATGACTAAAAACTCATTAAAGTACTGAGAAGTGACAGGAGTGTGTAGCATGTAGCACTGAGAGATCTCTATCACAACCTCCAAGGCTCAGGGACCACTGCAGAAGAGATGGCATAAAGAATGTAAGAGCCAAGAGAGGGAAGAGTACTTTGCAATACTGTCTTCCAGACACAAAGTGGCCATGGCATTCATGACTTCAGAGTGGCTGATGCTACCTACATAAGACCTGCATCATAGGAGAAAAAGTGTTGACATCAAAATAGAAGTGAGGCTGGATGTGGCTCACACCTTTAATTTCAGCACTCTTTTGGGAGGGAGAGGAGGAAGGATCACTGTGAGTTTGAGGCCAGCCTGGGCATACAGGATGAGTTCCAGGTCAGCCTGGGGTAGAATGAGGCCCTACCTTGAATAAAGAGAGAGAGAGAGAGAGATAAGACTAGTTGGAAAGGGGATTCAGTGGAGGGAGGTTTGGGGAGGGAGGAAGAGGAGAGTGGTAGAAGGGATTATGATCATGGCATACTGGGAATACACTGGCATACAGGAAAAAGGAGGCTTTAAATTTCATGTGAAGTCTAATTGAACAGAAAAGGTTTAGATGTTCCAGATGGTAGCATACATCCAAACACTGAAAACAGAATGGCTCTCAACAGATTGTCTTCAACATCAAGTTTTAGGATTATTTTTAACTCTTTCACTTTGAAATACAAGGTTTTCCCTAACATTCCCCATCCATTCACAAAGAATTCAAATCACACATTAAGGTAGATGACAGGAAAACAAAAGTGTGTGAAATGAATTCTGGACTAAATGGCTACATTAAAATTAGTTCTTGCCGGGCATGGTGGTGCACACCTTTAATCCCAGCCTCGGGAGGCAGAGGCAGGAGGATCATTGTGAGTTTGAGACCAGCTGGAGACTACTTAGTGAATTCCAGGTCAGCCTGGGCTAAAGTGAAACTCTACCTGAAAAAAAAAGGGGGCGGGGCGGGGGAGGAACCACATGCTGGAGGGATGTCTTAGTGGTTAAGGCGTTTGCCTGCAAAGCCAAAGGACCCAGGTTCGATTCCCTAGGACCCACGTTAGCCAGATGCACAAGGGGGCGCACACATTCTCTCTCTCCATCAAATAAACAAAAATAAAATATTAAAACAAAAAACCACACACTCACAAACAAATGAAAAAAATCAGTTGTTAACATGGAAAATATAAACTAACCTGTTGTTGCATACTATACAAGGCCTGCTGAGGTTGTGAATACTGCTGAAAAATTAAACAAAAAAAGATTATTGAAGGGTAAGTATGGTTACTAAGTTTTAATCATTTTCAAAAAAAAAACCACATAAAAATAGCCAAAAGTATGTTGCAAAGATATTTTCTAGACCAGCCACACTTCATCTAAAATTAAAAAATTGTAATAATTCATACTGTAGAATACATCTAGGACTGAACCGTCATCAACTAAGGTAAGCCAGATGCACATGGTGATGAATCCGTCTGGGATTTATTTGTGGCAATCTCTCTCTCTCTAATAAACAAATAAAACATTAAAAAATATGGAAGTAGCAGATGGTCATGGTAGCACACACCTTTAGTCACAGCACTTAAGAGGCAGAACAGTGAGTTCAATGCCATTCTACTTTGAAAATAATACAAAATTAAATAACAGTGCTCACTTAGGTAGAATATATACAAAACAGACAACAGCAAATAGAGAACAAACAAAACAGAGGGAGATACCTTTGTCTGCTTATTACCCTAGATACTCTACTGAAAGCCGGGTGTGGTGGCGCACGTCTTTAATCCCAGCACTTGGGAGGCAGAGGTAGGAGGATCACCCTGAGTTCGAGGCCACCGTGAGACTACATAGTGAATTCCAGGTCAGCCTGGACTAGAGTGAAACCCTACCTTGAAAACAAACAGCTGGGCGTGGTGGCGCACACCTTTAATCCCAGCATTGGAAGGCAGAGGTAGGAGGATCGCTATGAGTTCAAGGCTACCCTGAGACTCCATAGTGAATTCCAGGTCAGCCTGGGCTAGAGTGAGACCTTACCTCGAAAAACCAAAAACAAACAAACAAACAAAACAAAAACACCTTACTGAAAACTCACCTGCTGTAATGCAGCTGCAGCAGCTGCAGCCTGTTGCTGCAATGCTGCAGTTTGTGTTAACTGATAGTTTGCTGGCGTGGGTGTCGTCAAGCCTGCTGCCGCCAATGCAGTTTGCTGTGTATATATAGTTGGAGATGCTCCCAGAAGTGATGGCTGCTGAACACCTAGTGCAGCTAAAACAAGATTAAAAAGAAAAAAAAATCAAGATTTGGCTCTCTTCTAGAAATCTTCCATAAGCATTTAATTCCTAGTACCCACATAAAGCCAGATGCACAAAGTGGCATATGCATCTGGAGTTCATTTGTAGTAGCTAGAGGCCCTGATGCGTCCATTCTCACTGTCTGTTTCTCTTCTTTCTCTGCTGGCATCAAAGGCATGTGCTACCATGCCCAGCTAAACATTTCTTGAAAGATTAAAAAAAAAAAAAGAGAGAGACTGATATCACATACCTGTAATCTCGGCACTCAGGAGTATGAAGCAGGATTACTGCCAATTTGAGGCCATTCAGTAGGTACATAGTGAGTACAAGGCCAGATAAAGAGGGCTACATAGTAAAACCATGTATCAAAAACAACAGGCAGGGCTGGGCTGGAGAGATGGCTCAGGGGTTAAGGCACTTGCCTGCAAAGCCTAACAACCTGGGTTTGATTCTCCATTACCCAATGTAAAGCCAGATACACAAAGTGGCACATGTATCTAGAGTTCATTTGCAGTGGCTAGAGGGCCTAGCATGCATTCTCTCTCTCTTAAAAAAAAAAAAAAAAACAGCAAGCCAGGTGTGTTAATGCATGTCTTTAATCAACACTATTGAGGCAGAAGTAGGACTGCTGTGAGTTCCAGGTCAGCCTGGGCTAGAGTGTGACCCTACCTTGGGGAGAGGGGTAGGGGCTGGATATAGCTCAATTGAAGTGGTTGCCAATTAGCACAAGACCCTGGATTTGAGTCCCAGCACCACCATAATCCTAGGTGAAATCCTAGCCCTCTAGGGAAGGGAAAAACTTAAGGGGAAATCTGAAGTTTAAGTTCACCTTGGACTTTATAACAATTCAAGGCCATCTCTAGGAGACATGAAAATGTCTTTAATCCCAGAACTAAGGAGACACAGCTAAGAGCATGAATTCCAGGCCAGCCTGAGCTAGAGTGAGGCCCTACCTTGAAAAACCAAAACAAAAAGTAAGAGCCAAAGGAAGGGTAGGACTCCTTACAATGCACTCCTCCAGACACATCTTTGACTTCATAACAAATTCAAGGACATCCCACGAAAATGCCTTTAATCCCAGCACTCCGGAGGCAGAAGTGGGAGGATAACCATGAGTTTAAGGCCACCCAGATCAGCTTGGAATTGAGACTCTACCTCGAAAACCCAAAATAAATAAATAAATAAAGAGCCAAAGGAGCCAGGCGTGGTGGTGCACGCCTTTAATCCCAGCACTAGGGAGGCAGAGGTAGGAGGATCACCATGAGTTCGAGGTCACCCTGAGACTCTGTAGTGAATTCCAGGTCAGCATGGGATAGTGAGACCCTACCCTGAAAAAAAAAAAAAAAAAAAAAAAGACTGTTGTAGCTTGTGATATTATTCTAAACCAACAGAATAGAATCCAAATGACTGGAAATATTATTATTAACTTAATAACTATGGACACATGTGCCACTTTGTGCATCTGGCTTTACATGGGTATTGAAGAATCAAACCCAGGCCACCAGGCTTTGTATATAAGTGCCTTTAACTGCTGAGCCATCTCTCCAGCCCCAAAATAATTAGTTTCCAATGTTACCCTCTATATCTTTCCTGTCTAGTATGCTAGCCAGCAACCATGACTATCCAATTTAACGAAAATGAAATATGAAACTCACCACAGCACACTTACGGTCAACAGCCACATGTATTTAGCGGCACCTGTATTAGCACCACCATGAACATATCCACCATCACAAATTGGTATTTTTGGTTGTTCGAGGTAGAGTCTTGTTCTAGCCTAGGCTGACCTGGAATTCACTATGTAGTCTCAGGGTGGCCTCAAACTCATGACAATCCTCCTACCTCTGCCTCCCTAGTGCTGGGATTAAAGGTATGCGCCACCACACCAGCTGAGATGGCTTAGTAGTTAAGGCATTTGCCTGCAAAGCCTAAGGACCCCCTAGCACCCTCATAAGTCTGATGCACAAAGTGGCACATGTGACTGGAGTTCACCTGCAGTGGCTGGAGGCCCTGCCGTGCTTATTCTGTCTGCCTCCCCCCCCTTAAATACATAAATAAATAAAAGATTGAGGGCCGGGCATGGTGGCACACGCTTTTCATCCTAGCACTTGAGAGGCAGAGGTAGGAGGATTGCCCTGCGTTCGAGGCCACCCTGAGACTACATAGTGAATCAAAAAACCAAAAAAAAAAAAAAAGATTAAGCCAAGCATGGTGGCACAAGCCTTTAACCCCAGCACTTGGGAGGCAGACATAGGAGCATCACCATGAGTTTGAGGCCACTCTGAGGTTACATAGTGAATTTCATTTCTGGTCAGCATGGGCTAAAGTGAGACCCTACCTGGAAAAACCAAAAAAAAGAAAAAGAAGAATGAACTTGAAATCCCACAGGCTCAGCATTTCAAGTGCTCTGATTACAGGTGTAAATCACCAGGCACAGCTCATAGTATTCTATTTATTGTACAGTGGTGCCATGTCAGGAAAATGTAAACTCTTAATTAAATACATGTTATTTAGGGTCTATATATTTTCTATAATTCCCTGAACCAGACACAATATTGAATGTAGCAATGGTCATTATAATCAGGAAGTAAAGGCTATAGGAGCATATGAGTCAAAGACATCGAATCCAGAAAAAATGGCACAGCAAATACGGTGTTTGCCTGCAAAGCGTAACAACCAGGGATCTATTCTCCAGTACCCACATAAAGCCTGATGCACAAGGTGTTACAAGCATCTGGAGATTGTCTGCAGTGGCTTGAGGCCCTGGTACACCCATTCTCTCTCTGCCTCTCTCAAATAAACAAACAAAGCCAGACTCCTCAAAAAATTTAAAGATTGGCAAGTGGTGACCTAAGGCTTTGAGGCCTGAAGTAGGAGGATCCTGAGTTTGAGGTCTACCTAGGACTATGGAGTGAGTTCCAGGTCAGCTTTGGCTAGAGTGACAAACCTATTCTTGAAAAACAGAAACAAAATTAGGACTGTCTAGGAAAATATATCAGCAGTTAAAGGTGCTTGCTTGCCAAGCCTGTCAACTAGGGTTCTGTTCCCCAGCACCCATGTAAAACAGGATTCAACATAGCACGTGTGTCTGTGACTAGCATTCATTTGCAGCACCTCAAAACTCAGTGTTTGAATTTCTGATTAATTTTAATCCTGAAAGTATTCAGCTTTTTCAGCAAAATCCTTACTTTCATCTTTAATCTTATTTCAACACCAATTTACTTATTTACTGTATGGGTGGTGTACATGCAGACCAGACTGGCCTGGAGTGTGATGCTCCTGTGTCATATGCCACCATATCCATCTTGGTTTTGTTTAAGGAGCTTTACTTTATAGATTACAAACCAGTGAGTACCCATTTTACTACTGTGATTTGAGCATGCAACTCGTTTATCCTGTTATGTCTCTTACATTGTTCCGGAAAATACTTTTCATCTATAGATGCCATGCACTGAAGAGTCTTGTGGGAAGCCTTGGCTTTGTGAGATGGGCTCTCACTATGTAGTTCAGGCGAGGTGTACACTGCTGCAGTCCTGCTTTGGCATCAGTAATGGGGATACAAGTGTGCACCACCACGGCTGTCTAAGGGCTTAAATACTAACTTGGGGTAATTAAAACTTGAAGATGGTGGGAAGCTAAATAAATATCTGTAATAATTACATATATTAGAAATCATAGGTCATCATGAACAGCGAGGGAACTGACCAACAGTTAATTGGATTATGTGTTAAGAAGACTATGACCAGGAACAGTACTCATCATTTCCCAGGGACTTCAAGAGAGTGGAAAAGCTGTTGCCTTCCAGGACATCATCATCATCATCATCATTTTGTTAAGATCCCATATATCCCCCCGCTTGCTTTGAAGTTGCTATGTAGCAAAGGATGACCTTGAACTTCTCATACTTCTGTATCCACCACTTGAGTGCTAGGATTATAGCCATGTACCATCTCACCCAGTTCTTTGTGGTGCTGAGGATTGAAGCCAGGGCCTTATGCACCAACTGAGCTGCATTTCTCAACACTGTTTTTTTGTTCTCTCTCACTCCTTCCAAGTAAATAAAACATTTAATGAATTCAAATTACCATTAGCTAAAATTTTTCATCAGTACAAACAGAAAAAATATTGTTAGAAAACTAATAATATAGTCACTGACTGAATATCATAATGCAAAGTTACACACAAAAAAATCGAAGCAGGGTTGAGGAAAAGACTGGTTCAGCTTTTAACTTTAGTTTGGCTTCAGAACCTATGTAAACCTGGACACGATTAGCATAGGCATCTGTAATCTCAATGCCCTACAGCAATGAGAACAGGAATTAAGAGAATTCTGATGGGAGGATAGCTAGTATGGTGTTCCTAGTGGCAATAAGACAGGGGGAGGGACAGCAGAGCAGGGTGGTGTACACCTTTAGTCCCAGCACTAGAGAGGCAGAGGTAGGAGGATCACTGAGTTCAAAGCCACCCTGAGACTACATACTGAATTCCAGGTCAGCCTGGACCCGAATGAGACCCTACCTCGAGCCTGGCCCCCTCCGAAAAAAAAAGTTAAAGAAAGACTAATTGAGAGCGGGAGGGAATATGATGAAGGATGGATTTGTGAGGGGGGAAGCGGGAGAGGAGGGGTAATTATCATGGTTTATTGTCTATAACTATGAAAGCTGTCAACAAAAAAGTTAAAGAAATCAGCTGGGCATAGTGGTGTACACACATAATCCCAGCACTTGGGATGCAGAGGTAGGAGGATCACTGTGAGTTTAAGCCCATCCTGAAACTACAAAGTGAATTCCTGATCAGTCTGGGCTAGAGAAAGACCCTACCTCAACCTCAAAACACTCAAAAAAAAAAAAAAGAATTTTTTTTTCAAACATGTTAAAGCCTCCTTTACCTGATAGTGAAATTCCTTAGAATAGGTATTTCTAATTTAAATTCAAACTGAAAACCATACTATTGTATACTTTTTCAAAAACTATGGCTTTTAAATATATTTATTTTGGAGGCTGCAGATATGGCTTAGTGGTTAGGATGCTTGCCTACAAAGCTTAAGGATCTAGGTTTAACTCCCCAGAATCTACTTGGCAGTACATGTGTCTGGAGTTTATAGTGGCTAGAGGCCCAGGGATGCCCCTTCTCTTCCTGTCTCTATCCCTCTAATAAATAAAAATAAAATATTAAATATATTTAATTTTAAACCTATCTCCTGGGGCTGGAGAGATGGCTTTGCGGTTAAGGCGTTGCGTGCGATGCCTAAGGACCTATATTCTATCTGTCCACAGATCCCATGAAAGCCAGACACACAAAGGTGATACAAGCACAAGGTGGTGCATGCCCACTAGGTGGTACAAGCATCTAGAGTTAGATTACTATGGCTGAGGCCCTGGCACACCAATTCTCTCAAAAAAAAAATTTTTTTCCTGAAAACATATCAAATAAAATATACTCTATTTTGGCCTGGAGAGATGGCTTAGTAGTTAAGGCCATTGCCTAAGAAGCCTAAAGACCCAGGTTTGATTCCTCAGTACCCATTTCTGCAAGATGCACAAGGTGGCACATGTGTTTGGATGGAGTTCATTCACAGGTGCTGGAGGCCCCAGTGTATCCACTAGCTCTATCTGCACCCCTCTTTCTCTCTCTCTTCCCTTCTCCTCATTCCCTCTTCCAAATTAAAAAAAAAAAAAAAAGTACTACTCTACTTGGAGTTCTAGAGAGACAATTTAGTGTTTGGGAGTGCTTGGCTCGAGAAGGCTGCTGGCCTGAGTGTGGTTCTCCAGTGCCTATGTGAACCTGGGTATACAACATGGCATATGCATCTGGAGTACATTTTGCAGTGGCAGCAGGGAACTCTGGCACACCCATTTTCATTCTTTCTCAAATGAATTTTTGTTTGGTTTTAAAAATTTTTTTTGTTTATTTATTTATTTATTTGAGAGCAACAAAGAGAAAGAGGCAGAGAGAGAGATAGAAGAATGGGCACGCCAGGGCCTCTAGCCACTACAAATGAACTCCAGATGCGTGCGCCCCCTTGTGCATCCAGCTAACGTGGGTCCTGAGGAATCGAGCCTCGAACGGGGGTCCTTAGGCTTCACAGGCAAGCGCTTAACCGCTAAGCCATCTCCCCAGCCCGTTTGTTTGGTTTTTTGAGGTAGGGTCTCACTGTAGCCCAGGCTGACCTGGAATTCACTATGTACCCTCAGGGTGGCCTCAAAGTCAGTGATCCTCCTACCTCTGCTGAGATTAAAGGTGTGCACCCCACTCCTGGCTCAAATAGTTTTTCTTAATGTAATCCTTTTTTTTTTTTTTTTTTTTTGAGGTAGGGTCTCAGTCTAGCCTAGGCTGACTTGGAACTCACAGCAATCCAAGTACCTCTGCTGACCAAGTGCTGGGATTAAAGGCGTGCACCACCACTCCTGGTTTAGTGTAATCTATTTTTGAACTTTTTTTGTTTATTTGTTTCTCTATGTAGGGTCTCACTCTTGCTCAAGCTGACCTGGAATTCACTATGCAGTCTCAGGGAGGCCTCAAACTCTAGGCAATCCACCCTGAGAATACAGAATGAATTTCAGATCAGCCTAGACAAAAAAAAGTATTTTTGAGCTTTGATAAGTTGTATTATTCAGCAATAGAATTGGAGAAATAGCTTTGTGGTTAAGGCTCTTGCCTGAAACCTAAGGATCCATGTTCAATACCCCAGTAACGACATAAACACAATGCACATGGTGATACATGCATATGGAGTTCCTTTGCAGTGGCTGGAGGCTCTAGTGCACCCATTCTCCCTTCCCCCTTTAAAATAAATGAATAAAAATTTAATTATTTTTTTAATTTTTCAAGGTAGGGTCTTGCTGTAATCCAGGCTGACCTGGGATTCATAGTGATCATCCTAGCTCTGCCTCCTCAGTGCTGGGATTAAAGGTGTATGCCACCACGCCCTGCAAAAATAATACTTAAAAAAATAATTAAATAATAAAAACCAGTCAAGGACTGGAGAGATAACTCAGCGGTTAAGGCACTTGTCTATAAAGCCTACCTAACAAATCAAGTTCAATTCCACACTACCATGTAGGCCAGATGCACAATGTATCTGGAGTTTGCAGGGTTTAGAGCCACTGCTGCACGCATTCTCTCTCCTCTGTGCTTGCTGGCACACACCTTTAATCCTAGCACCCCAGAGGCAGAGGTAGGAGGGTCACTGTGAGTTCATGGCCACCCTAAAACTACATAGTGAATTCCAGGTCAGCCTCGAAAAACAAACAACAACAATAAAAAAAAAACCTGTAAAATTGTCCACACTTGTTGGATAAACAAGTGTTTGGATAGTTGGTGAGTAATTTTTCAAGGAAGGGACTCTCTAGCTCAGGCTGACCTGAAGGTCACTCCTAGCTACAGTATGACTTGAAACTCACTCCTATTTCAAAGCCTCCAAGTGTTGGGACTGAAGGCTAGCACCACTATACCAAGTTTGATGTGTAAAAATTTTCAAGTGTAAAGGCTACCTAATTTACAAACATTAAACCATGCCATGTATTAACCTAAATCACATAGTTGTGATTAATAGCTGTGGCAGGGTCACCACCACCACCACCACACATTTACAGTACAAGCATCCAGTATCCTGACCTGGCTGTGATACCGCAGTGGCTGTAAACTGAGTAGCCCATGGCGGATTCTTCTGTCCTCCAAACTGAGCCATGATGGAAGGGTAAAAAAAACTCCACTTGTTTCTCTTTTATAGCAGCGATCTATAAAGAAAGGATCCATGTTTCAAAGTTCAACCGAATTACAAATGCGAACAGATATTTTAAAGAAATGCTTAATGTATCTATCAAGAAGCATCTGGGGCTCCTTTGCACCGGCTAGAGGCCCTAGCGCACCCATTCTCTCAAATAAATAAAAATAAACCTTTTTAAAAGAGTACGTTTTCCTACGGGGTGAAAAAAACTAGAAGCAGAAATGAACATTAGAAAAAAAACACATGCCGGGCGTGGTAGCACACGCCTTTAATCCCAGCACTCAGGAGGCAGAGGTGGGAGGACCACCGTGAGTTCAAGGACACCCTGAGACTACATAGTGAATTCCAGGTTAGCCTGAGCTAGGAGACTCTACCTCGAAAAATCAAAAAGAAAAAAAAAAAAAAAAAAACGTTTGGCCCATCAGATGACTGGGACCCCGTTTGAAAAGACGATCTGAGGGGTGAATTTAAAAGGAACTTCAATGACCATAAACCGTGACATTTGCAGCCAAGACCGTCTACTGTACTCCCCAGTCGGCACATAGACAACTTTGTAGTCACAGGAAATACACCGTTTCTACAATGCAACGGATCGAGGCCACAGAAGTAGTTAGGTGTCCACAACGGAAAGTGGGTCGAGGCCCTCGAATCCAAGAAGAGACATTTATGCATACTATCATGTACATAACGAACGTCTCTCTCAACCTGGGCGAGTGACTCGGGCCTTCTTCACCCTGACCGGGCTCCAAGGGAAGGCAAGGCACTGAGGTGGGAGCAGGCACACCCCAGGAAGAAGCCTGCGAAGACCCCGCACCCCAAGGTCACCGACACCTGGCGCCCCTCACCCTCTTTCCGCGCATCCCGCTCGGACTTGACATCCATCTTCCACGGGGGGCCCGGGCTCTGCCGGGCCTCACCCGGCGGAAGGCGGAACCCACTGCACCGCGGGGCTGCGGGGAGGCGACTACCGGAGGACCCTCATCGTCGTCGCCCCCACCCCATCAGGCCGGAAAGAGAACCCATCCCACCATTCCCCCCCATCTCACACATACACACACACACCCCCACAGACCCCAAACGCACGCCGTCGGGGAGCCTCCCCGGGCCCGGAAGAAGCCGGCCCAGGCTGAGCCCAGCGTGATGCCGAGGGTCCGAGGGTCGGCGGAAGGCGGCGGGCAGCACCGCCGGGGACCGAGGGAGCGCGGCGGTGGGGGAAGGGCGGCGCGCGGGCCTGCTCCGACCCGCACAAAAGGGACGGCGCGCGTCCGCCGCTGCCCCTGCTCCCTCACGATCCGCCCGGTCGCCGTCCTACGCTCGCCCCAGGCGCCACCACCGTGGAACCCCAGCCCTTCCTCTTCACGTCTGAACCACCCGCGGGCTCCGCCGCCCGCAGCTTCTAGCAAACGATGACCAAGACCTTCACCTGAGTCGGATCCCCGCGACCATCGAAGCCATTTCAAACCCGTCAGCCTCAGGCGCATGCGCCAACTTCACCCCCCCGCCCACACACACACACACGCACACACGGCGCCGGCTCCACGCCGCGCCGCGCTCCGCCAAGCTCCTGAAGGAACGGCGCGCCAGACGTCACGCTCGGCGTGCGCGCGCCCGCACGCACGCACGCGGCCCTGAGCGCTACGCGGCGGCGAGCGCGCCTGCCAACGGGTTACCTTGCCTTTAACAATACGCTGCGCGACGTCTCCGCAGAGCTCTGAGGAAAAGACGGACGGTGGTGACGTGTGTGGAGAAAAAAATAAAATAAAAAGAATCGTTAGTCACGTGGTCCAGCCAGGTCCGCCGCCATCTTGCGGCCTTTTTTTCAATTATTAAAAAAAAAAAAAATCTAGGTCTGGCGTGGAGGCGCACGACTTTAGTCCCAGCCCTCAGAGGCAGAGGTAGGAGGATCGCTATGAGTTCGAGGCCACCCTCAAACCTTACCTCGAAAAAGTAAATAAATAATCCAGTACAAGTATTTTGGAAGAATGAGTATGTTCTGTGACACCTTACTGGTTTATAGAATTAAGATGAAATTTTTTTTTGCGGGGGTGGGGGAAAGGGGGGTTCAAGGTAGGGTCTCACTCTAGCCCAGACTGACCTGAAATGCACTATGTAGTTTCAGGGTGGCCTCGAACTCTCCGTGATCCTCCTGCCTGGGATTAAAGGCGCGAGCCACCATGCCCACTTACTTTTTTTTTTTTTTTAGGCAAGGTCTTTTCAATGTAGCCCAGGCCAACTGGAACGAACTCTAACCAGGCAGGCTGGGAACTCATGGTGATCTTCCTGCCTCAGTATTCTTGGTGCTGGCCAGCAAGACATAATTGTTAATACATACTTCACTATAGCCGGGCAATCCCAACACTACTAAGGAGGCAGAGGTAGGAGCATCAATCACTGTGTGTCCGAGGTCAGCCTGAGACTACATAGTGAATTCCAGGGCATCCTGGGTTAGAACAAGACCCTACTGCCAAAAAAGATTTCTTACATCAAAATTATATATATATATCAGTAATTTCACTATTTGCACTTCTTTTTTGTCAGGAAGTCTGGGTTCTCATCATGCTGTCCTGTCAGGCCTTGAACACCTGGACTCAAGTCATCCACCTGCCTCACCCTCCATAGTAGTGGGGACTATAGGCAAAGATCACTCAGTTTTTTGAGGTAGGGTCTCACTCTAGCCCAAGCTAACATGGAATTCACTATGTAGTCCCAAGCTGTCCTCAAATATATAAAATATATATATTTCCCCGCTCTTCTTGAGACAGGATCTCTCTGCGGTAGCCCTGGCTAGACCAGAACTCAAATTGTAGATCAAACTTACCTTAAATTTTAGGAAATGAGGCCTGGTGGTGAATGCCTTTCATCCAACAACCCAGAAGGCAGAGGTAGGAGAATACCTGTGAGTTCTAGGCCACTGTGGGATTACAGAGTGAGTTTCTGGTCAGCCTGGGCTAGACTGAGATCCTTCCTCATTTAAAAAAAAGAAAGAAAGAAGGAAAGAAAGGGCTGGAGAGATGGCTTAGTGGTTAAGCGCTTGCCTGTGAAGCCTAAGGACCCCGGTTCGAGGCTCGATTCCCCAGGACCCACGTTAGCCAGATGCACAAGGGGGCGCACGTATCTGGAGTTCGTTTGCAGTGGCTGGAAGCCCTGGCACGCCCATTCTCTCTCTCTCCCCCCTCTTTCTCTGTCTGTCACTCTCAAATAAATAAATAATAAACAAAAAAATTAAAAAAAAAAAAGAAGGAAAGAAAAAGGGGGCTGAAGAGGTGGCTCCTTGACTAAGGTACCTGCCTTCAAATCCTAAGGACAAGAGTTCAATTCCTCAGTACCCACGTAAACCCAGACACACAAGGTGGTCCATATGCCTGGAGTTTGTTTGTACTGGTTAGAGACCCTGGCATGCCCATTCATTCGGTCTTTTTCTCTCACTATCAAATAAATAAAATATTTTTAAAATTTTGTTTGTTTATTTATTTATTTGAGAGTGACAGAAAGAAGAAGGCAGAGAGAGAGAGAGAATGGGCGCACCAGAGCTTCCAGCCTCTGTAAACAAACTCCAGATGCGTGCGGCCTCTTGTGCATATGGCTAACGTGGGTCCTGGGGAATTGAGCCTTGAACCGGGGTCCTTAGGCTTCTCAGGCAAGCGCTTAACCGCTAAGACATCTCTCCAGCCCTATTTTTTAAATTGTTTGAGGAGGGCTGGAGGGATGGTTTAGTGGTTAAGATGTTTGCCTGTAAAGCCAAAGGACCCAGGTTCAATTCCCAGGACCCATGTTAGCCACATGTACAAGGGGGTACAAGTGTCTGGAGTTCCTTTGCAGTGATTGGAGGCCCTAGCATGTCCGTTTTCTCTCTCTCCCTCTTTCTATGTCAAGTAAATAAATAAATTAAAATATTTAAAAAATTTTTGAGCAAATCCTGCCTCCAGAGTATAACTGTAATCCCAGCACTAGAGAAGTACAGGCAGGAGGACCACTGCAAATTGGAGGCCATCATGAACTACACAGTGGGGACAACCCTCTTTAAACAGGTTTTGTTGTTTGTTTGTTTGTTTGGTGAGGCAAAGTTTTATTGGGTAAAAAGAAAGAAAAAGAGAAATCTGGTGTAGCAGGTCTGCATCCCAGCAGTTTTTTGGGTTGGAGGGATGGCTCAGGGGTTAAAGCACTTGCCTGGAGAGCCTAGTGGCCTGGGTTTTGGTTCCCCAGTACCCACGTAAAGCCAAATGTGCCTGCACTTGGAGTTCCTTTGCAGTGTCAAGAGGCCATGATGTGCCCTCTCTCTGTCTCTCTCTGCTTGCAAATGGATAAATAAAAATATTAAAAAAAATTTTTTTTGACCAGGCATGGTGGTACATACTTTTTTAAAAAAATATTTTATTTATTTGTTTATTAGAGAGAAAGAAAGAATGGGCATGCCAGGGCCTCTAGCCACTGCATACAAACTGCAGACACATGTGCACCCTGTGCATCTGGCTTGTGTGGGTCCTGGGGAATCAAAACTGGGTCCTTAGGCTTCACAGGCAAATGCTGTAACCGCTAAGCTATTTCCCCAGTCCCCAGTGCATGCTTTTAATCTCAGCAATTGGGAGGCAGAGGTAGTAGGATCACTGTGAGTTTGAGGCCAGCCTGAGACTACATAGTGAATTCCAGATTATCCTGGGCGAGAGAGAATGCTACCTTGAAAAACCAAAACAAATAATAATAATAATAAGTATTTTTTCTTTCTCTGAAGAACAATCATATACAATTTTTTTTGTTTTTATTTATTTATTTGAGAGTGACAGACAGAGAGAGAAATAGGCAGATAGAGAGAGAATGGGCACGCCAGGGCCTCCAGCCACTGCAAACGAACTCCAGACACGTGTGCCCCCTTGTGCATCTGGCTAACGTGGGTCCTGGGGAATCCAGCCTCGAACCGGGGTCCTGAGGCTTCACAGGCAAGCGCTTAACCACTAAGCCATCCCTCCAGCCCCTCATATACAATTTTTGTTTGAACTCTTCAGTTCTTTTGGTTATATACTGTGCCTTGGAATCTGAGTCTGGGTCATATGATAATTCTATATTTAACTTTCTGAGCAACTATTTTTACAGTGGCTGTACCATTTTATATTCCCACAAGAAATGTGCCACATCCTCGCCAAGCCTCATTTCTGTCTCTCTCATTCTCCCTTTCTATCCTCATCAGGATGAAGTGAACTGTCATGGTGGTGTTAATTTGCAGTTCCCTAATACAATATAAGATGTTGAACATAATCTCATGTGCTTATTGGCCATTTGTACAACTTCATTGGAGAAATGTTTATTAAAGTACTTTGCAAACACTCAAAGCTTTTGTGTGTGTGTGTGTGTGTGTGTGTGTGTGTGTGTGTGTGGTAAAATATATATAGTATTGGTTATTTCTACTTTATCTTCAGGTTTTTTGTAATCTTTTATTTATTTATTTGTAAGCAGAGAGAAGACAGAAATAGAGACAGACAGAATGGCTACTCCAAGGCTTCTAGCCTTTACAAACTCCAGAAGGATGTGCCACTTTGTGATCTGCCTTTATGTGAGTACTGGGGAATCAAACCAGGGTCATTAGGCTTTTCAGGCAAGCGCCTTAATGAGTGAGCCAGCTCCAGCCTTCTTCTTCTTCTCCTCCTCCTCCTCCTTCTTTTTGTTGTTTTTGAAATAGGGTCTGGCTCAAGCCCAAGTTGTCATGGAATTCACTATGCAGTCTCAAGGTAGCCTAGAACTCACAGAGATCCTCCTACCCCTGCATCCAGAGTGTGAGCGCTGTGACTAAATGCCTGTGCCACCACACCTATTTATTCTTTTATTGTTATTATTATTATTTTATTTTTGACAGAGAGGGAGAAAGAGGAAGAGAGAGAGAGGGAGAGAATGGGCACGCCAGGAACGAACGTCAGACGTGTATGCCCCCTTGTGCACATCTGCGACATTGCATGCTTGTGTCACTGCATCTGGCTGCATGTGGGACCAGGGGATTTGAACAAGCATTCTTAGGCTCCCCAGGCAAGTGTCCTAACCACTAAGCAGTCTTTTCAGCCCCCCCTTTTTTTTTCCAAGATAGGGTCTCACTCTAGTCCAGGGTGACCTGGAATTCGCTATGTAGTCTCAGGGTGGCCTTGAACTCACAGTGATCCTCCTACCTCTGCCTCCCAAATGTTGGAATTAAAGGCATGCGCCACCACTCCCGGCTTTTTAAAATATTTTTTTTTTTTTGTTTTTTGAGGTAGGGTCTCACTCTAGCCCAGGCTGATCTGGAATTCACTATGGAGTCTCAGGGTAGCCTCGAACTCACAGTGATCCTCCTACCTCTGCCTCCCAAGTGCTGGGATTAAAGGCATGCACCACCATGCCTGGCTTTTTTTTTTTAATATTTTTATTTATGAGAGAGAGAGGCAGATAGAGAGAGAATGGGCACAACAGGGTCTCTAGCCATTGCATACAAACTCCAGATACATACACTACCTTATGCATCTGGTTTATGTGGGTACTGGGAAAGTGAGCCTGGGTCCCTAGGCTTCACAGGCAGGTGCCTTAACTGCTAAGACATCTCTCCTGCCCTGTTTTTGTTTTTAATTTTTTAAAATATTTTTTATTTATTTGCAAGAAAAGAGACAGAAAATAGGTGTTCCAGGGCTTCTGTAACTGTAAACAAACTCCAGACACATGCAGCACTTTGTGCATCTGCCTTTACTTGGGAACTGGGGAATCAAACTCGGGTCATTGGAGTTTGCAGGCAAGCACCCTGAACCACTGAGCCATCTCTCCTGCCCTGTTTTTAATTTTTTAAATATTATTTATTTATTTGACAGAGAAAGAGGGGGAGAGAGAGAGAGAGGGAGGGAGGGAGAGAGAATGGGTGCACCAGGGCCTCCAGCCACTGCAAAGGAACTCCAGACACATGCACCCCCTTGTGCAGCTGGCTAATATGGGTCCTGGGGGATCGAACCAGGGTCCTTTGGCTTTGCAGGCAAACGCCTTGACCTCTAAGCCATCCCTCCAGGCCCTGTTTTTAATTTTTTTACAGATATTGTTTCACTCCAGCAAGACTTACCTGGAACTTAGTCTGTTTCCCCAGCGGGCATCTAACTTACAGCAATCCTCCTATCTCAGCCTCCAAATGCTGGGATTTGAGACAAAATACATGTCCCAGCTGATCTTGAACTCCATAGCCCCCTACCTCTGCCTTTTCTTCAATTTCCTACTATCATGTGACACCACAACCAGCCAGTAATTTACATCCTTCAAAAGTATTCATCTCAGCCGGGCGTGGTGGCGCACGCCTTCAATCTCAGCACCCGGGAGGCAGAGGTAGGAGGACTGCCATGAATTTGAGGCCACCCTGAGATTCCATAGTGAATTCCAGGTCAGCCTGGGCTAGAGTGAGACCCTACCTCAAAACAAAACAAAACAAAACAAAGCAAAACAAAACAAACAAAAGAAAAAAAGTATTCATCTCTAGCTGGATGTGGTGGTACATGCCTTTAATTCCAGGCATAGTCCGGAGAATTGCCGTGAGATCAAGGCCACCCTGAGACTACATAGTGAATTCCAGGTTGGCCTGGGCTAGAGTGAAACCCTATCTCAAAACAAACAAACAAACAAACAAACAAACAAACAAGCAAAAAAAAAAAAAACAGAAAGAAAGAAAGAAAAGAGAGGGAGAGAGAGAAAGAAAGAATATTTCACGAAACAGTTCTGACTGGAAGAGAAATATTGCTGTTAGAATAGGCTATGGGCCTGAGAAACATGTTTTGTTTTACATACCAGACTAGTACATATTCAGATACTGATAGGAAGGATCCACTGTTAAAGGAGAGATTTGATTTTCATCATAGAGAGAAGAAACTGTCGCCCTTGAGCAGGCCTGCTGGGACAGGTGACAGAGGAGGCCCCTGTACGTGGAGGACTCCACCTTTGGCGGCAGGAAGAGGATGCAGAAGAGACAAGCAGAAAGTGAAGGTAGGCTTACAAACTACAGATGGTAAAAATCTACGATTTCTAATTCCTAGCTGAAGAAAAAAGGTTGTCAATATTTGTGAACAAATGGTATTCAAACATACAGACTTCATTGATCAGAGTGGATCAGGCTCAAATCAAAAGCAATTGTGACTTTATGCGTAACCTTGAACATCAGAGTTGGGACACTGCCAGCATACCACGGGACTTTTGGACAATCCAACCTCAGTAAGATGAAAGGCTTCCAGGCCATATGCCTAGTGGTTGTCTCTTTTGCCACCTAAGAACATATGGAATCACACTTTCTGTGCACTAGCAGATTAATTTGATGCTTATTGTAATCCCCAAAGAAAGCTATTATTTTCACATTGAAGACATAGGCACAGAGGAAACACATCATTCATCCAGGAATAAAGTGGTGGAGCTAGGAGGAGATTCTTTTGTGTGTGTGTGTGTGTGTGTGTATGTGTGTGTGTGTGTTTGAGGTACGGTCTCATTCTAGCTCAGGCTGACCTGGAATTCACTGTGTAGGTCTCAGGGTGTCCTCAAACTCATGGCGACCCTCCTACCTCTGCCTCCTGAGTGCTGGGATTAAAGGCGGGTGCCACCATGCCCGGCTTGAGATGCCTTTTAATCTTAAATTTTTCGAGGTCAGGTCTCACTCTAGCCCAGGCTGACCTGGAAACTCGCTCTTCAGTCTTGTAGTCCCAGGAGGCTGGCTTTGAAGAACTCACAGCATTCCTTCTTTCCTCCTACCTCTGCCCCTTGAGTACTAAGATGAAAGGCATGGCCACCACATATAGCCTAAGACAGTGAGGTTTTTTTGTTTGTTTGTTATTTTTTGGTTTTGTTTTTTGAGGTAGGGTCTCACTCTAGCCCAGGCTGACCTAGAACTCGCTATGTAGTCTCAGGATGGCCTTGAACTCATGGCGATCCTCCCACCTTTGCCTCCTGAGTGTTGGGATTAAAGGTGTGAGCCACCACACCAGGCTGTGAAACAGTGTTCTTAACAACCACAATTTCTTTCTTTTTTAAAAAATATTTTATTTTTATTTATTTGAGAGAGAGAGAGAATGAGCATGCCAGAGCCTCCAGGCACTGCAAACAAATTCCAGATGCATGCATCACCTTGTGCATCTGGCTTACATAGGAATTGGGGAATTGAACCTGGATCCTTATGTTTCATAGTCAAGAGCCTTAACTGCTAAGTCATCTCTCCAACATCTTAACAACCACATTTTAATATTGATCCAGGTGCATTGGTTCACAACAATATTCCCAGCAGTCTGAAGGCTGAGGCAGGGGATTTTTTTTTTAATGACTTCCATAATTGTAAACAATATCCCATGGGAAATCCCTCCCTCCCCCAACTTTCCTCTTTGAAACTCCACTCGCCATCATATCCCCTCACCCTGTCAATCAGTCTCTCTTTTATTTTTGATGTCATGATCTTTTCTTCCTATTATGATGGTCTTGTGTAGGTAGTGTCAGGCACTGTGAGGTCATGGATATCCAGGCCATTTTGTGTCTGGAGAAGCATGTTGTAAGGAGTCCTACCCTTCCTTTGATTCTTACATTCTTTCTGCCACCTCTTCCGCAATGGACCCTGAGCCTTGGAAGGTGTGATTGAGATATTGCAGTGCTGAGCACTCCTGTCACTTCTCAGCACCATGAAGCCTTCTGAGTCATCACAAAGTCACTGCCATTTGAAAAGAGAAGGTTCTCTACCAAAAGTGAGAGTGGCAATATATGGGTATAAACATTAAGAGAAGTGCTTACTGGTTAGTTTGATGAGCATAGTATATACATTTAGCCAGACAGCAGAAGACATTACATTCCTAGGGGTCATGACTACCCCTGTTGTAGGTTTTCAGTATCAGGGATGTATTCCCTCCATGGAACAGGCCTCCAGTCAAATTAGAGGGCAGTTGGTTTCCCCCATAACAGACGTGCCACTATTGCACCTGATGGCTCATTTGGCCTAGCTGGTCAAATATAAGGCTTGCAGTGTCCACTGTTGGGTATCTTCACTAGTGATTTCTCTGTCTCCCATTGAACTGCATGCAGTGTGTTTTTTTTCCAGCTTTCTGTCAGCTGGTCTACATGGAGGAGGTTTTCAGCTCAGCTCCAGCAGGGTTTCTCAGTGACCTTGCAGCCCAAGTATGTGGAGTCTTCAGCAATAGGGTCTTACCATCTATGCCTGGTGGGAAACCAAGGGCCTCGGCAATGGCCTGTAATGTTTTGGGGGCATTAGGGACCTCCCTGGCCAACAATTCACTGGAAGGTATCCCATCCCTGGCACTGAAAAATTTCTAATAACAACATATGGCCAGCCTGAGTACACTTTGAAGCCCTGTTTAAAAAACAAACAAAAAAACACCCTCACCCCCCCCCAAAAAAAAACCCTGGAAATGACAATGAATCAATAGAATAGAGGCCTAGTCCACTATATTTCCCTGACACCATTTATATGTACAGCCAAATGTGAATAGAAGTTTGCAATCCCGACACATTGGAGGCTGAGGCAGGGGGATAACCTTGAATTTCATGCCAGCCTGGGCTACATAGCTCAGCTGTTAAGAGGGCCTGAATTTAATCCCTAGCATAGACCTAAAAATGCCACGCATGGCTAGGCACATCTGTAACCTCAGTCCTGTGGACAGTTGAGAGAGAACTGGTGGGGCTTACAGATCAGCCATCCTCACTGAAAATGGCTACTGCAGATCCAGTGAGAGACTTCATCTCAGGGAAATAAGGCAGAACTGCAGTAGATGACACCGGGCATTCTGCTCTAACCTCCACAGCACACATGCAGAGGGCATTCACTTCTGCACACACACATGTATTCACTCCACATATACACACCACATAACAAACAGAATGATGGCTAGGGATGTAGGAATGCTTAGCTAATATGACTAAAACCTTCAGTTGAATTTCTAACTCCAGATACACTGGGTATAGTGTCACACTATAATCCCAGCCCTCAGCAGGTAGAGCCAGGAGATGAAAAATTCAGGGTTGGGCAGAAAAAATGGCTTAGCCATTAAAGGCACTTGCTTGCAAAGACTGTAGGTCTAGGTTCCATTCCTCAATATCCACATAAAGCTAGGCTCATAAAGTAACAGGCATCTGGTATTCTATTGAACTGGTTAAGAGGACCTGGCATGCCTGTGTTCACTCTCTCTCACTTGCAAATATATATACATATACACATAATTCTCAAGGTCATCATTGGTTACATAATAAGTTCTAGGCCAGCCAGGGATACATAAGGCTCTATGTCAAAATACACTCAGGAGGCAGAGGTAGGAGGATCACCTTGAGTTTGAGGCCAACCTGAGAGTACAAAGTAAATTCCAGCCGGGGCGTGGTGGTTCGTGCCTGTAGTCCCAGCTACTCAGGAGGCTGAGACAGGAGGATCGCTTGAGTCCAGGAGTTCACTATGCTGATAGGGCATCCTATTAAGCTTGGCATCAACATGGTAACCTCCCATGCCCAAGGAGAGGTGAACCAGCCCAGGTCGGAAATGGAACAGGTCAAAGTGAATTTCAGATCAGCCTGGAACAGATCCTACCTCAACAAAGCAAAAAAGGAAGGTGTATGGCATTACTCTTGCTTTTTGTGTTGTTGTTTTGGTTTTTCGAGTTAGGGTCTCACTCTAGACCAGGCTGACCTGGAATTCACTATGTAGTCTCAGGGTGGCCTCCAACTCATGGCGATCTCCCTACCTCTGCCTCCCGAGTGCTGGGATTAGTGCGCACCACTCCTGGCTTGGTTTCTTTTTTGGTCTCGATCTTGCCCAGGCTGACCTGGAATTCATTCTGTAGTTTTTGGTTGGCCTCAAACTCACAGTGACCCTCCTACCTCTGCCTCCTGGAATTAAAAGGATGTACCACTACACCCAACTGCATTATTGGTTGTGAGCATAATGGTTTTGAACATGGCGTTGAGACAGTGGTCAGGTCACCTAATGGAGCAGTTTCCTGCCATCCAGAGATGGGGTAGGGATGCGAAGATCAGGATGAGACCAGACTGCCTAGGTTCAAAGCCATGCTTCTCCTCTCACCTGATAAAGCACGTGGAGTGTGTGCTTCATCTTTTCTTTGCCTACAGCCTGATGGAAGGCAACATGAATTCTATAAACCACTGACAGCCCACCTGCAAAAATGTTCATTGTTTCTGCTCAGGCACATGAATCATTTAAAGATCAACTTCAACATCAGAGAACTAGGATCTTGACTTTTAATTTACTTATTAGAGAAGGAGAGGGGAGGGAGAGAGAGAGAGAGATTGTGAGAGAGAATGGACGCACCAAGGTGCGGCTCCCAAAAAAGGGGGAACCCCGTTAGGGGCTCCTAGCTCCAACTGGCCAGCAGTCGAAGCTGTCCCTGAGGTTGCCGCACAACGTGGTGGGTGTAGTTCTCCTGAGTACCTGTGGAAGCAAAAAGTTAGTAGGGAAGGGATGACTCCAGACAAGGGATGAGGTCTGAGGCAAGAACACAAGGAATGGAGCCAAGACAGGTTCTGATCAAGGCTCAGGTTTATTCAGTCAAACACAAGCTTATATACAGAAAACAAAACTTTTCAGACAGTGCCTACGTGCCTAAGGTCTCCTCCACAGATGCCTCTGTGTCTGAAGACTGTTTGCCAAGGCCATACGACAAGGTCTCTGTGCCCAGAGATCCCAAAACAACTGCAGTTCTCATGGTCAAAGAGCAGCCACGGCTCCCAACATCTCCTCCCTTCTTTTATACGAAAGAGGGGGAGACCCGCTGTTCAGCGGTGGGCTTTAACCAACTGGGGGAGTATTGACCTGACTCCTCCCGTGGGCTGTCATTTTTCGTCCCACAATTTTGGCCCTTGGTACCTTTTGGGGAGGGGAGGCAGGGCCTATATGATCATAATAAGTATGGTACCAACCTCCATGCAAGTCAGGTTTTTCTCTCAGGGAATTCAGAAGCGGTCAGAAAGGACCTTCCCTTGCGGTGCTTTGCCTCGCACCCATGTTGGTGCCCATATCGCACTCACTTTATTGTGAGCTGATATGCATAGGTCTGAATCCTATGCAGCTCCAAAAGGAGGGGAGTCAAGGACGTATTCTATAGTGCATAGCTTGGACCTCTGCACGAACAGTCACAATAGACTTCATTAGACACTTGAAGAAAATAGGCAACAGGCATAAGAGAAGCAGAAGGCAAACTCCCACAGCTGCAAAGCTGCCTATCCAGGAACTCAGAGAGTCCCAGCCAGGCAACACAGACTTGATTGCAGCAAGTAAATCATTAGCAGCCTTAGTGGCATCAAAATCAAGATGACTGTTTTGTATCCAAATAGAAATTCTGCTTGTTTGGACCTGTTTTATCTTTTTTGTACCTTGTACATGTTCTTGTACATGCTTTACAATAATGTTTATTTCCTTTATTTCAAAACACCCCACTATGCTGGTCTTAGAAAAGCATAGTGGAATACCTAGACCATGTCCTGAATATGAACTCATAATTATTTGATGTAATTCTATATTTTTACTAGATGGCGTACTTAGCAACCGAGTGTTATTGACTAGAACTATGATTTCTTTTTTCTCCCAAGTCACTGGATGTAATATAGGAGGATCAGGAACATAGGTCCAGTAAAGTTCACTGTAAGCAAGATGTAGATGACTCCATATTATCAGGATCAGCAGTGTCCTCTTGTTTGATCTCGTGGCCTGCATGCCGCACCAAACGTTCTGGCAACCATCTGGCTCCATTTTCTTTCTGTGAAAAAATACAAACAGATCCTCGTCCCCATATTAATACAGGGTCGGGTCCATTCCATTTGTTAGTCAATGGATCTTTCCACATGGCTTTGGCAAAGGTATTTTTTGTATTTGTGTGCCAAAAGCGATCAGCAGCTGAATTTCCCTGAGTATCAAGGGTTAAAAAGTTTAGGACAAACAAGGCATGATGAAGGATATTTCTTGGAGAGCCCTTTATGGGGCCTTTCCCTGCTTGCATCATGGGCACAGAGAGGATGGGAGCAGCCGCTTAGCCTTAGGGGCCGTGCAATCTCTGGAAAAATGACCTGGTTGTTTGCAATTAAAACAAGTTCTATGCTTGTCCCCCTGGGTAAAATCTTTAAGGGCCGCTCCTATGGCTAGTCCAATGCTGCAGGACGTAGGGTCCACATCAGCACAGAGTTTGATAAAGTCAGAGATATTTTTGCCACGGCGATGGGGGCGTATAGCCACTTGGCAGGCAGAATTAGCATTCTCAAAGGCAAGATGTCTAACAAATTCATTATCTGTTTCCTCCTTTCCCATGAGCCGTTCAGCGGCCTCTGTAAGGCGGCCGATAAAATCACTATAAGGCTCTTGTGGACCCTGTCTGAGTTTAGCAAGAGAGGTGACAGCTGACCCTTTAGAGGGAAGGCTCTTCCAGGCTTTGAGAGCTGCATGTTGAATTTGTGTAAGTAATCCTGGAGGAAATTTGGTTTGTTTTTCATTCGTATCATAGGGACGATTGCCCAAAAGTTTATCTAGCGTCCAGGATTTGGAGGAACTACCAGCGGCCAAATTACGGCGGGCAGCATCCTGGCACCTCTCAGTGTAGTCAGCTTTCCATAGAAGAAAGTCACCCCTAGTTAAAGTAGCTTTAGTTAACATAACCCAATCATTAACAGTAAGTAAGTCTTCACTTAGAGATTCTAACAGCGAGATAGTGAAAGGAGCAATAGGACCATACGAAGTAACTGCATTTTTTAACTCTTTTATATGTTTAAATTTAAGGCGGCGATATCGCTGGGCTTTAGTAAGTAAAGTGTCATCCCTTTCTTTATTCTCAGTGCTTTTTGACCCAGCAGGTTCCTTTGTTTCAGATCCTCCCTCCCCCTCTTCTGGGCTATCTGGATCCTGTAGCTCAGCCTCATTAGATTTTCCTTCAGTAGGTTTAACTTGGGAGCGAGTTACAGGAAAGGCATGGAGAGTTTTACTTTTAGTTTTAGTTTTCTGAACAGGGCGAGTGGAGGGGGAGCATATTTCTAAATCAAGGTCGCGTAACTGCTTGAGCAGGTGTGACTTCTCCTTTTTGGCTTGGAGGAGTGTCTTAGAATTCTACTTTCCAAATTAAATATTCTCCTCCTGATAAACAAGCTTTGCCTATAGATTTTCAAGTAACAGGACATTAAGATGCCAAAATTGAGACAGTTACTTTACATACAATAGAGTAGAATCTGGTCTTTTCTGAGCTAAAACAGCTAGCTAAATATTAATATAACCCTTGATAAATCTTTTTGAAAGAAAAAACATTATTTGACAATCAATGATTTTGGCTTAAACTTGATAGCTATTGATTTCATGTATCACAGAAATTTTTATTAACATAAAACAATTTTATGTTTTACTCATGAATTAAATTTGATAAAGCTTAAGCAAGCTATCCCAACATATTTAGTTTAAAAACCTCTAACTTTAGGCATGGTGTTTAGGTTTAGCCTGAATATTTCTTTCTTTTTTCCTTTCTTTCTTTCTTTCTCTTTTTTTTTTTTTTTAAACATCCGCACACCTTTATTTACATACTTTAACATTCTGATCTAAGTACCACTCAAAAGCATTTTTTAATGAGCATTCTATGTCCCAACATTGAAAAATTCCTTTCCAGTTCCTTCAATCAATTCATCTCACCACATTATTAACCATCTTTCTTATAAGGCTATTAAAAAATTACAGCAAATTGATTCTAGAAGAGAAAGGGGTGTCACCTGTGTTCATCTCATCTCTTTAGTCACAAACAGTCACAAACATGACACGACTAGCAAGCACAATGAGCACACATAAAGACATACACACACACACAAAAGTTAGTTTAGACATTTAATTCTTTCCCTACCTTATCTCAAGCATCTGAATCAACATTTCCCTGCTCTATAAACCAAGAGCTCCTTTTATTAACAAAATTAAAAAATTTGCTTAAAGAACTTGATGCAATCCCAATTCCTTGTGCCTTAAAATATCTCTTACTACAGCAATTAGCTCCTTTTTACTCTTTGCTTGTCCCATAATTGCGCCAACTTACCTGGTTCCAGAAGACTGAGCGGGCGACTACAGTCTTCTTTTTAATCTTTACTTTTTCCGCGGATCCTGAGTTTTTTGTTGGCGTTGTTAGGGGCAGTGAAGACAAACCAGGGAGAGGCCCAGTGAACGACATTAAGAAATTGACAGAGATCAGCCTTGGAAACATGGACCTTGCGAGAAACGAGCTCGTCCTGCAGGGATTGGAGGAAACGAGCCTCGGAACTAAGGGAAGAGCCCATGGCGAAGGGCGGGGGCCAGAGGCCGAGAAGAAGGGGACTCGCGAGGGAGTCGAAGGGGTCCCAAGTGGGACGAACGGGGGCTCAGAAAAGAGCCGGAGGGGTCCCGAAGGGGACGGGGGTCGACTAAGGGGTGACAAAGTCACGAATGTGCGCCACGTTGGGCGCCAGATGCGGCTCCCAGAAAAAAGGGGGAACCCCGTTAGGGGCTCCTAGCTCCAACTGGCCAGCAGTCGAAGCTGTCCCTGAGGTTGCCGCACAACGTGGTGGGTGTAGTTCTCCTGAGTACCTGTGGAAGCAAAAAGTTAGTAGGGAAGGGATGACTCCAGACAAGGGATGAGGTCTGAGGCAAGAACACAAGGAATGGAGCCAAGACAGGTTCTGATCAAGGCTCAGGTTTATTCAGTCAAACACAAGCTTATATACAGAAAACAAAACTTTTCAGACAGTGCCTACGTGCCTAAGGTCTCCTCCACAGATGCCTCTGTGTCTGAAGACTGTTTGCCAAGGCCATACGACAAGGTCTCTGTGCCCAGAGATCCCAAAACAACTGCAGTTCTCATGGTCAAAGAGCAGCCACGGCTCCCAACACCAAGGCCTCTAGCCACTGCAAATGAATTCCAGGTGCATGTGCCACCTTGTGCATCTGGCTTTACGTGGGACCTGGTGAATCAAAAGTGGGTCCTTATGCTTTGCAGACAAGTGCCTTAATGGCTAAGCCATCCATCCAGCCTGGATCTTGACTTTTTAAATTTTATTTTAAAATATTTTTTGTTTATTTTTATTTATTTATCTGAGAGTGACAGACAGAGAGAGAAAGAGGGAGAGAGAGAGAGAGAATGGGCGCGCCAGGGCTTCCAGCCACTGCAGACGAACTCCAGACGTGTGTGCCCCTTGTCCATCTGGCTAACGTGGGTCCTGGAGAATCGAGCCTCGAACCAGGGTCCTTAGGCTTCGTAGGCAAGCACTTAACCGCTAAACCATCTCTCCAGCCCAAATTTTATTTTTAATTAATTTTTTTATTGACAACTTCTACAATTGTAGACAATAATCCATGGTAATTCCCTCCCTCCCCGGGATCTTGAGTTTTAAAACTAGTATTTGTAATGAGAGAAAAAGAGAGAGAATAAGAAAGAATATGGGCATGCCAAGCCTCCTACCCCTGTAAACAAACTCCAGATGCATGTGACACTGACCAGTCTCTCCAGCACCCAGAAATCTTTACTTTTTAGGGTCATCATTGATAGAAACTAAGGGATCTTAGCCTGCTATGGTGGCTTATATCTGCAATACCAGCATTCAGGTAGGAGTGAATGCTGCCAGTTCAATGCCAGCTTGGACTACATAGCAAGACTCTGTCTCAAAACAAAACAAAACAATCAAAACAAAACAAAACAATCAAAAAGAAGGAAAAACTCCAGGTGTGGTGGTGCATGCTTTTAATCCCAAGCACTCTGAAGAGATAGGCTTGATGTGAATTCAAGTCCACCCTGAGACTACATACTGAATTCCAGGTCAGCATGGGCTTGTGCAAAACCCTACTGCAAACAAACAAACAAACAAACAAACAAAAACAAAAATCAAATAAAGTAAAAAGAAGGAAAATACATGGTTTTCATGTGAGTGTACCTCATTACCAGGGGTGGTCATATGGGAGGAGACAGACTGTTAAGGACACTACAGTAATTTTAGGGTTAATGGAACCTTCTGTAACCTGAGCTATCCACACAGTGGACACTCTACCATCTGTGGTAATTGGACACTTCTCATATATCAAGTGGAATGAAGAATCAGTACATTTTTGCAAAAACATTTTTTATTTATTTCCAAGCAGAGAGATAGAAGAAAGAGAGACAGAGAATGAACTCAGTAGGGCCTCCAAATGTATGCACCATTGTGTATCTGGCTTTATGTGGGTACTAGGGAACTGAACCCAGGTCTTTAGGCTTTGAAAGCAAATGCCTTACTCGCTGAGCCATCTCTCCAGCCCTCAATACCACTTTATTCCCTGAGGTAGGATCTTACTCTTGCCCAGAATGACCAGAAATTCACTCTGTAGTCCCAGGCTGGCCATAAACTCTTAGCAATACTCCTACCTCCGCCTCCCAACTGCTGGGATTAAAGACATGCAACATTAAACCAGGCAAGAATCAATACTTTAAAAAAAGAAAAAGATTTCTTTGAGACAGAGCGAGTGGGAGAAAGAGAGAGATAGAAAGAGAATGGGTGCACCAGAGCCTCTAGCCATTGCAAACAAACTCCAGACGCATGTGCCACAATGTGCGTCTGGTTTACATGGGTCCTTAGGCTTTGCACCTTAACCACTAAGCCATCTCTCCAGCCCAATGCTTTATTTATTTTTATTTATTTATTAGAGACAGAGAGAGAATATATGCACCAAGGCCTCCAGCCACTGCAAAGGAACTCCAGACCAGACACATGTACCACATTATGCACCTGGCTTATGTGGGACCTGGAGAATTGAACCTGGGTCCCTAGGTTTCACAGGCAAGTGCCTTAACCACTAAGCCATCTCTCCAGCCCAAGAATCAATACTTTTTTGAACCTTATGCATGCTAAGCTCTTTACTAGCCACACCCTAGCACGGGTTTTATATGACTAAATACATGATCCATGTATTTAGTGCTATCTAAATATTAGATTAGTGTCTTCTAATTAAAATGTGAATTTGTTGGATATTAAGACTTTAATATGATTTTGGAGGAAAGAAAAATTAGACCACAAGGTGCAAAATAGAAGTATAAAATTTATTTAAAACCACCCACAAAGTTCTGTGTAATCAGGAATGATACAATTCGCAATAGTTTTTTTAAAAACTCATGACAAAATTTAAAATATATTTTCAATTACAGTATTCATTTAACCTTATTCAGATAGAACAATTTTTTGAAAAAAATTATACTCTAAACAAATGAGACACACAAGGAAAATAGACAATTTCCACAACAATCTTTACATGTATGTTTCAATACTAGCATATGTCAATAAATTTTGCTACATAAACATGAAATCATGTACAACTGCTGTGCACCAAAATTTAGCTTAATTAGATCTTTCAAGTAACATGCAGCTCCAACTCACAGGTCTTCAAGTACTGCTAGGAAGTGTTCCCTTGTCTACAGAGGACTGAATGGCCTCTTGTCTTAAGTCTATTATAAGATTATCTCTTTCCCTTCTACATGGTGAAGTGCTTTCTTTTTCTGTTTCCCTCATAGGTTAAGAATGAGAACAAATATTTTGTGGAATTTTAAAAACATTTCCTAAAAAAAAAAACCTTAATGAATGATATTTATTACAGTAGGTTGGCAAAAAGTAAAAACCTCCCAAGGCAGAAACTCAAAAGGGAAAATTAGGTGTGCGTGGTGCCACACACCTTTAATCCCAGCATTTGGGAGGATGAGGTAGAAGGATCGCTGTGAGTTCAAGGCCAGCCTGAGATTACATAGTGAATTTCAGGTCAGCCTGGGCTAGAGCGAGACCCTACCTCGAAAAACTAAAAAAATAAAATAAATAAATAGGAAAGGTAAAAATTAAACACTAAATATGTTCCACAGAGAAATCAGGAAGAAACAAGGAATATCGACTTAGAATATTAATTATTTCTCTGTTGAGAATTCAGTACTCCTGTATTTCCCCATGATGAAGAATCTGAGTATCTAACCTGTCCTCTACCATAAGCATTTTTTTTTCCATTTTGCTAAAAACCATGGTAATGATTTGCCTGTGAATTTACTCTGTACATCACCATATAGAATGAGAAAATGAATAAACTAGAAATGCATGTTGTGCTCTCTCTGCTATACGATCTTACAAGCTTCACTTGAGGGAACACTTCATGATTTCTTAGTAATCAAATATGACCAGTCCACCCATACATCACAATGCAAAAGCTGCCCTTTGTTTTAACTATAAAATCATTTCTGGAAAAATATTTCTCTTAAGCACCTATCACAATGCTCTCTCTGTAAAGACTAAAAAAAATATGACCATACATTGCAATAAAAATATTTAATCTTTCTAAAGAGCTGTTTTTGTAAAGTCATATTATTAGCCATTTATTATAATACAAACATCACTGATGAGGACATGAAGTTACTGAGCTCACCAAAGTCAAAATAAATGGATTTTTATTTGAATATTCAATTATTTGACCCATGTCTTCCCCTTCTTTTGTGACCCAGGATGAATTCACGAGATAGTCAAAATATCATGCCTCTTTATATGTAGAGGTTACTATAAAGAGATTACTGAAAACTTTACAAATACAGCTCAGTGTTTGTCTAGCCTCTCTAAGCAAAGGTATATTTAACTTCTGATCCAGATTTTTTTGTGGCTAAAAGCATAATTGCAACAAACAACAAACCAAAGACAAAATACAGACAATACTATTTTTAGAAATGCCAACAATTTTGCATTTTATCTTAAGGGGATTGGAACTAAAATTTTTTGCCTTAGCACCATTTCCTTCAAGAAATCTGCCTTTCAGTAGACTGAACAAATATATTTAACTTTGAGGTGCTGATCCCTAGTCTTTTTTAAAAGTACTATTTAAAAAATTATCTTACAGAAAAATTTAGATTGTTTCTGTTTTAATAGTAAAGACAGAGTCTTTATTTTTAAAAGTTTTGTTTATGTTTTCACAATTGAGCAGGTAGCTCAAGCCTGAAATCCCAGAATGAGGCAGAGCACTGCCAGAAGCTCCAGGACAGCCTAAGCCACAGTGAGACACTGTCTCAGAGAAAAAAGCTGAGTGTGACGGCTCACACCTTTCATCCCAGCACTTGGGATGCTGAGGTAGGAGGATTGCAATGAGTTCAAGACCAGCCTGGGCTGTCAAAGTGAGTTCCTGGTCAGCCTGGGCTAGAATGAGACCCTGCATTAAAAAAAAAAAAAAAAAAAAAAAAAAAAAAGCCAGGTGTGGTGGCACACACCTTTAATCCCAGCACTCTGGAAGCAGAGATATGAGGATTGTCATGGGTTGCAGGCCAGCCTGAGACAACATAGTGAATTCTAAGTCAGCCTGGGCTAATGTGAGCAAAGCAATCTGATAGCCTAAATTACTACAAAGTACAGGAGTTACAATTTACTCACTGTTTATGTGTGTGAGAGAAATAGACAGGGTCTCATGTATTCCAGGTGGCCTCAAATTTATTATGTATTAACAAATGCTGGCCTTGAACTCCATGCCCCTTGCCTCCATCTCCCAAGAGCTAGGAATACAGATCTGTGCTACTACATTTGGTTAGAGATCTTAATTTGCATTATGGTATTTTTTTCCCCCTAAACAGTACCTTTTTAGCAGTTTTTTCAGATAAAATTTTATAGAGGGCAGACAAATACAGACAAAGCAGTTCTCATCAGTTGTTGATGAGAACATAATCATCCCACCTTTGCTCTAAAGAGTTTCTGTAAGGACCTGTGTATTTCCTGTCCATTTCTCATCTTTATTATTCAATACTTCCTACTGTTGGCTGTGTGTGGTAGGTTGTGTTTGACTTGGGGGGCTGTGGCAGGAGAATTCTGAGTTGCAGGCCAACCAGGGTCACAAAAAAAAAAAAAAAAGTTTTGACGATTGCCAATAGCAATTTCAAAGAATGAATTTACTTAGAAAATAGATCCTATTCACAAATCCTGGTTGGACAATAGGAAAAGAAAGTCTACCTGTAGATAAGCCTCAATTACTAAGTCAATGGTTGGCAAATTTGTAATTAGAAGAATGCATTATACAGAAAGAGCAAAGCCATACAATAAGAATATTGGAATCTCCTTATATACTGCAAAAACACTTGAACGGCACATGAATGAAATATAGTCTGGATTTTTAGAAAAACTTATGACTACTTATGACTGCCCACGGTCTTAAGACTGACTACTGAAGTGAAAACTGAATCTGTGCCTAACTAGAAAGGGCTGAATCTTTGCAGTACTGATGCAGAACCTTGGGCTTTAAGCATGGTAGCCAAACGCAGTGTCGTGGAGCTACAGCCCCAGCTCCTTCCTTTTTCTTTCTTTTTTTTTTTTTTTGGTAACTTTCTATTTTGAGAAAGGATAGTGCTGATTTCACCAGATAGGCCTTGAATTGGCAGTCCTCATGCCTCAGCCTCTCAAATAATTTTGTCATTACAGGCTTATGCCACAGACAGTTTCTTGATCTTTGGTTATAATGTCTAAAAGGACTCGTGAGACATGATTTTAAGACAGGCAAGAGGGCTAAGACAGGAGGAGAGAGCTCAAGGTCAGCACGGGTTACATAGCAAGACACTATATATAAGAAACCCAAAAGGGAGAAGGAAAAGAAAAAGGTAGGGGAAAATAGGAAATAAAAACTTGACCACGATTACTGTCATTCTTAAAATGAATGTACATATTTGTGTAGAGCTGGATAATGGAGACAAGATATAGACATGAATAGCAGATTTTTTTTTTTTTTTTTTTTTTTTCCGAGGTAGGGTTTCACTCTGGCCCAGGCTGACCTGGAATTAACTATGTAGTCTCAGGGTGGCCTCGAACTTACTGTGATCCTCCTACCTCTGCCTCCCGAATGCTGGGATTAAAGGTGCGTGCCACCACGCCCAGTGAATAGCAGATTTTTAATCTAAGAGAAAACAAGAAGAAAAGGTTAAAAATGTAGAATGAATGTACTCTGTGTGACCTTGAGGCCTGAGCAAAATGAGAACAAGAAAAATTTAGACTTTCTGGTCAAGGATGACGCATGTACACCTTGCCAAATGGAGAATTCTTTCCGATAGGGTTTTTTCTTAAAATTAAAATCTTTCTGACAGCTGTAAAACTTTTTAGGAGCAAAATTTCTCTCTTTCTCTCTTTGGTTTTGGAGACAGTCTCAGTCCAGTTCAGGCTGACCTAAAACTCATGGCAATCCTCCAACCTCAGACTCCTGAGTGTTGGGCATACACCACCACACTTGGCTTCAATTTTTCTTTTACTTCAGGTTGGCTTACACTGCTATCTATGAATTTCCAAAGTCACAGCAAGTATAGAAGGGCAGTCAGGACATGAGGCTGACACCTCTCACCTCAGCACTCAGGATGCTCAGGAATTACTGAGGCAAGCCTGGCTAGAGTGTAAAAAAATTTCTCCCCAAACAACAAAACCTGTAGAAAAACAAACTGGAAAGCTATAACTGAATTAAATCAGCTAATTCTAATCTTGTTGTACCATGGGTCAGGTTTATTTTAAGATAAAAGCAGCTAGCCGGGTGTGGTGGTGCACACCTTTTATCCCAGCACTCAGGAGGCAGAGGTAGGAGGATCACTGTGAGTTCAAGGCCATCCTGAGACTACATAGTGAATAATTACAGGTCAGCCTGAGCTAGAGTGAGACCCTACCTTAAAAAAAAAAAAAGCAGTTATGAATAAGAAAACTTAGGACCAAAACAAGATCATAAGAATTAAAGATGGGGTGGAAAAGGAAGATAGGAAACAAGAAAATGACCAATGTTAATTTTTTTTTTTTTGGTTTTTCGAGGCAGGGTCTCACTCTAGCCCAGGCTGACCTTGAACTTGCAGTGATCCTCCTACCTCTGTTTCCCGAGTGCTGGGATTAAAGGCGTGCGCCACCATGCCCGGCTACCAATGCTAAAAATTTTAAAGTCATCAAGCACGGTGGCACACACCTTTAATCCTAGCACTCAAGAAGGCCAAGGTAGGAGGATCACTGTGAGTTGGGGGCAAGCCTGAGACTACCCAGGTCAGCCTGGGTTAGAGTGAATCCCCATTTAAATTTTTTTTTTTTTTTTTTTTTTGAGGTAGGGTCTCACTCTAGCTCAGGTTGACCTGGAATTCACTATGTAGTCTCAGGGTGCCCTTGATCTTGTGGCTATGATCCTCCTGGGCCTCTGCCTCCTAAGTGCTGGGATCAAAGGCATGTGCCACCATGTCCAACAGTCCTTGTCTTAAAAGCAAGCAAGCAAGCAAACAAACAAACAAACAATAATGTTCAAACAGTGAAAAAAGAAAGCTGTCATGCATAATAAAAGCCACTTCTAGGCGGGGGGGGGGGGGGGATGGGGGGGGAGGGGCTGTAGCTCAGTTGGTAGAGTGTTTGCCTTAATAGCCTGCATGCCCTGTGTTTACTCCAGCACTGCAAAGCAGGCACAGGCGCAACCCCAGCCCCTGAGAGAAAGAGGCAGAGGAGCCACTGCAGGTTCCTTCAGGCCTGGCTGACTTAGCAGCATCTCCAAGAACTATAAAGGAACCCATAAATTCTAAGAAAATACACTCAGCTTCTGATGGGGGCATATTTAGTGACTCCGAGTTTCTCAGTGGCTTTCCTACAATTTTCATATGGGGCACAACCTGTCTTGGAGAAATCAGCATCCAGGCACTGATTACATCACAGGAATAAATATGTCAGCTGGACTTGAAGCCACACAGCATGAGACTTGCACAACTGAACAGTCTTTTCATTTTATGTCAAAGTCCATAGCACAATGAAAGCTGAGACTTAACTAGGAAGGGGCGTAAATGGATTGTACAACCATGGCTAGGTAGCATATACATGGAAATACACTTTCCTCATGTATTTCAACTCCTTATATATACACCCAACACTTAGTTTCAGGGGAGCTGAAATACTGAGCAATAGATCTTTCCTCACCAATATGACAAGGAGGCTTGCCGCACTTTGTAGAACAAGTTAATAGGTCATCTTCATGAGTAAAGTCAGCTAGTTTCCCAGGCTAAGCCCATGACACTAGCTGCTGCCAAGGGAATCTTGACCCAGTTTCATAGTTAACTTTGTTCCCCTGAAACCTCTTGGGGGGGGGGGGAGCCACTTTATTTTTTACTTTACCAAAATGAGGTTATTTCCCAGTCATAAACTATCCCCTTGGTGAGAAAATCAAGTATGTTTTGTACAGTTCTCTTAAACATAAACAGGCCTTGATCGAATTTCAGAGCAATGTTGACATCTGCTCTCTGAGCCCTAGGTATTGAACTTTATGACATTTAAGGTGATTTCCATTGCTAGGAAAGGCTGCTAGCTTATTATCTTACTTCATAATTTGTGCCACAAATTACTAGTAAAGATGAAAACTCACAGTCATAATAAATGTACACCATAAAGATAAAAAAAAAAGAATTCCATGCACTAAGGTATGAAACTGAATATAACCTTGCATTGAAGATTGCATACACCTACTGATTTTGTTGGCACATTGAAAGGAGATGCTGTGCCTACAGTTGGTGGCAGATGTCATGCAGTAATGTCCTAAAACGTCTCAATATAAATTTTATTTTAAAAAGACTAATTTTGGCATGCTATAAAATGATAGTAAGAGTAGTCATAACACTAGAAAGTAGGTTACCTCATATGAATCAAGTCAGTAGCTCATTTACACAGGATTATGCATTCAGTTAACTATACAGGGGTTACATCTTAAGTAAATTGTTTATGGAGCTTAGTGAAATTTTATATTTGAAAAATGAAATTATTTCATCCTCATGCAGGCTGAATAATAAAGACATTGGAAAGTTACCTAAGCTTTCCTTTATAATTGTTAACATGGTAACGAATTGGGAAGTCGCTTGGCTGACTTGTAGTAAAGTCAAGGATCACAGTAGGGACAAAGGCAGAAGTTTCAAAACCCAATTTGAGTGTATAAAAGAGGCAAAAGAAAAGGGGCTCTGTAATTATAGGAAATCAATAAAGTCTATGGCCATACCACCATAAATTCACCCAATCTTGGCTAATCTCAGAAGCTAGAATCTCAGAAGGGTTGGGCATGGTTAGTACTTGGGCGGGAATAAGTCAATAGAAGTATACAGGGCTGGAGAGATGGCTTAGCAGTTTTTAAGGCACTTGCCTGCAAAGCCAAAGGACCCAGGTTTGATTCCCCAGGATCCTCATAAGCCAGATGCACAAGGTGACGCATGTGTCTGGAGTTTGTTTGCAGTGGCTGAAGGCCATGGCATGTGTGCCCATTCTCTCTCTATATCTGCCTCTTTCTCTTTCTCAAATAAATAAAAAATATAAGTATACAATGTTAGACGATGAATTTGATAAGTTAATATGCCATTTCAGAACCAATTTATTTTCTTGCTTTGTAAGACCATTCTCTGAAAGTAATGTATCCAGCATACACTCACAATGCAGCAGAACCTTCTATATAAACACAGGATGTTAAAAAAAAAAAAAAAAAAAAAAAAGGAAATCATAGGACAGAAACGGTGAACTGTTCAAATTCAGGATTAAGAGTTTAACAAAGCAGGAATAGAATACAGTTCCCAAACTGGGATATTGGTTGAGTTAGTCCACTCATAGTGTTAATTGTAAAAATGGAACAGAAACATTTTATTTGAAACTTATTATTTTCACTTACTTGTTTTGGTAAATTGTACCTAATTTCCCAAACCCCAACAGTCCCGTTAATCAATATTGGTGTTTAAAGTTAAACATTAAGAATGGGGAAAGATCAAAAAGTACATTATTTACATGCATTCCAAAATGTAAAAAATAAATATAGGGCCATAAAGATAACTGAAGAAAGCTACTCATACCTTTGACATCCAGAAGTAAGTATTTTGATGATGTGTTCAGTTAAAAAAAATAACGTTATGTAGACCAAGGGTATGGATTTATCACTAGAAATAGACTTAAATTTACTGCCAGATATATTATCATGGCTTATTTAGAAGGTAATTTTATTATTTTAAGAAAATATTTGCAAAGGAATCTTTTAGGGTTTTAATTTTTCATGCTTACTGTATCATGGGTGGTGATTTCAAGGAAAAATAAAAATAATAAGAATGCATTGGAAGGATGGATAGAGGGATGGATGGAAAGATTTTATCCATTGAATATGTCAAGAGAACCATTAGTAGTGGGTAAAAGGTCGTATCACAAGGATATATTCCTGATAGTCTAGTACTAGTAAATATCTCATTTGAAGCAGCCGACACACACAAAAAAATTTAATATACTCACATGTATAACGAACCTTAGGCTCAAAAAATACATGTTTTTAAACAGAAATCCAAGGCACACAAAATACTAAAAGAAGACAGTGAATTGCCCTATTTTACATATTCAGGAAGCAGACCTCCATTCATACAAGATGATAGTCTGTTAGAGGACACTTCCTTATTTACAGTCCCTTCATATCCTTTACTTATTCAAAACTTCAGACTTACACTTTGCACCATATATTATTTTAATAAGTTACAATGAGTTTTTCTATAGAGAGCTCACTAGAGCTGTTTGCTTTTGCACCAAAATTATGACTGTGGTTACTTGTGGGCTTCCTATGGCATTTCCAAAGGAGAAGCACCGTTAGGGTTTCTGTACTGCCAAAGAAGCTGACACTGAATGTCATAGCACCTCCGCGTTTTAACAGAATCAAGTTTATCAATGAAAGTTCTTAGCTCTAAACTTTTTTGGGGGGAGGGGGTAATCCTCATTGTTGGGGTAAAAACATGAATCAAGCCAAGCATGGTGGTGCACGCCTTTAATCCCAGCACTCCCAGCAGAGGTAGGAGGATCGCTGTGAGTTCAAGGCCACTCTAAGACTACATAGTGATTGCAGGTCAGCCTGGGCTAGAACGAAACCCTACCTTGAGGTGTGTGTGTATGTGTGTGTGTGGGCGGGTGTCTGAATCAATACAGCAATGGAAAAAATAATGGGAACATTAAAATGAACTGAATGACAATTTTCCCATTTTCTAGAACATAGAAAAGTATTATAGAATACAGAGTTGCCATTTTCCTGAACTCAAGAGGTTAAGACCAAAATTAAACACATTTACTACTTGACTTGTGCCTAGGAACAGTACTGATAATAAAGAATTTGTTTGCAGAAGATTTCTATAGGATTATTTTTTTCTCATTTTAGATTAGAATGAATTTCAGAATAATAAAAGTATAGGGAGAGAATAATTTGAGTACACTTAATAAATCAGAAAAGCCCACTTTTAAGTTTAAAAATTAATATTGGTGATGCTTCTTAATTCCAATTTTTAGAGATCATCACTTATTTTATATAAGTAGCTAATATATATATAATGTGAAACATAAACCATATATTACTTGAATACATATCATAGTTAATAAGATGGAACTCTACACAGCAAGAATAAATGATTTCTCTTGTATGCAAATATGCACAAACAATAGACAATAGTATTCTACTATACTATTTCAAGTTACTTTAAAAATAGAAAGTGCTTTTAAAATATATATATTTACAGTTTATGAACAGCCTCCAACCATTACTAACAATGAAGTATTTTATACAGAAGAAATGTTTTAAGAGAAAAAAGCATTTCATTGGTTTATTTCAAAGGAATATGCCAAATTTCTAGCAATGATTGGAAGATGTTGGAACACTGGCACCATGAAATGAGAACTCAGCTTATTTTTTTTTTTAACTGTGTTGATGTGGTTAAGCACCAGGAGCTGTGTAGAGTTAATACTGTTTGATTTTTACAGCACAGAACATGAACCTGTTAAAATTCTCTAGAAATGACTGTTTGATAGTAAACAAAATTTAAAGCACCAAACTGAGTGAATTCTATTAACACCTAACCAAAACGTTTCTTTATGCATTTTAAACTATAAAACATTAATTTTTGCTTGAAATGTGCACCTTCTACGAATTGTCAAAATATAGTCACAGTTAAGTACCCACCCCAATTGTGAAATTTTTACCTCCGACTTGAAATGGGTGAGATGAAGATAGAGTAAACAGCAACAGGACTTTCTGGTGAACAGCACCTTAAAAAATACACTGCACTAACAAAGGCATTAGGAAGGGGAGAAAAGCCATCAGACCCAGTGATTGTAGGGCCCCGCCACGTGCGTGAGCGCGTACGGGGACACGGTGACCACGTGGTCGTGGGTCAGCGTCACCGCGACACGAGAAGGAATTTGGTTCAGTTCGTTGACTTCAGGGGTCGCTTCTACCCCCTCAGTAGCTGCCTGGTCTGTCTGCTCGGAGACCTTCACTTTCTTGGCTTTGCAGTCTTTGGACTCATACTTAATCCTGTTGAGCTCAAAGCCGTGCTGCGGCTTGTTGAGGTTCTTGTGCTGGTAGTAGACGAGGGAGAGGCGCGTGGGGTGGTTGCGGTTGGGGTTCCGCACCCGGGTGGTGGCGTGCAGCTCGCGGCGGGCGCACTCGATGAGCACCGAGCCGTGGGTGGGCGCGATGGCCACCCCGCCCACGCTGGGATCCAGGATGACGGGCTCGGTGTCCGACCAGTACTCGTCAATGCGCGGCGCCCGCTCCCCGCAGGGGGACTCGGGGCTCTCTGGCTCCGGCCCTTCCGAGAGCGGCTCTTCCGCATCCCGGCGCTGCTTGCCTTCTTCCGCCGGGCAGGAGCGGGCAGCGAGTGCCGCGGGCTGCTGCTGGTCGGCCGCCTGGCAAGGAGGCTGCCCAGCGGGCCCGGGGGGAGGTTCAGAGCAACCGAGGGGACCTGGCACTGGAGGAGACAGGGCGGGAAGAGGAGCCGCGTCACCAGGCCGCCCAGGGTCCGCGCACTCCCCGGCTACCGCCACAGCACCACTGTGACCTCCGGAAGGCGCCGTGCACTGGGGAATGGCACTCTTCTCTGAAAACCCACTCGAGGCCGTTTGGTTGTACCTACATGGAGATGCGTTCGTGGAGGAAGCAGCTGTGGGCAAGAAGCCTGGAGAAGGGCTTGCCTCTTTCACGGGGTGAGGAATGGATGGAACCGATGAATAGCTTTTAGTGTTGTCTGAACCTTGGAAGATAAAATGGGGTTTAGTTTCACTACCCATTCCACGTGGCACCGTCTCACAATTAGCACGTAAACTGTGAAGTGTTTCAACAAATGTAAAAATACATGGGAATTATTTTAGTAGTTGCTGGTGCATGGCCTTAATCCCAGCACTCACAGGCCAAGGGAGAAGGATCACTGTGAGTTGAAGGCCAGCCTGAGACTACATAGTGAATTCCAGGTCAGCCTAGGCTAGAGAGAGACCCCACTTCAAAAATAAATAATTAAAGTTAAAAATAAATGAAGAAGCCGGGCATGGTGACCCACCCCTTTTATCCCAGCACTTGGGAGGTAGAGGTAGGAGGACCACTGTGAATTCGAGGCCACCCTGAGACTACATAGTGAAATCCAGGCCAGCCTGAGCTAGAACAAGACCTTACCTTGAAAAACCAAATAAATAAATAAATAAATGAAGAAAACAGAAGGGATCAATGTTATTTTTTTTTTAAACAAGAAAGAAGAGGAGAAAATAGGAAAAGTAGACAAGTACATAAAATTTCAACCGACGTTATCAAGAAAATATGTCTTGGAAACTGGGCATGGTGGCACATGCCTTTTAATCCCAGCACTCCAGGAAACGAGAGGTATGAGGATTGCCTTGAGTTTGAGGTCAGCCTAAAACTACATAGTGAATTCCAGGTCAGCCTAGGCTAGAATAAGACCCTACTTCAAAAAAAACAAACAAAACCCTAAAATTCAAAAAAAAACACCCCCCAAAAAAGAGCATGAGAGAGAGAAAGAAAATATAACTTGTATGTGGTGCATGCACCTGAAGTTTGTTTGCAGTGGTGAGAGGCCCTGACAAACATCTTGCATGTCTTTCCACTACGGAACCCTCAACATTACAACCATGACTAATCCCAGAATGCCTACAGCAATGAGAGGCAGAGCCATGAAAATACCAAAGGTGGGAACAGCAATGGTGAGAGACTATCTCAAAAGAAGGTGGAACAACGAGCCGGGCGTGGTGGCGCACGTCTTTAATCCCAGCACTCGGGAGGCAGAGGTAGGAGGATCCATAGTGAATTCCAGGTCAGCCTGGGCTAGAGTGAGACCCTACCTCGAAAAACAAAAACAAAAACAAAAACAAAAACAAAAAAAAAAAAAAAAAAAGGCAGAACAAGAGGAGAAATACCCAAGGTTTTCCTTTGTTTCCTTTGACCCTGATATTTGTGCCATGGAATGTACATGTCCCCCAATAAATAAAGAAATACATAAAATAAATCAAATTGCTTCTGAGGTGTAGAAAAAAATAAGAACCTATCTCAGTGCTATTAAAGTCAAACATCTAACATTTACACTTGATCTTGCTCTAGCCAAGGCTGACCAGGAATTTACAGTATAGTCTCAGGCTGGCCTCGAACTCACAGTGCTCCTCCAACCTCAGCCTCCGCAGTGCTGGGATTCGAGGCATGTGCCACCTTACCAGGACACCATTACATTTAAAATAGGACTCTTCATCCTGCTAGTCTAAAAGTGAACTTCGCGCCCCCTACCTGCCGTTTACGCCTATTCTTCAGCTGCCAGTTACTATATCCTTCTAGGTTCCTAAGACCAACAGCTCCCAACAACCCTGCACCTTGCTTTTTGTCTGTACATAATCCCTCATCCCTCAGATGGCAGCAAAGGCAAAGAGTGCATGTCGCAGCCGTCTCTGCATGGAAGCACGTGCCCAGACCTCACCTGGGACTGGCACCAAGGCTCCGTGATTGCTGCTGCTCAGGTCGGCTTCGCTGGTCCTCTGCTTGGCTCGGGGCGGCTGCTGCCTCTCCAGGGCCCTAATCTTCCTGTCCGGGGCCTCTGTCATCATGGACGTTCTCTTCTTCCCACAGCGTGGCACAGGCTGGGTGAAACGTGTCTTTTTCTGACGGGTGGGCTTGAGAACCTGGATGGCCCCTGATTTGATTTTGGCCTCCATCCCTTCCACGGAGCCAAACTCATCAGTGTCTGCAAGCTTATACAGCGGGAGCACATGGAGCTGCTCGTCATCAGGAACCACTCCCAGGGAGCGGTTATCCTCCCGGGTCAACGTACACACCTGAGGGAAGGAGGAAGGGACAAGAGCAAGGGCTTAACAGCCATCCTGGCTAAGCCTACCTTGTCTATGCTTCCTCTGGAAAAGCTGCTTGTACTCCATTTTCACCTTGCATATTAATATTTACAAAAGGTCTGCCGGCCATGGTGACGCACACCTTTAATCCCAGCACACAGGAGTCAGGAGTAGGAGGATCGCCTTTTATTCAAGGCCACCCTGAGACTACAGAGTGAATTCCAGGTCAGCCTGGGATAGAGAACCTACCTAAAAATAAATAAATAAATAAATAAATCTATGTATCTATCTGGGCCTGGAGAGATGGCTTAGCAGTTAAGGTGTTTGCCTGCAAAACCAAAGGACTCTGGTTTGATTCCCCAGGACTTGTGTTAGCCAGATGCTCAAGGGGGCGCATGTGTCTGGAGTTTCTTTGCAGTGGTTGGAGGCACTTACATGCCCATTCTTTCTCTCTCTCAAGTAAATAACTAAAATAAAATATATTGGGCTACAGGGATGGTTTAGCGGTTAAGGTGTTTGCTGCAAATCCAAAGGACACAGGTTCGATTCCTCAGGACCCGTGTTAGCCAGATGCACAAGGGAGTGCACATTGGAGTTCGTTTATAGTGACTGGAGACCGTGATGCGCACATTCTTTCTCTCTTTCTGTCAAATAAATCAATAAATACTATTCAGTGGTTATAATGAACAAAGTATAATTTTGAGTTCTGTAAAATATGATCATAGTTTAAAACATACAAATTTACTCGTGCATTTCTTCTCTGCTCCCTTCCTATTTTTTTTTTTTTTTGTTTGTTTGTTTTGTTTTCTTTTTTCAAGGTAGGGTCTCACTCTAGCTCTGGCTGACCTAGAATTCACTGTGTAGTCTCAGGGTGGCCTTGAACTCATGGCAATCCTCCTATCTCTGCCTCCTGAGTGCTGGGATTAAAGGTGTACGCCACCATGCCTGGCTCCTTCCTATTTTTTAAAATATATGTTTATTTGCAAGAAGAGAGAGAAAAAAATATTAATTAGAGAGAGTAAATAGGCACATCAGAGCCTGGTGCAACTGTAAATGAGTTCCAGATACATGTGCCACTTTGTGCATCTGGCTTTATATGGATACTGGGGAAATGAAACCAGGCTATCAAGCTTTGTAAGAAAGTGCCTGTAACCATTGAGCAATCTCTCCAGCCTACCCCCCCCCCATTCATTCTCGTTTTCTTTTTTTTTTTTAATAATTATTTTACTTATTTATTTGATTCCAGCTCTTGACTTTTATTTTATTTTATTTTATTTATTTATTTTATTTTATTTTTGAAGTAGGGTCTCACTCTAGCCCAAGCTGACCTGGAATTCACTCTGTATTCTCAGATTGGCCTCGAACTCACAGGATCCTCCTTCCTGTACTTCCCAAGTGCTGGGATTAAATGTGTGCGCCACCACGCCCAGCTTGAGGTAAGCAATTTAACTGGTAGTCCATCTCTCTACCCAATTCTAATTTTCTTAACACAGGCTCTTATGTAATTCAGGGTGGCTTCCAAGTCATTATCAAACCCCGGGCTAGCCTTGACATCCTGATCTTGCAGCCAGCATTGTCCCTAGGCTAGGTTGACAATTGTGGCATATGTGCTCAACACCTGTGCTCTTCTCCGATCATTCCTAGTCTTCTGACATGTTCTAAATTTACTTCTGGGGCTGGGGAAATGGCTCAGTATGTTAAAGGAACTGCTTACAAAGCCTGCCAGCCTGTGTTCAATTACCAAGCCACCCATGTAAAGCCAAATGAACCACATAATGCAAGCATCTGGAGTTCACTTTCAATAGCAAGAGGGTCATTCTAGAGATCTACTTCTACCTCCTGAGTGCTGGGATTAAAGCTGTGCCCCACCATGTGAGGCCATTTACTTATTTGAGAGAGAGATAGACAGAAGCAAATAGAAAGAATGGGCACACTGAGGCTTCTAGCCACTGCATCTCTCCAGCCCCCAATTACTAATTTAAAAAATATATATCTTTATTTTTATTTATTTATTAGAGAGAGAAGGCATGCCAGAGCCTTTAGCCACTGCAAACAAACTACAGACGCATGCACCACCATGTGCATCTGGCTTATATGGGAGCTAGAGAATAGAACTTGGGTCCTTAGGCTTCATAGACAAGCACCTTAATGGCTAAGCCATCTCTACAGCCACCATTAACATATTTTTGAAGCAGGGTTCCTCCATCTAGCCAAGGATATCCTTTCCTCAGCCTTTCCAGTCTTAAATCATCAGGTATTCCTACCCTGCATAAAAAATACCACAATTCAACATGTAATTCAAATCTTTCAACAAAATATTTGTTTAATCCTTGCCGGGCATGGTGGTGCACGCCTTTAATCTCAGCACTCGGGAGGCAGAGGTAGGAGGATCACCATGAGTTTGAGGCCACCCTGAGACTACACAGTGATTTCCAGGTCAGCCTGAGCTAGAGTGAGACCCTACCTCAGAAAAGCAAAAAAAAAAAAGTTTTAAGAGACCCTGGTAAGCCCATATGTAAGTCTGTCTATTTCATGTAAGTAAATATAAGTAAATTAAATTTTTTTCCAAGGTAGGTTCTCACTCTAGATCAGGAATTCACTATGTAGTCTCAGGGTGGCCTTGAGCTCATGGTGATCCTGCCTCCTGAGTGCTGGGATTAAAGGTGTGTGCTACCACACATGGAAAAAAGGTTTTTTTAGTAAAAATATTTTTAGGGCTGGAGGGATGGCTTAGCGGTTAAGGTGCTAGCCTACAAAGCTAAAGGACCCAGGTTCGATTCCCCAGGACCCACCTAAGCCAGATGCAAAGTGGTACAGGCTTCTGGAGTTCGTTTGCAGTGGCTGAAGGTCCCATTCTCTATCTGCCTCTTTCTCTCTCAAGTAAAAATAAAATTATATATCTATATCTATCTATCTATATATTTTAAATGATTGTTCTATAAAACAATCCCACAGAAGGACTGCACATACAGCAAAGAAAACTCATGCAGGTGCTTACCACAGTGCTTCCATTATTCATGTTGTGGATGTCCCTGTGAGGATGGGCACAGAAGTCTAAACAGGCAGTGACCCCAGAAAACGGACGCCCTTCCTTGCTGCCGAGTCGACATTCTCGGGCAACATGTTCATATTCTACCTGAAGAAAAGAAATCAAAAGGCATAAAACAGTTAGAATCACTCTTCTTTTTTTTTCCCTTTCTTGCAGGTAAGGTCTTGCTGTAACCCAGGGCTAACCTGGAATTCACTATGTAGTCTCAGGGTGGCCTACAACTCAGCAAACCTACTTCTGCATCCTGAGTGCTGGGATTAAAAGCATGCACCACCATGCCCAGCTAGAATCACTTAATAAAGACTAAACTTGCCAGGTGTGGTGATGCACACATTTAATCCCAGTACTCAGGAGGCAGAAGTAGGAAGATTGTTGAGTTCTAGGCCAGCCTGGGAATACAGTGTGGTCAAGGTCAGCATGGACTAGAGTGAGACCCTACCTCAGAAAAAAACAAAAGGAAAAATAAAACAATTCCTAAAACATTCAACTCATGACAAAGTTTCAACCATATCTAAGGGTCAGAATAAAAGTTTCCAAATAAAGGTTAAAAAACAAAGCAAACAGCCGGGTGTGGTGGCACACACCTTTAATCCCAGCACTGGGGAGGCAGAGGTAGGAGGATTGCCTTCAAGGCCACCCTGAGACTCCATAGTGGATTCCAGGTCAGCCTGAGCTAGAGTGAGACCCTCCCAAAACAAAACACAAAGCTAACAAACAAAAAATTCCAAAACACACCTGATTTTGGTAAGCAACTGGAGCCATTTGCTTATAAACTGGAGCTAATTCTGTTGCCAAACTCTGTAAATTATCTTCAAGGTTTTTTTCCTAAAGGAAAAAATAGTCCATACAAGTTAATTTAGAATGACAGACACAGAAAGAGTTTAATATATAAAAACGTCAGTATAAACAATTCCTGAAAGAGTAGCTGATGCAACATGAATAAGTGTCAAGAACATAGGATAGGGCTGGAGGGATGGCTTAGTGGTCAAGGCGCTTGCCTGCAATGCCAAAGGACCCAGGATCGATTCCCCAGGACCCATGTAAGCCAGATGCACAAGGTGGCGCATGTGTCTGGAGTTCATTGGCAGTGGCTGCAGGCCCTGGAATGCCCATTCTCTGTCTCTATGTGTGTGTGTGTGTGTCTTTCTCTCTCTCTTTCAAATCAATAAATTTTTTAAAGTAGAGGATAATTTATGTACTCTTTTTAAAAATATTTTATTTATTTATGAGAGAGAAAGAGACAGATAGAGAAAGAGAGAATGGGCACTCCAGGGCCTCTAGCCACTGCATACAAACTACAGACACATGTGGCCCTTGTGCATCTGGCTTACGTGGGTCCTGGGGAATCAAACCCGGGTCCTTAGGCTTTACAGACAAATGCTGTAACCGCTAAGCCATTTCCCCAGTCCCTTTTTTTTTTTTTTTGAGGTAGAGTCTCACTCTAGCCCAGGCTGACCTGGAATTCACTCTGTAGTCTAGGGTGGCCTTGAACTCATGGCAATCCTCCTACCTTTGCCTCCCTAGTGCTGGGATTAAAGGCGTGTGCCACCACGCCAGGCCTTATGTACTCTTTCTTACTTGGTATTGTTAATGTGTATGTATGTGGACTGTAAGCATGTGGAAATGAGAGGATAGATAACCTTGGTGTGTTAGTCCTCTCCTTCCATTTTGCTATTTTGTTTGAGATATCTCTAATGTTTCTCTCTCTCTCTTTTTTCTTTTTTTCTTCGAGGTAGGGTCTCACTCTAGCCCAGGCTGACCTGGAATTCACTATGTATTCTGAGGGTGGCCTTGAACTCACGGCAATCCTCCTACCTCTGCTTCCCAAGTGCTGGGATTAAAGGGGTACGCCACCAAGCCCTGCTAATGTTTCTCTTTTTTAAAAAGAAAATTTTATTTTGTTATCCATTTATTTTAGAGAGAGAGAGAGAAAGAAAGGGAGAATGGCCATGTCAGGGCCTCTAGCCACTGCAAACGAATTCCAGACACATGTGTTATCTTGTGCATCTGGCTTATAGGGTACTGGGGAATTAAACTGGAGTTCTTGGGCTTTGCAGCCAAGCACCTTAATTGCTAAGCCATCTCTCCAGCCCTCATGTACATCTTTTTTTACTTAATATTATTTGTGTGTATGTCTGTGGGGGGGAGGTGCCTGTGGATTTTAAGCCTGTCAGATATATCTTTTTACTGCTATGAGCATCAGTCTAGTTTACTGATTTTTCCTGCTGTACCTACTGTCACTACAGGCGTCTTGAGATGACAGACACCTGTGTCACGTTGCTCCAGCTGCTATGGGAGGGGTGGCGCTGGGATTGAACTTGTTTGTAAATGTGTGGGGCAAGCATTTTTATCTGCTGAGCCACCGCGCAACCCTTAAATTGTGTGTCCTTTCTTAATCTGAAGTACTAGAAGTTGTCATGCTGTAAACAAACATTATTACATGCACTGAAAGTTTAGTGGGCTAGGGGTCGTGGCGCACGCCTTTAATCCCAGTACTTGGGAAGCAGAGGTAGTAAGACCTCTGTGAGTTCGAGGCTACCTCAAGACTACATAGTGAATTCCAGGTCGGACTGGGCTACAGTGAGACCTTACCTGGAAAAACAAAAAAATAAAAATAATAATAACAACAAAAGCAACAACAAAATTACATGTATATAAAATCCATCTCCAGCCAACTATGGTGGCACTCATGCCTTTAATCCAAACAATCCAGGGGCCTAAGTAGGTGGCTCACTGTGAGTTTGAAGCCAGCCTGAAACTACATAGTGAACTACAGGTCAGCTTGGCTACAGTGAGACCCACCTTGAAAAAAAATACCCATTTCTACCCAGACATGGTTGTGCATGCCTTTAGTCCTGACCCTAGGGAAGCTGAGGTAAGAGTTCAAACTCAGAGATCTGCTTCCAAAAAAATTATCTCTAGCTTACTTTGGTGCCTCAACCTGAGAGAAACTTTATAATGATGTAGAACACGTAGCGGGTTTTGATTATGTTTCTTAACTCCAGCTAAAATACTGGTTCAGGGGGCTGGAGAGATAAATGGCTTAGCAGTTAAGGTACTTGCCTGCTGCAAAGCATAAGGAACCAGGTTTCATTCCCCAGTACCCACTTACAATTAAAAATAATCAAGGGCTGGAGAGATGGCTTAGCAGTTAAGTGCTTGCCTGTGAAGCCTAAGGATCCCGGTTTGTGGCTCAATTCCCCAGGACCCACGTTAGCCAGATGCACAAGGGGGTGCACGCATCTGGAGTTCGTTTACAGAGGCTGGAAGCTCTGGCGTGCCCATTCTGTCTCTGTCTCTGTCTCTCTCTCTCTCTCTGCCTTCTTCTCTCTGTCGCTCTCAAATAAATAAACAAACAAAAAAATTAAAAAAAATAATCAAGCTTATAGTCATCAATGACATAGCAATACTAAACAATATAAAAATATAATAATATGCTAATAAACCTAACATTTACATACAAATAAGTGCTGTTATATCACAGAAAGAAATTTAATTAATTAATTTATTTATTTTGGTTTTCTAGCCCAGGCTGACCTGGAATTCACTCTGTAGTCTCATGCTGGTCTCAAACTCACAACAATCCTCCTACCTCTGCCTCCCGAGTGCTGGAATAAAGGTGTGTGCCACCATACCCAGCAAGAAATTTGAAACGGTGAATATTTTGTTTTTTGCTTTACAAGGTAGAGTCTTCCTCTAACCCAGGCTGACCTGAAATTCACTATGTAGTCTCAAGCTGGCCTCAAATTCATGGAGATCCACTTACTTCAGCCTTCCAAGTTCTGGGATTAAAAGTGTGCACCAACAGGCCCGGCTCATCTGTAAATCTTACGGGAACACTGAGACCACATTATATGTGTTCTGGGCATGGTATCTTGTTTACTTTTCAGGAGTTTTATATGTCCATTAGTAAAGTTCTATGGTTTCTTAAAGCACTGCCCCCAAAAGCCAGATATACTACCTGTTAGACTTTCAGATTTTTTGTTAATATTAAAGGGATTTTCAAAAGTGTTTTATTTTCTACTGATTATTGATGTTAGAAAGTTTTAGAAAAGAGAAAATCAAATTACTTACAAATCACAGTTCAAATTCTTTTATGGTAATAGCTAAGAAATTGCAAATATGCTAAATTTTTTAAAAATTATTTTATTTTTAAATTATTTTTGTTTATTAGAGGGGCTGGAAACACGGCTTAGAGGTTAAGGCACTTGCCTGAGAAGCCAATGGATCTACATTCAATTCCCCAGAACCCACATAAGTTGATGCACAAGGTCATGCATGAGTCTGGAGTTCATTTGCAGTGGCTGAAGGCCCCGGCGCGCCCATTCTCTATCTGCCTCTCTTGTCCCTCATTCAGATAAATAAAATAAAAATTTATTTATTTATTAGAGACAGAGAGGAGAGAGAGATGGGCATGTCAGGGCCTCTAGCCATTGCAGATGATCTCCAGATGCATGCGCTACCTTGTGCATCTGGCTTACGTGGGTTTTGGGGAAATTGGACCTGGGTCCTCAGGCTTTGCAGGCAAGTGCCTTAATCGCTAAGCCATCTCTCCAGCCTACTAAATACCTTTGATGATCACTTTATAGAGTTCATTAAGAACACCTGAGCTTTTCTAAAGGCTGTAAGGTGATAACAACTACGTCACATACTTAGATTAACTATACCTGGCTTATGAAGTGCTTCTTATTTTCTTGCGTTCTGATGATTTAACACCTTTTGCTGGATTACAGTGTTGTTTTCCTTAGAAACGTTTTTTCTTCCACAATTGATTAAATATATAATTTGTTTGCATTCATTAAAAATTACTTTTACATATCAATATTTTTTAGGGGGTGGGATACTGTTTAGAATGGTGTTTTCCAAGCTGTGAGGCATGACTTATCCATTGATAGTCAAGTTATTATTCTAGGTGATATCTGGAGTTCTATGAGGTGAAGGTCTCAAGCTGGCCTGGAATTTTTAGAGAATGACCTCCACCTCCGCCTCCAGGCACTAGGACTGTAGGTATGGATCACATGAAAGGTTTAAAGTTTAATCCATCAGATACAAGCATATGAAAATGTTAGTTGTCTTATATGTAATTAGGCTGTCATTTTCTGATAATTTCAGCCTGTTTACTCTTGACATTGCAATGATTATTCAGTGACTTGCAATATAAAATGGTTTTTGGTTGCTGTTCCACCTTTGGAAATCACCATTCTTTGTGTTAAATTAATCTATAAATTCTATTTGCCCAAACAAAGCACTGAAACTCTCCCACGCTTAGCCCCACTGCCTCCCTGCCCCCAACGTGATAGTAAGTTCTTGTTTTAACTTTAAAAGCATAACAGTATAAATTTGACCAAATGCTTTGCTCACCACGGCCTTGTGTTCCGGACAGACTCGTTCCGGTTTCATATATCTTCTTTTTCGATTACGTCCTCTAGTAATTCTTTCATAGTAGGTCTGCGGGCAGTAAACTTTCTGAGTCTTTAAAATACTGGCAAAGGGCTTTTTTTCTACTTGGATTGGCTACAAAATTCTAGTTTCTTTGAGCAATAATTCCTTATGGGGGTGGGGAGCAGAACAAGGGAGAACCAAGGGAAGCTGAAATTTGGAGCTATTTGAAACCTTGATGATTTACTTACAGATTATTTAGTGGGCTGGCTGGCTTTCTTTCTTTCTTTCTTTCTTTTTTTTTTGGTTTATTGAGGTAGGGTCTCACTCTAGCTGAGGCTGACCTGGAATTCACTATGTAGTCTCAGGGCGGCCTTGAACTCACAGTGATCCTCCTACCTCTGACTCCTGAGTGCTGGGATTAAAGGTGTGCACCATCACGCCCGGCTTTTTTTTTTTTTTTAACGTCACTGAAGCAACAGGCTGACCAGGTACTTACTCTATGGTCCAGGCTGGCCTTGAACTCACAGTGATCTTATCTTAGCCCCCAAGTGCTGGGATAAAAGGTGTGTGCCACCACACCTGGCTATGCATTTCCTTACTATTTTATTGTTTTTATTTTTATTTTTGTTTTGAGGTAGGGCCCTGCTCTAGTCCAGGCTGTCCGGTGATTCACTATATAGTCTTAGGCTGGCCTTGAACTCACAGCGATCCTCCTACCTCTATCTCCCAAGTTCTGGGATTGAAGGTGTGCACCACCACACCTGGCTTACTAATTTTTAATATGTAATTACATTAGTGTTTCATTAAAAATTTAAAGACTATATTTGTATACCTTTAGGGTAATCAAATATAAAAAGGATGCTTACATGTATGGGAGAACTTGGATCAATTCTGAATCTTCTGGGCCTTGGACTCCTCCCAAATTTACACCCGTTGAAATACATGCTCCAGGAACAGCCAAAGGAGAAGGAAGCACCACATGTCTCTGGGTTGACGCCCTGACAGGTGCAGGTGCGGCTGCAAGACAGCGATCCCAAGAGTCAACCCGGAAAGCACGGTTTCCCTCCCACAGGGCGCCTGCGGTCGGTGCATGAGCCGAGAAAGCAAGTAGCAAACACGCCATAGTTTCATCACTTCATGTCATTTTCGTCATATTTTTGGAAACTGACTCATTATGTGGCCCTGGCTGGCATGAAACTTGATGCTCTCCTACTCCACATCCACTTATGACCCACATTTTACTATTTCATAGCTAATATTTCACTAAAATGTTTTTTCAAGATTGTAAATTAAAATCTAAAATATCCATCGCAGGCTGGAGATATGACTTAGAGGTTAAAGCGCTTGCCTGCAAAGCCAAAGGACCCAGGTTCGATGCCCCAGGACCACGGAAGCCAGATGCACAAGGGGGTATCTGGAGTTCATTTGCAGTAGCTGGAGGCCCTGGTGTACCCATTCTCTCTCTGCCTCTCTCTCGATCTCTGCTTCTTTCTCACTCACTTACTCTCTCTCTCTCAAATAAATAAATAAAAATAAAATAAAAATTTGGAGATATCCAAAGTACGGAAATACAATACCAGGATCATACTCCATGATTTACAGTGAGGTAAAAATGAATACATGATTATCTCCTTAGACTTTAGCTCCTTCATGTCCAAAATGACAGATTTAATTAATTTTTTTTCTTTTTTGAGACTGATAAGAAGTGAAAGGATGTGATATATTGGAGGTACAATCACTGTCAACTCAAAAGGAACCATTAAGCTAGACTCTATAGTAAACACGACAATACTCAGATTATAAGTAAAATGACATGAAACAAAGGAAATACTATCTAGCATTCTATGAACTGACGAAATATAAACACTAAGGGTTACAGATGACATTAGAGTGTTCATCTAGCATGTTGAAACCTTGAGTTTCAGTCCCATACCAAGTAGAAAGGAAAAAAAATTCCTAAAGATATTTATTTATAGGTTTGTTTATTTACTTATTTTCTCTGGTGCTGAAGAATGAACCCACAACCTTCTAAGTGCTAAGTAGATCTACCTCTAATGTTAGCGTTATATTTTTAATTTTTATTTATATACTCAGTTTTGGGGTGTGTATATATATATGAGTGCAGGTCCATTTGTGAAGGTCATTGGAAAACGTTTGGGTGTGATTCTTTATTCTCCACCTCATCTGAAACAGGGCCTGTCAGACTGTGGGTAGGCTGTGAGTATAGGAGACTTGCAGCTGCTGATTTTTGACATGGAGTCAGGGGTTCTAAACTCAGGTACACATACGTTCAAAGAAAGCACTTTATGTGGGCTGGAGAGATGACTTAGGGGTTACCACACCTGCCTGCAAAGCTTAATGACTTGGGATTCAATTCCCCAGTACCCACCACATAAAGCCAGATGCACAAAAGTGGCACATGCTTCTGGAGTTTGTTTGCAGTGGATAGAGGCCCTGGCATGCCCAATTTCTCTGTCTCTTCTGTTTCTCTGCTTGCAAATAAATAAATAAAAATGATATCAAGGGCTGGAGAGATGGCTCATCAGTTAAGGCATTTGCTTGTGAAGCCTAACGACCCAGGCTTGATTCCCCAGTACCCACGAAAGCCAGATGCATAAAGTGGTACATACATCTGAAGTTCGCTTGCAGTGGCTAGAGGCCCTGGTGTGCCCTTTCTCTGTCCCTTTTTCGTTCTGCTTGCAAATAAGTATTTTTTTAATTTTCTTTTTTTTTTTTAAAGAGAGGGCTGGAGAGATGGCTTAGCAGTTAAGGCGTTTGCCTGTAAAGCTAAAGGATCTATGTTCAATTCCTCAGGATCCATGTAAGCCAGATGCAGAAGGTTGCCCATGCATATGGAGTTTATTCGTAGTGGCTGGAGGCCCTGGCATGCCCATTATCTCGTTCTCTATTCATCTCTCTCTCTCTCTCAAATAAATGTCATCTCCCTCATCTGTGATTTTTTTTTTTTAATTTATTTAAAGGAAAATACTACAGAAGTTTCTAGAACAAAAGTACTTTATAGGCAGGTGTGGTGGCGCACACCTTTAATCCCAGTACTCGGGAGGCAGAGGTAGGTGGATCACTGTGAGTTCGAGGCCACCCTGAGACTCCATAGTGAATTCCAGGTCAGCTTGGGCTAGAGAGTGAGACCCTATCTAGAATGACCAAAAAAAAAAAAAAAAAAATTATAAAAAGCAGGAAAATTATATGATATTGCTTATACAGAATACAATAAGAAAGACTCAACATGGTGGTACATGTACATTACACAGTCAGAAAAGCAAGAACTTTGAGTTCATCCTTATCTATATATTAAGCACAAGGCAAGCCTGGAATGGGCTATGAGAAACCTTATCTCAAATCACATATTAAAAGAGCCAGGCATGGTAGCACATGCCTTTAATAGCAGCACCCCGGAGGCAGTGATAGGAGGATTGCCAGATGCACAAAGTGGTGCATATGCATTTGGCATTCACTTGCAATGGCTAGGGGCGCTAGTGGACTCATTCATTTTCTCTCTCTCTCTTTGCAAATAAATTAATTAATTAAATTAAAAAAAAAAAAAACAACAGATGGGGCTGGGGAGATGGACTAACACTTAAGTCACTTGCCTGCAAAGCCAAAGGACACAGGTTTGATTCCCCAGGACCCACGTAAAGCCAGATGCACAAGGTAGCACGTGCGTCTGGAGTTCATTGGCAGTGGCTGGAAGTCCTAGCACCCCATTCTCTTTCTCTCTCTCTCAAATAAATAAACAAAAATAGGGGCTGGAGAGATGGCATAGCAGTTAAGGCACTTGCCTGCAAAGCCAAAGGACCTAGGTTCGATTCCCCAGTACCCATGTAAGGCAGATGCACATGGTGGCACATGCATCTGGAGTTTGCTTTCAGTGGCTAGGAGCCCTGGAGTGCCCATTCTCTCTCTCTCTTTACCTCTCTGTCTCAAATAAATAAATCATAATAAAAAAATAAACTAGACAAAACAAAACAAAGATACCCTTCCAAAACACATAACACCGACTTTCCCTACATAGTATTAAAATATAGGATAGTGAGGGGATAGATTCAGATTGGTGGCTGTTACCATGGCCACTACTCGAGTTCTATCTCTAGCACAATCAAATGAAATGAAATAAAGCCAAAAGTTACAGTTTAAAGGCCAGAGAGAGTGCTCAGCACTTAAAGGCGCTTGCTTTCAAAGCTTGATGACCCTGGTTCAATTCCCTAGTACCCATATAAAGCCAGATGCCCAAAGTGGTGCATGCATCTGTAGTTCAATTGCAGTGGCAAAGGGATCTGGCCCTTTTCTCATTCTGTCTCTCCTCTCCCCTCATCTGCTTACAAATAAATAAAAATTTTTTTGAAATGGTACATTTTAAACAAGTACTAAGAGAAAGCAAGGGCTAGATATGGTGGCACAAACATATAATCCCAACTATATAGGAGGCTGAGGCAGGAGCATCATGATTTCAAGGCATGGGCTATGTATTGAAGACCTACCTGTGCCCCAAGTAAAATAAATAAATAGATTAAAAAAAAAAAAAAAAAAAAGCAGCTGTACTCCTTTGATTGCGGTCGAAAAGCAAACTTCTAATGGCCAGGAATGATAAGGGGTAGCACAACTCTAATACCAGAAATCAGGAAGTTATGGCAGGAGGATCACTTGAGCTCAAGAGTTAAAGATCATCTTGGCCAGATTAGCAGGAATCGTTCTCAAAATTAAGTAAATAAAAATGGAATAAGGGCTGGAGAGGTGGCTCAATGTTTAAGGCACTTGCCTGCAAAGCCTAATGACCTGGGTTCTATTCCCCAGTACCTAGGTAAAGCCAGATTCATAAAGTGGTGTATGCATCTGGAGTTCATTTGCAGAAGGCCCTGTCCACACAGAGTCTACTTGGGACAGAAATTTCCAAAAATGTTCATTGGCAAAGGTGTAAAAAAAGATACTCTCAGGTGCTGAAGAGATGGCTTAGCTGTTAAGGTGCTTGCCTGTAAAGCCAAAGGACCCAGGTTCAATTCCCCACCACCCATGTAAAGCTAGATGCGCAAGGTGGTACATGCATCTGGAGTTTGTGTGCAGTGGCTAGAGGCCCTGGCAAAACCATTCTCTCTTTCTCCTTCCTCTCCATACATAAATAAACAAAAATAAAATATTTAAAAAAAAAAAACCCAAAATTTAAAAAAGAAAGAAAAGAAGAAAAGACATTCTGGTTGGGTGTGGTGGGACATGCCTTTAATCCCAGCACTAGGGAGGTAGAGGATTGCCATGAGTTCAAGGACAGCCTGGGACTACATAATGAATTCCAGGTCAACCTGGGCTACAGTGAGATCCTGTGGGGGGGGGGGGCGCGGAGCGGGGGAAAATTCAAAATGTACTACACTTTTTGTTTGTTTGTTTTTTGAGGTAGAGTCTCCCTCTAGCCCAGGCTGACATGGCACTCACTCTGTAGTTCCAGGCTGGCCTCAAACTCACAGCAATCCTACCTTTCCCTCCTTGACAGAAAGATCTCTCCTGCAAAGTCTAGGTGTTATTAGAGTGAAAAGTCAGGTATTGTGAGAGGGAAAAAAATCAATAGGAATATTATAGGGGCTGGTAATGTAGCTAAGTAATAGAACACAGGCTTAGTTAGAATGAACAAGACTATCCCTAATGCCTCCAGCACAGTGTTTCCTTAAAACCTTATTCTTCCATATACTCTACTTAGTTGGTGGTTAATGAACAATTTATCAAACATAACAGCTGAATGTCAAAGCAATACAAAACCAATTTGATTACTTTTCGTTGAGGGTACATCTTCGGTCTGTCGGATGACCATTGTATGACTTTAGACTCTCGGTGAGCTCCGAGTACAATCGGTCGGCCATTGGGAGAGGGATGCCTTCCCACAGCATGATGAGCACCACTATCGCAGCTGTCTGGCAGTGGTGGCCTGGACGCTCCCGGACTAAACAAACAACTTTTTCCTCCTTACTGCTTCTTCTTATAACCTGAAAAAGCAGAATGCATTCATCTGTGCAAAACAAGCATCCTATATTTGAAGGCCATCAACATAACATTTTATTGACATAGGGTTTTCTGGACCCCAGGATGGCCTCCAAGTCACTATGTAGCTGAGCACGATGTTAAACTTCTCATCTTCCTGCCTCTGCCTCCCAAACATGTACACTACTATGCCTGCCCTGCGCAGTGTTGGAGATAAACCTACAACTGCATACATGTGAGGCAAGCACTCTACCAACTAAGCTACATCCCCAGGCCTATGTCTGCCTTTGAGGTGGCATTGCAAGTAGAATCTTTCAGAAACATTTTAAAATAAAATTTTATTATTTATTTGGGAGAGACATGGAGAGAGAGAGAATGAGAATGGGCATGCCAGGGACTCTGGCTACTGCCAACGAACACCAGTTGTTTGTGCCACTTTGTGCATCTGGCTTTATGTGGGTATTGAGCAACTGAACCCTAGCCAGCAGGCTATGTAAGCAAGCAACTTTGACCACTGAACCACCTCCATAATCCCTTTCAGAAACTATTTATTTATTTTTATTTTTATTTTTTGGTTTTTCAAGGTAGGTAGGATCTCGCTCTAGCCCAGGCTGACCTGGAATTCACGATATAGTCTCAGGGTGGCCTTGAACTTTTGGTGATCCTCCTACCTCTGCCTCCCCAGTGTTGAGATTAAAGGTGTGAGACACCATACCCGGTTTATTTTTATTTATGTATTTATTTTGGTCTGTTTGAAGTAGGGGCTCACTCTAGTTCAGGCTGACCTGGAACTCACTCTGTAGTTATAGTCTGGCCTCAAACTCATAGCAGTCTTTCTCCCTCTACCTTCTAATGCTGGGACTAAAGGTGTGCGCCACTACACCTGACAATTTTTTTTTTTTTTTTTTTTGGTTTTTCAAGGGAGGTGTCTTACTCTAGTTCAGGCTGACCTGGATGGAATTCACTAGGTAGTCTCAGGGTAGCTTTGAACTCTTGGTGATCCTCCTACCTCTGCCTCCCAAGTGCTGGGATTAAAGGGGTGCATCATCACGCCCAGCTCAGAAACTTTTATTAATCCTTTTTTTAATTTTGTGTGTGTATGTATGTATATATGTATGATGCATGTGAAATGCAGGTGCTTGTGTGCCATGGCGTGCTTGAAAAGGTCAGAAGACAACCCAGTGTTGGTCCTCGAATCTACCTCCTATGAGGCAGGTCTCCATTCATTACTGCCAGGGTGGCTGACCTGAGAGGTTCGGGATTCTCCTGCGTGACCACCCTTCTTGCTCCAGGTACACAGGCACTACAGACACCCTACACGGGTTCTGGGAATGGGAACTGGGATTGACAGGCTTGCATAGCAAGCACTACACACCCTTAGGGTTTCAATTCTTCCTGCTACTGCCATCAGAGAGGCTGGAAAAGAAGTTACTAGACCCTGCTGTGTCAAAGACGCAACATCACTCTTTCTACTAACATGTCCCAAATAAGATAACTGCTTCCTGACAAGATCTAAAGGGATAGCAGACAAAAAAGAGTCAAATCTCTGCCAAAGGCTACTAATTTTGTGGGAGTATAACTGACCACATGAAAAGAAAACATGTCAAGGGAAAAAAAAGGGTGGGGGGGCTGGAGAGATGGCTTAGCATTTAAGACATTGGCTGCAAAGCCAAAGTAACCAGGTTTGATTCCCTAGGACACAAGAATGGCCCATGCACCTGGAATTCGTTTAAAGTGGCGGGAAGCCCTGGTGTGCCCATCCTCTCTCTCTTTCTCTCTGCCTCTTTCTCTCTCTCTTAAAATAAATAAAAAATCTTATTAAATAAAGGAAAACAATGTTGACAGTGAAGGCAAAACAATATATGAGGGCTGGAGAGATGGCTTAGCGGTTAAGCACTTGCCTGTGAAGCCTAAGGACCCCGGTTCAAGGCTCAACTCCCCAGGACCCACGTTAGCCAGATGCACAAAGGGGCACACGTGTCTGGAGTTCGTTTGCAATGGCTGGAGGCCCTGCATGCCCATTCTCTATATATTTCTATCTGCCTCTCTGTCACTTTCAAATAAATAAATAAACAATTTTTAAAAAGTTTAAAAAAAATATACGAACTGCCGGGCATGGTGGCACACGCCTTTAATCCCAGCACTCGAGAGGCAGAGGTAGGAGGATTGCCATGAGTTCGAGGCCACCCTGAGAATACAGAGTGAATTCCAGGTCAGCCTGGGCTAGAGTGAGACCCTACCTCGAAAAACAAAAAACCAAAAAAAAACAAAAAAACAAAACAAAACCAAAAAAAAAATATATATATATACGAATGACTTGAAAAATCATGCTGTCCAGTTAGCATTTTAGGTCTTTTGTGTATCACCATCAAAATGAAGTAAACCAGGATGGAGAAATAGCTCAGCGGTTAAGGCAGTTGCCTGCAAAGCCAAAGGATGCAGGTTTGATTCCCCAATACCCACTTAAAGTCAGATGCACAAGGTGGCACATGCCAATAGAGTTCGTTTGCAGTGGCCAGTCTCTCTCTCTCTCTTTTTCTCTCAAATAAATAAAAAATATATATTTTTTAAAGTAAACCTTTTTCTAAAGAAAAGGAGGTAAAGATAGCTAAAAAATAAAATAGTGTAGGGCAGCCAGGCATGGTGGTGCACACCTTTACTCCCAGCACTCAGCAGGCAAAGGCAGGAGGATCGCCATGAGTTCAAAGCAACCCTGAGACTTCATAGTGAATTCCAGGTCCTGGACTAGAGTGAAACCCTACTTTGGAAAAAAAAAAAAGTTTATTATTAGTTGAACATGATTAGACCTCACTTCCTTTTCAACCAACAGATAGAAACTAATTAAACTAGTGTTGCTGAAAATAATTGGCTTGTCATATCCTAAAAATCTATAGGACAAAGAAGGATCCTTTTGGAGCCGGGCGTGGTGGCGCACACCTTTAATCCCAGCACTTGGGAGGCAGAGGTAGGAGGATAGCCATGAGTTCAAGACCACCATGGGACTACAGACTGAATTTCAGGTCAGCCTGAGCTTAGAGTGAGACCCTACCTCAAGAAACCAAAAAAAAAAAAAAAAAAAAAAAAAAAGGATCCTTTTAATTTTTTATTTTATTTATTTATTTTTTTGGAGAATGCATATGTGGTGGGTGCACACCTGTATGCAGACGTTCCCCCCTCTGTGAAGCACAGAAGGCACGGGACTAGGTTAGTTGTCCTCTGTCACTGTTCCTTCCATTTCCCAAACCTAACCTCTCAATGAACCTGGAGCTCGCTCCCATTTCAACTGGACTATTTTACAAGTGAGTTTCTAGCAATCCCCCTGTCTCCGTATCCCTGGGTGCCAGGGGTGAAGGCACACAGACTGCCCTCAGCTTTTTCACAAAGTGCTAAAGATTAAACTCAGGTTCCCATGCTTGTAGTATAGGAAGTGCTCTTGCTCACTGAGCCATCTCCCTAGCCTCTGGTTTTCGTTTTTCAAGGCAGGGATCTCTAGATATCACTCTGTAGCCAAGGCTGGCCTCATAATAGCTCCATTCCCCACCCCCCCCAAGGTAGAGTTTCACTATAGTCCAGGCTGACCTGGAATTCACTATGTAGTCCTTGAAGTCATGGCGATCCTATCTCTACCTCCCAAGTGTTGGGATTAAAGGCATATGCCCTACACTATTTTTATTAGCTATCCTTACCTCCTTTTTCCTATTTTTTTTTCTTTTTTCTTTTGGGGGGAAAAAAATTTATTTTGGCTTACAGACTTGAGGGGAAGCTCCAAGATGGCAGAGAAAACGATGGCATGGACAGAGAGTGGACATCACCCATTGCTCCTTTTCCTAGTTTTTATCTTTACTTAATGTTCACGTTTGGGTTAAAAAACTTCAACAGTCTTAATTTGAATTCTTTTGTTTTGTTTTGTTTTTTTTGAGGTAGGGTCTCACTCTAGTCCAGGCTGACCTGGAATTCACTGTGTATTCTCAGGGTGGCCTCGAACTCACGGCGATCCTCCTACCTCTGCCTCCAGAATGCTGCAATTAAAGGCGTGAGCCACCACCTGGCTTAATTTGAATACTTTTATTTTAATTTTTTTCTTTTATGAGGTAGAGTCTCATTTTAGCCCAGGCTGACCTAGAATTCATTATATAGTCTCAGGGTGGCCTTGAACTCATGACGTTCCTCCTACCTCTGTCTCTCAAGGGCTGGGGTTAAAGGCATGCGCCACCACACCTGGCTTGAATACTTTTAACTATGTTGTTTCTGAATGTGGATTGCAATTAATGTACAGAAATACTATGTCAAGTTATAATTCCAAATTATTCCTTTTGGAAGTCTTACTGAGCTACCACATTCTTTGACTCAACATGCATTTGAGTGATGATGACATGCTGAGCTATTGCTGGAGCTGGAATTACATTCTCTCTCTCCCTGAAGTGCCCCCCCCCCCCCCCCCGAGGTAGAGTCTCACTCTAGCTCAGCCTGACCTGGAATTCACTATGTAGTCTCAGGGTAGCCTCAAACTCGTAGTGATCCTCCTACCTCTGCCTCCCAAGTGCTGGGATTAAAGGAGGGCGCCACCACACCCAGCTCCCCCTGAAGTTTTGGGAGCTGGAGTCTCACCATGCGCACCAGGATGATCTTAACCTTAAAGCAACCTTCCAGCACCTGCCTCCCAAGTGCTGGGTTTACAAGCATGTTCCACAAACAACTACCAGCCTTTTTTGTTTTTTGTTTTTCAAGATAGGGTCTAGCAGTAGTCCAGGCTGACCTGGAATTCACTATGTAGAAGTTAGGTGGCCTCTAACTCACTGAGATCCTTCTACCTCTGCTGCGATTAAAGGCGTGAGCACCATGCCCAGCTTTTGTTTTTTCCTTTTCATTTTTATGGAGACGTGATCTTACCGTGTTATTCAAAGTGGACTAAAAACACGCTGGGCTCAAATCATCCTCCTGTCTTAGCCTCTGGAATGTCTAGAACTACAGGTTTTTGTCAGCAGACTTAGTTAACAAAGATTTCAAATGGGGCTGGAGAGATGGTTTGGTGGTTAAGGTGTTTGCCTATGAAGCCAAAGGACCAAGTTTGATTCCCCAGGACCCACCTAAGACAGATGCACAAGTTGGTGCTGGGATTAAAGGCATGCACCACCACGCCCAGCTAAGGATTATTTTTGTATTTCAGAAAAGTGACTTGTTATCATATACTGAAATACTGCATTCTGAAAAGCCATGTATGTGTAAATTAACAACTGGCCATGGGCACAGGAGGAGCCAAAGTTAAGCAGGCTGGAGAGATGGCTTAGTGCTAAGGCCCTTGCCTGTGAAGCCTGAAGACCCAGATTCAATTCACCAGTATCCATGGAAGCCAGATGCACAGGGTGGCACATGTGTCTGGAGTTCGTTCACAGTGGCTAGAAGCCCTGGAGCTCCCTTTCTACCCCCCCCCTCAAATAAATAAATAAACAAATATCAAGGTCATTCTCACTATACATTGAGTTTAAGGCCAGCCTGGGATACATGAGACCCTGTCTGGGTGTGGGGGACAGGAGAGGAAAGGGAAGATCAATATCCACTTTCCCCAGGACTATCTTCTCTTGTGCATGACTCATTTTAGAGAATGTCAGGTAGGATGTAACTGAGTAGCAGAGCACAAGCCTACAAGACTCTGGGTATAGTCCCCAGAAGAACAAAGAAGAGAAAAGGAAGGGAAAGGGTGAAGTAAAAAAAATGATGTGGTGCTACATGACTTTAATCCCCGCATTTGGGAGGTAGAAGTAGGAGGATGGGCATGAATTCAAGGTCGACCTGAGACTACATAGTGAATTCCAGGTCAGCCTGGGCTAGAGCAAGACCCTACCTCGAAAAAGCAAAAAAAAAAAAAAAAAAAAAAAAAAGAGAGAGAGAGAGAGAGAGAGAGAAAGCAAGCCAGGTTGAACATCATCAATTATTTCTGCTCCAGGTAGCTTACAGGTCAGAAAAATGTAGAACACGCAAATCACCAACAGACCCAAGCTAATGAGTCTCTTTCAGTGACTAGTACCAGACACTGGGAACTAATCCCTGCTGTCTGTTTCAGGAAATGCAAAACAAAATGATATTGTTATAAAATAAATGGTGGTTGTGGGTGGTGATTGTCCCAAAAGCCAAGAAGATGGGATGTTTATGATTAGGGATTCTTGAGCACTAGAATTTCTTTCTTTCTTTTCTTTTCTTTTCTTTTTCTTTTTTTTTTTTTTTTTTTTTGGTTTTTCAAGGTAAGGTCTTGCTGTAGCCTAGGCTGACCAGGAATTCACTATGTAGTCTCTGTGTGGCCTTGAACTCATGGCAATCCTCCTACCTCTGTCTCTCCAGTGCTGGGATTAAAGGCATGCGCCACCACGGCCAGCTTAGATATTATATATTTCAAATTTGGTAATCATTTTCTGAGTATTCCCTTTATAACGATTTTATTACTGATATGATAAATATAAAAATCAACAGTGTCTATGCTTACTTGTATTACATTAGAGACTCACAAATAGAAGCATAAATTTAGGGTACTGGCTAACGCTTGTAACCGCAGAATCAGCGAGGCTGAGGCAGTTTGGCTGTAACGGAGGCCAGCCTTGGACTAGAGAGATGGCTTCTTCCTCAAGCATGAGGTGCTGAGGATGATACCCACCATCCGTGTTTTAAAAAGCCGGAAATCAGGCTGGAAAAATGGCTTAGTGGTTAAAGTGCTTTCCTGCAAAAAACTAGGGACCCAGGTTTGATTCCCCAGAACCCATGTAAGCCAGATGCACATGGTGGCACATCTGTCTGGAGTTCATTTGCAGTGGCTGGAGGCCCTGGTGTGCCCATTCTCTCATAATCATAACTAAGTAAATTAAAAACATTTCAAGGTAAAAGGCAGAAGTGGCCAACCCTCTCTGTTATCCCGATAGTCAGGATCGCTGGGGCTCACTATGCAGCCAGTTTAACTGAGAAATAACATGAGGGCTGCAGAGATGACTTAGTGGTTAAGGCGTTTGCCTGCAAAGCCAAGACCCAGATTCAATTCCCCAGTTCCCACATGAGTCAGATGCAAAAGGTGGTGCATGCATCAAGAAGTAAAACAAGGGCTGGAAAGATGGCTTAGTGGTTAAGTGCTTGCCTGTGAAGCCTAAGGACCCTGGTTTGAGGCTCAATTCCCTAGGACCCACGTTAGCCAGATGAACAAGGTGGCGCATGCATCTGGAGTTCGTTTGCAATGGCTGGAGGCCCTGGTGCGCCCATTCTCTCTCTCTCTGCCTCTTTCTCTGCCTGTCTGTCGCTCTCAAATAAATAAAAATAAACAAAAAAATTAAAAAACAAAACAAAACTATGGCCTCTGGAACAGGGTTCACTGAGTAAAAATGCTTGCTGCCAAACATAATGACCTGCATTCAAATTCCCAAAACACACATAAAGCTGGATGAGGTGGAAGGAAGGTAAGGACTGAAACCAGAGGTTGCCCCTAACCTCCACATGTGCACTGTGTCAAGTGCAGGCCTGTACTCGTGTGTGTGTGTGTATTTAAAGTTAAAAAACAATAAGAGGGCTGGAGTGATGGCTCAGTCTTTAAAGCACTTGCTTGCAATGCCTGAAGGTATGGGTTCAATTCCCCAGTACCCACATAAAGCCAGATGCACAAAGTGGCACATGCATCTGGAGTTTATTGGCACCATTTATTTACAAGAGACGTGGTGCACACATTCTCTCTCTCTCTCTCTCTTTCTCTCTGTATACAAACAAATAAATATTTTTAAAAAGAATAATAAAGAAAAACTATGGGGCTGGAGAGATGGCTTAGCGGTTAAGTGCTTGCCTGTGAAGCCTGAGGACCCTGGTTCGAGGCTCGATTCTCCAGGACCCACGTTAGCCAGATGCACAAGGGGGCACACGTGTCTGGAGTTCGTTTGCAGTGGCTGGAGGCCCTGGCGCGCCCATTCTCTCTCTCTGTATCTGCTTCTCTCTTTCTGTCTGTTGCTCTCAAATAAATAAATAAAATAAACAAAAAATTAAAAAAAAAAAGATAAAAAAAGAAAAGCTATGGCCTCCATCTAGGAGGGATGCCTGTAAGTGACCCTGTAGCCCTAACAAGCACCCTGCTCAACTATTCCTGAGTTCCCAACTCAGAAGATTGGGTAACATAATATTTATTCAATGCTTCTGAGTTTTGAAATTAATCTCCCCTGCAGCAACAGGTCATTCATACAGATTGTATTAAGGACCCACACTACCTATGGAAGAAGTTATCATCTCTGGCTCTGGCCTCTTTATTAGCTTGTGCACACTCACCTGATTCCATTCCCTCCTCAATTCAATCTTAACGCTCTCTTTTTTACCTTGAAATGCAGTTTCTCTATGTTCCCCAGGCTGCCATCTAACTCATGGGCTGATGTGGGTCTCTGGCTAGTACTACCCATGCTCAACTTCACTCAATTCTGTTTGATGTTTCCCACCTGAGAAGCTATGGTTTTTGTTTTGTTTTGTTTTGAGGAAGGGTGTCACTCACTCTGTAGCCCCAGGCTGGCCTCAAACTCACAGTGATCCTCCTCCCTCTCCCTCCAGATGGCTGGGGTTAAAGGCGTGCACCACCATGCCCGGCCCTGATGATCCATCTTTTTTGTTTGTTTGTTTGTTTTGTTTTTGAGGTAGGGTCTCACTCTGGCTCAGGCTGACCTGGAATTCACTATGTAGTCTCAGGGTGGCCTTGAACTCATGGTGTTGATCCTCCTACCTCTGCCACCCTAGTGCTAGGATTAAAGGAATGCACCACCATGCCCAGCTCTGATGATCTACCTTCTTTTTTTTAATTAAATATATTTTTTTAAGTTTACAAGCAGAGAGATGAGAAAGAAAGGGAGAGAATGGGTGTGCCAGGCCTTCTAGCCACTACAAATGAACTCAAGATGCATGTACCATCTTGTGCATTTGGCTTTACACGGGTACTAGGGAATAGAATCTGGGTCCTTAGGCTTTGTAGGCAAGTGCCTTAACCGCTAAGCCATCTCTCCAGCCTATCTTTGTACTTTTCCTTCTTTTTCTTTTTTTTAAGGTAGAGTCTTGCTCTAGCCCAGGCTGACCTGGAATTCACTATGTAGTCTCAGAGTGGCCTCGAACTCACTGCAATCTTCCTACCTCTACCCCCCAAGTACTGGGATTAAAGGTGTGAGCCTCCACGCCCTGCTGATGATCTATCTTAATGGGAAAATTCTAGAAGGATTTACATTCAGAGAAAGAACATTAGACTACCATCAGGAAAGAAAGAGAAAAAGTTGGAGTTACTATATATTTTTGAAAATATTCACAGTTCAAATTTTGGAAAGGAGACTATAAACTTATTACTATAACCTATGTTATTATATAGCTAAGATTCACAAGGTAAATAAATTGGCAAAGATTAAATGTGTCCATGTGAAAGGTAGTGAAGTGAGTAAGGGATCAGAACTTTGAAACTATCTGGCAGGACATAAAGGCCTGGATTTTTGTTTAAAATATAAAAACAATGTGCTTAAACACTGCTGGCTATGGTGGCCACTTGGGAGTCTGAAGTAGAAGGATTGTCTCGAGGCCAGACTAGTTACAAATTGAGTTCCAGGTCAACCTGGACGATAATGAGATCCTGCCACAAATAGCTTCCTTGTTATCTCCCTGTGGCAGTGGCTTTTAAAACTTTCTTTTATTTTTACAAATATTTAACTATCAATTTTTTTTGGTTAGCATACAGAGAAATTATTTTTTGTTTGTTCTGTTTTGTTTTGAGATTAAGATTTCATGTGGCCTAGGATATTCCTCCGGCCTCCTCACTCCTCAGTACTGGGGTTTTAAGTCTATGACAACACATCTGTCTTTATGACAAGCTGGAGATCCAATCCAGGGCTTCCTGCGTCCTATGCAAACGTGATACCTGCTAAGCCGCATCCTTAGCTGCACCCTTTTGTCAGTCAGGGTGTCTCATAGCCCAGTGTTAATCAGGAATTTGTGCATCTTCTGCCTCCCAAGCACTATGATTATAGGCTGGAGATCTGACTCAAGGCACTGTGCATGCTAGACAAGCATTCTATCAACTATGCTATCTATCCCCAGCCAGAGAAGTGACAATTTCTCTACTCCGTTTGTTGTTTTCAATTCAGGGTCTCAATCTCACCCAGTCTGACCTTGAGCTCACTCCAAAGCCCAGCCAAACTTGGCAGTCCTACCTGAGCCTCCTGAGTGCTGGTATTACAAGTGTGAACCACCACACCCAGTTTAGTCCACATTTTTGCAAGACAAATTCTCCTATTTATTTCACATGTGAAATAAATCCATTTTCAAAAATTGTAAGGTAGAAATACTTACCCACTTAGCGACTGGACATCCCTGAGAGCTTTTGGCTTCTTTTCCCGTGTACACTATTTTTTCTATTCTTACTGCCTTTCCCTTTTGGCCATACCTAAGCATAAAACACAGTGAGAGGGTTGACCAGTGTGAATCTCAGTCTGCACGTGGAACCTTTAACTTACTTAATGATAATGACAGAGCATTCCTCATTGCGTGCTTTTGCTAAGCCTTGGCTCTAGTGTGATGGCAACTTTTAGTTTCTCCAGTTCTGTTGATCTACACTTACAGATAACTAGCAACATCCTGGCTTCTTCAAGACAAGTACAGGAAAGGTAGACTTAAGTAGTGGTGGTGGTCACTTGAATGACTTAAGCATCTTACTATTATAGAAATGTCCCCATTCCTAAACTCATCAGGCAGCCTTGCTTTTTGATGGGTGTGGTTGAGTGCCCCAATTCTCCTATAATGAAGACTTCTGAGGTCCCCCGTATACTCCTTTCTGAGACCTGGGAAACATCCCTCTCACACTCCTGAAGTTTGCCCATACACCTCCTGTTTGTTTGTCTCCAGAGATTAGTTCTCTGCATTGTCTCGTCCACAGGGGAAGGTTTAACAGGGAAGCCATCTCCTCACCTATTCTCCATGAGCTCCCTGACAGCGGCAACACTGGGTCCTGCCCCCAGGTGTGTGTAATATGGGCCTTTGTCTTTTTGTGTGCCTCGATCTGTGGAAGGAACAAGATGATTAGACCCGACGTTCTGCAAAGTGGCACCCGGGCATGGAGGAGCTTCCTTGCTTTCTGTTTAACTTCGAAATCATGGATCTCAACAATACTTTGGTCAGTTTTGATATGGTGAAAGTCAAGGACAAGAGGCCCTAGAACTAAACTTGCTCATGTTGCCTTCTTCCTGCTCCTCATTCTTCCAAGAATCAGGGGAATTTTTGTTGTTGTGGTGGTTTTTTGAGCTCGGGTCTCATTCTGGCCCAGGCTGACCTGGAACTCGTGGTGCTTCTCCTGTCTCTGCCTTTCAAGCGCTGGGATTAGAGGCGTAAGCCACCTCGCCCGGCTGAAAAAACTACCTTTAAGTGGGCCATATTTATTCTCTCATCTCATATTTTTTGTCTACTTATGGGTTTATTTCTGTTTTAATGCTTACTTAGTTGAGAAGGGGGGAGGGCAAGGTACAGAAGGAGGCAGGTGAGAGAGAATGGGTGCACCAGGGTCTCCAGCACTGCAACCCAACTCCAGATGCATGCACCACCTTGTACATCTGACTTACACGGGTCCTGGGGAATCGAACCTGGGTCCTTAGCCTTTATAGGCAAGCACCTTAGCAACTAAGCCATCTCTCCCACCCAGTTTGTCTGTTTTTGAAGCAGGGTTTCATATACCCAAAGCTAAGGTATACTGTCTCTGTAGCTGAGGATAGTTTTAATTTTTTTTTCTTTCTTTATTTTATTTTATTTTATTTTTATTTTATTTTATTTTATTTTATTTTATTTTATTTTTTGTTTTTCGAGGTAGGGTCTCACTCTGGCCCAGGCTGACCTGGAATTAACTATGTAGTCTCAGGGTGGCCTCAAACTCATGGTGATCCTCTTACCTCTGCCTTCCGAGTGCTGGGATTAAAGGCGTGCACCACCACGCCCAGCTCTTTCTGTTTTTTTCTGGGTATAAATGAGCTCTTACTATGTAGCTCTGGCTAGCTTAGAATTTACTAGGTAAACGAGGCTGGCCTGGAATTTGAGATAATCCACCAAGTTCGATTCCCCCTCCCTACTTAAATCCAGATGCACAAGGTGGAGCACGCACATGGAGTTCGTTTGTAGTGACTAAAAGGCCCTGGTGTTCCCATTCTCTGAAGTGAACAATTTCAAGGCTAAACATGTATTCTACTATAAACATATACAATTATGCATTTATAACATAAAAGTATAAAACTATGCCTTGTAAAAATTTTCTGTAATATTGAACGACACCATAACACCAGTCAATAAGTAGTAAGTTACAGGAGTTTGTATAGCAAAGTACAATAGTTATGAAAACAAGACTTTAAAGCATGTAAGAAACTAAAATTTTGTTAAGTTTAAAAGGCCAGCTATGGAGAGGCTTAGTGGGAAAAGCACTTGCTTGCAAAGCCAAAAACCCCAGGTTCGACTCCCCAGGGCCCACATAAGCCAGATGTACAAGGTGGCACATACATCTGGAGTTTGTTTGCAGTGGCTAGAACCCTGGCGCACCCATTTTCTCTCTGTCTGTTAAAAAATAAAAAGTTTTCCTTAAAAAAAAAAAGAAGAAAGAAAAGGCCAGTTAAGCAGGTGGGGCGGTAGCTCAGTGGGCAGACTGCTTGCCAAGCAGGATCAAGTGCTGGGTTTGATCAACAGCACAGTCTGAACCAGTTACGGTGTTGCAGGTTTATAATCCCAGCACTGGAGAGGTAGAGACAGGAAGACTAGAAATTTCAGGTTGGCTACATAGTGAGTTTGAGGCCACCATGGGCTAGAAAATTCCCTCTCTCTCTCTCTCTCTCTCTCTCAAAAAAAAAAAAAAAAAAAAAAACTAGAGCCAAATGTGATGGCGCACGCCTTTAATCTCAGCACTTGGGAGGCAGGCAGAAGTAGGAGGATCACCATGAGTTTGAGGCCACCTGAGACTACATAGTGAATTCCAGGTCAGCCTGGGCTGGATGGAGTCCCTACTTCAAAAAAAATTTTTTTTAAATCGTTTTTTCCCCACTATTTATTTATTTATTTATTTATTTATTTATTTATTTATTAGTTTTTGGTTTTTCAAGGTAGGGTCTCACTCTAGCCCAGGCTGACCTGGAATGCACTATGTAGTCTTAGGGTGGCCTCGAACTCACGGTGACCCTCCTACCTCTGCCTCCTGACTACTGTGGTTAAAGGCATGTGCCACCACACCCAGCTTATTTTTTTTTGTTGTTGTTTATTTATTTGAGAGTAAGAGAGAGAGAAGGAGGGAGGGAGACAGAAAGAGAGAGAATGGGCACACCAGTGCCTCCATCCACTGCAAAAGAACTCCAGATGCATGCGCCACCTTGTGCATCTGGCTTACATGGGTACTGGGGAATCGAGCTTTGAACTGAGGTCCTTAAGCTTCACAGGCAAGCACTTAACCACTAAGCCATCTCTCTAGCCCCCAGCTTATTTTTTTAAAATATTTTATTTAGGCCGTGCATGGTGCCACACGCCTTTAATCCCAGCACTCGGGTGGCAGAGGTAGGAGGGTTACCAAGAATTCGAGGCCACCCTGAGACTACCGAGTCTAAAATAAATAAATAAATAAAATGTTAAAAAAGAAAAATAAAAACCAAAAAAAGATAACCATATAAAAAATAAAATAAATTTAAAAAAGATAACCATGCCACTAGAACCAAGCATGTGGAAAAGCTACATTCTCTCAGGAATATATTTGTCCTTTTTTAAAAATTAAATTAAATTAACTAATTATTTATTTGAGAGACAGAGGAAGAGGCAGAGAGAGAGAGAGAATGGGCATGCCAGGGCCTCCAGCCATTGCAAAAGAACTCCAGACGCATGCGCCCCCTTGTGCATCTGGCTTATGTGGGTCCTGGGGAATTGAACCGGGGTCCTTAGGCTTTGCAGGCAAATGCCATAATGGCTAAGCCATTTCCCCAGCCCTATTTGTCCTTTTAAAAGTGGGCACTTTTTTTTAGTCTTACCTTTTTTTTTTAGTTTTTCGAGGTAGGGTTTCACTCTAACCCAAGCTGATCTGGAATTCACTATGTAGTCTCAGGGTGGCCTCGAACTCTCAGCAGTCCTCCTACCTCTGCCTTCTGAGTGCTGGGATTAAAGGTGTGCACCACCACGCCCAGGATTTTTTGGTTGTTTGTTTGTTTAGTTTTTGAGACAGAGCCTTACTCTATAGGCAATATTGTCTTTGAACCCATGGTGACCTTCCTGCCTCAGCTTCCTGGATGGTGGGACAACAGGTATGAGGAATCATGCTTGGCTCTGCATTTGCAATATAGCAAGCTCCACCTATGCTGAGATATTGAATATAAGACACCCAGGGCATCGGGCAGAATGAGGCTTGCAGGAAGAGCTTTGAAACAGAGCCATCATTACGACTGTTATTCTTACTGTGCTATTCTTTCTGTGGTCCAGTAACCTCTCGTGCTCCCATTTCAACTCTACTCAGAGAGCACTGTCACTTACATAGACTGTAAGCTCTGTCTCAGAAGGACCGACAGTCAGCGTGTCAACGCTACATGAGGAATGAGGAACAGAGGTACACTGGAGAACCTTGTATACATAGTATTTCATTCTTTTTCTTTTGTTGTTAAAAAAATAGAAAGCAGGGCTAGAGAGATGGCTTAGTGGCTAAGGCCCTGGCATGCCCATTCATTCTCATTCTCTCTCTCTCTCTCTCTCTATCCTTCTTTCTCTCTCAAATAAATGAATACAAAAAATAATAAAAAATAAATAGAGTGCAGCATTCAGGAGGCCAAGATCCACTACTGGAAGAAGCAGCTCATGAGGCTAAGGAAACAGGCAGAAAAGAATGTGGAAAAGAGGGCTGGAGAGATGGCTTAGTGGTTAAGACACATGCCTAAGAAGCCTAAGGACCCAGGTTCGATTCTCCAGGTCCCGCATAAGGCAGATGTACATGATGGTGCATGAGTCTGGAGTTTGCACCAGCTAGAGGCACTGGCATGCCCACCCTCTTTCTCCCTCGCCCCTTTCTCTGTCTCTAATAAAATGAAGCAGAGGTAGAAAGATCACTGTGACTTCAAGGCCAGCCTGAGTCTATAGGATGAGGATAGTGCTGGGATTAAAGGCATGCACCACCATGCCTGGTTGTCAACAAAATTGTAATTTACTCAGGTACTTGTATGAAACTGGACCTTAGTGACTAATCAGTACAGGAATTAAATTAAATTTCAAATGTTGAGCAAATTTTCCATAAGGAATGCTTGACCAGCTTTACCACAGCAGATTGTCTCAGGTCAGTGCTTGTTTTGGTTCTTTGAGGCAGGGTTTCACTCTGGCCCAAGCTGACCTGGAATTCACTATGGAGTCTCAGGGTGGCCTTGAACTCATGTCGATCCAACTACCTCTGCCTCCCAAGGGCTGGGATTAAAGGCGTGTGCCACCAAACCCAGGCTCCACGCCTGGCTCAGGTCAAGACTTTTAACATGCAGATAAAAGTAGTCTTTAATTTTTGTTTTGTGAGGTAGAATCTTCCTATGTAGCCCAGATAGTTTCAAAATCACAGAAATCCTCCTGCCTCAGCATCTCAAGTCCTGGTATTAGAAGTGTGTGCCACCCATGGCTCGATTTGTACTTTTTTTGTTTGTTTTCCAAGGTAGGGTCTCACTTTAGCCCAGGCTGACCTGGAATTCACTATATAGTCTCAGGGTGGCCTTGAACTCACTGCCATCCTCTTACCTCTGCCTCTGAGTGCTGGGATTAAACACATGCACTACCATGCCTGGCTCCATTTGTACTTTTGTTGAGATAGGAAATCAGTATTTGCAGCAGAAGTTTGTTATAACACTTTAAAAGTCAAAATGAATCACAAATTCTTTAAGTAAAATTATGGAATTCCTTAAAGTATGAGACAGCCTTTCTAGTGCAAAATACTGTATCACACTAGATAATGAAAAAGAAATGACTCCACACATTTGAGTGGAATGCTAACTGCAGATATTAGATTTCTTTATCTCAGCCTCCACAATGCTAGGGTTAAGGCGTGTGCCACTGTGCCCCATGTGCCACCATGCCCCACATGCAGATATTGTACATGTGCCTTACTTGTTCCTTATACATGGTCTGTCTCAAATGGGGGGAAAAAACCTCATGAAACCCTTACGGTTTGGAATTCTTTTGGATATAGAAAGAAGAAACAAACTGCAATGTAATTAAGAGAATTAATTCATTCTTATGCTATGACCAGAACCAACTTCACACATTTAGCCTTGAGCAAAATGGGTCTTGCTGTAGCCCAGGATGACCTGGAATTCACGCTGTAGTTTTGGTGGCCTTGAACTCATAGGTCCTACCTCTGCCTCCCGAGTGCCAGGCTTAAAGGTGTGCGCCACCACACCCAGCTTGGACCTCATTTTTCCCTTGAAAGAACTTTAACTGGTTTTCTTCCTTTCTTTCTTTAAAAAAAAAATATATATATATATATATTTATTTATTTATTTATTTGAAGATAGGGAAAGCGGCAGAGAGAGAGAGAATAGGCACACAAGGGCTTCCAGCCGCTGCAAACGAACTCCAGGCCCATGTGCCCTTTGTGCATCTGGCTTATGTGGGTCCTGGGGAATAGAAACGGGATCCTTTGGCTTTGCAGGCAAATGGTTTAACCACTAAGCCATCTCTCCAGCCCTTTAGCTGGTTTTATAATTTATGAGTTGGAATTTCCCTTTTTCTAAGCAAAATGAATGATAAAACACAAAAAAAATGGGTACAGTATTACTAAGGCTATCTTAGCTAGAATAGAAAGGAGGTGAAAAATCCCACCCCACAGTAGGAGAGGCATGTGCACTTGACAAGGTAGCATTGTCCACGGGAAAAGGGGACGTCCACACATACACTCACCAAGACAGTCACAGGGGGGGATTTCAGAATCCTGTGTTGCAGCCACCAGGTTCTTTGCAGGGTGAGTAAGGAAGTTCATGGCATAATCATTAAAGTCTTTCTGCGCCTTGTCTGAGACAGATAGTTCTGATGTCGCCACAGCTGATGAGCAGCCTTCCTCTTCACTTTTGGAAGATACCACCATGATTCCACCTGAACTTACTACACTGACATTCCTAAGAATGGATGCTGGGACTGGTAAGGGTGTTTCAGGAGGGACTCCAGGCAAGGGTGGTGAGCTCTGATGCACAGGGTACTCTTCTGCATCTGGCAGGACCGGCGCTTGGTCACCGGTGGCAACCCCAGTAGCACACTGAATAGGTGGAGAGGAGGCCTGGGGCACAGGCCAAGCTTTCTGACTGGCAGTCACTGAAGACTGTACCTGAGAAGGATCGGCGTTATCTGTAAGCACCTGCCCAGGGGATTCTGTTGGGACTTGATGTGTTGGAATCGAATCCAAAGGTTCACCCTTCACTTTTTCCTGTGCTAATTCATGGTGTCTCTTGAATTTTATCTGACTGAGTGGAGGAAACAATTTTCTCTGTTGTAAGGTTGTACTGCGTTGAGCCAGTGGTTTTAATACTTTGGCAAAAGGAGGAATTTTTCCAAACAGAAAAGGAAAACAATGTGGACCAAATTGACCAAATCTTTGAAATTTGGCTGCAATCCAAATGTCATGTAGCTTGCTATAGTGATGTGACAGCTCTTCTTGCTTCTCCCGACCACTTTCTTGACAGCTGAGGGCTTTGGGTTTCTTCCTCTGCCCATCTCGAGACGGGGTTGATTTGGCCTTTTTCCGAGCGGTGTCCTTTGGCCTCGCCCGATTATTTTCTACGCTTGGTTTCTGTTGCGTTACACCTTTCTCCGGACTGTGTTTTTGCTGTATGTTATGTGTGACAAGGCTGGTTGGTGTGCTTTTGACATTCTTGTCATCCACTTCTGTTTGATTGCATTTAATCATTGATGCAAGCTGTGTCAACTGTGTTGCGACATCCTCTTCAATTTGACTGTAGGGGACATCCTGGCATGACTGATCATTCTTTGAATTCAGATTTTTACTGCTATCTTCTAGCTGGTTGCAATATTCTGGGGTATCACTTGTTTGTGACAAATTATGTGAATTCCTTGAATCATCACCAAGAGGCCCTTTACCTCCAGCCACGCTTTTACCACTCTCGGTTTTAGATGAATTGGGTTTGGACATCAAAAGCGATGCTGAGTTTTTCACTTTCAAATGCTGGTGTGGTTTTTTAGATGCTTGGTGAGTAGCTGAACTCTGTGACTTGGACGTGGTTTTCTGACCATTGAACACCACATTGCTGTGAGGACTTTGTTTTTCCAAAGATGGGCACTGTGTAAGATTCTGTGTGTCTCCTTGTTGTAAATCTGGGTCCTGGAGGTCTTTTCTCACAGAATTAAGGATAGCTTTGCAATTATTAAGCAAACTAGCTGTTCTCTGATCTGTCTCTTCGCCCTTCTCGGACTTGGATGGTGAGGAATTCTCTGACGGAGCTTCTGAGAGCTGAGTCAGAGCTTCTATGGCCACTACCTGCTCCAGCGTTAATCTCCTGTCCTTCATCAGGGATAAAAGGCTTGGCTGGACTGGAGATCCGTCTTTTGTCTCTTTGCTTGGCGTATTCTCGGGGGGCCTGGGTTGAGCACCTTCGCAGTGAGCACCAGGATGATTTCTGGGATTTGTAGACTCCTCGCTAGCTCTGCACTTCAAGGCAGGCTTCTGGAAGGCCAAGATGTTACCTCTTGCCTTCAGAGGTTCACAACTCGCGCCAGAAGAAACAGAGCTCATGGCATTTTTATGGTTCGAGGTGTCCCTCAGGAATTTGTAGGTATGATTTCCCAGTGCCTTGCCAAATTCTTCAAAATTGAATTTATTGAATGACAGATTTGTTTCTGGTGGTAAGCAGTGTGCATTTTTGAGGCCGTTTCTTACAGAGTGTGCAAACACGGTGGAGGGCCTGCTTTGCTTCCTGTCATCTTCAGATGCTTTGGTTCGCTCAGCTTCTGTCACACTTGCAATAGCGTCTCCTTTCACTTGAGCTGTGGTGTGTGATTTCTTGCTTGGGGTCCACCTTTCCACCTCGATACCTGTCATGCTGTCTTCATTTTTAGTTACATTTTCAGGAGGACGTGCATTCAAATCCAATCTCTGTTCTTCCCCATCACCACATCTACTGTATTCCATGGATCCTGACTTGGGGCCATTTACTGGTTTGTTGTTATAATCTGCCTGTAACATAAAATAAAAATTACCAGTATGGTTACTTAAGCAGCTAAAGAGGGGCAATAGGAACATCATGATTCATTCATTCATGCATGCAGACAGGGCTTGTGTACATAGTCCAAGCTGGACTTGAACTTGTTTCAAATCTAGTGCCTCATCATCTATGCTGGGATTAAAGGGGTGAACTTGTTACCCAGGCCCACACAGGCAGCCAGGGATGCACAGAAAGAAGCTACCAACAAAAATAAAATGTGGGCCAGTCATGGTGGCGCACGCCTTTAAACCCAGCACTTGGGAGACACAGGTAGAAGGATTGTCATGGGTTCAAGGCCACCCAGAGACTACATAGTGAATTCTAGGTCAGCCTGGACTAAAATGAAACCCTACCTTGAAAAACAAAAATAAATAAATAAAATATGCCAGGCATGGTCGCACACGCCTTTAATCTCAGCACTCGGGAGGCAGACGTAGGAGGATGGCTGTGAGTTGGAGGCTACCCCTAAACTACATGGTGAATTCCAGGTCAGCTTAGGCTAGCGTGAAACACTACCTTAAAAAAAAAAAAAAAGAAAGAAAGAAAGAAAGAAAATCAGAAAATAATATGGTTTCATGGAATGAACAGAAAAGAATTTTATTTTTTGAAGTAGGGTCTCGCTCTAAACCAGGATGGCCTGGCTTTTACTCTGTAGTCTCAGGGTAACCTTGAACTCATGGTGATTTTCCTACCTCAGCCTCCCAACTACGGGATTAAAGGCGTGTGCCACCATGCCTGGCAATAATTTCTTTCTTTCTTTCTTTCTTTCTTTCTTTCTTTCTTTCTTTCTTTCTTTTCTGGTTTTTCAAGGTAGGGTCTCATTCTAGCCCAGGCTGACCTGGAATTCACTATGTAGTCTCAGAGTGGCCTCGAACTCACAGTGATCCACCTACTTCTGCCTCCCAAGTGCTGGGATTAAAGGCATGCGCCACCATGCCTGGCTCTCTTTCTTTCTTTCTTTTTTATTTTCGAGGTATGGTCTCACTCTAGTCCAGGCTGACCTGGAACTCACTATGTAGTCTCAAGGTGGCCTCGAACTCACGGCAATCCACCTACCTTTGCCTCCCAAGTGCTGGGCTTAAAGGCGTGCACCACCATGCCTGGCAAGAATTTCTTTTTTAAACCTGTGAATTTTTATTTTTGTAATTTTTATTTATTTATTAGAGAGAGAGATGCAGGCGTGGGGGGGGGGGGACGGAGAGGATGGCCATGCCAGGGCCTACAGTTACTGCAGATGAACTCCAGACGCATGTGCGACCTTCTGCATCTGGCTTACATGGGTCCTGGGGAATCGAACCAAGATCTTTTAGCTTTGCAGGCAAGCACCTTAACCACTAAGCCATCTCTCCAGCCACAAAACCTATGAATTTGTCTATTGTACATCTCTCTGGAGTGTTGCCACATAGCCTTTTTGTGGCTGATTTTTGAACCATTTTGCCACTGCCACCCAGTGAAATGACAGCTGGGGAAAGTGAAACTAACTAGACCTTTGAGAACACCAGATCTTGACAAGACCAAACCTCAGCAGATGGTCTACATTTGGACACTAATTATGAGGCATTTCCTACAAGGTCGCTTGGTATTTCAGGTTTATTTGCAAAACTGCTTCAAACAAATCATCTAGGGAAAGAGCAATTGTAGGTGTGAAAAGACAGATTAAAAACAGTAAACAAGGGCTGGAGAAATGGCTTAGCAGTTAAGCGCTTGCCTGTGAAGCCTAAGGACCCCGGTTCGAGGCTTGATTCCCCAGGACCCACGTAAGCCAGGCACACAAGGGGGCACATGCGTCTGGAGTTCCTTTGCAGTGGCTAGAGGTCCTGGTGCGCCCATTCTCTCTCTCTCTATCTGCCTCTTTCTCTGTCTGTCGCTCTCAAATAAATAAAAATAAAACAAAACAAACAAAAACAGTGAACAAGGGACCTATCCCAGGAGTGGATATATATGTCAAGTATACGTAACATTCCACATACGACATTCCAATTTTAACAACGAGAGGGAGGGCTGGAGAGATGGCTTAGTGGTTAAGCACTTGCCTGTGAAGCCTAAGAACCCTGGTTCAAGGCTTGATTCCCCGGGACTCACGTTAGCCAAATGCACAAGTGGGTGCATGCATCTGGAGTTCGTTTGCAGTGGCTGGAGGCCCTGACGAGCCCTTTCTCTCTCTCTCTCTCTCTCTCTGCCACTCTCAAAAAACAATGACAGGGAAACCAGAGGCTGAGGATATGTATTAGTTCATCCTGGTAGAGTGTTTGCCTTGCATTTGTTAGGCCCTAGGTCCAATCTTTGGCAGTGAAATACCAAAGCAAAACAAAACAGAAATTGAGCTAGCAGATGGATGAAATTGATGCTACAAACTAGATGTGTGTGTATACACACATATCTAGATATATAGCATAGAGGCCCTGGTGCGCCTAGTCTCTCTCTCTCTTTTTCTCTCTGTTGCTCTCAAATAAATAAATATTAAAAACAACAATTAAATATTAAAAACCAGAAAAAAAAAAAAACAGATAGATAAACTGGGTGTGGTGGTGCACGCCTTTAATCCCAGCACTTGGGAGGCAGAGGTAAGAGGATTGCCAAGAGTCCGAGGCCACCCTGAGACTACGAGGCCACCCTGAGACTACATAGTGAATTCCAGGTCAGCCTGGGCTAGAGTGAAACCCTACCTGAGGGTCGGGGGGACAGATAGATAGAATACACTTGGTAAAACTATCATGATCACCATGAGTTCAAGAACACCTGAGACTACAGAGTAAATTCCAGGTCAGCCTCAGCTACTAAGACCCTACCTTGAAAAACTAAAAACTAGGCCTGGAGAGATGGCTCAGTGGTTAAGGCGCTTGCCTGCAATGCCTAAGGAACCAGGCTTAATTCTCCAGGACCCACATAAAGCCAGTGAGGTGACTCATGTGCCTAGAGTTTGTTTGCAGCCACTTCAAACGAACTCCAGAAACGTGTGCCCTCTTGTGCATCTGGCTAACATAGGTCCTGGGGAATTGAATCTGGGTTCTTTGGCTTTGAGGGCAAACACCTTAACAGCTAAGCCATCCCTCCATCCCAATAACAATACTTTTAAAAAACACAGGGGCTGGAGATATGGCTGAGCAGTTAATGCACTTGCCTGCAAAGGCTAAGGACTCAAGTTCAATTCCCCAGTACCCACAAAAAACCAGATACAAGGTGGTGCATGTGTCTGGAGTATGTTTGTATTAGCTGGAGGCCCTAGAATACCCAGTCTCTCTATATATATACAAAAGAAATAAATAATGGCTGGGAATGGTGCTACACACCTTAGGCAGAGGTAGGAAGATCACTATGAGTTCGAGGCAATCCTAAAACTACATAGTGAATTCCAGGTCGGCATGAGCTAGAGTGAGACCCTACCTTGAAAAACCAAAAAATAGATAAAGAAGGAAGAAATGAAAAGACTGGATGAACAAGATGCAGCATACTGCACAATGGACTTCTCCCAAACAAAAAGAAACAAGCTGATAAAACAACATGAGTTCTAAAAATTGTCCAGTGACAGGACAGATCAGAGTGAGACCCTACCTTGAAAAACCAAAACTAAATAAATAAAAATAAGAAGCTGGCTGTGGTGGCACACACTATAATTCTAGCACTCAGAGGACAGAGGTAGGAGGATTGGCAAGAGTTTGAGGTCATCCTGAGACTAGAGTGAATTCTAGGTCAGCGTGGGCTAGAGGGAGAACCTACCTCGAATAAATAAATAAAGTACCAGTAATCGAAGAATCAAAGTCTGGTGGTAATCTCAAATCTCAAGAATTTGGGAGGCTAAGGCAGGGGCATAATGAGCTCAGGACAGTGAGACCTTTTCTAATTAAAAACAATATAAGCTGGGTATGGTTGTGAACACCTCTAATCCCAGCAGAGGAAGTAGAGATAGCAGGCTAGCCAGCCTGGGAATACAGAGTGAGTTCCAGGTCAACCTGGACTAGAGTAAGACCCTACCTCATAAAAGACATACATGTGTATGAACACACATGCAAAAGAAGAAAGAAAGAAAGAACGAAAGGAAGGAAGGAAGAAAGAGGGAGAGAGGGTGAGGGAGGGAGAAAGGAATGAAGGAAGGACTAAAGGAAGGGAAGGAGGGAGGGATGGGGAGAGGGAGGGAGGGAAGGAAGGAAGAGGCCAAGCGTAGTGGCTCACAACTTGGGAAGCAGAGGTAGGAGTTCAAGGCCACCCTGAGACTACGTAGCGAATTCCAGGACAGTATGGGCTAGAGTGAGACCCTACCTCGAAATTAAAACTTAAGTAATTAATAAAAATCAGAAAAAGAAAAAGAAAGGAAGAGAGGACAGACGAACCTAGTCTCATGAGGCCCTGTCTCAAAGCATCAACAACCCCCCCCCCCAGACTTGACAGTCTTCTTTATACACTGCATGAATGACATGGGAAGCTAGATTTCTTCTGAATGGTGTTATGTGAACCCCTTAGACCTGGCATATTTGGATGATTTACACTGAATTATTTATTCCTGGGATGCCTCCTGGAGCTCTACACATCCTCTGATGTGTAAGCCTCATTACACAAGCTTAGCAGTTAAGTAAGTTAGGAAAGGCCATCTGCATTGTCCTTGTACCTCCCTCACCCATTAGCCCTCATTTTTTTTCCCTTGCATCCTAGGATAGCTAATCTCTTTTGGGCTGAGGATGTGGCTCAGCAGAACATGTGCTTAACATGTAGGATGCTCTGGGTTTCATCCAGAGCGCTATGGCATAACACACAACCCAAAACGCCTTACTCTTCCTAAGTAAGCTTCAAGTGTCTGTCAGTAACTCTAACCCTATCCTCCCCATAACGAATGAACTTTATTTATTTTTCTTTCTGTCTGTGTGTGATGTGTGTAGGGTGGTGTGAATCACCGGTGTGTAGGTGCTGGTGTCCCATGCAGGAGTGTGAGGAGACCAGAGGAGAATACCTGCTGACCTCCTCTTACAGTTTCCTGATGAGTTCCTTGAGACAGAGTCTCCCTGAACCCACAGCTGCGGTTTTCTTTCTTTCCTTTTTTTGCTTTTGTTTTTAGAGGTAGAGTCTCACTCTAGCCCAGGATGACCTGGAATTCACTATGGAGTCTCAGGGTGGCCTTGAACTCATGGCAATCCTCCTACCTCTGCCTCCTGAGTGCTGGGATTAAAGGCGTGGGCCACCACGCCCGGCCATCTTTCTTTCTTTCTTTTTTAATATTTATGTATTTATTTATTTTTATTTATTACAGACACAGAGAGAGAGAGGGAGAATGGGAGACTGAGAGAAAGAATGGACACACCAGGGCCTCTAGCCACTGCAAACGAACTCCAGACACATGAGCCACCTTATGCATCTGGCTTAGGTAGGACCTGGAGAATCCATCTCTCCAGTCCCTCTTATTGTTTTTTTTTTTTTTTTTTTTTTTTTTAAGAGAGAGACACACACACACAAAGAGAAAGAGAGAGAGAATTGGTGCTCCAGGGCCTCTAGCCACTGCAAATAAACTCATTCCCTACCTTGTACATCTGGCTTTACATGAGTCCTAGAGAAGCGAATCTGGGTCCTTGGCATTGTGTGCAAAAGCCTCGACTGCTAAGCCATATCTCTAGCTATTATCTTGTTTTTGCCTGACTAGGGATCTGATGTTAAATCTGTAATTGATCCTCTTTGTATCCAACACCCAAGTGTTAGGGTAAATGTTTATGATGACAGCAATCAGCAAACCTAATAATATAGAGAAGAAATCTAACAAGTAGCTGGCAAGGTAGCTCAGTTGGTAGCATTAGCCTAACAAGAACGAAGCCCTGGGTTCCATCCCTAACACAGCAAAAACCCAACATGGGAGCCCGGCGCAGTAGCACACACCTTTAATCCCAGCCCTTGGGAGGCAGAGGTAGGAGGATCGCTGTGAGTTGGAGGCTGCCCTGAGACTGTAGTGAATTCCAGGTCAGCCTGAGCTACAGTGAGACCGTACCTTGAAAAACACAAAAAACCCAACATGGTCCCAACACACACTTGTAATCCCAGCATTCAGAGGGTAGAGAGACAGGAGGATCAGAAGTTTAAGGTCATCCTTGGCTATATACCTAATTTGAGGCCAGCCTGGGCTACTTGACACTGTAAAAAATATAAAGCTAGCCAGGCGTGGTGGTGCATGTCTTTAATCCCAGCAGTTTGTATGCAAGGGTTGGAGGCCCTGTTGTGAACCCATTCTCTCTCTCTCTCATAAATTAAAAAATATATATACAAAGATGGCTAGATATGTTGGCACAGACCTTTAGTCAACACTACAAAGGCACAGGTAGGAGGAATATCATGAATTTGAGGCCAGTCTGGAGCTACAAAGTAAGTTCTAAGTCAGCCTAGAGTGAGAAAAAAAAAAATTCAAAAAATATATATATATAAAGGGCTGGGGATGGCTTAGTGGTTAAGACGTTTGCCTGCAAAACCAAAGGACCTTGGTTAGATTCCCCAGCACCCACGTAAGCCAGATGCACAAGGGGGCACATGCGTCTGGAGGTCCTTTGCAGTGGCTGGAGGCCCTGGCATGCCCATTCTCTCTCTCCTTTTCTTTGCCTTTTTCTCTCTCTCTCAAATAAATAAATAAATAAAAATAAAGTTTTAAAGAAAGTAATTACATATATATAAAGAGGGATAGGGAAGATGACTAAGTGGTTGAAGGCACTTGCTTGCAAAGCCTGAATGCCCCAGCACACATGCAAAGCCAGACACAAAGTAAGCAGACATTTGCCATTCCTCTGTAGAGGCAATAGATCTTAGTTAGCACAGAAATCCAGGGATCAGTTCAAAACAAGAAAAGTGCATTCACCAAACAATCAAAGATACAAGCAAAATAACATTAATAATGAAGACGATTCATTAATCAAAACTGTCAGTAAAGCCGGGTGTGGGAGGCGTAGGTAGGAGGAGTGCTCTGAGTTCGAGGCTAGTCAGGAACTACAGAGTGAGATCCAAGTCAGCCTGGGCTAGAGTGAGAACCTACCTCAAAAAAACAAAAAACAAAAAAAGCAAAACAAGCCAGGCATGGTGGTGCACACCTTTAATCCCTGCACTTGGAGGCAGAGGTAGGGGGATCACCATAAGTTCGAGGCCACCCATACTGAATTCCAGGTCAGCCTGGGGAGGGGGAGACCCTACCTTGAAAAACCCAAAACATTAAAAAAAAAAAAAAAAAAAAAAAAAGGCTGGAGGGATGGTTTAGCGGTTAAGGCGCTTGCCTGCAAAGCCTAAGGACTCAGGTTTGATTCTCTAGGTCCCACGTAAGCCAGATGCACATAGTGGCCCCTGCATCTGGAATTCGTTTACAGTGGCTGAAAGCCCTGGCATGCCCACTCACAATCTCTCTTTCTCTGTCTCTAATAAAAATTTTTTTTTTAAAGCAGCTATCATTAGAATGATTAAAGAAAAAAAATCAGCCAAACAACTGCTGGAGAGGCTGGAGAGTAATGGAGCTCATGACTGCCAGTGGGAATGCTGAGCCAGGGGCAATCTTTCCCATGACTCAGCAAGTCCTAAGATTTGTCAGAGAGAAATGAAACCACATGTTCAAACTCACACAAAACCTTGTGCAAAATATTCATAGCAGCTTTATTCGTAGTAGCAAAGAAACAATTCCAGTGTCAATCAAGAAAAGACTAGATGAACAAGATGCAGCATACTGCATAATGGACTTCTCCCAAACAACAATAGAACAAACTGATAAAACAATATGAGTTGTAAAAATTGTCCAGTGACAGGACAGATCAGAGGGGAGAGGTCAAGAAGAATGAGTGTGGATTAAGTAACAGTTTTTATCCAGGCATGGTGGCACACATCTGTCATGGTACACACCTTTAATCCCAACACAGGAGGCAGAGAGAGGTAGGAGGATTGCCTTGAGTTCGAGGCCACCTGAGACTACATAGTGAATTCCAGGGCTAGATTGAGACCCTACTTTGAAAAAAACAATTAAAAACAAAAGTAGGCCGTGTGTGGTGGCACATGCCTTTAATTCCAGCACTTGGGAGGCAGAGGTAGGAGGATCACCTTGAGTTTGAGGTCACCCTGAGACTCCATAGTGAATTCCAGGTCAGCCTGAGCTAGTGCGAGAGCCTACCTCAAAAACAAAACAAACAAACAAAAAAAATGGTGCATGCATCTAGCAAGTTCATTTGTAGTAGCAAGAGGCCCTGCCGCACCTAATCTCTCCCTCCTTATAGTTTGCAAATCAATAACAAAAATATTTTTTTAAAAAGGAACAATTTTTAAACTGTGACATGAAATGTCTAGGTCATCAAAGAAAAATATAAATTACACATGGAGAAAACTTTAAAACCTCACCTGGGTATAGTACACACCCATGACTTCAACACTCAGGAAGTGGAACTAGGAGGATTGAAATTTCCAAGTCAGGGCTGGGGAAATGGCTTAGTGGTTAAAGCGTTTGCCTGCAAAGCCAAAGGATCCCAGTTTGATTCCCAAGGACCCAAGTAATCCAAATGCACAAGGAGGCAAATGCATCTGGAGTTCGTTTGCAGTGGCTGGAGGCCCTGTTGTGCCCATTCTCTCTTTCTCTCTATCTGCCTCTTTCTCTCTCTCTCTCTCAAGTAAATAAATAAAATATTTTTTAAAAAAAATAATTTTTTAAAAAAAGAAATTCCAAGTCATCCTCTGTTACATAAGGAGTTGGGTTTCAACCTAGGATAAGGGTGACCCAGTCTGGCTATTACCTGTAACCACAACTGGGAGGCTGGCGCAGGAGGTCTGCCTCAAATCTGACACTCTGGAGTTATATAGTCAGTTTCCCAAGCCAGCCTCGCATAGAGTGAGATCCTGTTTCAAAAGGAAAAAAGTAGGGGGGGGGGGGGCTGGAGAGATGGATTAACGGTTAAGATGCTTGACTGCAAAGCCAAAGGTCCCAGGTTTTCTTCCCCAGCATCCACATAAAGCCAGATGCTCAAAGTTGCACATGCTTCTGGAGTTCGTTTGCAGTGAGTGGCTAGAGGCCCTGCGGCAGCCATTCTCTCTTTCTCTATCTGCCCCTCTCTCTCTCTCTCTCTCTCTCTCTCTCTCTCTCTCTCTCTCACTCAAACAAACAAACTACTAGTAGACCAGGAAAATGGCTCAGTGGCTAAAGATACTTACTTCTAAAACCTGCTGCCCTTGATTCAATTCCCCAATACCAAGCAAAGCAAAATGCAAAAATTGGCACAATCTCTTTCCCTCCCTCTGCTCTCTCCCTCTCTCCTTCCCTTCCTCTCAAATAAATAAGAATAACATAAATTTGGAGCCAGGCATGGTGGTGCATGCCTTTAATCCCAGCTGAAGCCAGTCTGAGGCTACAGAGTGAGTTTAACTGGTGCTAGAGTAAGAACCTGTCTTGAAAAATGAGCAAAAATTATGGAAGCATTCAATAAAAGTTTAAAAAAAACTGAGCTGGGTGTGGTGGTTTAGGCCTTTAATCCGAGTACTTGGGAGGCAGAAGTAGGAGGACTATAGTGAATTCAAGGTCATCCTGGGCTAGCATGAGATCCTACCTCAAAAAACAAAACAAACAAAAAAAGAAAAAAAGTAAAGAAAATGAACAATAACAGAAAAATCTGGGCATAGCCACACACCTATGTGACCCCAATCTGAAAGGAAGGAACAGGGAATCAGAGAATTAGTGGGGCTCACTGTAGGACAGCAGCTCCCAGGGGAAGGAGAGCCCCCCCCCCCCCAGCTCAAGTCAATATGGAGAGAAATGGTAAGAGAAGGACGCTAACATTCTACTTTGTCACAGGCATTGGGAATACATATGCATATGTGTGTGTACACATGCACACACTAACACATATGCAACAATAACACACGCATGAATGCAGGAAGGGAAGAGATGGGAAGAAAGGTTTAGCAGGAATAGCAAGGGGATATAAACATGTAGAAAATGCTCAAGAAATATTTTTAGGGCTGGAGAGATGGCTTAGCGGTTAAGCACTTGCCTGTGAAGCCTAAGGACCCTGGTTAGAGGCTCAATTCCCCAGGACCCATGTTAGCCAGATGCACAAGGGGGCGCAAGCATCTGGAGTTCATTTTCAGTGGCTGGAGGCCCTGGCGTGTCCATTCTCTCTCTCTATCTGCCTTTCTCTCTGTGTCTGTCACTCTCAAATAAATAAATAAATAATGAACAAAAAATATATTTTTTTAAAGATACTGATAGGGCTGGAGGGATGGCTTAGCAGTTAAGGTGTTTGCCTGCAAAGCCAAAGGACCCATATTCAATTCCCCAGGACCCACGTTAACCAGATGCACAAGAGGGCACACACATCTGGAGTTCATTTGCAGTGGCTGGAGGACCTGGCACACCCATTCTCTCTCTCTCTCTCTCCCTCTTTCTCTGTCAAATAAATAAATAAAATATTTTTGAAAAAAGCATTGATATTTCTATCAGTCTATCCACTTAAATATACTGGTAAGTAAATGAAGTGAAGAAATGAATACATAGAATAAAATTAATTTATAGCCATAGCAATTAGATCAGCAGGTGCTTAGGTAGGAGTAATTGACCAGGAGGTTGGGGAAATAGAAAGATTGGTGTATTGCTATATGTTTACCAAAACTGGTTGATGGTGGCACACGCCTTTAATCCCAGCACTTGGGAGTCAGAGGTAGGTGGATCGCAGTGAGTTGGAGGCCACCCTGAGACTACTTAGTGAATTCCAGGTCAGCCTAGGATATAGTAAGACCCTGCCTCAAAAATAATTTAGCCAGGGCTGGAGGGGTGGCTTAACAGTTAAGGCATTTGCCTGCAAAGCCAAAGGACCCTGGTTTGATGCCCCAGGACCCACGTTAGCCAGATGCACAAGGGGGCGCATGCATCTAGAGTTCATTTGCAGTGGCTGGAGGCCCTGGTGCACCCATTTTCTATCTTTCTCTCCCCCTCTTTCTCTGTCAAATAAATAAATAATAAAATATTTTTTAAAGTAATAATAATTAAGCTGGGCGTGGTGGTGCATGCCTTAATCCCAGCACTCAGGAGGCAGAGGTAAGAGGTTTGCCATGAGTTCAAGGCCACCCTGAGACTACATAGTGAATTCCAGGTCAGCCTGGGCTAGAGCAAGATCCTATCTTGAAAAACAAAAAATTAAGTAAGTAAAACCTGAATGCTGAGGCTGGACAGATGGCTTAGCGATTAAGACACTTGCCTGTAAAGCCTAAGGACCCAGGTTCAATTCCCCAGTACTCATGCAAGCCAGATGCACAAAGTGGCACATGCTTCTGGAGTTTGTTTGCAGTGGCTGGAGGCGCTGGTATGCCTATTCTCTGTCTCTCTCTTTCTCTCTCTCTTTAAAGTTACATATGGAGTCAGGCGTGGTGGCACATGCCTTTAATCACCACATTCGGGAGGCAGAGATAGGAAGATTGCCGAAAGTTCGAGGCCACCCTGAGACTACATAGTGAATTCCAGGTTAGCCTGGACTAGCGTGAGACCCTACCTCAAAAAAAAAATTTACTTGTGAGCTGGAGAGATGGCTCAGCAGTTAGAGCATTTGCCTGTAAAGCCTAACAACCCAAGTTCAATTCCACACTACCCACATAAAGTCAGATGCACAAAATGGCCAGGCATCAAGAGTTTGTTTACAGGGCTTATAGGTCCTGATGCACCCATTCTCTCTCTCCCCTCTCTGTACCTTGAAAAATCAAGAAGAAGGAGAAGCAGCAGCAGCAGCAGCAGGAGGGCTGGAGAAATGGCTTAGCAGTTAAGGTGCTTGCCTGCAAAACCAAAGGACCTTGGTTCGATTCCCCAGGACCCACATAAGCCAGACGCACAAGGTGGCGCATCCATCTGGAGGTCGTTTGCCGCGGCTAGAGGCTCTAGAGTGCCCATTCTCTCTCTGTCTCCCTCTTTCTCTCTTAAATAAATAAAATGAAATATTTAAAAAAAGAAGCAACCAAGGTATTGTAGTATTAATATTGTTTTAATTCTAAAGGAATTCAGGTCAATACTAGTAAACTTTGAAATGATGTCATCATCTGGTTATTTTCATCTACCTAAGGAGGGTATTCCAGTTGGCACATGAGGAACTATATAGTAAGGATGGAAGGACTCATCAGTCCTGAGCAGAGCGGTACCAATATGACTGCAGTATGAGCAGAAGGGTTTCAGCCACAAGGCATATGCTCTTTTGTGAACTAGTTAGAATGACAGACTTTTTTTTTTTTTTTTTTTTTTGGCATAAGTGAAAATTTCCTGCAGCCTATCCAACCCTATGTGTCTTTTATTCACTAATTCTAACTTCCATGTTTTTCCTAGAAATCAGACTTGACATCAGTCAGACTTTGTTTTGTCTGTGTGGGTTTTTTGTTTGCTTTTTCTTTTCTTTTTTCTTTTTCTTTTTTTCAAGATAGGATCTCACTCTAGCCCAGGTGACCTGGAATTCACAATGTAGTCTCAGGGTGGCCTTGAACTCATGGCTATCCTACTACTTCTGCTTCCCGAGTGCTGGGGTTAAAGGCATGGGTCCTTAGGCTTTGCAGGCACGCGCCTTAACCGCTAAACCATCTCTCCAGCCCCTTCTTTTCATTTATTTATTAGAGACACAGAGAGAAATAAATAGATGGAGATAGAGACAGAGAGGTTGGGTGTACCAGGGCTTCCAGCCACAGCAAATTAACTCCAGATGTATGTGCCACCATGTGTCTCTGGCTTATGTGGGACCTGGAGAATGGAACCTGGGTCTTCAGGCTTCACAGGCATGTGCCTTAACTGCTAAGCCATCTTTCCAGCCCTGTTTTGTCATTTTTTAAGTTCTTTTTTATTTATTTTTTTAATTTTTATTTATTTATTTGGGAGCAACAGATAGAGAAAGAGGCAGATAGGGAGAGGGAGAATGGGTGTGCCAGGGCCTCCAGCCACTGCAAACGAACTCCAGATGCGTCCGCCCCCTTGTGCATCTGGCTAACGTGGGTCCTGGAGAATCAAGCCTCGAACCAGGGTCCTTAGGCTTCACAGGCAAGTGCTTAACCGCTAAGCCATCTCTCCAGCCCTGTTTTGTCATTTTTTGAGGTAGGGTCTTGCTCTAGCCCAGGCCGACCTGGAATTCACTATGTAGTCTCAGCTGGCCTAGAACTCACAGTGATCCTCCTACCTCAGCTTCCCAAGTGCTGGGTTTAAAGCATGCCGGCTGTGGCTTTGTTTGTTTGTGTTACCTTTGTTTTTTTTCTTTTTTTATTTATTTGAGAAAAAGAGGCAGAGAAAGAGAGAGAGAATGGGTGCTCCAGGACCTCCTGCTGTGCAAACAAACTCCAGACACAGGACCCACCTTGTTCAACTGGCTTACATGGCTCCTAGGGAATTGAACCTGGGTCATTTGGCTTTGCAGGCAAGTGCCTTAACCGCTAAGCCACCTCTCCAGGCCTCTGTGTATTTTCTTCATTTTTTCTGACTCTGTAGTGAGACCTGAGTGCTGGGTTTACAGGAGTGAGCCATCATAACCTGTGTCTTGGGTCAGTGGACGTGTACATGACATGGTGGTAAATGAATGTCTGTGTGTAACCTAGTGTAGTGCAAATTCCGGTTCTGAAATCTGTCCTACCATTTCTAGGCAAAAACTTGATTACAGTGTCTGGGTGTGAAAACCAGGATGCCCCTATGCGCCTCTGTGCAGTCATTAAGCACAAAAGCTTTGACACTGTGTACCAGTATGCACCATAAGGAGCAAAATAATTGAAGGCAGGCATAGTGACACACACCTGTAATCCCAGCACTCAGGAGGGAGGCTGAGAGAGGAGGATCGCCATGAGTTTGAGGCTAGCCTGGACTACGTAGTGAGTTCCAGGTTAGCCTGGGCTAGAGAGAGACCCTACGTTAAAAGAAATAAATAAGCCGGGTGTGGTGGTGCATGCCTTTAATCCCAGCACTTGGGAGGCAGAGGTAGGAGGATCGCCATGAGTTTGAGGCCACCCTAAGAATACATAGTGAATTCCAGGTCAGCCTGGGCTAGAGTGAGACCCTACCTCGAAAAACCAAAAAAAAAAAAATAATAATAATAATAATAATAATAAATAAATAAAAATAAAACTAAGCATTGTGACAGCAGTAAATTTCTTTCTTTCTTTCTTTCTTTCTTTCTTTCTTTCTTTCTTTCTTTTTTTCTCTAATTGGTTTTTTTCGAGGCAGGATATTGCTCTAGCTCTGACCTGGAATTCATAATGTAGTCTCAGGATGGCCTCGAACTCACATCCTTCTATTTCTGCCTCCAGAGTGCTGGGATTAAAGGCATGCATCACCACGCTCGGAGTAAATTTCTATTAAGTGTCATTTCTTTCTTCTGAATTTCCCTTTCTGGTTCTCACTACTATTTAGCCTAAACTGACCTGAGACTAACACCAATCACTCTCCCTTGGCCTCCCAAGTGCCAGGACTAAGACATGCATCATTATGTATGGCTGAAGTTACCTTCTATAATATAGGACATAAGATATAGAATAGGACAGAACAGGTTCTTGCTATGTATCCCAGGCTGGCCTCCTTCCCTGCCTCCTGAGTGACGGAATTACAGTAAGCATTATTACTATTATTATTACTGTATTATTATAATACAGTAAGTTTATCTCTTGGGGACACTCCCCATCAACTCTTCCAACCACTGCACAGGTCCCTTACGTCCAAACATGTGGAACTACTTGTCCTGGACTATGAAGAACTGCAAAACAGCATATCTGTCTGGCATAGTGGCTCATTCCTCTAATCCCAGCATGTAAGAGGCTGAAGTAGGACTGCCTCACTTAAGGCCAGCCTGGGTTAAAGTGAGACCCTATGTTAGAAGGGAGGGAAAGGCAACGGGGAGCTGGGAGGCCCATCTGATTGCTTTCCATGAACAAAGGTCAACGTAATCTGTCACTTGATCTAGGACTTGAATTGGCATTTGTAAAGCAACTGAATGTTGCATTACTATCCATTAAGAACAATGTAGCTATCCTTTTACCAATGATTTATTTTACAAATTTTAACAGTTTTAGATAACTATAGAAAAACAATCATAGCCTGTTGTGGTGGCACACACCTTTAATCCCAGCACTTAAGGGGCAAAGGTAGGAGCGCAGTGAGTTCAAGGCCACCCTGAGACTACAGACTGAATTCCAGGTCAGTCTAGGCTAGAGTGAGACCCTACCTTGAAAAACAAAAACCAAACAAAAGAAAAACAATCACTAGGAACCTTGTTATTTTTCCAGTCTAGTGGTTTTATGAAATTTTAAAAAGTTAACGAGATCTCAATTCATCTAATGTAGTCCTTTAAACACTATATACATAATAACAACTTACAAGTGAAGGCAGTAGTTCAATGCAAACCTGGGAGGTAGAGGAGAAGAGGATCGAGAATTCAAGGTCCTGTGCCTCTGGCTTTACATAGGTACTGGGGAACCTAACCTGGCTTCTTAGACTGCAGGCAAGTGCCTTAACTGCTAAGTCATCTCTCCTGCCCACAAATAAGAATTTTGATTTCAAAATCAAAGATCTATCAGGAATTACTAATGAAGAAAAAAGCTAAACAAGCTGTGTTTTCATAAAGTCGTATGTAAATGTGTTTTTGGTGTATGTGTGTGATGCATGCATGTACTGATTCACAAGCCCTGTATGAACAGAATGTGTCCTCCTCTGCTACTATGCTGCCTTATTTCCCTGAGATAAGAGTCTCTCATCAACCTGCCGCTCTAAGTTTTTGGTTATATTCATTGACCAGGGAGCCCCAATGATCGTCTTGTCTCCACACCCGACTTTTTATATGGGTGCTGGGATCAAACTCTGGTCCTCATGCTTACACAGCAACCTCTCTTACCCACTGAGCAATCTCCTTAGCCCCAGTATATATAGTTTAGGCAATTAATCATGACATATTTGGTGAAGTCAAAAGCTATCAGTGACCCAGACATGGTGGTACATGCCTTTAATCCCAGCACTCAGGAGGCAGAGTAAGGAGGACCACTGTTGAGTTTGAGGCCAACCTGAGACTACATAGTGAATTCCAGGTCAGCCTGGGTAACAGAAAGACCCTACCTTGAAGAACCAAAAAAAAAAAAAAAAAAAAAAAAAAAGGTTATCTGTGCATTAAGTAAAATAATTTCTAATTTTCAATATGGAAGACATCTATGCTCACCACTTATGGTGGTTTGATTCAGGTATCCCCCATAAACTTAGGTGTTCTGAATGCTAGGTTCCCAGCTGATAGAGATTTGGGAATCAATGCCTCCTGGAGGGAGTATATTGTTGGGGATGGACTTATGAGTGTTATAGCCAGTGTTTCCATGCCAGTGTTTGGCACTCTCCTGTTGCTATGGCCCACCTTACGTTGGCCAGGGGGTTATGTCCACCCTTTACTCTTGCCATTGTTTTCCCTGCCATCATGGAGCTTCCCCCTCAAGCCTGCAAGCCAAAATAAACCTTTCTTCCTATTAAAAAAAAAAAAAAAAAAAAAAGGAATTCAAGGTCAAAGCAGGGCATGGTGGTGCATGCCTTTAGTCCCAGCACTTGGGTGGCAGAGGTAGGTGGATTACCTACCCTGAGACTACATAGTGAATTCCAGGTCAGCCTGGGCTAGACTGAGACCCAACCTCAAAAAAAACAAAACAAAACAAAACAAAACAAAAGAATTTAAGATCAAGCTGGTTCACTGAAGGCACATGCCTGTAAAACCTAACAACCATGGTTCAATTCCCCAGTACCCATGTAAAGCCAGATGCACAATGGTGTATCTATCTGGATTTCATTTACAGTGGTTGGAGGCCCTGGTGCACCCATTCTCTCTCTCTCCTCCTACCTCTGCCTCCCAGGTTCTGGGATTAAAGACATGTACCACTATGCCTGACTAATAAAAATATTTTTTTAAAAAAGAATTCTGGCTAGAGAGATGGCTTAGTGGTTAAGGTGCTTGCCTGCAAAGCCTAAGGACCCAGGTTCCACTCTCCAGGTCCCACATAAGCCACATGCACAAAGAGATGCAAGCGTGCAAGGTCGTACATGAACACAAGATAGCAAGTATCTGGAGTTTGAATGCAGTGGATAGAGGCCCTGGTGCCAATTCTCTCTCTGTCTCTTACATTAAATACACACACACACACACACACACACACACACACACACACACACCAGGCGTGGTGGGGCATGTCTTTAATCCCAGCACTTGGGAGACAGAAGTAGGAGGATCACCATGAGTTTGAGGTCACCCTGAGACTACATAGTGAATTCTAGGTCACCCTGTGCTAGAGCGAGACCCTACCTCAAAAATATATGTGTGTGTGTGTGTGTGTGTGTATACACACACATATATATAATTAGATTTCTTTGGCACCAAAGAACACTTTTTTTTTCAAGGTAGGGTTTCACTCTAGCTCAGGCTGACCTGCAATTCACTATGTATTCTCAGGGTGACCTCGAAACTCATGGTGACCCTCCTACCTCTGCCTCTGTTAGGATTAAAAGTGTGCACCACCACACCCAGCTTATATTCACACTTTTTTTTTTTTTTTTTTTTTTTTTTTTTTTGGTTTTTCGAGGTAGGGTCTCACTCTGGTCCAGGCTGACCTGGAATTAACGCTGTCAGATCCTCCTACCTCTGCCTCCCGAGTGCTGGGATTAAAGGCGTGCACCACCATGCCTGGTTTATTCACACTTTTTTGTTTGTTTGCTTGCTTGTTTTTTGTTTGTTTGGTTTTTTTTTCGAGGTAGGGTCTCACTCTAGCTCAGGCTGACCTGGAATTCACTATGTAGTCTCAGGGTGGCCTTGAACTCATGGTGATCCTCCTACCTCTGCCTCCCAAGTGCTGGGATTAAAGGCGTGTGCCACCACGCCCAGCTGCTTGCTTGTTTTCAGGCAGGGTCTCATTGTAGTGTAGGCTGACCTGGATCTTACTCTGTAGCCCAATAGGTCTCAAACTTATGGTGCTTCTCCTATCTCAGCTTCCCAAAGCAGCATGAACCACACAGTGATTTCTGGGTCAGCCTAGGCTATCAGGAAACCATGCCTCAAAACAAAACAAAGCAAAAGCAAACAAAAAACATTGACCATGAATTTAAAAAAAAAATCTGAAAGTCCCTACCACTTCTACTACGCAGAGAGAAAACTTTTCCTTAAAAAAAATATATGTTGGGGCTGGAGAGATGGGTGAGGGAGGGGATTATCATGGTTTATGGTCTATACTTATGGAAGCTGTCAATAAAAAAAAATCTAAATATGGGACTGGGGAAATGGCTTAGTGGTTAAGGTGTTTGCCTGTGAAGCCTAAAGGACATGGTTCAATTCCCCAAGACCCACGTAAGCCAGATGCACAAGAGGGCACATGCATGTGGAATTCGTTTGCAGAGGATAGAGGCCCTGGCGTGCCCATTCTCTCTTTTTCTCTATCTGCCTCTTCCTCTCTCTCTCTCTCAAAAAATAAATAAAATATTTTAAAAAGGGGGGGCCTGGATAGATGGGTCTGCCTGCAAAGCCTAACAACCTGGGTTTGATTTCCCCATGCCCGCATAAAGCCAGATGCACAAAGTAGCACATGCATCTGGAATTCATTTGCAGTGGAAAGAGGCCCTTGTGTGCCCATTCTCTCTCTCTCTCTCTCTCTCTCTCTCTCCTTGCAAATACATAAGTGAAAATATTTTTTTTAAAAAGCAAAAGGCACAGTCTGCTGTGTGATTCCCATAAGAAACACATGGTACATTGATATTTTTAAAAATACTTTATTTATTTGAGAGCGAGAGAAGCAGATAGAGAGAAAAAAAATGGCCATACTGGGGACCCTGGCCCTATAAACAAACTCCAGACATATTCACCACCTTGTACATCTGGCTTACGTGGGTCCTGGGGAATTGAACCTGGGTCTTTTGGCTTTGTAGGCAAGCACCCTAACCACTATGCAATGTTTCCAGCCCTCAATGACTTTTGAAATTTATTTCAGACCTGGCATGGTGGCTTACACCTTTAATCCCAGCACTTGGGAGGCACAGGTAGGAAGACTGCCTTGAGTTCAAGGCCACCCTGAGACTACATAGTGAATTCCAGGTCAGCCTGGGCTAGAATGAGACCCTACCTGGGGAAAAAAAAAAAAAAAAAAAAAAAAAAAAAAAAAAAAAAAAAGCAAAAACTAGGTCTCATACCAGGTTGACCTGAAACTAAGAATGTATCTGAGGATGGACTTCCTTCAACTCCTGATTTTAACACTTCTATGTCTAATTTAATGCCTGAAATAGACATTTCCAGTAATGGAAGTATAGAACAGGATATAAGTAGGGCTTTTCATGATATGCTTCTAGAGTTGGGAGAGGGTATAAAGGTGGTGGTTGTGTGGGTGGATCATACAAGAAGAAATAGAAGATGTGCTGTGTCTTAATTATCAGTATTCTAAAATGAGCAAGCAAATAAGCATTATTTTCTGTGTCTGGACATGAGAATTTGTGCCAGGCAGTTGCACTCTACTGTGCCTGGCACACTGCTGACTATGTGGTCATGATTAATGGAAAATGTCCACGGCAATGCTGGATAGACACAGGAAACTCAAGGTGGTCAGTGAAATCACAAAGCAATGCAAGGTTTGGCTGTCAGTGTTACATTTAAAAGTTACACAACCGGGAGCACAAATGAGACAGAAATTCTGCCATTCAGAGTCACAGTTCAATGTGTCATTCCTCTCTGAGGATAAACTTTATTTGCAAAAGAAAACCTATGATCATATTCAAATATTTTTAAATTAAACATTGATAATAGCAGTACAGCGCTTGAAATTATAGCCCTTAAGCATCTCTGTGGTAGGCTAAGGCTAGCCTTGCAACATCCGACAATACCATATGCTTTTTAAATTAACCCTTCTAAATACTGTACAACGCTTACAACACAGACAGCTACCTTATAAACCAATCAAGAGACTGTTAAATACTCATCATACAATCCCTGCAAAGTAAACAGGCTGATTCGTAAAGGTCAATGAATGCCAAAACTAAAGATGACACAATGAAGATGTGAGATTGAGCAATGATAGTTTGGCTGTAAGATCTCAATCACTAATCACTTTACACATTTTAAGTTGAACTCACATGTCTACAGACTGTTTTTTTTTTTTTTTTTTAATTTGGGGGGGAAAAAATCATAGGGTTTAAATAGTATTTAATGGAAGATTTCTTAAAAATCCAAGGACCACAGCTGTCAACTTCTCACCTATGAAGCGGAAGTGCACACTCTGGTACAACACCACGAATGCAGGTGTTGCCATGGGAGCTATGAAGGAAAATGAATTTTATTCACCATCCTTTGCACATAAACTTTTCCTCCTGCAAGACTTGTGTAGAGTTGAGAAATCAAGGATGCTTATATGTGCATTATTCAGAAATCAGAGAGAGGGAGGAAAAAAGAAGCCTGGTTGAGTGACAATCTATGTACCTTCTGACAGTCTGGAGAATCCTCCTCCTCTGTGCTGCAGATCCACCCTCATGTAACAGAAAAATACCATATGAAATGGAAAAATATCAAATATCATTTAATCAACAGCTGATTACCTTGAAAACTTTGGGCTTCTTTTCCCTCTGGGGCCTCTTGTTTTCTTTTATAACCTAAAAAAAAAAAATCAAATTGGAAAATGAGCTTCCATATAAATTAAAAAAAAAACTCCGGCTCACTCTCCCCACCCTCCAATTTTTAATTTTTATTTTGGCTATTTCTCTGTCAAACTCCTTATACCAGTTAATATCATCAACATGTTTGCTAGGCACGACCTAAAGAGCTTATGTAAAATGCACACTTTAAAAGTCACTGGGAAAAAAAAAAAAAAAAACCTTGCATAAAGATGAAGGAGGGCAGTACCCTTTTTCCCCTTAAAGTCTGTCTTAATTAGCGTCGGCATTCTTCACGGCGAAGCCCATGAGGTAGCCATCTTGCTCGCTCCTGCAGAGGAAGCCCTGTACAGTAGAACAGTTCTGCAAACTGCTTTTGGTATTATCATGGTGTTTAAAGGCAGCCCTGGCCTGCCAGCACTGTGGACGTGCTGGGCATGCCTTTTGCAAAAACAGCCCCACACAGAGGGCAGCCAATCGCAAGGCAGAGCTTAGCAACTCCAAAGTGATCTTCTGAGCCTAGCCCTTGCTAGACAAAGGATCCCTGTGCAGCTAGGCTCTCACCACAGGACACAGGCAGCCACAAGCTGCGACATGGAGTTCTCTGCAGAGGATCTGGTCTGCACCGAAATCACAGGAGGCTCCAGCAAACAACAACAACAACAAAAAAAAAAACCCACAAAAATCAAAACAACACACACACACAAAAAAAACAATGCACACAAATCCCCCAGGTCGCCAGTGGCAGAGGCTCCCAGATTAGTAAGCTCTGGGTGGCTGCCAGAGCTGCACTGAGCCAGGCGGGCGCGCTCCTCTGCAGGCACCATACAGGAGATACGTCTGAGCCTGGGGGCACTCGGGCTTGCTGAAACTCTGGAAGGTATTGTGCATTTTTACTTTATAAGGCAAGGCTCAATATTGGCGATATTTAAGGCAGGGAGGTTATGTGAGGACAGTGTAGGCTCAGCTGTTGGGCTGTGTGTCTCATTCCGGCGAACCACACCTCTTTGCAGCCGGCACTTTGCCCAGAAACACAGCAATTTGATTTCTGTCAATAAATTTCCAATGACAAAGGCAGATGAAAAAAAAAAAAAATCAACCACTCAAAAGAAAACGGAGGGTGAGGCAGAACTAGGGGGTTGGAGTCTTTGCAATACACTTGCCATTCTGAGAAGCTCCAAGAGAAAGTATTCCTCTCCCTTGCTGTGGGCATTTTTCCCCCCAAAGAAATCCCCGCCTTGCCAGAAGGGAAATTTGAACCCTGAAGACAAAAGAGCACCTCTGGCTTTGCTCATCCCCAAGATCATCAGTTGTCACTGCGCAAACCGCCCCTCAGAGTCACTAAGCTTGTCCTCGTGTGAGTGAAGTCCCTCTGAGCACCAGCCTGGTGATGGCACACACCCACTCCTTTCGCCAGGACCAGGAGCTGAGCCAGGGGTGGAACAAGCCACCCTCTCGCCACACACAGCTGAACTGCCCCCAAGGCCAGCACGGGGAGCTGGCCATGGTTGACACCTGCCGGACACCAAGGAAGGAAACAGCAGGTCTCCTCCAGGTAGCCCCCTGGCGTTACAAACACCGCTAAGAACCACAGCTATGAACAAGGATGTTACCCAACAGAAGGCTTGTCTCAAGGTCACTGCCAAAAAGCTGTGCTGTGCTGTGCTGTGCTGTGCAGAGGCGGGCCACAGTCCCATCCCGGCCACCTTGACAGCTGCACATAGATCTTGGGAAGCCGGCCGAGCTCCAGCCTCCCGGGGCCAGAGTTTCAGCACTGCATCAGCCGGATTGGCAGGGTGACTTTGCCTGGCTGCTCGGCCAAAAGATGGGTTTTCCACTTGCACTTGGATTCGAAACAGATTCCCACAACCAGAAATTGGGAACCGAGTGAGGGCCGGAAGGCCTGCTTTCAGTCTCCTCAGTCCCTAATCTGCCACGAAAGCATCCCTTCCTTGCTGAATGAAGCCTGAAGTCCAATGGACCTTCTTCTATCCCCACTTTAGTCTTTTGGCATCTGGAATTGAACCTAGGGCCTTATGCATGCACTCCCATTCCCCGCTTTCCCACCAGGATTCTCTCTTGCATCTACACCCCATTTGTTTCTTAAAAAGAAAATATTTGTTTAGCTGGAGGTGTGGGGGTGCACACCTTTAATCCCAGCACTCTTGGAAGGCAGAGGTAAGAGGATCCCTGTGAGTTTGAGGTCAGCCTGGAACTACAGAGAGAGTCCCAGGTCAGCCTGGGCTAGAGTGAGACCCTACCTCAAAAAAAAAACAAAAAATCCGGGCATGGTGGTGCACACCTTTAATCCTAGCACTAGGGAGGCAGAGGCAGGAGGATCGCTGTGAGTTCAATCCCAACCTGAGACTACGTAGTGCACTCAAGGTCACCCAGGCTACAGTAAGTAATTATACCCTACTTCAGGAAACAAAACAAAAAATTACTTATTTGAAAGCTGGGAGTAGTAGCACATGCCTTTAATCCCAGCACTCAGGAGGCAGAGGTAAGAGGATCGCCATGAGTTCGAGGCTACCCTGAGACTACATAGTGAATTCCAGGACAGCCTGAGCTAGAGTGAAACCCTACCTCGAAAACACCCCCCCCAAAAAAAATTATTTGAGACAGATGGATAGAATAGGCGCTCTAGGACCTCCAGCCACTACAAACTTCAGATGTAAGCACCACCTTGTGCATCTGGCTTATGTGGGTACTGGGGAGTGGAACCTAGGTCTTTAGGCTAATGTCAAGGCTTAACCATATGGTAGTATGTATTCTTTCTTTTTTTTCATTTAGTTTGGTTTTTGTTTTTGTTTTTGGAGGTAGGGTTTCACTGCAGTCCAGGCTGGCCTGCAGTTCACCGGGTAGTCTAAGGGCTGGTCTGGAACCTGTGGTGCTCCTGCCGCTTCAGACTCCTTGGTGCTAGGATTAAGGGAGCATACCACCACCTGCAACTTCACTCGTTGTTTTTGTTTTTGGTTGGGGGTGTCTTAGTTCATTTTGTTGCTACTGTTTTGTGGTACTGGGAATTTAACCCAGAGCCTTGCACACTTCATTTTTTTTGAGATAGTAGCTTATGTAGCCTTTAACTCACCAAACATCTCAGGGCCACCTGATGCTCTACCTCCTAAGCTCCATCCCTTTAAGGAAGAGTAATAACCCCTTGTACTTACAGGCACACACACGTTGTGTATGCATTCTGTTATTGGCGGGTGCTGGGGATGCTTCTAATTGTAAATGATGCTGCTATGAACATCGCTGCATCTATTTAAGACACTGTTTCCAAGTATTTTGAAGAAAAGAAAAGAAAAAAAAAAAAAAAACAGAATAGAGCGGCTGGCTGGATCACAGGCTAAGTCTATGTTTAACTTCATGAGGAACCACCAGACTGTTTCCCAGGAGTGGCACCATCACACAGCCTCCTCAACACGTGGGCTGACCAGCCTTTCTCATAGTGCTGTGCATTTGTGCCGTCTCCTCCTTGGAGGAGTGAACACAGCTTTTAGAAAGTACTGACATTTTTTTCCAGTTTGTTTTTTCTCTTTAAATATTTTATTTATTTATTTTAGATAAAGAGAGAGAAAAAAGCAGACAGAGAATGGGTGTGCCAGGGTCTCTAGCCACTGAGGATGAACTCCAGAGGCATGTGACACCTTGTGCATCTGGCTCACGTGGGTTCTGGGGAATCAAACATGGGACCTCAGGCTTAGCAGGCAAGCATCGTAACTGCTAAGCCATCCCTCCACCCTTTTTTCCCCCACTGAGGTAGAGTTTCACTCTAGTCCAGGCTGACTTGGAATTCACTATGTAGTCTCAGGGTGGCCTCGAACTCACTGTGATTCTCTTACCTCTGCCTACCGAGTGCTGGGATTAAAGGCGTGTGCTACCACACCTGACTCAGTTTGACAGTTTGATTGTTTAATATTAAGTGTCAATGATATAATTATGACATGATGATATATTTCAAATCAATCTATTACCTGTGTGACCCATAAAACAAATTAGTCCCAGAAAGTTAGTTTAAATGTCTACACGGGTGGAATGTTGGCTTTTTAAAGCCCCATGGGTAGGCATTTTCCCTGCATGAGACATGCACTTGGCAACCTAAGCAAATATTGAAGGCCTGTGTGCACTGCTCTATAAAATTAGTTAATAAATAAAGGCAGAGTTCATCCCAGTTAGACAGGAAGGTTAATGAGTGTGACCATGGCTATATTTACTCCCAATATCAAACTGATGAGACACCATCAACTTCTGCTGTTTATGGTCATCTGTCCCAATGCCTACCTATACTTACAGAGAGACTTCAGTTTCAACTCACAGCTTAGCAGTGAGGGATTTTGTCTGAATGTAGGGTCTCAGGTATGTAGTCAAAGTTGTCCTTAAACATCAGATCCTCCTATTTTCCCCACCATCTACTCTTCCTGAGTGCTGAGATCATAGGTGTGATACACTAGACCAAGTTTATGTTGTGCAGGGGACTACAACCAACGCTTCATGCATGCTGGGCAAGCACTCCACCCACAGACCTACAACCTAACCTCTATTTTTGTTTCCCTGAAGTAGGGTCTCACTGTAGACCAGGCTGACCTGAAACTAACTCTGTAGTCCCAGGCTGGCCTAGAGCACAGCATGCCTCCTTCCTCTGCCTCCCCAGTGCTGGGATCAAAGGCATGCATCATGATGCCTGGCCAAAAATAACTTTTGAGAGACAGAATAATAAGAAATCATTAGTAGGTCAATCAAGAGAGTGATCCCCACCAATTTAGAGTTCAGTACACACAAGTAAATCCTGCTGGAAAACAGATTGAACACAAAGAAACTGAGTGTTTTATTCGCACTGCTTCAAACTCTCCTTCAGAGCCCTTAGGAATCCCTGGTCGTTTGAACATGTGGAGGAGTGATTCCTCTCACCGGCCTCCATGGCGATGTCTTGCTGGGCTGTACATTAAGGGCAGTGATTACTTTTGAACTATAAAGAGATAATTCTTTTAGGGAAACCCAGTATTCCCAACAAAGCCTTGTAAAAGTGAAACTCCAAATTATGTGACTGAAAATTATCTGTGAGCTCTTAGACCATCTTGTCTGCTCTAAATATTCAATGAAAAAAAAAAAAAGGAAAAAGAAAAGAAAAAAACCTCATTTGGATGCTCAGCATGGCGGTGCATGTATGTACTTGCATCCCTTGTGCACGCCTCTAATCCCAGCACTTGGGAGGCAGAGGTAGGAGGACTGCCATGAGTTTGAGGCCACCCTGAGACTACATAGTGAATTCCAGGTCAGCCTGGACTAGAGTGAAAGACTACCATAAAAAAAAAAAAAATCACTGAGTTGGAGAGATGGCTCTGGTTAAGGTGCATGCCTGTGAAGCCTAAAGGCCCAGGTTCGATTCCCCAGGTCCCATGTAAGCCAGATGCACATGGTGGCACATGCATCTGGAGTTTGTTTGCAGTGGTTAGAGGCCCTGGCATGCCCATTCTCACTATCTCTCTCTCTCTGTCTCTAATAAATAAATCAAAATAAATCTTTTTTAAAAAAAATAATTTTTTGCCAGGCGTGGTGGTGCACGCCTTTAATCCCAGCACTCAGGAGGTAAAGGTAGGAGGATCACCGTGAGTTCAAGGCCACCCAGAGACTACATACTGAATTCCAGGTGAGCCTAGGCTAGAGTGAGACCCTACCTCAAAAAACAAACAAATAATAGTAATAGTAATAATAATAAATTTTAAATTATATTTAATTTCTCTGTCACCCAGTAGCCAACTCCTCCTGAAAGTCTGTATTAGCTCACAAACAAATCTGTACCGACCACATACTTGTTGCTGAAGTCCAAGAACTATACGCTGTCTATCCACCATTCTCTGCCTGGTATCAGTGGTGGCCTTCCACGGCACTGCGTTCCCACTTCCTACTGTCCTGACCCTAATTTTGCTCTTTAACATAAAACTGACCACAAAATGGGGTTGTATATGAAATATGATATAAAAAATAAGCTGTAAAGTGCAAATGTCTTGAACACACCAGAAACACCAAAACCCTCTCATTACACTAGGGCGAGGAAATCACTGTGGCATGGCCATCACACTGGAAACCACAAGTATAACTCGGCTTCACATGGCAACACAAAGCCAGCTCATTCACAACACATCTTGATCCTCCAGCAAGAAAAATGTTTCTGCAGATGCTAAAAACTGGTGTGTCGTATAGTTAATTCAGGAATGGCTTCTTTTATAAAATGCACACACGAGCATATGAGTGTGTATACATGTTTGTGCATATGTGTGAAGGACAGAGCACTTCTGATGCTTTTCCTCCTGAAGAATTCTTTTAAAAAATATGGGCTTGGCCAGGGATAGATGGTAAGACCCTATTGCTGAAGACTCCACATACTTGGGCTGCAAGGCCACTGAGAAATCCTGCTGGAAACTGAGCTGATAACGTCCTCTATGTAGACCAGCTGGAAGAAGCCATTCTGCATGCAGTTCAATGGGAGAGAAATCACCAGTGAAGATACTCAACAGTGGACACTGCAAGCCTTATATTTGGCCAGCCAGTCCAAATGTGCGAACGGGTACAATAGTGGCACGTCTGTCATGGTGGAAACCAACTGCTCTCTAATTTGACTGGAGGCCCGCTCCATGGGAGGGAATATATCCCTGATAGTGAAAACTTAAAACAGGGATAGTCATGAGCCCTAGGGATACAACGTCTGCTGCTGTCTGGCTAAATGTATATGCTATGCTTATCAAACTGCCCAGTAAGCACTTCTCTTAATGTTCATACCCTTATATTAATGCTACCCTCACTTTTGGTACAAAATCTTCTCTCTTCAGATGGCAGTGACCTTGGGATGACTCAGAAGGCATCATGGTGCTGAGAAGAAGTGACAGAGGAGTGCTCAGCACTGAGACATCTTTATCACACCTTCTAAGGCTCAGGGTCCATTGCAGAAGAGGTGGTGGATAGAATGTAAGAGCCAAAGGAAGAGTAGGACTCCTTACAACATGCTCCCCCCAGACACAAAATGGCCTGGATATCCATGACCTCACAGTGCCTGACAGTACCTACACAAGACCATCATAATAGGAGGAAAAGATGATGACATCAAAATAAAAAAGAGACTGATTGAGAGGGGGAGGGGATATGATGGAGAATGGAGTTTCAAAGGGGAAAGTAGGGGGAGGGAGAGCATTACAATAGGATATTGTTTACAATCATGGAAGTTGTTTATATGGGCTTGGGCAAGGTGTGGTGGCACACACTTTTAATCCAACATGTGGGAGGGTAGAGGTAGAAGGATTGCAGTGAGTTCAAGGCCACCCTGAGACTGCACAGTGAATCCCAGGTCAATCTGGACTAGAGCGAAACCCTGCCTTGGAAAAAAAAAAAAAAAAAAAAAGGGCTTGGGCTGGAGAGATGGCTGAATGGTTAAGGCACCTCCCTCTAACACCTAATGGCCCAGGACTGGAGAGATGGCTTAGTGGTAAATGCGCTTGCCTGCATAGCCTAAGAGCCTGGGTTCAACTCCCCAGTACCCATGTAAGCCAGATGGACAAAGTGGCATATGCATCTGGAATTCATATGCAGTGGCTAGAAGCCCTGGTAAGCCCATTCTCTCTATCTGCCTCTTTCTTCCTGTCTCTCTCTCTAATAAAATAAATAAAATAATAAATATAATAATAAAATAAAATAATTTTTTTTAAAAAGTCTAATGGCCCAAGTTCAATTCCCCATGATACACAAAAAGGCAAATGCACAAAAAGGGTACATGCATCTGGAGTTCATTTGCAGCAGCTAGAGGCCCTAGCATACCCATTCTCTTGCTCTATCTCTCTGCTTGCAAATAAATTAAATGAAATCAAAAACATGGGATGGAGCTGGGCGTGGTGGCGCACGCCTTTAATCCCAGCACTCGGGAGGCAGAGGTAGGAGGATCGCCGTGAGTTCAAGGCCACTCTGAGACTCCATAGTGAATTCTAGGTCAGCCTAGGCTAGAGTGAAACCCTACCTCGAAAAACCAAAAAAAAAAAAAAAAAAAAAAAAACATGGAGGGATGGCACAGTGATTAAGGCATTTGCCTGCAAAGCCTTAGGACCTGAGTTTGATTCTCCACATAAAGCCAGATGCACAAGGTGGCACATGCATCTGGAGGTCTTTGGAGTGACTAGAGTCCCTGGTGCGCCCATTCCTTCTCTATCAACCTCCTTCTCTCTCTCAAATAAGTATTTTTTTTTCTTTTCTGGTTTTTTGAGGTAGGGTATCACTGTAGCTCAGGCTGACCTGAATTTCACTACATAGTCTCAGGCTGGCCTTGAACCCACAGCAATTCTCCTTCCTGTGCCTCCCAAGTGCTGGGATTAAAGGCATGTGCCACCATGCCTGGCAATAAAAACAATTTTTTTTTTTTTTTGAGGTAGGGTCTCACTTTAGCTCAGGCTGACCTGGAATTCACTATGTAGTCTCAGGGTGGTCTCGAACTCACAGTGATCCTCCTACCTCTGCCTCCCGAGTGCTGGGATTAAAGGCGTGCGCCACCACACAAAATTTTTTAACTTTTACTTGTTTTTATTTATTTATTATATGAGAGAGAAAGAATGGGCAAACCAGGGCCTTTAGCTACTGCAAATGAACTCCAGATGCATGTGCCACCTTGTGCATCTGGCTTTATGTAGGTATTATGAAATCAAAGCAGGTCATTAAGACTTTACAGGCAAGCACCTTAGCCACTGAACCATCTTTCCAGCCCATTATTTATTTAATAATTTGAGAAAGAGAGAAAGAGACAGTCAGAGAGTGAGTATGGGTGCTCCAGGGCCCATTTTCACTGACAACAAATTGCAGATCCATGAGCCACTTCGTGCATCCACCTTTATTGGGTACTGGGGAATCAAACCCAGGCAGGTAGGCTTTGCAAGCAAGCACCTTTAACCACTGAGGAATCTCTCTAGACCCTCCTCTGAGGAATTCTTTAGGAACGCTGTCAACCTCCCTAGCGTCTTTGAAACAAGGCCTTTCAGTGGTCTGGATCTCACCAATTAGGTAGGCTAGACTAAGATTGCCTGTGAGCCTGGGGACTCCTCCTGCCTCTGCTTCCCCAGTACAGGGACCACAGGTGTGCCCCATCATGCCTGAAGATCAAACTCAGGTCTCCGTGCGCCAAGAAAAGCCAGTAACTGAGTGAGCTATCTCCCCAGAACCCCCTCCTGCCTTTTTTTTTTTTAGTTTTTCAAGGTACAGTCTCACTCTAGCCCAAGCTAACCTGGAATTCATTACATAGTCTAGGCTGGCCTCAAAGTCAGAGCAATTCTACCTTGGCCCACTGAATGATGGGATTAAAGGAAAGGTGTGTGCTACTATGTCCAGCCCATCTCTTTCTTCCTTCCTTCCTCCCTTCCTTTCTTTCTTTCCTTCTTTCTTTCAAGCAAGAAAGAAAGACAGAGAGAGGGAGAGAGAATTGGCATTCCAGGACCTCAGCCACTGAAATTGACACTTGACACTTGCATTAAAAAAAAAAAAAAAGAAAAATCCAGGTGTGGTGGTGCACACCTTTAATCCCAGCACTCGGGAGGCAGAGGTAGGAGGGTTGCCATGAGTTCGAGGCCACCCTGAGACTCCATAGTGAATTCCAGGTCAGCCTGGGCCAGAGTGAGACTCTACCTTGAAAAACAAAAAAAAAGCCAGAAGCTAATCTCAGTGAGCCTATGAAAAAGAGTGGAAGGTGAGTGACGACCACCCAGAGAGTTGTCCTTTGACCTTGTAAGTCTGCCTACAATCATAGACACACATACATACACACTAGAGAATTTTTTTTTAAGTCTGCTTGAGCCAGGCGAGGTGGTGCACACCTTTAAGCCCAGCACTAGGGAGGCTGAGGAAGGAGGATTGCTGTGAGTTCAAGGCCAGTCTGGGACTACAGAGTAAGAGAAAGGTCAACCTGGGCCAGAGTGAGATCCTACCTGGAAGGAATAAAAAGAATAGCAAGAGGCAAAAACATGAAAGTAAAGAGAGGATCAGGAAACCTATGCAGACTACCTGCACCCACAGGAGCTCTTGTGGCAGGCATGTCAGTTCTCCCACACAGCACCCTGCTTCCCAACAGGCTGCCTCCATGTACAAGGACGTACACACACACACACACACACACACTCAGAAAAAATCCAAATCTGACTTAGTGTCATTGACATCCTTTAACAATGGAAAAATTATCAATTGCATCCCAATAATGCCTTAAGAGATAGATTCTTTGGTTTTTATTATTTTGGTGTTTGTTTATTTTTTTTCTTTCCCCAAGGCAGGGTCTCACTTTAACCCAGGCTGACCTGGAATTCACTATGTAATCTCAAGGTGGCCTCGAACTCACAGCCATCCTCCTACCTCTGCCTCCCAAGAGTGCTGGGCTTAAAGGCGTGTGCCACCACACCCGGCTTTTGTTTTATTTATTTTTTTATTTTACTTATTCATTTATTTGAGAGAGAGGTAGATAGAGAAAATAGGTGTGCCAGGGACTCTAGCCACTGTAAAGGAACTCTCCAGATGCATGCACCACTTTGTGCATCTGGCTTTATGTGGTATGGGGAATTGAACCTGGATCCTTAAGGCATTGCAGGCAAGCACTTTAACCATTGAGCCACCTCTCCACCCCTTATTTTATTTTAATTTTTTAGAGGTAGGGTCTCACTCCAGTCCAGGCTGATCTGGAACTCACAGTGATAGTCTTTTTTCTTAAATATTTTTTATTTTTATTTACTTGAGAGACAGAGAAAGAGAAGCAGAGATGAAGAGAGAGAATGGGCACACCAGGGCCTCCAGCAGCTACAAATGAACTCCAGACGCATGTGCCTCCTTGTGCATCTGGCTTACATGGGTCCTGGGGAATCAAACGTAGGTCCTTTGGCTTTGCAGACAAGTGCCTTCACGTCTAAGCCATTTTCCCAGCCCACACAGTGATAATCTTACCTCTGCCTCCTGAGTGCTGGAATTAAAGACGTGTGCCACCATGACTGTCTTATTTTGTTGGTTGGTAGGTTGGTTGGTTTATTTGTTTAAGAGACAAGGTCTGATGCAACAAAAATTAGCCTAATACTTGCTATGTAGAGGCTGGGGAGATTGTTCAGTGGTTAAATATGCATGCTTGCAAAGCTGACCTGCCTGGAGTTCAGTTCCCTCAGCACTGGGGAAGCAGAGGGAGGCAGAGGTAGAAGGATCACCGTGAGTTCGAGGCTATTCTGAGACTACACAGTGAATTCCAGGTCAGCCTGAGCTAAAGTGAGACCCTACCTCGAAAAACCAAAAAAAAAAGAAAAAAATTCCAGTTGTGCTGTTGGGTGTGGTGGCTCATGCCTTTAATGCCTTAAAGGAGAATCTCTGTGAGTTCAAGGCTACCCTAAGACTACATAATGAATTCCAGGTCAGCCTAGGCTAGAGAATAAGACCCTACCTCGAAAAACCACACACACACACACACACACACAAAATAACAGTAAATCAGGTGTGGTGGCACACGCCTTAATCTCAGCACTAGGGAGGCTGAAGTAGGAGGATCACTGTGAGTTCCAGGCCAGCCTGAGACTACATAGTGAATTCAAGGTCAACTTGGGCTAGTGTGAAACACTACCTCAAAAAACAACAAAAACAAACAAACAAACAAACAAAAAATCCTAGGAGTATTCGGCAAGCAACTAAAAGTTGCCTGCACAAAGTGCTTTACAAGTGAACACCTGTATCCCCAGTACTTGGAGGTGTGGAGGTGGAAGGATAGAGACCCTGCCTCAAAATAATAAGTATAAAATAAAATGAAGTCAAGCAAAAAAAAAAAAAAAAAATACTACCAGGCGTGGTGGTGCATGCCTTTAATCTGAGCACTCTGGAGGCAGAGGTAGGAGGATCACCGTGAGTTTGAGACCACCCTGGGACTACAGAGTGAATTCCAGGTCAACCTGGGCTAGAGTGAAACCCTACTTCAATATAACAAAAACAAAAAAAAAGACATAGGTATGTGAACAATGAACAGATTCTTCGGTCTTTATAATAATACTTTAATCATTGTTGGGCAGATCTTGATGGGCACTATGTGCTCCTGGCCATCTAAACAAGGGTCTGAACTTTTTGCAAGCCTCAGGTCTCTGCTTGCCTCAGAACTTGGACTACAAAGGTGTGTGATGACACGCAGTTATTGAAGTGGGTGCTGGGGAATCAAAGTCTGGTAGTTTCAGCACTGAGGGTCTCACACCACCCATGCTTGCAGCAAGACCACACATCCTGGTGAGGAGTCTCCCCAGACCTAAGCATCTCACTTTTTTTGTTTTTCGAGGTAGGGTTTCACTGTAGCCCAGGCTGACCTGGAATTCACTATGCAGTCTCAGGGTGGCCTCGAACTCACAGCGATCCTCCTACCTCTGCCTCATGGGATTAAAGGCGTGCCCAGCAAACATTTTACTTTTTTTTTTTTTAATTTTTATTTATTTATTTGAGAGCAACACACACAGAGAGAAAGAGGCAGAAAGAGAGAGAGGAGAGAGAGAGAATGGGCACGCCAGGGCCTCCAGCCACTGCAAATGAACTCCAGATGCATGCACCCCCTTGTGCATGTGGCTAACGTCAGTCCTGGGGAATTTAGCCTCAATCCGGGGTCCTTAGGCTTCACAGGCAAGCGCTTAACCGCTAAACCATCTCTCCAGCCCAAGCAGCTTACTTCTAACTACAGCTCTCAGCGGGAGTATACCAAGGCCATCTCTTCCTTCAACATAGACGTGCTCATAAACAGGAAGTAAATACTCTCTTTAGTTGCATTCAGAACAATCAGAAAAGATGATGAGACCCAGTCATAACTTTCTACATACATACATACATACATACACTTCACTCTTCTCATTGCCAAGGTTTGCCAGAATTGCTCCATTAGTCTGATTCATTGCTGGTGGCGTTGTATTTAATGCGATACTAACAACAAAAGCTAATAATGGTAACACCTGTGCCACATCCGTCACTGTTGCACAGTGGCTGTACTGAAAAGGAGAATGGCTTTGCAGTTTTGATACCATCAGTTCTTGAACTACTACTGGGAAATAACAGCCAACAGGTGATCCAAAGAGATCTGAAGGGGCTGGAGAGACGGCTTACCAGTTAAGACACTTGTCTGCAAAGTCTAATGACCCAAGTTCAATTCCCCAGTACACACATAAAGCCAGATGCATAAAATGAAGTCCTTTGCAGTGGCTGGAGGCCCTGGCATTCTCACTGTCTCTCTTCTATATCTCTCTCTGCTTGCACATAAATAAAAATTGAAGAAGAAAAAAAAAAAGAGAGAAAGATAAAGCCAGGCATGGTGGCGCATACCTTTAGTCCCAGCACTTGGAAGGCAGAAGTAGGAGAATCGCTGTGAATTCGAGGCCACCCTGAGACTACATATGAGTTTCAAGTCAGCCTGGGCTAGAGTGAAACCCTACCTCAAACAACTTTTAAAAAGAGAGAGAGAGAGAGAGATCTGAGTTAAGCTCTATAGAAAAAGTACCATGGTGGGGTACACCTGTGTTCCCAAAACCTAAGAAGCTAAGGGGGAAGGATTATGAATTCAAAGCCATACTGGGCTACATAGTGAGAACCCATCTTGAGAATTTGGGGGGGGGGGGAAGGGGTGGTTTTCAAGGTAGGTTTTCACTCTAGCCCGGGCTGACCTATGGAGTCTCAGGGTGGTCTTGAGCTCATGATGCTCCTCCTACCTCTACCTCCCAAGTGCTGGGATTAAAGGCATAAACCACCACGCCCAGCCCATCTCAAAATTAACAGAAAGGAGTTGACAAGGTGGCTTTATTTATACAGTACTTGCCACTCAAGCATGAGGGCCTGAGTTCAGATCCCAAGCATCCACAAAAGAGCTGGCCACATTAGCATGTTCCTATAATCCTAGTGCTGGGAAGGTAGAGATGGGGACTCTTGGACGCTCACTGCCTAAGCAGTCTACCTAAATCGATAAGCTTTAGGATCAAAAAATTAGGGACGGAACTAGAGAAATGGCCTAGCAGTTAAGGAGCTTGCCTGCAAAACCTAAGGACACAAGTTCAACGCCCCAAGACCCAGGTAAACCAGATGCACACGAGGTGGTGCACTTGCCTGCAGTTCAACTGCAGTGGCTAGAGACCAAGGCATGACAATTCTTTCTCTCTCTCTCATAAAAAAAAATAATAATAAAAGGGGGCCTGAGAGATGACTTAGCAGTTAAGGCACTTGCCTGTGATCCCTAAGGACCCAGGTTCAACTCCCAAGAACCCACATAAACCAGACACACATGGTGGTGCATGTGTCTTTTGCAGTGATTAGAATCCCTGGCATTTCCCCATTCTCTCTCTCTTTTTTTTTGTACTTTCAAGGTAGGATCTCACTTTGGCCCAGGTTGACCTGGAATTCACTATGTAGTCTCGGGGTGGCCTCAAACTAATGGTGACCCTCCTACCTCTGCCTCCAGAGTGCTGGGATTAAAGGTGTGCCCCACCATGCCTGGCTCATTCTCTTTCATCTGCCTCTCTCTCTCTTTCTCAAATAAATATATAAATAATAAAATGAAAAAAATTAAAAATATTTTATGGGCTGGAGAGATGGCTTAGTGGTTAGGGCACTTCCCTGTAAAGCAAAAGGACGCAGGTTCAATTCCCTGGTATCCATGTAAGCCATATGCACAAGGTGGCACATTAGTCTGGAGTTCATTTGCAGCGGCTAAAGGTCCTGGTGTGCCCATTCTCTCTCTGTATCTGCCTCTTTCTCTTTCTCTCTCTCAAATTGATAAGCTAAATAAAATTTTTTTATTTTATTTATTTGAAAGGGATGGACACAGAGAGAGAAGGAGGCAGATATAGAGAGAGAATGGGCATGCCAGGGCCTCCAGCCACTGCAAACGAACTCCAGATGCGTGCGCCCCCTTGTGCATCTGGCTAACGTGGGTCCTGGGGAAATCGAGCCTCAAACCGGGGTCCTTAGGCTTCACAGGCAAGCGCTTAACCGCTAAGCCATCTCTCCAGCCCAAAAATAAAATATTTTTAAAAATAAAAAAATAAGGTTGAGCTAGAGAGATGGTTCAACAGTTGAATGCACTTACTTGCAATACCTGGTGGCCTGGGTTCCATTCCCCAGTACCCACAAAGGCAAGATGCACAAAGTGGCTGGGAGGGCCTTGCACAACCATATTCTCTCTCTCCCTTACTTTCACTCTCTCTCAAATAAGGTATAGGTGGGGTGGGGAGATGGCTCTGTGGTTAAAGGCACTTCTTGCAAAGCCTGACTGCCTGGGTTCAATTCCCTAGCACCCACATAAAGCCAGACTCGTAGAAATTCTCACATGCAACTGGAGTTCTTTTGTATCAACAGGAGGAGCTGGTGCCCATCCTCCCTCTCTCAGAATAGGTTATAATAAAGAAAATCAAGGCTGGATCTGGCTTAGCAGTTAAGGTGCTCACCTGCAAAACCAATGGATGCAGATTCGATTCCCCAGTACACGAAAAAAGCCAGATAGGCACAAGGTGGTGCAGACATCTGGAGTTGGTTCACAGTGAATGGCTAGAGGCCCTGGTGCACCCATTCTCTCAAATAAATAAATAAATAAATAAATAAATAAATAAAATAATGAAGATCAGGGCTAAGTATTATATTTCATAGCTCAACAATATAGCACACAAAGCCCACAGTTTGATCTCTAGGATGGGGACAGGAAATCAGCATAACTTTGTTCATACACTTAAAAGGGCAACAAAGGAAATTTTCTCTATCTGAGGTGCAGTATGCTTCTGGAGCCTCTGCAGTGATACCTGGACATTCCTCCCAGGCATTGTGTGTGTTTGTGTGTGTGTGGGGGGGGGGGGGGGTTGAGGTAGGGCTTCGCTCTAGCCCAGGCTGACCTGGAATTTACGTAGTCTCAGGGTGGTCTCAAACTCACAGCGATCCTCCTACCTCTGCCTCCCAGGTTCTGAGATTAAAGGTGTGTGCCACCATGCCCAGTCCCCTCCCAGGTATATTTAAAGACACACAACATCTGCCCTCAATTGAAGAACTTGGTAGCAAAAATATGTTCCATATGCCACACGTAACATATGCCAAAAGATCAGGCTGTTGGAAAACACCAAAACACTGATGGCCAAGAGAGGCTTTATTTCCCCAAACCCCATCTAACACAGTAGAATTAATTGTCAAACAGTTTTGAAAGACATTTCTGATCTAAGGCCATACCCCTGTGAACACATGCCATCTCGTCTATCTGAATGACGTGCGTCCTGGCATGGTGGTTCTTCCTGTAATACTTTCATTCAATCAACTGAGGCAGGAGGACTGCAGTGAGTTTCAGACAAGCTTTCAGTAAATACTAAAGTCCCAGACCAGCCTGGAACTAAAGTGAGACACCATCTAAGAGACACACACACACTCACTCACTCACTCACAGATGGTGCAATCAAGATAGCATACTTCTAGGGTTAATAGAATACTGCCATTGAAAGCTGGAAGTGTTAAGAACATGCCTTTAATCCCAGCACTTAGGTGAAGATAAGAACGGCCATGAGTTCGAGGCCACTCTGAGACTACAAAGTGAATTCCAGGTCAGCCTGGGCTACAGTGAAACCCTACCTCAAACAACACACAAACAATACTCCTATTTAGTCTGATCGAATACATGATAATCTTTAATGTCTTAGGATAAAAAGATTAAATCGAGGGTTGGAGAGATGTCTTAGCAGTTAAAGCATTTGCTTGCAAAGCCTAAGGACCTAGGTTCAATTCTCCAGTACCCACGTAAGCTGGATATACAGTGTGGCACATGTATCTGGAATTTGTTTGCACTGGCTGGAGGCCCTGGAATGCCCATTCTCTCTCCCTCCCTCTCTCTCTCTCTCTCTCTCTCTCTCTCTCTATATATATATATATATATATATATATATATGTATATACATAACTCTCTCTCGCTCTCTCTCATAAATAAATAAATTTTGTTAAAAAGCTTAAATCAAGAGCCAGGCATGGTGGCGCACTAAGGAAGCAGAGGTAGGAGGATTGCTGAGAGTTCAAGGCCACTCTGAGACTACATAGTGAATTCTAGGTCAGCCTGGGCTAGAATGAGACCCTACCTCAAAAAAACTAACTAAAAAAATAAATAAAAGGAGGTTGGAAGAATGGCATAGGAGGTAAGACGCTTGCCTGCAAAGCTTAAGGACCCACATAAGCCAGATGCACAAGGTGGTGTGTGTGTCTGGAGTTTGTTTGCAGTGGCTAGAGGCCCTGGTGCGCCCATTCTCTCTCACTCTGCCTCTTCCTCTGTCTCTCAGATAGATAAATAAAATAAGAAATTTATTTTAAAAAAAGAAAAACTTTTAAAAATTTTTTAAAAAGAAATAAAAGGGCTGCAGATAGCTCAGCAGTTAAAGGTGCTTGTTTGCAAAGCCTGAATGTCTAAGTTCAATTCCTCAGTACTCACGTAAAGCCAGATGCACAAAGTGATGCAAGTTTCATTTACAGAGTCAAGAACCCTGTAAAACCCCCCCCTCTTTACCTTCTTTATCCCACCTTTTCTCTCCCCCTAATGTGCATACCCACTTTCTCTCTTATTTCTCTCTCTCTCCCCATCTCTTCTCCCTTCTTCCTCTCCCACATTACAATAAAATTTTGGAGCCAAGAATAAAAGGCAAAGATGGTGAGAGACTGAAGAAGACACAGCACTCCCCTGGCCTGGGCACGCACGCCACCGCACACACAGGGAACACCCACCGGCACACGGCAAGGGCGGGAAGAGGGTCAGGGAGATGGCTCAGTGCAGAAAGAGCAGACAACACAGCCTGGTGACCGCAGGTGGGTCCCGAGAGCCCATGGGAACCCATGCACTTGGCCGGCTAGCCAGGCGTGTGTAGCGTCAGATAAGAGATGCGGCCTGGAACAAGGTGGAAGCTAAGGGTACACACTACATGCCTGTGCCATGCCATGTATGTGTCTGCACTCATGCATACAAACACACATGTAAAAGAGAGGGAGGGAGGGAAAGAAAGATAAAGAGAAAGAAAGAAAGACTTCTCAGTTTCTCTTCTCTTTATCTGAGAGGGGGCAGATAGAGAGAATGGACACTCCATAGCCTCCAGCCACTGTAAACGAGTTCCAAACACATGCACTGCCTTATGCATCTGGCTTATATGGGTACTGGGGAACCAAACCTGAGTCCTTAGTTTTCACAGGTAAGAGCCTGAACCCTTAACCACTAAGCCATCTCCCCAGCACCTCTTTTTTTTTTTTTTTGGTTTTTCACTCTAGTCTAGGCTGACCTGGAATTCATTCTGTAGTCTCAGGGTGGCCTTGAACTCACAGTGATCCTCCTACCTCTGCCTCAGAGTGCTGGGATTAAAGGCATGTGCCACCACGCACGGCCTAGCCCCTCTTTTTAAAAAAACAAAAAACAAAAAACAAAAAACAAACAAACAAAAAAACTTGGGCTAGAGAGATAGCTTAGTGGTTAAGGCGTATGCCCATGAAGCCTAAGAACCCCATTTCGATTCTCCAGGTCCCACATAAACCAGATGTTACATGGAGGCACATGCATCTGGAGTTCATTTACAGTGGCTACAGGCCGTGGTGCGCCCATTCTCACTCTCTCTCTCCCTCTCTCTGTCTTAAATAAACATATAAAAATAAAATAAGCAATTTCTCCAGCCCTCATTTTGTTTTTATTTGGCTTTTGGTTTTGTTGACGATCCAAGCTGGCTTCTAACTTGCTATGTGCCTGAGTCTAGCCTTGGCCCAACTGCTTCTCTCTCCCAAATCCTGGGATTCCAGAGATGCAATACCATACCTGGCAACACTTTATGTGCAAGGAGAAAAAGAGAAGCAGACACACAGAGAGAGAATGGGCACACCAGGGCCTCTAGCTACTGCAAAAAAATTTCAGATGCATGTACCACTGTGCATCTGGCTTAATATGGGTACTGGGAATTGAACCTGAGTCGTTAGGCATTGCAGGCAAGTGTCATAACAGCTGAACCATTTCTCTAGCCCCTTTCACCTTTTCTGTTGTTGTTTTGTTTTTTCAAGGTAGGATCTTGCCCTAGCCAAGGCTGACCTGGAACTCACTATGTACCTCAGGGGCCTCAAACTCACAACGATCCTCCTTCCTGAGCCTCATCCATGCTGAGATTAAAAGAGGTGTGTGCCATTTACGCAATGGAGTTCTACTCAGCAGTTAAAAAAAATGAAGTTAAGAAATTTTCAGAAAGTCTTTGCCAAGACCAATATGTTGAAGGGCCACTGAGAAATTCTGCTGGAACTGAGCTGATAACCTCCTCCATGTAGACCAGCTGAGAGAAAGCTGGAAGAAGCCATTCTACATTTAGTTCAATGGTAGAGAGATATCACCAGTGAAGATACTCAACAGTGGACACTGCAAGCCTAATAATTTGCCTGCCAGGCCAAATGAGCCAACTGGTGCAATAGTGGCACGTCTGTCATGGTGGAAACCAACTGCCCTCCAATTGGACTGGAGGCCTGCTCCATGGGGGGGAATACATTCCTGATACTGAAAACTTAAAACAGGAGTAGTCAGGAGCCCTAGGGGTGTAACATCTGCTGATGTCTGGAAAAATGTATATACTATGCTTATCAAACTGCCCAGTAAGCACGTCTCTTAATATTTATACCCTTATATTAATGCTACTCTCACTTTGGGTAGAGAATCTTCTCTTTTCAGATGGCAGTGACCTTGGGATGACTCAGAAGGTATCATAGTGCTGGAAAGAAGTGACTGGATTACTGAGTAACATCTCCATCACACCTTCCAAAGCTCGGGGTCTAATGCGGAAGAGGTGGTGGAAAGAATGTAAAAGCCAAAGGAAGGGTAGGACTCCTTACAATGTCCTCCCTCCAGACATAAAATGGCCTGGATATCCATGACCTCATAGTGCCTGACACTACCTACACAAGACCATCATAAGAGGAGGAAAAGATCATGACATCAAAATGAAAGAGAGACTGATTGAGATGGGGAGGGGATATGATGGAGAATGGAATTTCAAAGGGGAAAGTGGGGGAACGGAGGGTAGCACCATGGGATATTTTTTATAATCATGGAAAATGTTAATAAAAATTAAGAAAAAAAGAAGAAAGAAATTTGCACAAAAATGGATAGATCTGAAGCCGGGCATGGTGGCGCACTCCTTTAATCCCAGCACTCGGGAGGCAGAGGTAGGAGGATCGCCGTGAGTTCGAGGCCACCCTGAGACTCCATAGTGAACTCCAGGTCAGCCTGAGCTAGAGTGAGACCCTACCTCGAAAAACCAAGAAAAAAAAAAAAAAATGGATGGATCTGGAAAGGATTATACTTAATGAAGTAACCCAGGCCCAGAAAGCCAAATGTCGCATGTTCTCTCTCTCTCATATGTGGATCCTAGCAACAAATGACTGGACTTCTGTGTGAGTAGGAAGAAAACTCAGTAGCATAGGCCAGTAACTTAGAAAGAAGATATAAAGAGAATAGAAAGGGGTGGGAGACTTAATAGAGTGGTATTGTATATATGTGAGTAGAAGAACAGAGTAATGGGGGTGAAAAGGCCTAAGTGAGGTCAGGGAAAGAGATTGAGTAAAGGAAAGATGCTATGCTTATCAAACTGCCCAGTAAGCACTTCTCTTAATGTTCATACCCATATATTAATGCTACTCTCACTTTTGGTAAAGAACCTTCTCTTTTAAGATGGCAGTGACCTTGGGATGACTCAGAAGGCACCATGGTGCTGAGAAGAAGTAACAGAGGAGTGCTCAGCACTGAAATGTCTCTTATCACACGTTCCATGGCTCAGGGTCCATCGCAGAAGAGGTGGCGGAAAGAATGTAAGAGGCAGGCTGGAGGAGATAGCTTAGCAGTTAAGGACCCAGGTTCAATTCTCCAGGACCCATGTTAGCTAGATGCACAAGGGGGCACAAGCGTCTGGAGTTCGTTTGTAGTGGCTGGAGGCCCTGGTGTGCCCATTCTCTCTCTCTCTCTCTGTCATCTCTTTCTCTCCCTCTTTCTGTCAAATAACTAAATAATTAAATAATTTTTTAAAAAAGTGTAAGGGCCAAAGGAAAGGTAAAACTCCTTACAATACGAGAGGGGGAAGGGATATGATGGAGAGTGGAGTTTCAAAGGGAAAGTGGTGGGAGGGAAGGGATTACCATGGGATATGTTTTACAATTATGGAAGATGTCAATATAAATAAATAAATAAGGCATGTGCCACGACACCTGGCTTTTGGCAGCACTTTTAACCTTTTTTTTTTTTTTTTTTCTTTTTTGGTTTCTCAAGGTAGAGTCCCACTCTAGCTCTGGAATTCACTATGTAGTCTCAGGGTGGCTTCAAAGTCACGGTGATCCTCCTACCTCTGCCTCCTCAGCGCTAGGGTTAAAGGCGTGCACCACCACACCCCCCTGTACCTTTTACTTTTGATCAAACTCAGGGGCTGGAGAGATGGCTTAGCAGTTAAGCACTTGCCTGTGAAGCCTAACGACCTCAGTTCGAGGCTGGATTCCTCAGGACCCATGTTAGCCAGATGCACTCTGGCACACCCATTCTCTCTCTCTCTGCCTCTTTCTCTGTCACTCTCAAATAAATAAATGAAAATAAACAAACAAAAAAATTGATCAAACTCAAAGTTTTCAAACAGGGCTAGAGAGATGCCTCAGTGGAAAGGGCTCCCGCTCAAGTTGAAGTTCCTGAGTTCGATCCCCAGACCCTACATAAAAAGCCAACACTAAGCCAGGCACCAGCCTGGGCTAGAGCAAGAACCTACCTCGAAACACAAACAAAGAAAGCCAACACCCATGCTGACAGTGAGATGGAGGCAGAGAAGGGGGAATTTCTTAGAAGCTCGAGGTGATCCCAGAAAAGAGCAGGAGAATCTAGAGCTAGAAACCCAAAGCACCCCAGAATTGTCCTGTGACCGCCACAGCGCATGGGGAGGCAAGTTCATGCTCACAGGAACATGTGTGTGTGAGAATGTGGCACAAACTAAATTTTAAAAAAATAATTGTTTATTTTTATTTATTTATTTGAGAGCAACAGACACAAACAGGCAGAGAAAGAATGGGTGCACCAGGGCCTCTAGCCACTGCAAATGAACTCCAGATGTGTGCACCCCTTGTGCATCTGGCTAACGTGGGACCTGGGGAATGGAGCCTTGAACTGGGGTCTTTAGGCTTCACAGGCAGGCGCTTAACCGCTAAGCCATCTCTCCAGCCCCAACAAACTAAATTTTTAAAAACCTTCCAGGACTGGAGAGAGCTTAGTGGTCAAGGCATTTGCCTGCAAGGCCCAAGGATGTAGGTTTGATTCCCCAGTACCCACCTAAGCCAGATGCACAAGGGGGCACATATGTTTGGAGTTCGTTTGCAGTGGCAAGAGGCCCTGGTGCACCCATTCTCTCTCTCTCTCTCTCTCTCTCTCTCATCTTGCAAATAAATAATTTTTTTTTTTTAAGTGGAGGGGCTGGAGAGATAGCTTAATGTTAGTCATTTGCCTGAGAAGCATAAGGATCCAGGTTCAGTTCTCAGTACCTATGTAAAGCCAGATATACTGTGTGGCACATGAATCTGGAGTGCATTTGCAATGGCTAGAGGCCCTGGCATGCCCATTCTCTTTCTCTCTCTCTCTCTGTCTGCCTGTTTCTCTGTCCTTCTAATAAATTTAAAAAAAAAAAAAAAAAAAAAAAAGAGCCAGGTGTGGTGGTGCACACCTTTAATCCCAGCATTTGGGAGGTAGAGCTAGGAGGATTCCTGTGAGTTCCAGGTCAGCCTGGGCTAGATCGAGACCCTACCTCGAAAAAAAAAAAAAAGAAAAAACAAAGAGAAAGTAACATGTTACTGGTGAGAAATGATTTAAGAAAGAAGTACGAGTCTCAGCAGATGACTGTCCGTAGCACAGATTGTCTCCCAGCCCCGGACTATTCATTCACTCACCTCCTGAGGTAGAGTGAGGGATGGTCTCTTTTTCAACTCCTCGCATTTCCTCTTCTTACAGATCTGATGGCTGTTCTTCCGGTTCCTGCAATAGGTACATTCACCGCAGTTGGTCTTCTGCTGACAAGGCACACAGACCCCACATCGCTTGCGCTTCTTCTTTTCCAAGGTGGGTAAGGTTGTGTGGGAAGAGCAGGAGGTGGTACTGGCAAGTGACACTGAGGTAGGCACCTCTGTGGTGTTGACGATGCCAGCTGAGCTGGTCACGCTGAGCTGGGAGCTCTCTCCTCCTGGATTGCTGGGATCAGCCTGGGAGAGTTGGGAAACACCCAGGGGATCTTGGAGGAGTTCACTCCCAGGGCCAAATGTGAACTCCTGAGTATTGGCCGGGAGAAGGCTTGTATTGTGGACTTGTATCTCATCTTCAGAGTTGCTTGGAATTATTCCTGGAGGTATGGAGCTCAGCTCTGAGTTTGATGATTGAGGAGTGTGTCCTGAGCCCAATGGCAAAATTGGCATAGCACCTTGGACCTCAAGTCCATATGGTATAGAATTCTGGGACTCAGGCCAGTTGGGAGGAATACTATAGGTAGTTATTATGTTTGGAGGAATAGCAAGGAAGGTGGGTATGCTGGGGGGAGCAGCGACGGCCATACCAAAGATTTCCTGTTGGTTTAGCATAGTACCAAAGACTTCTCCTTGGATTGGAATAGCCCCAGTAACCTCTGGTGGGACTGGTACCTCACCATGAACGTTAGCACCAGGAAAACCCCACGGATGTGGGAGAGCACTCAAGGCCTGTCCTAGGACAGAGGTGGTATCAGGAACTTCCCCTGGATCTGGGGGAGCTTGGAGGATTTCTTGGGGCACCAGTGTGGTACCGAGGGTGTCTGGCAGTGAGCCTGCCAGGAGGAGTTTGATCAGATTAGTAGGATATATAGACCCACCGATAGACACACAGTTGCTAAGGTCCAATTCAGGTACAGTCATATTAAAAGTGGAGGTGGGGAAGTAGGGAGGCTCACTCTGCAAGGCATCCGAGCAAGAATCAGAGAGCTGAAGAGATTCCACTCGGGAGCCCAAGTCTTCTAACTGAAGGCCAGGGTTTCTTTGATGCGTGACTTCAGGGATGACAACCTGGGCCAAAGGAGCGCACGTGGCATCCTGAGCAAACATTTGAGGGGGACTGCTGACGTCACCAGCTGTCTGCTCAGAAAACAATAGTCCTGCAGTAGAGGGTGACTCTTCCAATGGCCCAGAAAGGATCTCTGTGACAGGAGCGGCACAGGAGGGGACACTGACTTTGGCATCTTCTACCATTTGAGGGCCAGACTGGGGTGTCTCTTTGTTCTCCCCTGTATTTAAAGATGTGTTCTGTATACTAACGAGGTTCTCCATCTCTGGGGAAGTGAGAAGGGCTTGGTTTGGGACCGAATCATTTTTTGAATGCTTTTCTCCCTTATCATCAAATGTGGTATTATCACACTGGTGGTGTTTTTCTAAAGTTTTGGAAGGTGGAACTTTCTTGGCTTTGGCTATGACCACTGGAGGTTGGGAGAGGCGCCTGCTAAGAGAGGTCCTGCGGAGAGCCATGGTGAACCCATTACAAGTCAGGGACTCGGGATTCTGGAAAAGCATGTCAGTCGTATCCCGACTCAAGCGGGCGGCCCCTGCTCTTGTCAGAAGGCTTCTGGTAGGCATAGGTGGCTTGGGATCTGGTTTCTTCTTAACATCTCTTTCTTGTATTAATTGTTTCAGTTTTCTAGGGCTCAAAGTCTTCCCCGGCGTCACATGTCTGGTGGCTGGCTTTGATACCTTTTTCACGTGGCTGTTTTGCTTTTTGTTTAGTTCTTCCTTCCTGACTAGCTTGGAAGGTTTTGTGTGGCGGGACCGAGACATAGCTACAGAGTAGGAAGAAATAAAAGGGCTCGAAAAACAGAGTCATGGGTCCTTTGGAATGTCTCACTTCTGAGGAGAATCTTGATGTCTTGTCAGCTGTCACATAAGGTTTTGGTCTGAAATAAAAAGCAAACAAAAATATTAGTGAGTATTTTTCCTATGTATATTCCTACATGAAATATTCATTATCAATTGTTAAATAAAAGTAGTGGGGCTGGAGAGATGGCTCAGCAGTTGAGGCCCTTGCCTGCAAAGCCTATGGACCCAAGCTTGATTCCTCAGTGCCCACACATAAACCAGGTACACATGGTGGCACATGCATCTGGAGTTTGTTTGCAGTGGCTGGAGGTCCTGAAGCACCCATTCTCTCCCTCACCCTATCTGCTTCTCTCTCTCTCAAATAAATTTAAAAAAAAAATTTTTTTTAAGTAGAGAATTTAGCTGGGCATGGTGGCACATGCCTTTAATCCTAACATTCAGGAGGCAGAAGTAGGAGGATCGCTGTGAATTCAAGGCCACCCTGAGACTACATAGTGAGTTCCAGGTCAACCTGGGCTAGAGTGAGACCCTACTTTGAAAAACTGAAAACCAGGTTAAAAAAAAAATCACAAATAAGCATGAACTGGGCACAGTGGTGCACACCTTTAATCCTAGCACTCAGAAGGCAGAGGAAGAAGGATTGCTGTGAGTTTGTGGCCAGCCTGGGACTATACAGTGAGTTCACAGTCAGCCTGGGCTAGATAGAATGAGACCCTACCTGAGTTTAAAAAAATAAATAAATAAAAAGAGAATGTGACTAGTATGGTGACTCACATGTGTAAATTCCAAAACCAGGTAAGGTTAATATATGAGGATCACTGTGAATTCATGAGCACCTTAGGTTACAGAGTGAGTTTCAGGCAGGTCAGCTTGAGCTAGAATGAGACCCTGCTGAGAGAGTGGTCACCAAGTGCCATCACTAATATTCTTTGAATATCAGATTGCCTATTGTGACCCAAAATAAGACTAAGCTATGGCCAGGCGTGGTGGTACATGCCTTTAATCCCAGCACTCAGGAGGCTGAGGTAGGAGGATTGCCATGAGTTCGAGGGTACCCTCAGACTACAGAGGGAATTCCAGGTCAGCCTGGAATAGAGTGAAACTCTGAGTCAAAAAAAACAATAAATAGGGCTGGAGAGATGGCTTAGTGATTAAGGCACATGCCTGTGGAGCCTAAGGACCCAGGTTTGATTCTCCAGGTCCCAGGTAAGCCAGATGCACATGGTGGTGCATGCGTCTGGAATTTGTTTGCACACTCTCCCCTAGCCCTCTCTCTGTCTCAAATAAATAAATAAATAAATAAAAATATTTTTAAAACAACAATAAATAAATAAATAAATAAATAAAGACTAATCTATGAACCTAGGTGCATTGATACACCTCTGTTATCCCAGGTATTCTGAAAGCTGAAATAGGAGGATAGCTTCTGCCAAGAGGAGTTTAATATAGGGAAGATGCCATCTGGAAAGGAGGAGAGGGATGGGAGAAAAGGGAAGCAGAACAGGAGAGGGGACAAGGAGGGGACAGAGGGACAGGAAGTTGCTAAGGTAGGAGGATCATCAAGACTAAAGGTCAACCTGGGTGTGGTACATGCCTTTAATACCTTGAAGAAAAAAAGTAAAGGCCAGACTGGGCTATATGGTCTCATTATCTCAGAGAAAACAAAATAAGCAAATAAATAAGTAACTTAATGAAGGCTGAGCTGGGCACTGGACATAGTGGCACAGACGCATAATCCCAGGGCTCAGAAGGCAGAGGCATGAAGATAAGGAATTCAAGGCCAGCCTGAGACTCAGCTACATAGAGAGTTCAAGGCCAACCTGACTACATGAAGCATAGCTCACTTTTGTCTCAGTGCTACTGACATTCTCTGAACAGAAAATAAAACTGAAGCCGGGCATGATGGCGCACGCCTTATATCCCAGCACTCGAGAGGCAGAAGTAGGAGGATCACCATGAGTTCGAGGCCACCCTGAGACTACACAGTGAGTTCCAAGTCAGCCTGGGTAGAGCAAGACCCTACCTTGAGAAAAAAAAAAAAAAACACTCAGACACACACACAACTAAACTAAGTGACAAAATCTTTCTTTCTTTCTTTCTTTCTTTTGGTTTTTAGAGGTAGGGTTTCACTCTAGCTCAGGCTGACCTGGAGTTCACTCTGTAGTCTATGGCCTGGAACTCACCGCAGTCCTCCTACCTCTGCCTCCCAAGTGCTGGGATTAAGGGCGGGCGCCACCACACCCAACTGTGAGAAGTCTTTCAATAAGAGTTTATTTGTTGGGCTGGAGTGATGGCTTAGTGGTTAAGGCACTTGCCTACAAAGCCTAAGGACCCCAGTTCAATTCTCCAGGTCCCACATTAAGCCAGATGCACATGGTGGCACATGCATCTGGAGTTCGTTTTCAGTGGCTAGAGGCTCTGGCGTGCCCATTCTCTCTCTCGCTTGCTCTGTCTCTCATAAATAAATAAAAAATATATATTTTTTATAAAAGAGTTTATTTATTATTGTTGAGGCAGGGTCTCTCTTATGGTAGCCCAACTTGGCTTTGAACGCAATGATTCTTCTCTCCTACCTCAGACTCCCAGAGTAATGGGATTGTAGGCATGAGGTGTCACCAAACCAAAGTAACTTTGTTTTATTATTATTATTATTATTATTATTATTATTATTTTGGTTTTTCAAATTAGTGTCTCACTAGCCCAGGCTGACTTGGAATTCACTGTGTAGTCTCAGGGTGGCCTCGAACTCAAGGTGATCCTCCTACCTCTGCCTCCCAGGTGCTGGGATTAAAGGTGTGCATCACCAGCCCAGCTTGTTAGCTTGTTTTATTTTTTTGAGACAGGTTCTCAGTGTAGCCCAGGCTGACCTGGAACTTCTTCTGTAGCCCTAGGCTGGCCTCGAACTCATGGCAATCCTATCAGTGCTGAGTGCTGGGACTGAAGGTGTGGGTCTCTGAGCCTGTTTTTTGTTTTTTCTTTTTTCCTCCTTCTTCAGTACTAGGGATTGAACATCGGGCACCTAACATCCTAGAGAAGCGCTCTTCCGCAGAGCTACATCCCCAGTCCTATAAACCCAACATAAAGAGGCTGACATAGGAGCATCGCTAAGAGTCTCAGGCTAGCCTGGACTACAGAGTGAGTTTCAAGTCAGTGTGGGCCAGAGTGAAATGCTGCAAACTATAATACTGCCTCTCCCACTTCAATACCTCCTCCTTCAGGATCCCTTAAGTCCCTGGGGCAGGAAGTGACAGAACTGAAGGAACCAGCAGCTCACATGACAATTCAAAATCCAGCTGCATTCCTTCCCACTACCAGCAGTGCCCAAAAAGTGACGTTGAACCAGGCGTGGTAGCACACACCTTTAATCCCAGCAGAGGTAGGAGGATCGCTGTGAGTTTGAGGCCACCCTGAGACCACAGTGAATTCCAGGTCAGCCTGGGCTAGAGTGAAACTCTACCAAAAAAAAAAAAAAAAAAAAGTGACCTTGCGTACTTAGAGCTGCTTGCAAAAAAGACCACAATTTCATAGTCTCCATTCAACTTCACACAACTTAAAGGCTTTTTCCTTGACTGAGAAAAATAAGACAATATTTCTTTGAAAAAGACACTCCCTGACCCAGTTTCCTTCCGCGTGCAGTTCCTAGATAGTTTCTAGCACAGGAAGTGTGAGAGCACTCGGCAAAGGGGAAGGCCGTTCAGGGAAACTCCCTAGAATGCCAGAAGATTTAGTCAAAGCTCCTTCCATATGTAAAACACTCCAGACGCCCAGCAGAGAGAGGGGGGTGTGCGAGAAGGGCCAACAGGGAAGGATAAAATGGAGATAGAATGGTGTGCCCAAAGACAGAAAGACAAAACACATTCGGAGGAAGCACAGCAAAGAGTGAAAAGGGAAAAAAATAGTTTAACAGGAGAAAAGATAAAAAGCCAAATGAAGGAAAATAAGCCCTTGGCTTATACTTATCATGTAAGAAAATAAAAAGCTAACAGGGGAGAAAAAAAAAGAATCAAAAGACTGTTTCCTAAAAAGGCCAAAGAGGGGGGGAAAAAAAGAAAGAAATTTAGGGTGCCTGGAAGAAAAGATGAACACCAGGTGGGGGAAGGGAAGAAACCAGATTAAAAAAAGATTGGAGGAGAAACAAAGGAGAGAAACAGTGGAAGTCCAAACCTCAGACCCACCCCTTCTGGGAAAGCCAGAGCAATAGTTAACTCATTAAAATAGTAAGTGGTAGTCCCACACTTGTTAAATCCAGCCCACTAATCTGCAAAGGGACACCGAATGCAGTTTCCCTCATATATGAATCTGAAGTTTAAGCCAAATTTAAGACCTGTTAAAACCCTAATCAAAATCTCTTAATTGTGGAAAGCAGGGACATGGGCAGTCAATAACTATCTATCTATATTTGTTTTGTTTTTCAAGGTAGGGTCTCACTCTAGCCAGGCTGACCTGGAATTCACTATATAGTCTCATGGTGGCCTCGAACTCTCGTTGCTCCTCCTACCTCTGCCTCCCAAATGCTGGGATTAAAGGCGTGCGCCACCATGCCCGGTCAGTCAATAACTATAAAGAAGAGGGATTGCCACAAATCAACAGGCCATCCTGAGCTAGTGTGAGTTCTAGGTCAGCCTGGACTAGATGGGTCCTCTGTTGTAAATTCTTAAAAAGAAAACAAACAAACAATCACAACAATAAAATCAGGCTCTGTGTGGTCACAGGATAGCTTTGAGTCCTAGACCAGCCTGGGCTAGAGGGAGACTACCTCGAAAAAACAAACGAACAAACAAAAAATGCCAAACATGAAACATCAAAACCCAAGAAACACCAAAAATAGTTTAATCTGGGTCTTCTAGCCCTTGGATATAATAGCCCAGCTGCTTTTTTGAGTTGAAACTCAGAAAGCGTTAACTTTTCTTTCTTCTCTTTCTGTTGTTTGGCAGCCGGAGAAAATATCAGGCATACTTGCCCCGATTCTTTCGGACTTTCAATTTTTTTCTCAATAAATGTTTTCTGCCTTACTCGCAAAATAATAATCGTAGCGTTATAATAATCCAAGCGTTAGACACCTATCTACAAGGAACGGCACGCCCCGCCTTTCCCTCAATTGTCATGAATTCCTAATACGCACCAAATAACTCGTTCTACCTGGTTAGGAAGCGCTCTTCCCAAATGGTTTTAGTATGGCTAGACATTAAGGAGACGAATGCCTTTATTTAATATTATTTTGGGTGGGAGGGGGTGGAGCGATTTGCTCCCCAGCGCCTCCCATCACCGCATCCCGGGTGGGCTGCGCGGCTCGCCCCAAGGCCCGAGGCGGGGAGCTAATGTTTCCTCGCTCCAGGGCTCCAGGGCCTGGAAGCAGGTTTGCAACATTTTTTCACTAAGGACGGGCAATTACGCAGTTGATTTAGGGTCTGCGAGGGGACCGGGGAGGAGGGGAAGAGGCTCGGAGGTGGGCTCCTCCCGGAGGGTGAGCTGGGGGGCGGGGTGAGGATCCCGCTCGCAGCGTTATCTGTCCCCTAGGAGACGCACGCGTTCTCCCTGGGTCCTAAATGCCGCACGTGGGTGCCCGCTGCCCGTGGAAAGGTGACCCGAGCCCGCGGCTTCTCCCCCAGCCCCTTGGCCAGACGACCAAGTCGGGCCGGGGGTGGGGCGAAAGCGAGGAGTTTTAAAATAAACCTCCCCGGCCCTGCGGAATGGGCGGCCCCCGAGGCCCCCGTAGCCCTGGGGCGGGGACCCATGGTTCACGTGCTGCCCGCCGGGTCCCCCAGGTCCCAGCTGCGCTCAGAAAACCTCCGGCCCTTGGGGCCCCGCTCCAGGATCCCGCCCGAGGTGGGGCAGACGTGGCTACAGCGCCACTCCCTCCTAGGGCTACCTGGGGACACGCAGATTTCCTTTCTTTCTCTTTTTTTTTTTTTTTTTCAGTTTGAGGATTTTTTAATTTTTAATTTAATTTATTTGAGAGAGAATGGGCAAGCCAAATCCTCCAGCCACTGCAAACACATGTGCCACCTTGTGCAGCTGGCTTACATGGGTACTGGAGACTCAAACCAGGCTCCTTAGACTTTACAGGAAAATGCCTTAACCACGAAGCCATCTCTCCAGACCCAGTTTCAGGATTTGACTATAAGACCTTAATATTTACTTTTTAAAATTTAATTTATATATTTTTATTGACAACATCCATAATTGTAGACAATAACTCAAGGTAATTCCCTCCCCCACTTTTTTCTTTCTTTTCTTTCTTTCTTTCTTTTTTTTTTTTTTTTTTTTCCTTTTCTTTTTTGAGGCCGGACCTGGAATTCACTATGTAGTCTCAGGGTGGCCTCGAACTCACACTGATCCTCCTACTTCTGCCTCCCAAGTGCTGGAATTAAAGGCGTGTGCCATCACGCCCGGCTCTAAAGATTTTCTTTAAAAGCCATTTGAAGCCCGAAGTGTTGGCTGGAACCTATCATCCCAACAAGCGGCAGGAGGAGGGTCACCGGGAGTCCCGAGTTCAAAGCCAGCCTAGGACAAAGTGAGACTGTGCCTCCAAAAAAAAAGGCCTTAATCTGACAGAACATGCCTCCCTTCCCTGAAGGGATCCCTTCGTCCCCGAGCCCGTCCACACGGTGGACTCCAGACAGTCACCCCCTCCTGCCCGCGGCCGCGTCCCCCGTCCATTCCGAGAGGGGGGCGCCAATGTGTCCCCAGAAGGGAAGATGGGGGGAAAGAAGCGGGGTCCTCGCCTGTGCGGGACGTCCCAGCTCACAACTTGCACAAACTCCCCCAAGCCACACTTACGGTTCCTCCTACCGAGCCCGATTTCCAGCCGATCTCGGGGTGGCGGTTGGGGCTCATGGGTCCCGGCCGCCCCCCACCCCGCACCACAGCCCGGCCTCCGGTTCCCCCCAGCCCGGGGCATTGTTTACCACCCGCAACAAAAGCGCCCGGAGCGGCCCGCGAATGAGGGGTTCGCGCGCAGCGAGGGGATGGATGCTCCAGCCGCGTCCACCCCGGCCCAGCGCCCCCACTCGGGCCTCGGCGCCGGTCCCCCCTTCCCCGCATCCCGGCCCTCGGCCCCGGCCCCGACTCACCACTGGCCGCCTGGGGACCTCGGAGGTAGCGCGCGTCCCGCTCTGCGGTGCAAACTTTACAACTGGTGTTGGTCCCAACTTTGCAGCCTGGACCCCGCCGGCAGGCGCAAGGAGTGCAGGCGGGCCCTGGGGTGGACATTCACCTCGCGGCGGGGTCAGGGCCCCAGCACCCCCCGGGGTGGGCAGCTGCGGCGCAGAGGTCCACAGTGGAGGGACAGGTAGGGCTGCATGACGCGGAAGGTGGCAGCGCGTCCCTGGGGGGCAGACCCGGGGGCACTGGGGACAGCAGCGGCGCGCACAAAGCGGCGCCCAGGCGGAGCGCGCGGCCACTCCCCGCCAGGTCAGCCCCCTGGAGCAGCACCGTCTCTCCAGGACCGACCTCGGGGAGGGTGGCTGGGGCTCAGACGGCGTTGGACCCTGTACCGCCGAGCGACAGGCAAAAAACGAGCTGGATTTCCCTAAACGGGAGCTGGACTCCCTCTAGACCCCTCCTCCTCGCCTTTACCTTCCTCCTCCTTTCTCCCAAAATCCTGCCCCCACTCACCTCCTTTAGCCTTATCTTTTTCTTTCTTTTTTTTAATTGAGCCTGTGTTTCTAGTTCAGGCTGACCTGAAACTGACTGTATCCCAGGATGGCCTCGAACTCACAGATCCTCCCACACCTCTGCCTCCTGAGTGCTGGGATTATAGGCAGGGACTCTTTCTTTCCCTTTTTAAAATATATATTATTTTTTTTATTTGAGAGAGGAACAGAGAGAATAGGCGAGCCAGGCTCCAGACACAAGAGACACCATGTACATCTAGCTTATCTGGGTACTGGGGAATTGAACCTAGGTCCTTCGCTATTTTACTTTTTTAAAAAAATATTTTATTTTTATTTATTTATTTATTTATTTGACATAGAAAGAGGGAGAGAGAGAGAGAATGGGCGCACCAGGGCCTCCAGCCACTGCAAAGGAACTCTAGATGTGCGCCCCCCCCCCTTGTGCATTGGGCTAACGTGGGTCCTGGGGAATCAAAGCGAACGCGGGTCCTTTGGCTTTGCAGGCAAACACCTTAATCGCTATACCATCCGTCCAGCCCAGGTGTTTTACTTTGTGATACGGGGTTTTGGTAGGTAGCTCAAACTGGACTCCGACTCCCAATCCTGCTGTTTGAACCTCTAGAGTAGATAAGATACAGAAATGAGCCTTCACCCAGCTCCTGCCTATACTTATTTGTTTGTTTCTGTTTGTTTATTTACTTATTTAGAACCAGGCAGGGTGGCATCTGGCTATAATCCCAGCACTGAGGAAGCAGAGGTAGCAGGATCTGTAAATTCCAGGTCGGCCTGGAATTACAGAGTGAGTTCCAGGCAGATTGAGTACCAGGTCAGCCTAGGTCAAAGTGAGACCCTATCTCGAAAAACAAAAACAAAAACAAAGCTGGTTGTGGTAACGCATGCCCTTAATCCCAGCATTTGGGAGGCAGAGGTAGGAGGATTGCTGAGTTTGAGGCCACCCTGAGACTCCATAGTGAATTCCAGGTCAGCCTTCGCTAGTGTGAGACTCTACCTCAAAAAACAAACAAAAGTTGGACTGGAGAGATGGCTCAGCCCTTCAGGTGCTTGCTGCCAAAGCCAAAGGACCTAGGTTCGATTCCCCAGGAGCCTCCTACTACAGCCAAGGGGCAAGCACCTGGAGCTCATTCGCAGTGGCAGGAGGCCCTGGCATGCCCATGATCTCTGAGGAAATCACCCACTGTATTGAGCAACCCAACCTAGATCTCCCCACACCCAGGCATGAGGATGGTTTTCCATTGCTCACAACCTAGATACGGCTTGTGGTGTCACTCTCACCTGGTCCTGCTTTTATGCATCTATTAATATTCATTTTAGAGGTCTTCCACACTTCTTTTTTTTCCCCCAGGTAGGGTCTCATCTCACTCTAGCTCAGACTGGCCTCGAACTCTTGGTGATCCTCTTACCTAAGTGTCCTGAGAGCTGTGATTAAAGGCATGGGCCACCTATCCCGCCCACGCTAAAAAGCTTTTTTCTCCTGGTGGGTAAGCATGTGCGACCATGTGCACTAGTGTAACCTTGTCCATCTAGCTTACGTGGGACCCGGAGAGTCGAATGTGGTTCCTTAGGCTTTTCAGTCAAGTGCCTTAACTGCTAAGCCATCTCTCCAGCCCAACCCTTTTTTTTTTTTTTTTTTTCGAGGTAGGGTTTCACTCTAGCCCAGGCTGACCTGGAATTCACTATGGAGTCTCTGGGTGGCCTCGAGCTCACGGCGATCCTCCTACCTCTGCCTCCCGAGTGCTGGGATTAAAGCCATGCGCCACCATGCCCGGCTCCAGCCCAACCCTTTAAAAAAAAAAAAAAAAGACAGAGTGAGATAGAGAGAATTGGCACACTGGGACCTCAGCCACCACAGTGGAACTCCTGATGATTGCACCACCTACTGGGCTGGTGATTGCCTCACCTTATGTGTCTCCAGCACCCCCTCTCCCCCTCCTTTTTTTGAGTAGGGTCTCACTCTAGCTCAGGCTGACCTGAAATTCACTATGTAGTCTCAGGGTGATCCTCCTACCTCTGCCTCCCAAATGCTGGGATTAAAAGCATGTGCCACCACACCCAGCCAGCCCACTTTTAAAAAGTATTTGACTTATTTACTTGAGAGAGAAAGAGGAGACACAGTGAGAGAGAATTGGCTTACCAGGGCCTCTAGCCACTGCAAACAAACTCCAGACACACGTGCCACCTTCTGCATCTAGATTTATGTGGGTTCTGGGGAGTCAAACACCGGTCCTTAGGCTTTGCAGGCAAGTGCCAACTCCTCAGCTCCATCTTGGGTTAGGGTCTGGCTCTAGGCCAGGCTGACCTATAATACACTATGTAGTTTCAGCGTGGCCTCCAACTCCCTGCCAGCCTCCTACCTCTGCCTCTGGAGTGCTGGGATTAAAGGCGTGCCCCACCACACCCTGCTTAATCCTGTGTGTGTGTATTTTTAAGAAACCTTTATTTTATCTTTTAAAATATATTTTATTTATTTATTTGAGAGAGGAAAAAGAGGCAGAGAGAGAAAGAGAGAATGGGCACCCAGGGTGGCCTCCAGCCACCGCAAAGGAACTCCAGACACGTGTGCCCCTTGTGCATCTGGCTTACGTGGGTCCTGGAGAATCGAACTGGGATCCTTTGTCTTTGCAGAAAATGCCTCAACGATTAAGCCATCTCTCCAGCCCTATTTTATTTTATTTTTGAGAGAGAGAGAGAGAATGGGCACACCAGGGCCTTTCAGCCACTGTGAACAAACTCCAGATTCCTGCGCCCCCTTGTGCACATGTGTGACATTGCAGATGTCACTTTTGAGTCTGGCTGTACATGGGGACCTGGAGATTCCAACAAATGAACATTCTTAGGCTTCGCAGGCAAGTACCTTAACCCCTAAGCCATCTCTCCAGCCCAATACTGTATTTTCTTCTTCTTCTTCTCCTTCTCCTGCTCCTGCTTCTGCTTCTGCTTCTGCTCCTGCTCCTCCTCCTGCTCCTCCTCCTGCTCCTGCTCCTCCTCCTGCTCCTGCTCCTCCTCCTGCTCCTGCTCCTCCTCCTCCTCCTGCTCCTCCTCCTGCTCCTTCTTCTCCTGCTTCTGCTCCTGCTCCTCCTCCTCCTCCTGCTCCTCCTCCTGCTCCTTCTTCTCCTGCTTCTGCTCCTGCTCCTCCTCCTCCTGCTCCTCCTCATCCTCCTGCTCCTCCTCCTGCTCCTGCTCCTCCTCCTCCTGCTTCTCCTCCTCCTCCTTCTTCTTCCTCTTCCTCTCTTCTTCTTTCTTCTATTATTATTTAGCTTTTTGAGGTAGGGTTTCACTCTACCCCAGGCTGACTTGGAATTCACTACAAAGTCTCAGGGTGGCCTCAAACTCACGGTGATTCCTCCTACCTCTGCCTCCCGAGTGCTGGGATTAAATAAAGGTGTGCGCCACCACCCTCAGCTCCAGTCCTGTATTTTTTTTTGGGGGGGGTGGGGGTGGGGGCTAGAGGTAAGGTCTCACTCTGGCCCAGGCTGACCTGGAATTCACTATGTAGTCTCAGGATGGCCTCGAACTCACGGCGATCCACCTATCTCTGCCTCCCGAGGGCTGGGATTAAAGGCATGTGCCACCACGCCTGGCAGTCCTGTATTCTTAAATCATCTCTAGAATACTTATAATAATCTGCAAATAGATGTCATACTATATTGTTTAGGGAATAAAGAGAAGAAAATCTGGGCATAATCAGTAGAGACACTCTTCTCCAATACATTTACCTTTTTTTCCAGGTAGGGTCTCACTCTAGCCCAAGCTAACCTGGAACTGGAATTCATTCTGTAATACCAAGCTGGCCTTGAATTCACAGGGATCCTCCTACTTCTGCCTCCAGAGTGATGGGATTAAAGGTGTGTGTCACCATGCCTGGCTTCTCCAAGACTTTTATTAAAATTTATTCATTGGGCTGGAGAGATGGCTTAGCAGTTAAAGAACTTGCCAGAAAAGCCAAAGGACCCAGGTTCTAATCCCCAGTATCCATGTATCCATGGCTTTAGCCAGATGCACAAGGTGGCACATGTGTCTGGAGTTCATTTGCAGTACCTAGAGGATGTGGCACACTCATTCTCTCTCTCTTTCTCTGCTTCTTTCTCTCTCAAACAAACAAATAAATAAAATAATTTTTAAGAAAATTTTACGGGTCTGAAGAGATGGCTCAGCAGTAAAGGCACTTGCCTGCAAAGCCAAAGGACCCCAGTTCAAATCCCCAGGACCCATGTAAACCAGATGCACAAGGTGGTACATGCATCTGGAGTTCCTTTATAGTGGTTGAAGGCTCCAGCATGCCCACTCTTTCTCTATATATATATCTGCCTCTCTTCCTCTGTCTCGCTCTCTCTTTCCCTCAAAAAAAAAAAAAAAAAAAAAAAGCTTTATAAAATTTTATGGAGTAAGCCGTGTGTGGTGGTGCATGCCTTTAATCCCAGCACTCAGGAGGCAGAGGTAGGAGGATCACTAGTGAGTTCGAGGCCACCCTGAGACTACACAGTGAATTCCCAGTCAGCCTGGGCTACAGTTAGACCCTACCTCACCAAAAAAATAAATAAATAAAATAAACAAAAACACGAAACAAAATTTTATGGCTCAGTGGTTAAAGGCACTTAATTCCTTGCAAATCCAGAGAGCACAGGTTTGATTCTAGCCTAGGTTAGAGTAAGACTCTACCTTGAAAAACCAAAAAGAAGGGCTAGACAGATAGTTTAGCGGTTAAGGCACTTGCCTGCAAAGCCTAAGGACCCAGGTTTGATTTCCCAGGACGTACGTAAGCCAGATGCACAAGCTGGCACATGTGTCTGGAGTTCATTTGCAATGGCTGGAGGCCCTGGTGCAACCATTCTGTCTCTCTATCTATCTATCTTCCTCTTCCCCCCTCTCTCTCCCCTTTCTCTCAAATAAATAAATAAATAAATAAATAAATAAATAAATAAATAAAATATTTAAAAAATAGGGCTGGAGAGATGGCTTAATGGTTAGGGTGCCTGGAGCCTAAGGACCCAGGTTCGACTCTCCAGGTCCCAGTTAAGTCAGATATACAAGGTGATGCAAGTGCACAAGGTTGCACATGTGCATAAGGTGGCACACGTGTCTGTAGTTTGATTTCAGTGGCTGGAGGCCCTGGTGCACCAATTCTCTCTCTCTGTGTGTCATAAAAAAAATGTCATAAAGCTGGGTGTGGTGGCACACACCTTTAATCCCAGCACTCCGGAGGCAGACGTAGGAGGATCACCGTGAGTTCGAGGCCAACCTGGAATTATAGCATGAATATAAGGTCAACTTGGGCTAGAGTGTGACCCTACCTTGAAAATAACAAAAACTACCCAAATTTAATTTTAGCCAGGTGTAGTGGCACACAGCTTTAACCTCAGCACTTGAGAACTTGGGAGGCAGAGGTAGGATCGCAGTGAGTTCAAGGCCACCCTGAGACTACATAGTGAATTCCAGGTCAGCCTGAGCTACAGTGAGACCCTATCTAAAAAAAAAAAAGGCAGAGAAAATGGACATGCCAGGATCTGTTGCCATGTTAAAGGAACTCCAGACACATTCACCACCTTGGGCATCTGGTTTACATGGGTACTGGGGAATCAAACCAGAGTCCTTTGGCTTTATAGGTAAGTGCCTTAGCCACCAAGCCATCTCTCCAGCCACCACCACCCCCTTTTTATTTTAGAGAGAGAGTATTGGCCTAACAAGGCCTCAGCCACTGTAATTGAACTCCAGATATTTCCGCCACCTAGTGAGCACATGAGACCTTGTGCTTGCCTCACCTTTGTGTGTCTGGCTTACATGGGATCTGGAGAGTCGAACATAGGTCATTAGGTTTCATAGGCAAGTGCCTTAACCACTAATCCATCTCTCCAGGGCCCCACCCCCACACCTTTTTTTTAAGGCAAAGGCAGACTCTATCCAGGCTGACCTGCAACTCTATTACCCAACCTGGCCTGAAGCCTAGGTGATCCTTCTACCTCAGGCTCAGTGAATACTGGGGTTAAAGGGTGCTAGCCAGAGGATGCACAAGCAAGCATCCCAAATACCTCTAACTGCTGAGCCATCTCACCAGCCCCAGGTTGTTATTTTTCTTCTTTCCTTTTGGTTTTGCATTGCTGGTCTGACACATGTTGAGTCGGCACTCTGCCACTGAGCCACATCAAGTCATAACTCATGTTCTTTCCTTTTCTTTTTTTCTTTTTCTTTCTTTCTTTTTTTTTTTTTTTTTTGTTTTTTTTGTTTGTTTGGTTGGTTTTTCGAGGTAGGGTCTCACTCTAGCCAAGGCTGACCTGGAATTCACTATGGAGTCTCAGGGTGGCCTCGAACTCACGGCAATCCTCCTACCTCTACCTCCCGAGTGCTGGGATTAAAGGCGTGCCCCACCACACCTGGCAATGTTCTTTTCTTTTCTTTTTTTGAGGCAGGATCTTATTCTAGCCAAGGCTGATCTGAAACTCACTCTATAAGACCAGACTGGCCTCTACTCACAGTGATCCTCCTACCTCTGAGTGTTGGTATTACAGTAGTCTGCTACCATGCCTATTTTTTTGTTTTTTGTTTTTTGTTTTTGTTTTTGCTTTTTCTTGAGACAGGATCCCACTACGCAGCCCATGCTGGCTTGGAATTCATCATCTATATGAGGCTAGCCTTATATATGCAGTGATCCTCCTGCCTCTGTTTTCCAAATGCTGGCATTGGAGGCATGACCCCCTAGCTATTAGTTCTCCTTTATTTACTTAATCTTTTTTCTTTTTTAAAAAAAATATGTTTTATTTATTTATTTGAGATAGAAAGAGGTATACAGAGAGAGAGAGAGAGAGAGAGAGAGAATGGGCACACCAGGGCCTCCAGCCACTGTAAATGAACTCCAGATGCGTGCGCCCCCTTGTGCATCTTGCTTACGAGGGTCCTGGAGAATCAAAGTGGGATCCGTTGGCTTTGCAGGCAAATACCTTAACCACCGCTAAGCCATCTCTCCAGCCCTCCTCCTTTATTTATTTGATAGGGAGAGAGGGAAGGAGGAAGAGAGAGAGAGTGCGCACACCAGGACCTGTCTCCTCCTTTATTTTGATGCTTTCTCGTTTTTGTTTTTGTTTTTGGAGGTAGGGTTCACTCTAGCCCAGGCTGACCTGATTCACTGTGTAGTCTCAGGGTGGCCTCGAACTCACCACAATCCTCCTACCTCTGCCTCCTGACTGCTGGGACTAAAGGCCTCTTTTATTTTGAAACAGAGTCTTGTGAAATTGCCCAGGATGGTGGCTAAACTAACTTGTCCGGCTCCTGGGGGAGTGGAATTTCAGGCTAATGCTGTCCCCCTCCCCCAGCTAATTCACTTCCACTGACACCATCTAGATAGTGTAAGATTGCCCAAGTTAAGCGCTTTGACCTGCAAGATTACTCCACTTCCTAGGCCTCAGAGTGTTTACTATTAGACTCAAAGAGCAAACAGTGGTTTGAGATGTAGCTCTGTTGCTTCAGTGCCTTTGTAGAAAGCCCAGGGTTTGATCCCCAGAACTCCATAAACTTGGCATGGTAGCACATGGCTGTAATTCCAACACAGAGGAGATGGAGGCCAGAAGATCATAATTTCAAGGTCATCTTTTGCTACACAGCCAGTTGGAAGCTAGCCTGGACTATATAAGAACCTGTCACAAACAGACTTGGGGAAATAGTTTAGTAGTTGGGTTGGAGAGATGGCTTAGCTGTTAAGGCACTTGCCTGCAAAGCCAAAGGACCCAAGTTCCACTCCCCAGAACCCCCGTAAGGCAGATGCACAAGGGGGCGCACGCGTCTGGAGTTCGTGAGCAGCGGTTTAGTGGAGCACTTGAGGAGCGTGTGAGGCCCTGCATTCAGTCCCCAACAGCAACGAAAACCAACCTGCCATGGCTGAGTTGCCAATCACCACATCCTAACGTGGACCAGAACTTCTGAAAGGCCATAAATCTTGGGATTAATAATTTGTTAGGAAGTTTCACAGTAGCCACGGATAAGCTTTACTTCTGTTTTCCAATATATTATGCAGAATGCCAGATATCTACCAGATGAAGAGATGCTCAGGGCTGGAGAGATGGCTGCAAAGCCAAAGGACCCAGGTTTGATTCCCAAGACACATAAACCAGATGCACAAGGAGGCTCATGCATCTGTAATTTGTTTGCAATGTCTTCAGGCCCTGACACACCCATTCTCTCTCTCTCTCTCTCTCCCTCTCCCTGCCTATTTCTCTTTCTCGCTGTCAAAGAAATAAAAATAAATAAAATATTTTTTAAAACTTTTATGGGGGCTGGAGAAAAGGCTTAGTGGTTTAGGAGCTTGCCTATGAAGCCTAAGGACCTAGGTTCTATTCCCCAGTACCCACATAAACCAGAGGCACAAGGTGGCACATGCATCTGAAGTTCGTTGCAGTGGCTGGAGACACTGGCACACCCATCCCCACTCAAATAAATACAGAAAATATTTTAAAAAAATTTTCAGCCGGGTGTGGTGGCGCACGCCTTTAATCCCAGCACTCGGGAGGCAGAGGTAGGAGGATTGCTGAGAGTTCGAGGCCACCCTGAGACTACATAGTTAATTCCAGGTCAGCCTGGAGCAGAGTGAGACACTACCTCAAAAAACAAAAAAAAAAACAACAACAACAACAAAAAATTTTTATGGAGGGTTCTCATGCAACCATTCTCTTCCCTAGAAGTTGGTGGACTGGACTGAAAATTCCAATCCAGTAATCACTTGGTGTCTCTGGTGACCAGCCCTTCCCTGAGGCTACCAAGGCTGCCCCACCTTAAATCTCTTTAACATAAATTCAGTTGTGATTAAGAGGATTGTTCTGAATAACTAAATACATTCCTATTACTCAGGAAATTCCAACTGTTTTGGGAGCTCTGTGACAGGATCTGGGACAAAGACCAAATATATTTCATATTGTACCACACAGACACAAACTTAAAATTCTCGCTTAAATTTCCAACTTCAATTGGAAGAGTATCAAGAATACACAAGAAGTGGGTGAGGGGCCAGGGATAAAGCTTAGTTGGTAGAGAGCTTGCCTTGGATGCATGAGCACTTGGTTCCACCCTAACAGGGCATCAAAATGAAAGAAAAAGTCGGGCATGCTGGCCCATGCCTTTAATCCCAGCACTTTGGGAGGCAGAGGTAGGAGGATCGCCATGAGTTCAAGGCCACCCTGAGACTACAGAGTGAATTCCAGGTCAGCCTGAGCTAGAGTGAGACCCTACCTCAAAAGATAAATAAATAAAATAAAATATGGACTGTGTTATGAGGATAAATTATATAACTCATGAGGTGATTAGTCACTGAGAAGTTCTGATCTTAGGGTTTATGCTACACCACTTTAGCAATAGTACCCAGGTTTCCTGACGAGTCCCTCATCACTCTTCTGTCTCTATAGACTTCTCACTGGCTGCCTTCTGCTTTTTTTTTTTTTTTCTTTTCGAGGTAGGGTCTCCCTCTAGCCCAGACTGACCTGGAATTCACTATATAGTCTCAGGGTGGCTTCGAACTCATGGCAATCCTCCTACCTCTGCCTCCCGAGTGCTGGGATTAAAGGCGTGTGCCACCACGCCCAGCCTTACATTTTCTTTCATTCTCTCTCTCTCTCTCTCTCTTTTTGCCTGCAAAGCCAAAGGACCCAGGTTTGATTTCCCAGGACCCACGTATGCCAGATGCACAAGGTGGTGCATGCATCTGGAGCTTCTCTCTCTCTATGCCTCTTTCTCTCAAAAAAAAAAAAAAAATAAAATAAAATAAAATAAAGAATGTAAGAGCCACAGCAGGGGAAAATGTACTAAAAGGCACTGCCCTACTGTCTCCTCCCCCCAGAAATTGACTGGTGCATCCATAACCCCACAGACACCACTGATACCCACTGATACCCACTGAAGGGGTCCTCAAAGGACTGTGGGTGGGGAGGGGACATAGGAGGATAACCTGATGGCACTACAAACACTTTTAATATCTTCATATAGCCGGGCGTGGTGGCACACGCCTTTAATCCCAGCACTCGGAAGGCAGAGGTAGGAGGATCGCCGTGAGTTCGAGGCCACCCTGAGACTCCATAGTGAATTCCAGGTCAGCCTGGGCTAGAGTGAGACCCTACCTCGGAAAAAAAATAAAAATAAAAAATAAAAAATCTTCATATATTGAAGTTCCCAGTTAAGAAAAGAAAGCAAGCAAGTAAAATAAAATGTCATATCTAATTCTTCCCTATGTGATGGGCGTGCAGAGCCTCTAGCTGCTGCAAACAAACTCCAGATGCATGTGCCACTTTACGTATTTGGCTTACGTGGATAATGGAGAATTGAACCTGGGTCCTTTGGCTTTGCAGGAAAATGCCTTAACTGCTAAGCCATTTCTCCAGTGCCCCCCCACTGAATATTTTTTTAAATATTTATTTATTTATTTACTTGTTTATTTATTTCCAAGCAGAGAGAAATAGAAGAGGGACAGAAAGAAAGAATGGGTGCACCAGGGCCTCCAGCCGCTGCAAATGGATGCCAGATGCATGCACCACTTTGTGAATCTGACTTTACATGGGTCTTGGGCAATGGAACTCAGGTCATTAGGTTTTGCAGGCAAGTGCCTTAAACACTGAACCATCTCCCCAGCACTTCTGGGTTGTTTTTCATGGTAGTGAGGTCTCACTCAAGCCCAGGCTGACTTGGAACTCCCTCTGTAGTTTTAGGATGGCCTTGAACTCAGGAATCCTCCTACCTCTGCCTTCCAAGTGCTGGGATTAAAGGCATGTGCCACCATACTCAGCACCTCTTTCTTTCTTCCTTCCTTCCTTCCTTCCTCTCCTCTCTCTTTCTTTGAAAAAGTACTTTTTAAAAAAGAAAAAGTTTTATTTATTTGAAGGGTGGGGAAGAGAGAATGGGTGTGCCAGGGCCTCCAGTCACTGCAATCAAACTCCAGACACATGCACCACCTTGTGCATATGGCTTACATGGGTACTGAGGAATCAAACCTGGGTCCTTAGGCTTCGCAGGCAATGACCTTAATTGCTAAGCCATCTCTCCAGCCCCTTGAACAAATACTTTTTTTTTTTCCCTATTTTTTGTTTTTCTGGGATAGAATCTTACCCTAACCCAGGCTGACCTGGAATTCACTATGCAGTCTCAGGGTGACCTTGGACTCTTAGAGATCCTCCTACCTCTGCCTCCTAAATGCTGGGATTAAAGGCGTGCGCCACCATGCCCGGCTTTGCAAACGCTTTTTAATGGGTATATTTTACAAACACGCTGGAGAGTCACACAGTGCTGCCTGCATGGAGCACAGTCCTGAGCCACAGGTTTGCACATTCCTTTGCAACTGGTCTTGTTTTGGTGGAAGCTTTCATCTTGCCATTGTTGTTTACGAGGACCCCTGCATGAGCTTCGTAATAAAGAAACAGTGCACCTTTTCTTTTTCTTTTTCTTTTTTCTTTTTTTTCTTTTCTCCGGAGGTAGGGTCTCACTCTAGCCCAGGCTGACCTGGAATTCACTATGTAGTCTCAGGGTGGCCTTGAACTCATGGTGATCCTCCTACCTCTGCCTCTGAGTGTTGGGATTAAAGGCATACATCACCATGCCCAGTTTATCTTTTCTTTTCTTAAAGATATTTATTTATTTATTAGAGATGGGTGGGGGGGGAGTGAATGGGCATGCCAGGGCCTCTAGCCACTGCAAATGAACTCCAGACACATGTACCACTTTGTGCATCTGGCTTACATGGGACCTAGAGAATCAAACCTGGGTCATTAGGCTTCTCAGGAAAGCACCTTAACTGCTGAGCCATCTCTCCAGCCCCCATCTTTTCTTTGGTGTGATCTTCCTTGTGAAGTCACCTCTGGATGGATCTTCTTTCTTTAGCTCTGCTTTGCCTTTCTTGACTGTGGCGTCACCATGTCACCCACACTAGCAGCAGGAAGTGTATTCAGACGTCCCTTGATTCCCTTCACAGAGGTGATATCCAGATTTTTGACTCTGGTGTTGTCCACACAGTTGACCACAGCTCCTACCGGAAGACCCAGGGAAATCCGGAGTTTTGCCCTGGAGAACCCACCACGTCCTCGCTTCAACATGTTGAACCCCTAGAAAGAGTCAAAAAGGCTTCGGTTTTTTGTTTGTTTGTTTGTTTGTTTGTTTTGTTTTTTGCTTTTTTGAGGTAGGGTCTTACTCGAGCCCAGGCTGACTTGGAATTCACTATGGAAGTGAAGAGGAAGGAGGGAGGGAGGGAGGGGGAGAAAGAGAAAGTGAGAGAGAGAGAGAATAGGCACCCCAGGGCCTCTAGTCACTGCAGAGGAACTCTGGATGCAAGTGTGCTTTCAGCTTCATGTGGGTACTGAGGGACCTAACTCAGGTCCTTAGGCTCTGCAGGCAAGTGCCTTAATCACCGAGCCATGTCCCAGCCCTTTTTTTCTTCCTTTTATTTTTTCGAGGTAGGGTCTTGCTGTAGCCCAGGCTGACCTGGAATCCAGTATGTTGTCTCAGGGTGGCCTTGAACTCACAGGGATCCTCCTACCTCTGCCTCCCAAGGGCTGGGATTAAAGGCGTGATCCACCACTTAAAGAAAAAGAAAAAGCTTTGCAGGGGTTGGTGGCACAAGTCTTTAATCCCAGCACCGGGAAGGCAAAGGTAGGAGGATCACTGTGAGTTCAAGGCCAGCCAGGCTACAGTGAGACCCTACCTGGAAAAACAAAACAAAAGGCTTTAGCTGTTATGCTAGGAATGAACAGCAGAGGGCAACTGAGAGCAGGAAAATTAACTAGGAAGGCTTATGGACTGAGGACAGAGTTCCTACTTACTGAAAAGAGGGCAGGAATTGTATATTTGGAAAAGATGGTCAGGAACTCAAATCTGGATATAATTAGGAATACTGATTACACTGAGCTGGGGTATCGCTCATGGGTAAAGTGCCTGCCTAGTAGTGCTATGACCCTACCTACTTCAAAAACAAGAGGCTGTCCACACACTGAAAATAACAATTTCTATTGGGCATTTTGAAAAAGAAATCCCAAGGTCGAGGATGTAGCTTTTGTTGAAATGAGAAAGAAGCCACACAGTAGGGCATGGTAAGAGGGTGTCAGGAAAAACACATTTAGGATTTTTAATTTGTTTTATTCTTCCTTTCCCTCTTTCTCTCTCTTTTCTTCTTCCCTTCTCCCTCCTTCCTTCTCTTTTTCCTTTCAGAAAGAAAGAGTATGGACACACCCAAGCCTCTTACCTCCATAAACAAACTTCAGATGCATGTGCCACTTTGTGAATCTGGCTTTCCATGGGTTCTGGGGAATTGAACTTGGGTCGGCAGGCTTACCAATCAAGTAAGTTTAACCACTAAGCAATCTTTCCTGCTCAAGGATTTGGGTTTGTGTTGAATTTAAGGGGGCAAGGCTTGTTCTGAATTGGACACTGTCAGAAAGCAAGCATAATTCTATAGTTGGGGATTTTCACAAGTGTGTGTGTGAGTGTGGGCAGGTGTGAGCCACAGTGCACATTCTGAGGTCACAAGACAACCTGGGTTTCAGTCCTCACCCTCCACCTTGCTTGCTTGGGGCAGCCACGCTTATTGTCCACTATGTGTTTCCCAGGCCAGCTGGCCTGCACGTTCCTGCCCGGGACATTCTCTTATCTCTGCCTCCCATGTCGTCAGAGACACGCGAGGATTACAGATGCCTACGCCTGTCTATAGTGTCTGGCTTTAAGTGGGTGCTGGGAAAACCTAACTCATGATTGCATGGCAACTTTCTTCACTAGCAATCTCACTAGCCCCATCTTTTCCTTCTCTCTCCCTTCCTTTCTTCCTTTATTTATTTGGAGTGAGGAGAGAGAGAGGGCACACAAATATGGGCACACCAGGGCGTCCTATGATTACAAAAAGGTGCCATCTTGTGCATCTGGCTTTACGTTGGTATTGGGGCCTGGGACCACTGAGTCATCTCTCTAGCCCCCAATCTTCCTTAAAAAAAAAAAAAAAAAGAAAAGAAAAACTTTTTAGGGAGGCAGAGGTAGGAGGATTGTTGTAAGTTTGAAGCCAGCCAGCCTGAAACTACATAGTGAGTTCCAGGTCAGCCTGAGCTAGAGCAAGACCCGTACCTCAAAACAGAAAACAAACAAACAAAAATGCCTTTCTATTCACAATGTACCATGACCACAATCCCCTCCCGTCACTTTCCCTTTTACCCCTCCCAAATTCTTTCTCATTCTGTAATCCCGGGCTGGCCTCGAACTCACAGTGATCCTCCTACCTCTGTCTCCTAGAGTGCTGGAATTAAAGGTGTGCACCATCACACCAAACTTCTATTTTTTTCTTCTGGTGTGTGTGGTGTGGTGTGTTGTTGTGTGTGTGGTGTGGTATGTTGTTGTTGTGTGTGGTATGTGTATGTATAGTGTTTGCACGTGCGTATGCGTTCGTGTAGAGGCTTGAGAACATTCTCTGTTGCTCACCTGCGTGGTCCCTCGAGATGAAATCTCTCACTGAACCTGAAACTGCCCTTTTCTTTATCCAGCGGCCTGGTGGACCTGCGAGTTCCAGTGATTCTCTGCATGCGTGGCCGCACCCAGCTTTTTACATGGGTGCTGGGGATCAAGCTCAGATCCTCTCAGGCCCTCGTGCTGGTACGGAAAGTGCTCTTACCCACTGGGCCATTGTCCCTACCCCCTATATGGTATTTTGTTTTGTTTTGTTTTTCAAGGTAGGGTCTTGCTCTAGCCCAAGCTGGCTTAGAATTCACTATGTAGTCTCAGGCTGGCTTTGAACTCACAGTGATCCTCCTATCTATGCCTCCACAGTACTGGGAGTAAAGGTGTGAATCACTGTGCCCAGCTCCTATGTGTATGTACGTGTGTGTATATATATAGTTTTTTTAAAGGACAAAGACTGACTGAAACCTCAATTACCAAAGCGAATACCCACAAGCACACTGAGGAAAGCCCTGAGGTAACAGGGAATGGAGGAGAGGGACATAAGACCATAACCTTTGTTAAAGGAAACTTTTTTTTGGTTGACCTGGAATTCGCTATGCAGTTTCAGGGTGGCCTTGAACTCATGGTGGTCTTCCTGTCTCTGCCTCCCAAGTGCTGGGACTAAAGGCATGTGCCACTGCACCTGGCTTATTTTTTATGTTATTTATTTGAGAGAGAGAACTCCAGACACATGCACCACTTTGGGCATCTGGCTTTACATGCGTGCTGGGGAATTGAACCTGGGTCCCGTGGCTTTGCTGGCAAGAGCCCTAACTGCTAAGCCAACTCTCTAGCCCCAAATTATGATTTTTTTTTTCAAAGGAGAGTACAATCCAGGGGTTGTGGTGCATGCCACTAGGGAACAATCCCAACACTTGGGAGGTGGAGGCAGGAAGAATTTAAGATCATTCTTGACTACATGCTAAGTTCAAGGCCAGTCTAAGCCATAAGAACAAGTCTCAAACAACAACAAAAGCCCCCAAGACCCCACAGTAAAAATAAAAATAGGGTTGGAGAGATGGTGCTTGCCTGAAAAAGCCTAAGGACCCAGGTTCGATTCCCCAGTATCCATGTAAAGTCAGATGCATAAAAGTGGTGCATGTGTTTAGAGTTCATTTGAAGCGGTTGGAGGCCCTGGTGCACCCATTTTCTTTCTCTCTCTCTGTCTCTTTTATTTTTCTCCCTCTTTCTTTCAAAGAAATAAATATAATATTAAAAATAAAAATGGGGGGAGGGAGAGTATTACCATGGGATATTTTTTATAATCTTGGAGGTTGTTAACAACGAAAATTCAAAAGAAAAAAAAAAACCGAAAAAGAAAAGGGAGGTGAGAGATGATAAAAACGTAAAAAGCAGCCAGGCGTAGTGACACATGCCTTTAATCCTAGCACTTGGGAGGCAGAGGTAGGAGGATCACCGTGAGTTCGAGGCCACCCTGAGACTACATAGTGAATTCCAGGTCGGCCTGAGCTAGAGTGAAACCTGGAAGAAAAAAAGAAAAAGTAGGAAGCAAACCATTTTGAATTAGCTATCTAGGCAGATGTAAATGAGTTGAGGTTATATATGCATATGAGGTACATGGACATGGTATATATTGGAGATGAATTGTACATTACATCAAATTTATCACTTGAACCATTTGGAGTGGGCAATTTGGGGGTATTATGTCCATTTGCATGATTGTCTGACCAGCACCACTTCCTATCTCCTCCAGGAGGAACTCTACCCCTGTTAAACACAGACTGCTCATTCCCACCCCCAGCACTGGTAACAGCCCATTCTTTGTTTGTACGAATTTGGCTAAATAGCTCCTATAATTATGTAAAAAAATTAAAAAAATAAAATAAAAACATTCCTGGGCTGAAGAGATGGCACAGAGGTTAAGGTACTTGCCTGGAAAGTCCAAAGATCAAAGTTCAATTCCTTAATACCTACAGAAGTCAGATGCACATGGTGGTGCATGTGTCTGAAGTTTGTTTGCAATGGCTAGAGGGCCTGGCAGTGCATTCTTTCTGTCTGCCTCTTTCTTATTCTGTCCAATAAAATAAATAAATAAAAGTAAAAATTATATGCAAATTAGTTAACTGCAATGTTACATTCTTTTATTGACTATATCAGAGAAACTAACTCCACAAAGCATTCCACCAGACACTTTACTTTGTGCCAGACACCATGATAAGCACTTTTCAAGAAATAAAAGCATCAGGTATGGTGGCTCACACCTGTAAATTTCTGCACTTGAGAGGTTGAGGCAATAAGATTTTGAGAGTTCAAAGCTAGCTTGGCCAACCTCACCCTGGTCCCCCATCACAAAAGAAATAAAGCCCGCAGATTATTAAAATAAAAAAAAAAAAAGCCGGGCGTGGTAGCGCATGCCTTTAATCCCAGCACTGGGGAGGCAAAGGTAGGAGGATCACAGTGAGCTCAAGGCCACCTTGAGACTACATATGAATTCCACGTCAGCCTGGGCTAGAGTAAGACCCTACCTCAAAAACAAACAAACAAACAAACAAACAAAGAGGCTGGGCATGGTGGTACATGCCTTTAATCCCAGCACCAAGGAGGCAGTGGATGGGGCACCGCTGTGAGTTCAAGACTGCCCTGAGACTCCATAGTGAATTTCAGGTCATCCTGAGCTAGAGCAAGACCCTGCCTCTAAAAACAAAAAAACGAAATCAAACAAACAACAACAACAAAAAAAAAAAAAAAAAAAAAAAAAAGGAAAGAAAAACGGCCTGGAGAGATGGTTTAGAGGTTAAATTGCTTGCCTGCAAAGCCTAAGCACCTATGTCCTATGTTTTACTCCCCAGAATCCACATAAAGCCAGATGTACATGGTGGCACATGAGTCTGGAGTTTGTGGTTAGAGGCCCTGGCATGCCCATTCTCTCTTTCTCTCAAATAAATAAAAAATAAAAGCTGGGTGTGGTGGTGCACGCCTTTAATCCCAGCTCTTGTGAGGCAAAGGTAGGAGGATTACCATGAGTTCAAGGCCACCCTGAGACTCCATAGTGAATTCCAGGTCAGCCTGAGCTAGAGTGAAAGCCTACCTTGAAAAACCAAAAATAAATAAATAAATAAATAAAAATTTTTAAATGGCAGAGAAATGATTTAGAGGTTAAGGCACTTGCCTGTGAAGCCCAAGGACCCAGCTTTCATTCCCCAGGACCCACATAAGCCAGATGCACAAGGTAGCTTATGTGCCTGGAGTTCATTTGCAGTGGCTGGAGGCCCTGGCATGCTTATTGTCTCTCTCAAATTAACAAAATCTTAAAAAAAAAAATTAAAAGGGGGCGGCTAGAGAGATGGCTTATCAGTTAAAGTGCTTGCCTGCAAAGCCTAAGAACCAAGGTTCAATTCCCCAGTACCCACATAAGCCAGATGCACAAGGTGGTGCATTTATTTGGAGTTTGCAGTGGCTAGAGGCCCTGGGACACCCATTCTATCTGCCCCTCTTTCTCTCTCAAATATATAAATAAAATATTAAACGAAAGTAAAAGAACAGAAGTTTGCAATTGACATACTCATAAGAGTATAGGATGTTGAACTATTTGTTTTAATGCCTGAAGCCGCAAAGAAAGAATGCTGCACTCACAGTGTTATTTTTGGCAGAGGTAGTGTGGGTGGAGTGGAAGTTTAATGTCAGGTAATGGAGGGCAGAAGCAGGTTCAATAGGGAGCTCTCCCAGGGCAATGTTGATTGGTTGGAGATAGTGCACATGCAGAAATTAGGTTTATTTTGGAAAAAGACCATCTTGGGGAGGTCAGAAAACTGGCCAATCCATGTTACAAGTCGATGGTCTGCAGATATGGAGAGCTTTCTGAGGCAGTTTTGTTTTTTTTTTTTTTGCCGAGGTAGGGTCTCCCCCAGCCCAGGCTGACCTGGAATTCAGGCATTCACTGTGTAGTCTCAGGATGGCCTCTAACACACAGCAATTTTCCTGCCTCCAGAGTGCTGGAATTAAAGGCGTGCGCAAGGGCTGGGGAAATGGCTTAGTGGTTAAGGCGTTTACCTATGAAGCCTAAGGACCATGGTTCGTTTCCCTAGGACCCACATAAGCCAGATGCGCAAGGGGGCACATGCAGTTGGAGTTCATTTGCAGTGGCTAGAGGCCCTGGCGTGCTCATTCTGTCTCTGTCTGCCTCTTTCTCTCTCTCTCTCTCTCAAATAAATAAATAAATAAATAAGTAAATAAAGGTGTGTGTCACCATGCCTGGCTTTTTTATTTTATTAAAAATTTTTTTTTGTTTATTTTATTTATTTATTTGAGAGCGACAGACAGAGAGAGAAAGAGGCAGAGAGAGAGAGAGAGAGAATGGGTGCACCAGGGCCTCCAGGCACTGCAAACGAACTCCAGACGTGTGCGCCCCCTTGTGCATCTGGCTAACGTGGGTCCTGGGGAATCAAGTCTCGACCCTGGGTCCTTAGGCTTCACAGGCAAGTGCTTAACCGCTAAGCCATCTCTCCAGCCCAATGTGTAGCCCAGGCTGGCCTTGAACTCCTGATCCTCCTGCCTCCACCTCTTCAGCAATATCCTACTGGCGTGCGCCACCACAACCGGCTTATTTTTAATTAATTTATTTATTTTCTGTTTTCATTTTTGGAGGTAGGGTCTCCCTCTAGCCCAGGCGGACCTGAAATTCATTACGTAGGCTCAAGATGGCAATCCTCTTACTTCTGCCTCCCCAGTGCTGGGATTAAAGGCGTGCACCACCAGGCCCGGCCTGATTTTTTTATTTTATTTTATTTATTTTTCCAGAGATGAATGTTGAGTTTTTATTTCAGTAATGAAAAGAATGCAGTTAATGGAATTTGTACTCATTAACAACAGACATGCACCTCTACCTGAAACTCCTATTTTTGACTGGCCTAAATCTTTTTTTAGGCACATCTGTGAATGTTTCGTATTCTGATACGCAGAGTAAATATGTTTCATGGCAGTCTGGCAATGAAAATTATGTTCATGGACTAGATTCCTTCATAACTAAAGGCCTCTACATTCTCAGGCTGCCTGTTCAACATTAAGACCATATTTTATTTTATTTTATTTTATTATTTTTTTTTGGTTTTTCGAGGTAGGGTCTTGCTCTGGCCCTGGAATTCACTATGCAATCTCAGGCTGGCCTCCAACTCATGGCAATCCTCCTACCTCTGCCTCCCGAGTGCTGGGATTAAAGGTGTGTGTCACCCTGCCCGGTTTATGTGGTATTTTTTCTTTATTTTTATTTATTTGACAGAGAGAGAGAAAGAGGTAGAGAGAGTGAGAGAGAATGGGCGCGCCAGGGTCTCCAACCACTGCAAATGAACTCCAAATGCATGCGCCTCCTTGTGCATTTGGCTTACCTGGGTACTGGGGAATTGAACCGAGGTCCTTTGGCTTTGCAGGCACCTTAACCACTAAGCCATCGTCTCCAGCCCAAGACCATATTTTAAAGTAGATATTTAAGTAAATCATATTGTAGGGAAGGGAGATAACCTAGAAACCTGAACTCCAGTACTGATAGTCAAACAATAGATAAGATGGTCCACAGTTAAGTGCCAAGTTATTCTCCCATTGCTACCTTTTCTGACACCAAGATCTTCCTAAAAATGTGAAATTTGTTTATACAAATAGATTTATCTATGTGGTCCCACTATCAAATTACAGAAAGCAGTTCCACTATCGAAATTATACAAAGCAGTTAAGGGGACCTTGAGGAAAGCATAGCCCACATGCATCTCAGAGTCTTCCATTCATCTGTGAATTATTTTCACATGATTAGCATTAAAAACAGAACCAAATGGACATGTGACTTCAACCCCCCCCTCCCTACATAAAATTGGTCTTTGTTCATTCTCGGCTGATAAGACGTCCCAAGAATGACAAAAGTTGGGAAACATTCCCCATAGTCATCTCTTCAACAGCTTCATTTCAACAGCTTTTCATTTCTTGAGTTACTTTTCCAAAGAGGTAATGCTGAGATCAGTCAGAAAGGCTCTCTGAGAAGACTGGTTTGGGTTTCTGGGTCTGTTCCAGTCGATTCAAGATGAATTGGCTTGTATCAATGAAGCGCTTAACGCACTTCACCAAACAGGCCTCAGCCCAACTGTCCAGTTTTGGCCCCGGCTTGTCCATGCACTTCTCCCAGCGAAGTTCCGTCATCCGGTGCACCAGCTGCTGGAAGTGCTGCTTCTGCGTCTCCACCTCGATGAAATGCTGCAGCTGGGGATCCACGGAGCCCAACCCGCCGCGGAGGAGGAGGAGGAATCCACCCTGAACCGACTCACCGACCCTCCTTTTTAATTATTTTTATTCGAGTCTGAGAGGGTTTGCCAGGGCCTCTAGCCCCTGCAAATGAGAACTCCAGATGCGTGCGCCACCTTGTGCATCTGGCTTATGTGGGACCTGGAGAATCGAACCTGGGTTCCTAGATTTCGCAGGCAAGTGCCTTAACCACTATGCAATCTCTCCAGCCCTTTGTTGTGTGTTTTTTTGGTCTCACTCTAGCTCAGGCTGACCTGGAATTCACTATTCACCCTGAGGGGTGGCCTCGAACTCATGGCAATCCTCCTACCTCTGCCTCCCAAGTGCTGGGATTAAAGGCGTGCGCCACCACGCCCGGCCCTTTGTTGTGTTTTGAGGCAAAGTTTTACTCGATAACTCGGGCTAGCCTGGAACTGTGTGTTCGCCAAACTGGCTTCAAACTGGAGGCGATCCTCCTGCCTCAGGCTCCAGAGACCTGGGATAGCCTGTAGGAGTCAGCAGTCCCGGTTGGCGGTTTCTGGGGGGCCCAGCTCACAACTCATCCTTTCCTTCTGCCTAAATAAGACTCTGGGGCTGGAGGGGTGGCTTAGCGGTTAAGGTGCTTGCCTGCAAAGCTAAAGGATCCAGGTTCAATTCCCCAGGACCCACGGTAGCCAGATGCACAAGGCGGTGCATGTGTCTGGAGTTCATTTGCTGTCTCTCTGTATCTCAACTTAAAAAAAAAAAAAAAAAAAAAAGGGCTGGAGAGATGGCTTAGTGGTTCAGGCTATGCCTGCAAAGCCCAAGGACCAAGGTTCGATTCTCCAGGTCCCACGTAAGCCAGATGCACAAGATGGCACATGCGTCTGGAGTTCGTCTGCAGTGACTAGAGGTCCTGGCACGCCCATTCTCTCTCTCTCTCCCTCTGTCTCAAATAAATAAATATATATATTTTTTTAATAGACTGGCCCGGGCGTGGTGGCACACACCTTTAATCCCAGCACTCGGGAAGCAGAGGCAGGAGGATCACCGTGAGTTCGAGGCCACCGTGAGACTACATACTGAATTCCAGGTCAGCCTGGGCCAGAGTGAGACCCTACCTCGAAAAACCAAAAAAGAAAAAAGAAAAAAAGACCCGGACAGAAGAGCGACACGCAGAGCCCTGCGGCGAGGGCCCTGCCCCGCGTCCACCTGGACGGGCCTGGCCCTACGTCATCACCCCGCGCGGCGTCCTTCGGCCCCGCCCCGCGGCGGCCCGGTCCCTGTCACCGCCCGCCCCAGCCATGGTCCTGCCCCGCGCTCCGTAGGTCGGGCAGCCGCGGCCTGGGACGCGGCCCTCGTCCGGATGGCTGCGGCGGCGGCCGAGCCCGCGGTGTCGCGGGCGGGTGGCGGGGGGCCCACCTCGCGCCGCGACTTCTACTGGCTGCGCTACTTCCTGGCTGGAGGTGGGTGTCCGCCTCCGCGACCCGTAGAGCGGCGGCCGCGCGGCGCCGAGCCACCCTTCCCCGGCCTGCCTGCTGACACTCCACTCGTGCCCGCCCGCGGCCTGCGGACCGCGGCTCCGCGTCCTCGGGGACAGCCTGGGGACGCGGAGGGCCCGAGCCCAGCACCTGTTCTCCACGCTTGCAAAGTAGGGGTGCCCTCACGTGACCCATGCCGAGCCCCTCGTTATTGTGAAGGCCGTGGGTGACCATGTAGATTGGGATGTTGCTGTTTGCTTAAAGGAAAACAGATACTGGAGACCCGCCCTTTAAAAAGTGGCCGGGAGATTGTGCAAAAGTGTCCACGGTCAAAACCAGTTCCAGCGATTCTAGTCACAAAGGCTTGGAAAGCCGTACTGTTGGGGACTGTCAGCCGGAAGGTTCACATTGTCTCCGATTTCCTCTCCCTTCCTGTATAGAGATGCTTCTCTCTCTGTCCTGTCATTGTTTCTTGGAGTTGTCATCACTTAATTATTTAGGACTGGGAGTCTTAAAAAGTCTGTATTATGAGGACTTGTGGAAAGATATCTGTAACCTGCAGTAGTATTAAGGGTTTAATTTGCTGGGCTGATCGAAGGACATTGATTTTATTTATACTGAGAATATTTGAGTATCAGCCATGTGCCTGCATTGTTTTTGGCTGACATCAGAGAACCAGAGGAAGACATGCCCTGCTGGAGTTTACATGTGCTGGGGAGTTAGGAGTTGGAAAGAGTGAACAGAGTTACATATGGACGTGGAATGGAAGAAGGAAAAAGCGGTGGGAGGCAGGATCAGGAACAGGTGGGGTGTGTAATGTATTAAGTACGAAGTCTGTCTCGTTGAGAGTTTGAGACTTGAGCAAAAGTGTTTTTGGGTGGTTTTGAGCTAGCCCAGGCTTCCTCCAACTCATGATCCTCCTGCCTTTGCCCCTGTGCTGTTGGGATTTACAGGCATGTTCTACCACGAAAACCCCTCAGGGCCTCCTATATCCTATCCTAGGATAGCCTCAAACTAGCCAGGTAGCTAGCTTTCTTCAGTTAATCCTCCTGCCTCCACCTCCCAAGTGCTGGGATTACAAGCAAATGCTCCGTGCCTGGTTAACCCAGTGATATGCGGGGGAGTGAGTATGAGCTCCACTCTGCTGAACCGGATTCTTACTTGGAAAACGACAGAGAATCCAAGCCAAGTGGGAGAGAGAGAGTGGATGTATGCAACAAGGTTTGTTGTGCGAACCAGAATTACAGTGAAGATGGAAACAGCAAACTTCGTTTTAAGCAGCAGAGAAGCCCTTGGGGTGGGCACCGAAAGTGGGTAATTCAGATAAGGGCCTGGATTCAGGGGTTTTGAGGATGCTGGAGCTGTCCCTACCTATAATTGGAGGTGTTCGAAACTGATTGTCTTTTGAAAGCTTAGGTCTTTTGTGTTGAGGAGGGAACAGGGAGGGAAGAGAACATGCTGATCGCAGAAGCAGTGATTAACTGTCTTGGCTAACCACAGTGTTTTTGGATGAACTCCCAGATCCCCGACCTGCCCCCAGTCATCTATGTAGTTTTTCAGTCTCCAAGCTGCAGTTTGGAGTTTGTTTCTTTCTTTCTCTTTCTCTCTCTCTTTCTTTCCTTTTAAATTTATTTATTTGAGAGAAAGAGAAACAGGCAGATACAGAACATGGATGTGCCCGAGCCTTAAGCCACTGCAAAGGAACTACAAAAGCATGCACCACCTTGTGCATCTGATTTACGTGGGTACTGGGGAATCAAATCTGAGTCCTTTGATTTTGCAGGCAAGCGCCTTAACCACTAAGCCATCTCTTCAGTCGTCAAGTTTCTTAACTATATGATTTCTGTAAGCAGGGGATTTTTCCCTCACCAACTTTGCTGTATTAGTCAGGGTCTTTACATGAACAGAATTGATAGGATAAATATCATAAAGGGGAAAGCCAGGCATGGTGGCACATGCCTTTAATTCCAGTACTTGGGAGGCAGAGGTAGGAGGATCACTGTGAGTTCGAGGCCACCCTGAGACTACATAGTGAATTCTAGGCCAGCCTGGGCTAGAGTGAGACCCTACCTCGAAAAAGCAAAATAAATAAATAAAATTATAAAGGGGAGACTGGAGAAATGGATCAGCAGTTAAGGTACTTGCCTGCAACGGCCTGAGTTTGATTCCCCAGTAGCCACGTAAAGCCACATGCACAAAGTGGCATGTGCATCTGGAGTTCATTTGCAGTGGCTGGAGGCCTTGGTGCCACTATTCTCTTTGTCTCTTTTCTATCTCTCTTTGCTCGCAAATAAATAAATAAAAATATTTAAAAAACAAAAACCATCCCAGCAGAATGGGGGCAGGGATGAGGGAAAAGAGGTACCAACACATGATACACGAAATACATTGTTAATAATAAAAATAAAAATGGAAATAAATAATAATAATAAACCATAAAAAAAAGCCAGGTATAGTGGCACACCCTTTAATCCCAGCACTCAGGAGACAGAGGTAGGAGGATAGTTCTGAGTTCGAGGCCACCCTGAGACTACATAGTGAGTTCCAGGTCAGCCTAGGCTAGAGTGAGACCCTATGTCGAAAAAGCAAAAATATATAAAAAACAAAGTGGGGGGGGGCTTGCTGGAGAAATTGCTCTATGGTTAAGGTGCTTGTGTGCAAAGTGGTGCATGTATCTGGAGTTCTTTTCCAGTGTCTAGAGGCCCTGGTGCGTCCATTCTCTCTCTGTCTCTGTCCTTGCAAACGGAAAGCAACAACAGAGATTCAGTAGACTGACTGATGCTGTGTGGGCTGGGTTGTCTAATGGTGATCATGTGCAGGCTGGAGAGTGAAAGCCTAGTCACTGCTTAGTGCCCAGGCTGCATGCGTCAGCAGTACAGTTAGTGCGGAAGGTGGGGCGAGGCGGGATTCCTGCAGAGTTGCCGGTCTTCAGTCCACCTGGGTCCCCACATCAGCAGAGAATGGAAGTAATTGGGCAGATGCACTCACCAGCAAAGTGCTGCCCACTCTTCCCCACTGTGGTTGATCCATCCAGAACTGCCCTAGGGCAAGATCTTACTTGATTCCTGATCCAGTCAGATTGACAATTGACATTAATCATTACATTCCCCTTTGTGGGGAGGTTTCGAGGTAGGGTCTCACTCTAGCCCAGGTTGAACTGGAACTCACTCTCTAGTTCCAGGCTGGTCTTGAATTTAGGAGACCCTCCTACCTCAGTCTCTCATTTGCTTGGACTAAAGGTGCACACCACCACACCTGACACATTCCCTAACCCCCGCCCCCTTTTTACGATTCTCCAGGACCCATGTAAGCCAGATTGTACAATAGGTACATGTGTCTGGAATTCGTTTGCCGTGGCTGGAGACCCTGACATGCCCATTCTCTCTCTGCCTCTTTATCTCTCAAATAAAAACAAAAACCAAATACCTTTAACTGCTGAACAGTCTCTTTAACCCACATCCCACCCCTTTTTTTTGTTTATTTTTTTCCAGCTAGGGTCTCACTCTAGCCCAGACTGACCTGTAATTAACTATGTAGTCTCAGGGTGGCCTTGAACTCACAGTCATCCTCCTACCTCTGCCTCCTAAGCACTAGGATTGAAATCCTGAGCCACCACACCTGGCTCCTAATTTATTTACTTTTTATTTTATTTATTTATTTTTTTGGATGTAGGGTCTCACTTCAGCCCAGGCTGACCTGTAGTTCACTCTGTAGTCCCACGTTGGCCTGGAACTCACAATAATCTTCCTACTTCTGCTTCCTGAATGATGGGATTATAGGTGTCCACCACCATGCCTGGTTTGACCTTTATTTTATTTTTAAATTTACAGATTTTTTAAAATTTTATTTTATTTGAGAGTGACAGAGCGAGAAAGAGGCTGATAGAGAGAGAGAATGGGTGCGCCAGGGCCTCCAGCCACTGCAGATGAACTCCAGACACATATGCCCCCTTGTGCATCTGGCTAATGTGGGTCCTGGGGAATCGAACCCAGAACCCCGGGTCCTTAGGCTTTATAGGCAAGTGCTTAACCGCTAAGCCATCCCTCAGCCCTGCTTGACCTTTAAATTAAAAAAAAATTATTTATATTTATTTATTTGAGAGAGAGAATGAGGCAGAGGAAGAGAGAGAGAGAAAAAGAATGGGTGCGCCACGGCCTCCAGCCACTGCAAATGAACTCCAGAAGCATGTGCTACCTTGTGCATCTGGCTTATGTGGGTCCTGGGGAATCAAACTGAGGTCCTTTGGCTTTGTAAGCAAGTACCTTAACCATTAAGCCATTTCTCCACCCCCCTTTTTTTTTGAGGTAGGGTTTCACTCTAGCCCAGGCTGACTTGAAATTCACTATGTAGTCTAGGGTGGCCTTGAACATATCTGGCTAATTTTTAAAAAATAAATATTAACTTTTTTTTTTCGAGGTAGGGTCTCGCTCTAGCTCAGGCTGACCTGGAATTCACTATGTAGTCTCAGGGTGACCTTGAACTCATGGCGATCCTCCTACCTCTGCCTTTCGAGTGCTGGGGTTAAAGGTGTGTGCCACCACGCTCGGCATAAGTGAATATTAATATATGTACTTGTGTTGTGCTTCTTGCCACTGTCCGACATTACACGGGTGGCTGGGGAATTGACCATGTGTCAGCAGCCTCTGCAAGCAAGCACCTTTAACCACTGCACCGTCTTCACAGCCCCTAATTATTATTATTATTTTTTCCTTTTTCAGGTATTGCTGGTTGCTGTGCCAAAACCACAGTTGCTCCTTTGGATCGAGTGAAGGTTTTGTTACAAGCTCACAGTGAGCACTACAAACACCTAGGTATGCCAACCGGTGCTGAGGACGGTAGTGAATGACACAGTTGTCTCTCACTTCCTTGGTTTCCACTTGGGATTTTTTTTTTTTTTTTTTTCCGAGGTAGGGTTTCACTCTAGCCCAGGCTGACCCGGAATTCACTATGGAGTCTCAGGGTGGCCTCGAACTCATGGCGATCCTCCTACCTCTGCCTCCCGAGTGCTGGGATTAAAGGTGTGCGCCACCATGCCCGGCTTTCCACTTGGGAATTATGGTAGAACGGTGAACAAAGGGGGATTCATAGCCGGGTGTAGTGGTACACACACCTTTAATCCCAGCACTTGGGAGGCAGAAGTAGGAGAATCGCCATCATGAATTCCAGGTCAGAGCTAGAGTGAAACCCTACCTCAAAAAACTTAAAAAGAAAAAAATAAATAAATAAAAAAGAAGGGAATTTATGCTTGGAGGATAACCTTATCCCTTTCCCATCCCCCCTCCCTCCAAGTAAGGTCTCGCTCTAGCCCCAACTGACCTGAACTCACCCGTAGCGCCAGGCTGACCTCGAACTCACTATGATCCTTCACCTCAGTCCCCTGAGTGCTGGGATTAAAGGCTGGGTGACTACACCCTGCTGTTTTCTGGGGGGTGGGGAAGACAGGGTTCCGCTATGTAACTGTGGCTGTCTAGAACTTGCCCTTTGTAGCCTGGAGTCAAGGTGTTTATGTTGCAATCTTCCAGATGCTGGTGTTAGCCACCTTGGTGGGTCTCCCCTTATCCCATTTATTTACATTATTATTATCATTTTAATTAATTAATTTGCAAGGGGAGAGAGAATGGGTACATGAGGGGCTGTAGCCAAATGAATTCCAGATATATGCCCCACTTTGTGCATCTAGCTTTACATGGCTACTTGGGAATCAAACCTTGGTCTTTTGGCTTTGCAGGTGAGTACCTTAACCTCTGAACCATCTCTCCAGCCCATTATTTATTTATTTGATAGAGAGATGGAGAGAGAGAATGGGCATGCCAGGGCATCTAGCCACTGCAAATGAGCAAATGAACTCCTGACACATGCACCACTTCATGCATCTGGATTTATGTACTGGATCCTGAGGCAATGCAGGCAAGCGCCGTAACTGCACAGCCATCTCTCCACCCAAGCCTTTTTTTTTTTTTTTTTTTGAGGTAGGGTCTCACTCTAGACCAGGATGATCTGGAATTCACTCTATTCTCAGGGTGGCCTCGAACTCACAACGATCCTCCTACCTCTGCCTCCTGAGTGCTGGGATTAAAGGCGTGTGTCACCACTCCTGGCTGTTCTTTTATCTATTTTTTAAAAAACTTTATTTTTCCTGTTCAAGTTTAAGTAGTTTTCACTCTTCTAATAGTATTCATCTTCTAATTTTTTCCATAAACAGGAGTGTTTTCTACATTGCGAGCTGTTCCCCAGAAGGAAGGGTACCTGGGATTGTATAAAGGCAATGGTGCAATGATGATTCGAATCTTTCCCTACGGGGCAATCCAGTTCATGACATTTGAACATTATAAAACAGTAAGTGAATTTTCTTCTTTTCAATTTGGTATCCTTATCGAGGCATGTGGTGCACGCCTTTAATCCCAGCACTCAGGAGGCAGAGGTATGAGGATCGTTGTCAAGGGTCTGAAAATCACTGAAGAAAGACCCTGGACTTAAATACTATGTAAAAGCAAAGAGCGTTTATTATGCAGAATCAGCTAGCATGTGGGGGTCAACCATTCATACAAAATGGAGACCCCGAGAGGAGCATGCAGGCCCCTTTTAAGCACAATTAGGGGAATTTCAGGCGAGGTTAGGTAATCTTTTAAAATGATTGGCTAGGCAAGCAGCAGTTACAGTCTTTGATTGGTTGGGGTGAAAGGTGGGAAAGGGACATGTCTGGGCATGTTTGGACATGTCTCCAGGAACTGACTCAGCCCCTGGCGGCTGTCTTCTCCAGCCACTTGTCAGGGTCACTGTTGATTAACAGCCCACCCTTTCACAGAAGTCTTGTCTGCCTCTCAGAAACTGAAACTTAGGCCTAGTTAGGGTGGCACCTTACTGAAGCCTGTCATGGCATAAGTTTGGTTCTTTTATTCCCCCCTTGAGTATGGCCTCATCTCAAATCCTTGAGATGTATCCAAAGGCTCCAAAGGTTGGTACTGTTGTTTCAGAACCATTGTATTGTGGCTAGGCGATCCTTAACAAATTTTACCAAAGCATTAATGATACAAGGTCCACAGGTGAAGGCAAGCAGTAAAAGAATAAGGGGACCCATTAGGGCAGAAATTAAAGTCGTTAACCAAAGGGACAAATTGAACATAGATTCATACCAGTTTTGATTTTGCTGTCCAAGTTTAGCCCTCTCTTCTAGCCTCTTGTGGGACCGTGGCTAGGCTGTCTCTGACAATGCCTGAGTTGTTTGTATAAAAACAGCCTTGTTCTCCCAGGGCCTGGCAAAGCCCTCCTTGCTGTAGAAAGAGCAGGTCTAATCCCCTTCTATTCTGCAGTACTGCTTCAGCCGGTGAGGCCAGTGACCGCCCTAGGTGACGGACAGACTTCTCTAATTCAGCTAGATCTGAGTCTATAAGGTTACTTAGAGCCTGACAAGTCTGATCCGCCCTAATTAAGGCCGCTGTACCAGTGCCAATTCCTGCATCTATGCCAGTCTCAACCAACACTGTGAGAAGGATCGCTGAGGCCCCCAAATCTCGCTTTTCTCTGTGGTGGTCTGGGACCGTCTCCATATAGGAGCTGAAGGGAAGGTAATAAACCTGAGGAAACAGTGTCACTAGAACGCACATGCTGGAATTCTGAAGTAGCAGTGGGTGGCTGCAAGGGGTTAAGCCGGGGGTGCATGCAAACCGGGTTCCGTTAGGGGGCACAAGGTAGGACTATCAGCATTTGCGGTGACAGTATGATTACAGAGATGCTTAAGGTGAGGGAAGCTGTCTAGTTTCCCCCCTGTTCCTATCACACATAGCCCCTTTCCAGTTACAGCTTGAAGGGTAAGAACTGGGGACCTTCCCCAAGAGCATCTCGGTGGGCTTTCTGAAGGAGTTGACAGGTTTCCTGTGGTAGTCCAGCCAGTATAGTGTGGGGGCCTGGGGTCTAGGCAGAGCCAGCAGTCCTCTCGGGTGAGGTTAGTGGTAGAGTTGAGGAAATTAAAGGTGAAATTGAGTAACCCAAATAGAATGGACAAATCAGGGACCCCAGCGGGGGGGACACGTGATTAACCAGGGGGTATCTGGGTCCATGGGGGAGAAGGTGCCTGAAACTAAGACGGGTGCCTCAGGTTTTAAAATGGGCAAAGCTTGAGCCGGGCGTGGTGGCGCACGCCTTTAATCCCAGCACTCGGGAGGCAGAGGTAGGAGGATCGCCAAGAGTTTGAGGCCAGTCTGAGACTCCATAGTGAATTCCAGGTCAGCCTGAGCTAGATTGAGACCCTACCTAAAAAAAAATAAAAAATAAAAAAAATAAAAAAAAATAAAATGGGCAAAGCTGGCACTGCTGCCCTATAGCTACGGTGGGGGGGGGGGTTGCTGCCAGGATAGCCTGTTCCTGGATCTGAAAGAGGAGTCCCCTGTCTGATTTCATGGTGGCTCACACCACCTTTCCAGCACTCAGGAGGCACAGATAGGAGGATCACTGTGAGTTCGAGTCCACCCTGAGACTACATAGTGAATAATTGCAGGTCAGCCTGAGCAAGTGTGAGACCCTACCTAAAAAACAAAAAAACAACCACAACAAAAAATCCATCCTTCCTCCTTCTCTTCCTCCTTCCCTCCCTCCCTCCCTTCTTTCTTTCTTTTCTTGTTTTGTGTGTGCTTACAAGGTCTCTTACTACAAATGAATGACTGACACTTGTGCCAGATTTTTTTGTTTGTTTGTTTTTTGAGGTAGGGTCTCACTCTGGCCCAGGCTGACCTGGAATTCACTATGTAGTCTCAGGGTGGCCTTGAACTCATGATGATCCTCCTACCTCTGCCTCCCCAGTGCTGGGACTAAAGGTGTGCGCCACCACACCCAGTGGTTTGTGCCAGTTTTTGCCTGTGGCTTGATGTGTGTACTGGGGAAATGAATCTGGTTTGGCAGGCTCTGCAAGGAAGTGCTTTTGACCACTGAGCCATCTCCTCAGCCATCTCCTCAAATTGCTTTATTTTTTGCAATAGTTTTTTTTTTTTTTTTTTTTTTTTTTTTTTTGAGAGAGAGAGAGAAAAATGGGGAGGGGGTAGGGAGAAAGAGAGAGAGAATGAATTGGCATGCCAGGACCTCAGCCACTGCATCAAACTCCAGGTGCTGTGCCACCTAGTGGGCATGTGCAACCTTTGCTTGCCTCACCTTTGTGCATCTGGCTTACCTGGGATCTGAAGAGTTGACCATGGGTCCTTAGGCTTCGCAGGCAAGCACCTTAACTGCTAAGCCATCTCTCCAACCCCTGTAATAGCTTTTTATTTCTACTATCCTTACCCCACTTTAAGCTTGATTTCTTCTGAAAAAAAAAATAAATAAATAAAGAGGAAGCTGGGTGTAGTGGTGCATGCCTTTAATCCCAGCATTTAGGAGGCAGGGGTAGGAGGATTGCTGTGAGTTCGAGCCCAGCCTGGGACTACAGAGTGAGTTCCAGATTAGCTTGGGCTAGAGTAACACTCTACATCAAAAGAAAAAACAAGAAACAAAGCAAGAGAAACAGCGCAGAGTGCAGAGAAGCCCGGCTGTTGCTGGGGGCTGTGCTCATTTCACTGCCCTTATTCCTGGCTCAGGAGCTCTGTTGGGACAAAGCTTCCTTATTCTGTATTGAAATGGCAGCACTGAAGACAGACCTTTGGGCTGGGAGATGACTCAGCCGGTAGGAGTGCTTGCTGTGCAAGCATGAGGGCCTGAGCTCAGTCCCTAGCACCCTCATAAACAGCCCAAGTTAGCCATCAGCTGTAACCCCAGTCTTATGTTGGGATAGAGACCTCTGGGTTGAGTGAGATAGTCTGTCTCAAGGCCATGGAGAAAGACACCTGGCATTCTCCTCTGGCTTCTTTCTAAGGCCAGGACTCATTCTGGCCCAGCTGACTTGGAATTCACTCTGTATCCCAGGCTGGCCCGGAACTCACAGCAATCCTCCTACCCCTATCTCCTGCATGCTGGGATTAAAAGCATACAGTGTCATGCCTGGTTTTCCTCTGGCTTCTGCACACATGTGTACACAACTGCACAGACATCTGGGTACACTGTGTATACACACACCTGACCACATAGACATGACAGATATGTACCATACCACACTTAGTACACATATATGTGTGTGTCAATAAAAAACAAAGAAACATAAAAACCCATCTTGGAACCAGGCACCCCAGCTCTTGGGAGGCTGAGTCAGGAGAATTGCTGTGAATGTGTGAGTTTGAAGTCAAGGCATGGACTACGTGGAGGGACTCTGTCTCCAAAATGTAATACAAGCCAAATCACAAACGTACTCATCTTGTGGATGTTGCGCAGTGTAGAGCTGTTTCTAGAATACAAGACATCTTGGGTTTGATTCTGGCATTGCAGTAAATAAACAAATGAATACATAAAGAAAATGTATGTCATTTAACTCAGTATTTTTGGTTTCTAGTTCATTATTACAAAGCTGGGAATTTCTGGTCATGTGCACAGATTAATGGCTGGATCCATGGCAGGTAAGAGGAATAGATCTGTTTTATTTCTGAGTAATTAATTTTCTATTAAAATACTGAATTGTTGGGGGCTGGAGAGATGGCTCAGCGATTAAGGCCTTTGCCTGCAAAGCCAAAGGATCGTGGTTCAACTCTCTAGGACCCACATAAGTCAGATGCACAAGGGGGCGCATGCATCTGGGGTTTGTTTGCAGTGGCTGAAGGCCCTGGTGTGCCCATTTTCTCTCTCTCTCTCTCTCTTTCTCTGTGCTTCTTTTTCTCTCTCAAATAGATAAATAAATAAATAAAATATATTTAAGAATTGGAAGCTGGAGAGATTGCTTAGTGGTTAAAGCACTTGCCTGCAAAGCCAAAGGACTGAGGTTCAATTTCCCAGGACCCACATAAGCCACGTGCACAAAGTGGAGCATACATTTGGAGTTAATTTGCAGTAGTTGGAGGCCCTCACCACTCATTCCACCTATTTCCTCCCTCTCTCTTTCTCTCTTTCTGCTTGCAAATGAATAAATAATAATAGAAAATATTAGCCAGGTTTGTCTGTGAAGCCAAAGGACCCAGGTTTGATTTTCCAGGATCCACATAAGCCAGATGCACAAGGAGCACATGCGTCTGGAGTTTGTTTGCAGTGGCTGGAGGCCCTGGTGTACCCATTCTCTGTGTGTGTCTCTCTCTCTGCTTACAAATAAATAAATAAATAAATTATTAAGAAAAAAATTAAAAAATAAGATTAGCCACGCATTGTGGTGCACGCCTTTAATTCTAGCACTCCGGAGGCACAGGTAGGTGGGTTGCTGTGAGTTTGAGGCCAGCCTGAAGCTACAGAGTGAATTCCAGGTCAGGGTGGGTTAGAGCGAGACCCTACATCAAAAAAAAAAAAAAAAAAAAGCATTGGAATTAGATCTCTGTGTGTGTGCATGCTTTTAGTCCCAGCACCCAGGAGGCTGAGGTTAGAGGATCGCCATGACTTGGAGGTCAACTTGGGTGTTAGGCACTTATGGCACTTATTTACTGTTTTTGTTTCCTGGTTCTTGTTATTTATTTTTTTATATATTTTATTTATTTATTTGCAAGCAGAGCAAGACAGAGAGGGAGAGAGACGAATAGAGAGAGAATATATGGGTGTGCCAGGGCCTCCAGCTGCTGCAAATGGACTCTAGATGTATGTGCCATTTTGTGCATTTGGTTTCACATGAGTAATGGAGAATCGAACCAGGGTCCTTAGGCTATGCAGGCAAGTGCTTTAACCACTGAGTAATCTCTAGCCCTGGTTCTTGGTTTTTTTTTTTTTATTTTTGGTTTTTCAAGGTAGGGTCTCACTCTAGCCCAGGCTGACTTTGAACTGAATATGTCTTCAAGGTTGACCTTGAACTCTTAATCCTCCTGCCTCTGTCTCCCAAATACTGGGATTATAGGTGTGTTCAAGCAGACCTGGTCTTTAATTTTTTGTTCTGTTTTGTTTTCTTTGAAACAGGGTGTCGCTCCATGGCCCAGGCTGGCCTCAACTGACTATGTAACCCAGTCTGGCCTCAAACTTATGGTAATTTTCCTGCATCTGCCTCCAGAGTGCTGGGGTTACAAACATGAGCCAGCATGGCTCCTGGATATTCGTTTTTTTTTCTCTTTTTAGTCAGTAACAAATTAACCTAAGTTCTGAAGTAATGATTGTGCTTCGAAGTTTATTTTACTAAACGTGACATAAACAAATAGTAGATTTTTAAGACTAAAACCTCATGATCAACTTGTACCATGTTGGTGCTAACTATAGAATTTCATAAGAATGTGAAAGTTTTTTTTTTTTTGGTTGAAAAGATTTGTACAAATTGGCTCTACTAATAAGGCTGCTTCCCAGCTTATGATGTTGAGTCATTAATCGTTATATCACCTTTGGTCTCATTGGGAGTTACTATGTCTCTAATACTGAGAACATTACTGGTCGAGAAGATATGAATATATGTGTATGCATGGATACGTCAAAAAAGCTTTTTGCGTTTATATTTCTACTTCTTCTCAGGCATGACGGCGGTCATCTGTACTTACCCTCTTGACATGGTTCGAGTGCGCTTAGCATTCCAGGTGAAAGGGGAGCACACCTACACAGGAATTATTCATGCTTTTAAAACAATTTATGCAAAGGTATTTCATTTCAGTTTCCTAATTTATAACATGTCCTTATATAGTTAGGAAAATATTTAGAATGATGTTTAAGTATTCTTTTATTGATACTGGGCTGGAGATATAGCTTAGTAGGAGGGCTGGGGATGTAGCTCAGTAGACCATTAGACTAGCATGCATAAGGTTCTGGGTTTGATCCCTAGCATGAAAGAAAAAAAGAAAGAGAGAGGGAGAAAGAGGGAGGGAGAGAAAAAGGAAGGGGAGGAAGGAAAGAAGGGAAGGAGGAAAGGAGGGAGGAAGGAAGAAAGGAAGGAAGGAAAGAAAGAACAAATAGATGGAAGGGAAGGAGGGAGGAAAAGAAAGAGAAATAAAAAGGGAGAAAATAAAAAATAATCACTAAATATAATAACTTTATCAATTTATTCCCAAGAATTTTCCTATATGAAGTTTCTGAAGTTTGAACCATTGTGTTTGTGTGTTATGTGTGCTTGTGTGTTTAGGAGACTGGGCTTCTCTTGCATTCAAATCTATAGGGAAGGAAGGAAAGAGAAAAAAAGGTAGAGAGAGGAACAAAGAGAAAAGAAAGGAAGGAAAGAAGAAAGAATCTAAGAAGACGGCTCAGCAGTTAGTTAAAGGCTCTTGTGTGCATAGCCTGCTGGTCCAGATTAAATTCCCAAGCCACCCCTACTTGCAGGATGCAAAAAGTGGCATAAGTACCTGGTCTTTTGCAGTGGTAAGAGCCCTGATTTGTCCCTTGCCATGCAAATAAATAAATAAAAATAAGAGGGCTGGGAACATTGCTCAGTGGTTAAAGTCACTTGCTTGCAAAGCCTGCCTGTCTGGGTTCAGTTGCTCAGTACCCATGTAAAACCAAATGTACAAAGTAGTACATGCATCTGGAATTCATTTGCAGCAGCAAGAGGCCCTGGTGTTCCCATATTCTTTCTTTGACAAATAAATAAAAAATATTTTTTAAAAAAGAAAGGATGGGCTGGAGAGATGGCTTAGCAGTTAAGCGCTTGCCTGTGAAGCCTAAGGACCCCGGTTCAAGGCTCGATTCCCCAGGACCCACATTAGCCAGACGTACAAGGGGGCGCACACATCTGGAATTCATTTGTGGTGGCTGGAGGCCCTGGTGTGCCCATTCTCTCTCTCTCTCTCTCTCTCTCTGTTACTCTCAAATAAATTAATAAAAATAAACAAAAAAATTTAAAAAAAAGAAAGTATGGGGAAAGATTTTCAGTTGACGTTATCACCTTACTATCAGAAATTCAGCTGGTAGGTGTGGCACATGCCTTTAATCCCAGCACTCAGGAGGCAGAACTAGGAGGATTGTTGAGTTCAAGACCATCCTGGGACTACATAGTGAATTCTTTTGTTTATTTTTATTTATTTGAGAGCTACAGACATTGAGAGAGAGAGAGAGAGAATGGGTGCGCCAGGGCCTCCAGCCACTGCAAACGAACTCCAGACGTGTGCGCCCCCTTGTGCATCTGGCTAATGTGGGTCCTGGGGCTCGAACCAGGGTCCTTAGGCTTCACAGGCAAGCGTTTAACTGCTAAGCCATCTCTCCAGCCCCATAGTGAATTCTTAATCAGCCTGGGCTAGAGTGAGACCCTTCCATGAAAAAAAAGGAAAAAAGAATCCATACTGATAAGAAACCTTGAATGCAAGTAATGTAGAAAGGCCTCCTAACATCAAAAAAATCCATATTGCTGGGTATGGTGCCACACACCTTTAATCCCAGCACTTGAGAGGCAGAGGTAGAAGGATGGCTGTGAGCTTGAGGCCAGCCTGAGACTACATAGTGAATTCCAGGTCAGTCTGAGCTAGAGTGAGACCCTACCTTGAAAAAACAAAACAAAACAATCCATATTTGTGAGAAATCTTTACTTTTTGTTTATTTGTTTGAGACACAGAGAGAAAAATAGGCAGATAGAGAGAAATATTGGGTGTGTCAGGGCCTCCAGCTACTGTAAGTGAATTCCAGACACTTGTGCCACCTTGTGCATCTGGCTTATGTGGGTCCTGGGGAATCAAACCTGGGTGGCTATAGTACCCAGGTTTACATCTGGATCCTGTATTCTGTTCCATTGATCTATATGATTGTTTTTGCCCCTGTACCTTCCTGTTTTTGTTACTGTGGCTCTGTAATATAGGTTAAAATCAAATATGGTGATACCACCAGCCTTATTTTTGTTACTCAAAATTGTTTTAGATATTCAAGGTTTTTTGTGCTTCCAAATGAATTTTTGGATTGTTTTTTCTATTTCCATGAAGAATGCCTTTGGATTTTTTTTTCAGTTTTTTTTTGTTTTGTTTTGTTTTTGTTTTTGTTTTTTCGAGGTAGGGTCTCACACTAGTCCAGGCTGGCCTGGAATTCACTCTGTCATCTCAGGGTGGCCTTGAACTCACGGTGATCCTCCTACCTCTGCCTCCCGAATGCTGGGATTAAAGGCGTGCACCACCACACCCAGCTTCTTTTTCAGTTTTAAAAATGATTTAATATACAAAATTTAATGAGACGAATATTCTAAAAACAAATAAATCAAATATATACATTCAAAAAAAAAAAAAAAAGAAAGAAAGGATGGGCTGGGTGCCCCAGCACCCAGGATCCACATAAGCCCTGGTGTGCCCATTCTCTCTCTTAAAAAATTTTTTTAAAAATATATTTTATTTATTTATTTGAGAGAGAGAAGGAGACAGAGAGAGAGAGAGAATGGGCGTGCCAGGGCCTCCAGCCACTGCAAACAAACTCCAGATGCATGCGCCCCCTTGTGCATCTGGCTTACGTGGGGCCTGGAGAGTTGAACCTGGATCCTTTGGCTTTGCAGGCAAATGCCTTAACGGCTAAGCCATCTCTCCAGCCTCATCTTTTTAAAATAAAATAAAAAAAATTTTCAAGGTAGGGTTTCATTCTAGTCCAGGCTAACCTGGACCTCACCATGTAGTCTCAAGGTGGCCTCGAAGTCATGGTGGTCCTCCTACCTTTGTCTCCTGAATATTGGGATTTTTAAAGGCATGTGCCACCACGCCCAGCTTGGCTGTTACATTCTTTCAGCCACATCTTCCACAATGGTCTCTTCCTCTCTTAAATAAATAATAAAAATATATTTAAAAAAAGAAGTAGCTAAGCATGGTGGTACACATCTTTAATCCCAGCACTCTAGATGTAGAGGTAGGAGAGTTTGAGGCCACTCTGAGACTACATAGTGAATTCCTGGTCAGCCTGGGCTAGAGCGAGGCCCTACCTCAGAAAAAAAAAAAAGGAAGGAGAGAAAGGGAGGGAGGGAGAAGTAGAGGGAAAGAAAGACAGACATGAAATTTCAGGCTGAGTCATAGAATAGTGTCCATTGTGTTGTGTGCTTATATTCTGCGATGTTTATCATAAACATAATTTTTATTTCTAATTTTTATTCATTTGAAGGAAGGTGGTTTCCTTGGATTTTACAGAGGTTTGATACCCACTATCCTAGGAATGGCTCCATATGCAGGTATATTTCAAATTTGGCAGAATTCCAGCTCCCGTGTATGTTGTTACCTGTGATTTTCAAAATGATAACATGAAAAGATGCTATTTTGAGAATTTCTTTTACTTAAAAAAATGACTGGCAAAAGCCGGATGTCGTAGCACATGCCTTTAATCCCAGCACTCAGAAGGCAGAGTTAGAAGGATCACTGTGTGTTCGAGGCCACCCTGAGACTACATAGTGAATTCCAGGTCAGCCTCAGCTAGAGTGAGACTCTTCCTTGAAAGAAAAAAAAAAAAAGAAGAAGAAGAAGAAGATAGACAGGCGTGGCAACACACCATTAATCCTGGCACTCAAGAGGCAGCGGTAGGAGGATCACTGTGAGTTTAAGGCCAGCCTGGGAATAATAGAGTGAGTTCCAGCACAGTTTAGGCTAAAGTTATACCTTACTTAAAAAAAGAAAAAAAGCCGGGCATGGTGGCGCACGCCTTTAATCCCAGCATTTGGAAGGCAGAGGTAAAAGGATTGCCATGAGTTCGAGGCCACCCTGAGACGACATAGTGAATTCCAGGTCAGCCTGAACTAGAGTGAGACCCTACCTCAAAAAACCAAAAAAAAAAAAAAGAAAGAAATGTAAACTGAGTATGGTAGTTTATGCCTATAATTTCAATACTCAGGATGCTGATGTAGGAGGATTGCCATGAATTTGAGGACAGTTTGGGCACAGAGTGAGTTCCAGGTCAGTCTGGGTTAGAGTGAGACCTTGCCTCAAAAAAAACAAAAAAGTCCAACTGAGCATGGTGGCTCACACCTTTAATCCCAGCACTTGGGAGGCAGAGGTAGGAGGATCGCCATGAATTCAACGCCACTCTGAGAATACAGAGTGAATTCCACGTCAACCTGGACTAGAGTGAGACCCTACCTCAAAAAAAAAAAGTAAATAAGTGAACAAATATTTTTTAAAAATGGCTGGAGAGCTGGCTTAGAAGTTAAGGCACTCGGCCTGTGAAGCCTAAGAACTCAGGTTTGATTCCCCAGCACTCACATATGCCAGCTGCAAAAGGTAACACATGTATCTGCAGTTCATTTGCAGTGGCTGGAGGCCCTGGTGCACCTATTCTGTCTATCTGCCTTTTTCTTTCTCTTTTTCTCTCTCTGTTTCTCTCAAATAAATAAACAAAATAGGGCTAGGGAGATGGCTCAGTGCTTAAGGCACTTGTCTGCAATGCCTAAGGACCTGGGTTCAATTCCCCAGTACCCACATAAAGGCAGATGCACAGGGTGGTGCATGCATCTGGAGTTTGTTTGCAGTGGCTGGAGACCCTGGTGTGTATTCTCTATCTGCCTTCCCTTGTCTTTCTTTCTGTCATATAAATAATTAAATAAATTAATTTAAAAAATTAAAAGAACCTTAAAAAATATTTTTTGTTTTGTTTTGTTTTTTTGAGGTAGGTTCTCCTTGCTCTAGCCTAGGCTGACTTGGAAATCACTATGAAGTCTTAGGGTGGCCTCAAATTCAAGGCGATCCTCCTACCTCTGCCTCCCGAGTGCTGGGATTAAAAAGTGTTCGCCACCATGCCCGGCTTAAAAATAGATCTTTATCCTATGTGAAACCATGCATCATAAAATAATAAATACATAGTCAGTTCCTTGTGTTAATTGCTTACTATGCAATAAAGATCTCTTTCTCAGCTCATGTTTGTTAATCATCATGGTGAATTTATATTTTGTTTTGCAGGTGTTTCATTTTTTACTTTCGGTACCTTAAAGAGTGTTGGGCTTTCCCATGCTCCTACCCTTCTTGGCAGACCTTCATCAGACAATCCTAATGTCCTAGTTTTGAAAACTCACATTAACTTACTTTGTGGTGGTGTCGCTGGCGCGATAGCGCAGACAATATCGTAAGTTCTTCAGTTTAATTCACATTAGTTACCCTATCTTAATTTTTAGCATCACTTAATAATTTTCTTTTCTTCTAGTAGATTACTCAAAAGCAGGATCCCTTCCAAAATATGAATGTTGATTTTATAAATTTTTAAATTATTATTATTTTTTTTTGTTTTTTCTAGTCAAGGTTTCACTCTAGCTCAGGCTGACCTGGAATTCACTATGTAGTCTCAGGGTGGCCTGGAACTCACAATGATCCTCCTACATCTGCCTACTGAGTGCTGGGATTAAAGGCATGCACTACCAAGCCAGGCTAATGTGCTTTTACATCTGCTTACTGCAAGCATATTGTAGATCATTGCATGCCAAGTTGATTACGTTAATATGAATCCATCCAATTTCCTACGACTTACTTGAAATGAAGCAAAAAAGAACCACTAAGTATAATAACTTTATCCATTTATTCCCATGAATTTTTCTACATGAAGTTTTTGAAGTTTAAGCCCTTTAGTGTGTGTGTGTTTAAGGAGACTGGGCTTCTCCTGCATTGTCTTGAATGCCTACTTTGTTCCAGGCAGTATATGTAACTGTGAGGTTCACTGACGGACAAGCAAAAAAAACGGCTGCCTCAGCAAAGCCTTTTTTTTTCTTTTTAAATTTTATATATTTATTTGTAAGCAGAGAGAAATAAAAGAGAGACAGAAAGGATGGGAACTCCAGATGCACATGCCACTTTTTGCATCTGGCTTTATGTGGGTGCTGGTGCAAGTGACTTAACTACTGAGCAGTCTCTCCAGCCCAAGCCTGTGTTTTTATTAAGCAGCAGCAAAACTGTCAAAGTGTGTTGTAGACCTTGATAAGGCATTATTAAATCAGTGGTAGGAAGGTGGCTTTTAGGATTTTTCTCTAGACTGAGAGACATCAAACAATGAGGTAAAAGCAGGCTGGGGTGCTAACCAACAGGGACTTCTCTGGCACAGGAAGAAGGAAGGCATTTGTCACAAAGACGGAATATCCTGGAAAATAGGAAGACAACAGGAAGAATCAGTAAGGGCATCTGGGCTGGGGGTGGGTTCTGTTGGCAGAGTGCTAGTCTGTTATGCATGATGCCCTGGGTTTAGTCTCCAGCACAGAATAAAAGGAGCCGAGGCTGGAGAGATGGTTTAGCAGTTAAGCGCTTGCCTGTGAAGCCTAAGGATCCTGGTTCGAGGCTCGATTCCCCAGGACCCACATTAGCCAGATGCACAAGGGGGCGCTCGCGTCTCGAGTTCATTTGCAGTGGCTGAAGGCCCCGGCGCATCCATTCTCTCTCTCTCTCTCTCTCTCTCTCTCTCTCTCTGTGCCTCTTTTCTCTGTTGCTCTCAAATAAATAAGAATAAACAAAAAAAAATTTAAAAAGGAGTTGAGGCTGCACAGGTTTGTAATCCCAGTCCTCACAAGTGGAGGCAGGATATTCAGAAGATCAAGGTCACTCTTGGCTACAATTACAAGGTTAAGGCCAGCTTGGCTTTTATGAGACCCTGTCTGAACAAAAAAGAGCATCTAGGCTAGGGAGATGCCTCAGCAGTTAAGGTGCTTGCCTGCAAAGCCTAATGACCTGTGTTTGATTCCTCAGTACCTATGTTAAGACAGATGCAGAAAGTAGCACATGTACCTAGGGTTCGGTTGCAGTAGCTGGAGGCCCTGGCATGTCCATTTTCCCTGTCTCCTCTCTCTCTCTCTGCTTGCAAATACATAAAAATATTAAAGCTGGGCATGACTTTAATCCCAGCACTTGGGAGGCAGAGGTAGGAAGATCACTATGAGTTCGAGGTCAGCCTGGGCTAGAGTGAGACCCTACCTCGGGAAAGAAAAAAAAAAGCCAGATGTGGTGGCACATGCCTTTAATCCCAGCACTTGAGAGGCAGGCAGAGGTAAGAGGATTATTGCTGTGAGTTTAAGGCCAGCTTGAGACTATATACCATGCCTGTCCTCTGATCTCCATTTCAGCACACGCGCATGCAGGTGCACACACACACACACACAGGAATTAAAAAATGATCTTTTCCACGTCCTTCAATTATATTCATATGTGTGGATTCTCATGCATTGAGTCCCCTTCTTTCCCCAAGGCAGGGTCTCGTTGTAGCCTAGCTGACGTGGAACTCACTCACTCTCTGTGTGCATTGTTTTTCTTTTTCTCTGTCTCTCAAATAAATATTGAAAGGAAAAAAGAAGAAACAGGTAGACAAAATTCCTGAGGATGAGATCTGAGATAACCTCTGGCATCTGCATGCACAGACCCACTGTCTACACACACACACACACACACACACACACACACACACACTCACTCACTCACTCACTTCAATTCTGTATTGAAGTGCTGTGCTTGAGGGGATTGGCTGAATATCTATCTAGCATAGTAGCTCTCATCTGGAAGTGTTTTTTTTTTTTTTTTTTAACTTGCTTATTAGAGAGAGAGAGAATGAATGAGTGTGTCAAGACCTCTAGCTGCTGCAGACTCCAAAAGTATGTGCCACCTTGTACATCTCACTTTACGTGGATCCTGGGGAATTGAACCTGGGTCCTTCTGGCTTTGGAGGCAAGAACCTTAACCACTAAGCCATATCTCTAGCCCTAGAAGTGGTTTTGACTCCAGTAGACGTTTGTTAGTGTCTAGATTTTTTTTTTTTTTTTGAGGTATGGTCTCACTGTAGCCCAGGCTGACCTGGAATTCACTATGTAGTCTCAGGGTGGCCTCGAACTCACAGCGATCCTCCTATGTCTGCCTCCCGAGTGCTGGGATTAAAGGCGTGCTCCACCATGCCCAGCTTTGGAGACATTTTGGTTGTGAAAATTGTGAGATACTGGTGGGCAGAGGTCTGGGGTACCCATAAACATCTGGTGGGCAGAGGCTATAGCGTGCAGAGGCCTGAGGTGCCTATCCTTAAATGTCCTCCCCAGAGAAAGAATGATCCAAAGTCAGGAGCTCCAGAGCTGAGAAACCCTACTTTAAGCTTCCCACAATGAATTTTACCCTGTTGTCTTCTTTGGGAAGTGTAGTTTCATTTGTCCTCCAGAAATAAATAGACTTGGAGTTGTGGGACAGGGAGAGAAGAAGCCAGTTAGACATGAAGGGACTCTAGTCAACTGATTTTTATTCATGTGCTTATATTCTCATTCCCAGATTAGATTAAACAGTAAGAAACTAGAAACATCATTTCTTTGTGGTTTCAATGATGATGATGATTTCTTTCTTTCTTTCTTTCTTCTTTCTTCTTTTTTTTTTTTTTTTTTTTTTTTTTTTTTTGAGGTAGGGACTCACTCTAGCCCAGACTGACCTGGAACATACTATGTAGTCTCAGGGTGGCCTCGAACTCACAGTGATCCTCCTACTTCTGCCTCCCGAGTGCTGGGATTAAAGGCATGTGCCACTATGCCTGGCTGACTTCTTTTTCTTTTTCTTAAAAGATTGCAATGAATTCTTGGATCTTTAAAGATACTTATTTATTTACTTATTTGAGACAGAGGGAGAGAAAGAGAAAAAGAGAGACAGAGAGAATGGGAGCAGCAGGGCCTCTAGCCACTGTAAATGAACTCCAGAAGCATGCACCACTTTGTGCCTCTGGCTTACGTGGGACTTGGAGAATCAAACCTGGGTCCTTAGGCATCACAGGCATGTGCCTTAACCACTAAGCCATCTCTCCAGTCCATGAAAAGGTTATTTTTAAGTGTTTAAATTTTTGTGTCTTTTAGCTACCCATTTGATGTAACTCGTCGGCGAATGCAGTTAGGAACTATTCTGCCAGAATTTGAGAAGTGCCTGTAAGTTTTCCACTAGTCATGGCTCATTTTCTATGTGAAATGTAATGATGCTTAGTTTTCCTTATTTATATATGTTTGTTTGTTTTTTGTTTTGTTTTTTCAAGACAGGATTTCACTCTAGTCCAGGCTGACCTGGAATTAACTATGTAGTTTCTGGGTGGCCTTGAACTCATGGTGATCCTCCTATTCTACCTCCCAAGTGCTGGGATTAAAGGCGTGTGCCATCATGCCCAGCTATATTTTTTTCTAGTATTCTGAGAAAAAGTCTCTTATCCTCAGGCTGTTCTTGAACTGATTATGTAGCTGAGAGTAATCTTTCTTCTTCTTCTTTTTTTTTTTTCTTTTTTTATTTTTCTAAGTAGAGTCCTTACTCTAGCTCAGGCTGACCTGGAATTCTCTATGTAGTCTTAGGGTGGTCTCGAACTCATAGTGATCCTCCTACCTCTGCCTCCCAGGTGCTGGGATTAAAGACATGCACCATGTCTGGATTATACCAGTTTTTAATTTTTATTTTAGAGAGAGAGAGAGAGACAGAGAGAGAGAGAGAATTGGCTCACCAGGGCCTCAGCCACTCCAATCAAATTCGAGACGCTTATGCCACCTAGTGGGCATGTGTGACTTTGTGCTTGCCTCACCTTTGTGCACCTGGCTTAATGTGGGATTTGGAGAGTCAAATCTAGGTCCTTAGGCTGCAGCACAGGCAAGCATCTTAACCACTAAGCTATCTCTACAGGCCTCATACCAGCTTTTAAAAAATTTTAATATTTATTTATTTTATTTGCATGCAGGGGTGGGTGTTGAGAATGAATGTGGGCATTTCAGGGCGTGTCTTGCCACTGAAAACAAACCCCAGATGCATATGCCACTTTGTGTATCTTGCTTTATGTGTGTAGTGAGGAACTGAGCCTGTGCTGTCAGCCTTTGCAGACTAGTGCCTTTAACCAGTTAGCCATCTCCTCTGCCTTTTTTTTCTTTTTATTTACTTTATTTTATTTTTATTTTTTGGTTTTTCGAGGTAGGGTCTCACTCTAGCCCAGGCTGACCTGGAATTCACTATGGAGTCTCAGGGTGGCCTTGAACTCATGGCGATCCTCCTACCTCTGTCTCCCGAGTGCTGGGATTAAAGGCATGCGCCACCACGCCCGGCCGCTCAGCTTCTTTTAAAATATTATTATTGGGTGGGCTTGGTGGTATGAGCATTTGGGAGACAAAGGATATTTGAAGCCCAGTATGGTCTGCATAGGTCTCAAGATACAGCTCAGTTGGTAGAGAGCTTTTCTAACATGCAGGAAGCCCTGGGTTTAATCCCCAGCACCACATAAACTGAACACTGTGGTGCACCCCTCTAATCCTAGCGCTGGAAAGGTGGAGGCAGGCCAAGGTCACCCTGGACTACATAGAAGTTTGAGTCCAGCCTGGGCCACGTGAGACCCTTCCCTAGGCAAAGTTAAGCTATTAGGGATCCTGAAGTGATCTCCTCATGAGCGGTAAGAGGTGCCATCATTTAACCCTTGTCTTCCAGTACCATGTGGAAGACGATGAAGTACGTCTATGGACATCATGGGATTCAGAAAGGATTGTACCGTGGCCTGTCTCTCAACTACATTCGCTGCATTCCCTCTCAAGCAGTGGCTTTCACCACATATGAACTTATGAAGCAGTTTTTTCATCTTAACTAAAAGAAAAAATCATACTTGGAGGTTATTTCCCTCAGTACGTTCTCAGAGGGGAAATATAAAAGGAACAATGTTACCTTAATTGTGAGAGAAACGTTACTTGAAGGGGGACATTTACCCTGCCACAGGAACCACTGGTATTTAATACTTGATTTATTTTGTTCTGCTTTTTTTTTAACCCCAAAAAAATGCTTTTTTTTTTTTTTTTTTTTTTGAGACAGGGTCTCACTATGTAGCCTTGGCTGGCCTCCAGAGCGCTGTGATTACAGGTGGTCACTGCCACCTCACCTGGCCTGCCAGGCGCTTAAATGCCAACATTATACCTTAGACCCTCTTCGGCCCATGTGGGCTAGTCAGTCAGGTGATGTGGAGCCATTAGCTTTCCCCGGTGCTGCAAGTGCTCCCGTGCTTGTGGAGATTGTCTGCATGCTAAGCACATGTGTCCACTGCGGCCGCCCCAGTCTGCAATCATGACTTGTCTGTTCTTTTTTTGTTTTGTTTTGTTTTTCGAGGTAGGTCTTGCTCTGGCCCAGACTGACCTGGATTAGCTATGTAGTCTCAGGATGTCTGTGTTTTTAATGTGCTGGAGATCAGACACAGCCACAGGCTTCCTGAGCACATGCTCTGCTGTGAGCTGCAGCCCGAGCCCTGCTCGTCACCATTTGCTAGAGTCTAATGTTGCTCACGTTTATTCCCTCCCTTCTTCCCTTTGGCTGGAGAGTGAACTCAGGGCCTCACTTACGCTGGATAAGTGCTCTACCTCTGAACTACATCTCCAGCCCTCTAACATTGCTTAGAGTTATTAAAATAAGCAGGCTTTGTCTTTGTAGCAGAGTGATGGAAACTGAATGTTTGAGTTGTATGAAGCCGAGACAGCACCTGAGTAGTCATCTTGTTACTTTTGCCCTCCTAATTCTCCTCCAGTGGATAAAAGGACACATCTCCTTCCATTCTCTCTCTCTCTCTCTTTTTTTTTTTTTTTGGTATTTTTGAGGTAGGGTTCTCGCTCAGGCTGACCTGGAATTCACTAGTCTCAGGGTGGCCTTGAACTCACGGCGATCCTCCTACCTCTGCCTTCCCGAGTGCTGGGATTAAAGGCGTGCGCCATCACGCTCACTTCTTTCACTTTCTTTTTTTAAAGACTTTTAATTTTTTTTTTAATTTTAGAGAGAGAGAGAGCAAGTGCCAGGGCCTCAGCCGTTGTAATTGAACTCCAGACGCTTGTGCCCCTTAGTGGGCATGTGTGACCTTGTGCTTGCATCACCTTTGTACATCTGGCTTACATAGAATCTGGAGAGTCAAACATGGGTCCTTAGGCTTTGCAGGCAAGCGCCTTAACTGCTAAGCCATCTCTCCATCCGCTCGCTCTCTTTCTCTCTCTCTCTCTCTTTTTTTTTTTTTTTTACAGTCAGTTGCTCTCTTTCTCTTAACTAGAGTGCTAGGCAAGCACTCTACCACTGAGTTGAATCCCTGTTTCAAAAAGGCTCTTTTTTTGTTTGTTTGTTTTTGTTTTTTAAGGTAGGGTCTTGCTCTAGCCCAGGCTGACCTGGTGGAATTCACTATGTAGTCTCAGGGTAGCCTCGAACTCACAGCGATCTTCCTACCTCTACCTCCCAAGTGCTGGAATTGAAGTTGTGCACCATCATATCCAGCTTTAATAAAGTTTCTTTTATTTCTTTATTTTTAGTTTGCTCTACCTGGGGATTGAATCTATGACTTTGTACATGCCAGGCAAGTGCTATACCACTGAGCTGCACCCTCCAGCTCTCTTTTTGTTAACAAAATTAATGTGGTATTTAAAAGCAGAAACTCCATAAATGAAGAAGTATCAAGTTTTTCTTACATGTTATTTCCAAGTACTTTGATCTGAGTTTTTAAAAAGTTATTGTATTTCCCAAAGGCAGTAATAATGAATATTGAATATCCTTCCTCTCAAAAGCAAAATAGCACTATATGTATGTTTTTCTTTGATGATTTGGTATGTACTAGGAAATTGATTTAAGTGGACCATAAAATATTCATGTAGCTTTGAGTATCACAGGTTTCTGTGGAGTTGCGTTGACACTAGTTCTTCCGTGTAAAGTGACTGTACTATATTCTAAGTTCAAGTAAAGTTATAAAATATGATTTGATTGTGATCCTTTGTGTTAAGAAGGTCATTTAAAATGTAGGAACTCAAATCATTGACTTTAGAGTACTTTCTATGTTCTATTGTGAGCATGACAAATGAAAGGAAACAGTTAAAGTTCCATCTTTAGCAATAGTCATTTGTAGAATTGTGGTGACTTTTCAGATGTTAAAAAGCTAAGTTGCAACTATTCTGCATCAATTTTGGTTTTTTTTTGCATATCTTGGTAAAAATTTGATTTACTGGTTTCATTTTAAAAAATCTTTATTTGAAAAATAAATATGTGTCTTTTTATGATTTGTAAGTGTATCAGGATATAGAAATACATGTGTTTATAAAACTATTTTGTATATTTTCACTTCTCAATGACAACATAGCTAACTATTGTCAATCTTAAGATAATTTAAATGTATCTCTGTTATGTTGTCAATAAAGGAGAGCTTAAAATTTTTAAAATAAAAATTTACATTCTATCTCTGTAATAGAATCCATAGTATATTAAAAATAAAATTTTATCCTTGTTTTGATGGTTTCTTGTATTTATTATTTAGTTACTGTTTTGTGGAACTGGGGATCAAACCTAGGACTTTGCACATACTAGGCAAGAACTTTACCACTGAAGTATATCCCCAGGCCTGTTTGTTTATTTATTGGAGGAGTACTTGTATAGCCCAGGCTGGCCGAGAACTCACAGTCCTCCTGCTCTAGCCTCTCCAGTGCTGGAATTATAGGCATGTTCTACCATACCAGACCAATTCCTTTCTTTCTTTCCTAATACTTTTTGAGATTTTTAAAATACTTTATTTATTATTTACTTTGAGAGAGAGAGAGAGAGAGAGAGAGAGAGAGAAAATGGACATGCCAGGGCCTTCAGCCATTGCAAATGAACTCCAGATGCATGCGCCACCTTGTGCATCTGGCTTACATGGGTCCTGGGGAATTGAACCTGCCTTTGGCTTTGTAGTCAAACACCTTAACCACTAAGCCATCTCTCCAGCCCCAATTCCTTTCTTTTAAATGTCTACATAATTGTGTGCCACCACACCTGACTAAATGTCTACAAATGTTAAATATAAGAAGTCAAAATGCTCTCTCTCTCTGCCTCTTTCTCTTTCAGATAATTCACACACACACACACACACACATATATATATATACTGGGTATGGTGGCACTCACCTTTAATCCCAGCACTCGGGAGGCAGAGGTAGGAGGATAGTTGTGAGTTTGAGGCCACCCTGAGACTACAGAGTGAATTCCAGATCAGCCTGGGCTAGAATGAGACCCTACCTCGAAAAACAAAAACAAACAAACAAACAAACAAAACGGGCTGGCTGGTGAGATGGCTTAGCGGTTAAGGCACTTGCCTGTTAAGCCTAAAGACCCAGGTTCTATTCTCAGTACCCATGTAAGCCAGAAGCAGAAAGTGGTATGCATGTGTCTGGAGTTCGTTTGCAATGGCACTAGAGGCCATGGTGTGCCCATTCTCTCTTTCTGCCTCCTTCTCAAATAAATACAATATTAACAAGTCAGAATGAGCTGGGTGCAGTGGTGCACGTCCTTAATCCCAGCATTTGGGAGGCAGAGGTAGGAGGATCACCGTGAATTCGAGGACACCCTGAGACTACAGAGTGAATTCCAGGTCAGCTTGGACTAGAGTGACACCCTACCTTGAAAAACCAAAAACAAAACAACAACATAAAAAGAAAACAAAACACAAAGGCGGAATGAAGTCAGGTGCCTTTAATCTAGTATCTATCACTGGAGACTGAGATAGGAGGATCACTGTGAGTTCAAGGCTTGTTTTGTTTTCTTTTTTTCTTTTTCTTTTTGTTGTTGCTGTTGTTGTTTTCGAGGTAGGGTCTCACTCTAGCCCAGGCTGACCTGGAATTCACTCTGTATTCTCAGGGTGGCCTTGGACTCATGGCCATCCTCCTACCTCTGCTTCCCGAGTGCTGGTATTAAGGGAATGCGCCACCACACCCGGCTTGTTTATATATACATATATAATATATATAATTGTTATTTATTTATTTGAGAGAGAGAGAAAGAGGTAGAGACAGACTCGGTAGGCCTGCGAACTTCAGAAGCATGTATCACCTTGTGCATCTGGCTTGTGCTGGTACTGGGGAATTGAATCAGGGTCCTTTGGCTTTGCAGGCAAACGACTTAACTACTAAGGCATCTCTCCAACCCTCGGCTTGTTTTTGAGAAAGTCTCATCCTTGGAATTGCTATGTCGCCGAGGTTGTCCTTGAATTCCTTATGTACCTGTCTCCACCTCCCCTGTACTTGGATCAAGCCTAACCCTAATCATTCCCAGCTAACAGCTAATTTCTGAATGACTTTTCCAGTAAAACAGAATGAAGAAAACAAAACAAAACAAAACACAAAGGGAGGTTGCCTTCCCAGGAAATGCTGAGGACTGCTTGGTTTGAGTCATCTGCAAATGAGTTTTTTATTTTTTTATTTTTTTGAGGTAGGGTGTCGCTCTAGCCCAGGCAGACCTGGAATTCACTATGTAGTCTCAGAGTGACCTCGAACTCAGATTTTTCTACCTCTGCCTCCCCAGAGGTGGGATTTAAAGCGTGCTCCACCACGCTCAACTATTGTCATTTAATATCTTGTTTTTATTTATTTGAGATAGAGAAGAAGGCAGAGACAGAGAATTGACGCACCCAGGCCTCCGGCCACTGCAAACCGACTCCAGACGCATGCGCCACCTTGTGCATCTGTCTTAGGTGGGTCCGGGGGAATCGAACCTAGGTCTTTTGTTCTTCGCAGACAAGGACCTTAACCGTTAAGCCTCCTCTCTAGCCCTTGTTATTTAATTTTGTTTAAGCACCTGCTCACACCTGCGATCCCGGCGCAGGGCGGGAGCGCGGCGTGGGCGGGGCCGGCGCATGCGCACTGCCGCGCGCGCAGACCCGCGCTTCTTTCTCCTTCTCCGTTGCCCGGGGACCCCGGCCGGGCGCTGCGTCCCCGAGCCCGGGATGGAGCCGCTGCACGACCCCGAGCCCGGGATGGAGCCGCTGCACGACCCCGAGCCGCCGCGGATGGAGGGGCGCTGCCCGGAGCAGCGCGCGCCGCGGCCCGAGCGGTGGGTGAGCCGAGCGGGCGCCGGGGGACGCGGGAGATTTGAACGCCGAGCGGGAGGCCGCGGGACCCGGAGCTGGGGGCCGCAGCGGATGCAAGGGCCCGTGCCTGTCCGTGTGGACGTGGAGCTCATCCCGGGGATATTGTGCGTGGGGTTCGGGTCAGCAGTGACTTTAAAACGATACTATACATGTAATGTGCATAGTATATGTATATAATATGATATATAATTGTATATCTGAGACACAGTTTCATGCTAACTCCGGCTCACTCGGAACTCACTGCGTTCCCCAGGCTGGCCTCTATCTCACTGGGATCTTCCTTTCTCAGCCTTCCAGATCCAGGTCCTGGGGTTACCTGCGAGCCACCAGGCCCCGCAGTCACACCTTTTGAGAGATCTTTTAGGCAGCGCAGCTGAAATTCATGGTCTGAGGCTAGAAGTCGAGTAAAGTCAAGAGATATAATTTAAAGGACAATGGGAAAGGCATTGGATGTTACATTTGGAACGATAATGACATTGCTTTTTCATTTGGCCACTTATTTATTTGTTTATTTGAGAGTGACAGAGAAAAAGAGGGAGAGGGAGAGAGAATGGGCACACCAGGGCCTCCAGCCACTGCAAACGAACTCCAGATGCATGCGCCACCTTGTGCATCTGGCATACGTGGGTCCTGGGGAATCGAGCCTCGAACCGGGGTCTTTAGGCTTCACAAGCAAGCCCTTAACCGCCTAGCCATCTCTCCAGCCCACATTTGGCCACTTACCAAGACGATGGAGAAAAACGGGAAACATGTAAGAAAAGGGCTTTTCTTTTTCTTTTCAGACAGGGTTTCTCTCTAGCCCAGGCTGACCTTGAACTCACAGAGATCCTCCTACCTCAGTCTACAGAGTGCTGGGATGTGTGAGCTATCACACCTTGCTAGGTGGGGTGTTTTCTTTGAAAACATTTTGACTTGTTATTTGCAAAGAGAGAGTGAGGTTGTAGCAGTATGGGCATTTCAGGGGCTCTTGCTGCAAACTCCACATGCATGCACTACTTTGTGTACCTGGCTTTATGCGGGTGCTAGGGAATTGAACCCAGGCTGTTGGGCTTGCAAGGAAGTGCTGAGCCGTCTCCCCAGGCCAGAAGAGCTGTTTTCTATAAAGACTTTTAAAAAATATTTTTAGAGAGAGAGAGAGAGAATTGGTGCTCCAAGGCCTCATCCACTAAAACGAACTCCAGATGCTTGCGCCACCTAGTGGGCATGTGCTACCTTGCATATGCCTCACCTTTGTGCATCTGGCTAACGTGGGATCTGGAGAGTTGAACATGGATCCTCAGGCTTCACAGGCAAGCACCTTAACGATTAAGCCATCTCTCCAGCCCTATAAAGATAATTTTTGTGTTTCAGTAGGCTTAGACTATAGGGGAAAGTATTGTGAAATTGACTTACCCATTGCAAAATAAGAAACTACTAGTTTCTCTAAAGGAATGGGTTACTCTGACCAGTATGAAGCTTGTTTAGTAGGGAGGTCCCAGTAGTCCCTTGGTTGGTGTCAATCTGTAGTTTCTGGCTGCTCAGGTGGCCAAGTCGGGGAAGCAGGAAAAGTACCAGGAGTTGATACTCTTTCCTGGGAGAGTGGAGGTGAGCTTATACTGTCTTTATAAAGCAGAGGCTACTTGAGTCCCAGTGAAGTTTTGTGTTTAGGAATTCCTGCAGGAAAATGTTTACTGGACTAAATGGCTGATTTGTCTGATGGTACAGGGGAACAGAATAGGTCCAAGTTCTTTCCTAATGTAAAGATTCACGTGACTCTGCAGCTCATAGTAGGAATTCCAGTCAGCCTCCCACACTACTCTTTCCAAACAAATCCCTGACCCCCCTGGGAGAGCTGTCGGTCAAGCCTACCACACAGGTGTACCACCGAGCTGCTTCTGCCCAATGTAAGATTCTTACAAAACAGCATTTCCAAAAAGCTTTTTCCAGTGGTAGAAATTTGTTGTTCAATATTTCCAATTATTTTATCTATTCCTTTAATTTTTTTATAATATCATTTAAAATTTTTGTTTACTTTTATTTATTTGACAGTGACAGAGAAAGAGGTAGAGAGAGAATGGGCATGCCAGGGCCTCCAGCCACTGCAAATGAACTCCAGACTCATGTGCCACCTTGTGCATGTGGCTTACGTGGGTCCTGGGGAATCGAGCCTCGAACCAGGGTCCTTAGGCTTCACAGGCAAGCACTTAACCGCTAAGCCATCTCTCTTGAGATATATATGTGTGTGTGTGTGTGTGTGTGTATATATATATATATATATATATATATTTTTTTTTTTTTTTTTTTTAATGGTTTTTTGAGGTAGGGTCTCTTTCTGGCTTAGGCTGACCTGAAATTCACTTTGTAGTCTCTGGGTGGCCTCAAATTCTTGGTGATCCTCCTACCTCTGCCTCCTGAGTGCTGGGTTTAAAGGCGTTCGCTACCATGCCCGGCTAAGTTTTTATGATAAGAATTCTATCACTGTGTGCTCAATTTTCCTATTTAGCTAACAGTCATTGTGGTGATAAGTCAACCAGCTTGAATTCTAGGTAACATAGGTGAGTGATTTCTTTTTCTTTTTATTTATTTATTTATTTTTGTTTTTTTGAGGTAGGGTCTCACTCTATCTCAGGCTGACCTGGAATTCACTCTGTAGTCTCAGGGTGGCCTTGATCCTCCTACCTCTGCCTCCCCAGTGCTGGATTAAAGGCATGTGCCACCAAGTACTGGCTTTTCTTTTTCTGTTTTTTTTTTTTTTAAGGTAGGGTCTCCCTCTAGTCCAGGCTGACCTGGAATTCACTATGTAGTCTCAGGGTGGCCCTGAATTCTCAGTGATCCTCTTACCTCTGCCTCCCAAGTGCTGGGACAAAAGGCGTGCGCCACCATGCCTGGCTCACTTACTTCAAGGTTTTTGTGTGTATGCTTCAGATTTCAGAAGCCGGTGGAAGCTCCCTTTCCTAAAACAATTCTGAACCGAGGAAAAGACAACCGCTACCTGGTGCTGGCCGTCGATGTGGTACAGAACGAAAGAGGGAGCTATGAGAAACACCTCACCCTCACTGCTTCCCAGACGCTGGAACATAAAGAGCTGTGCGTCCTCAGGGATGACTGGTAATGCTTCTAATTCCTGTGTGTGTGTTTGTGTGGAATGTGTTCACATGTGAGTGTGTGCATGTGGAAGTGACAGTGAGAGGTCATTGTCAGATGTCTCCCCCAGTTGTTCTCCACCTTACTTATTTTTATTTATTTATTTATTTTTATTTTTATTTTCCAAGATAGGGTCTCATTCTAGTCCAGGCTGACCTGGAATTCACTATGTACTCTCAGGTTGGCCCCGAACTCTCGGCAATCCTCCTACCTCTGCCTCCCGAGTGCTGGGATTAAAGGCGTGCGCCACCACGCCCAGCTATTTTTATTTTTATTTACTTATTTTTTGGTTTTTCGAGGTAGGGTCTCACTCTAGCTCAGGCTGACCTGGAATTCACTATGTAGTCCCATGGTGGCCTTGAATTCATGGCGATCCTCCTACCTCTGCCTTCACGCCTGGCCTATTATTGTTTTTTTTTAAAATATATTTTATTTATTTATTTGAGAGAGAGAGAAAGAGGTAGAGAAAGAGTGAGAAGAGAATGGGTGCACCAGAGCCTCCAGCCACTGCAAACAAACTCCAGATGCATGTGCCCCCTTGTGCATCTCGCTTACATGGGTCCTGGGGAATTGAACTGGGATCCTTAGGCTTTGTAGGCAGACACCTTAACCACTAAGCCATTTCCCCAGCTCTGCTTCTGTTTTTGAAAGAAAAAAAAAATTATTTGAGAGAAGAAAGAGGCAGAGTATGGGTGTACCGGGGCTTTGTGCCACTGCAAACTCTTCAGACACATGCATCCATTTTGTGCATCTAGCTTTAGGTGGGTACCTGGGGAATCAAACTCGGGCCATCAGGCTTTGCAAGGAAGTGACTTTAACCACTGAGCAATCTCCCCAGTGAAATTAAGCCTGTTTGTTTCTGTCTGTCTGTTTGCTTGCTTTGTGTCTTACTGGGGATAAAACCCTGGGTCCCGTGCATGCTAGGCAAGTACTCTGCCGCTGAGCCGTGTCCCCAGCCCCGCTTTGCTGTATTTTCAGGTGTTCTGTGCCAGTAGAGCCAGGCGATGTCATTCATCTGGAGGGGAATTGCACATCGGACACTTGGATAATAGATGACAACGTGGGGTATTTGATTCTTTGTCCAGACTTGCTGATTTCTGGTACAAGTGTAGCCAGCAGTATTCGATGTATGAGAAGAGCTGTCCTGAGTGAAACTTTCAGAGTAAGTCATATTCATACCTGATGTTTATACAAAATCTTAAAATATATAAGGGCTGCCTGCCCTGTGTAGGGCATTGCATCCAGAGCCATGGATGGTTAAGGTACATGCCGTGCCACTGAGCTGCGTTCTCAGCTTCCAAGAATTTTTTTTTTTTTTTTTTTGATTTTTTGAGGTAGGGTCTCACTCTATCCCAGGCTAACCTGGAATTCACTATGGAGTCTCAGGGTGGCCTCGAACTCACAATGATCCTCCTATCTCTGCCTCCCAAGTGCTGGGATTAAAGGCGTGCGCCACCATGCCCGGCTCCCAAGAATTTTTTTAAGAAATATTTTATTTATTTATTTATTTGAAAGAGAGAGAGAGAGGAAGAGGAAGAGAGAAAGATAGAATGGCGTGCCAGGGCTTCCAGCCACTGCAAAGGAACTCCGGACACATGTGCCCCTTGTGCATCTGGCTTACATGGGTCCTGGGGAATCAAACTGGGGTCCATAGACTTCGCAGGCAAATGCCTTAACCACTAAGCCATTTTCCCAGTCCCCATTTTTTTGTTTTTTCGAGGTAGGGTCTTCCTGTAGCCTAGGCTGACCTGGAATTCACTATGTACTCTCAGGGTGGCCTTGAATTTATGGCAATCCTCCTACCTCTGCCTCTCGAGTGCTGGCATTAAAGGCATGCACCACCATGCCCAGCTTAAAAATCTTTTATTTGTATGTGTGTGTGTGTGTGTATCTCACACCTGTGCCCCAGATGAATTGGAAGGTGAGGTTTGATATGCACAATTAAATATTTATTTATTTATTTATTTGAGAGCAGCAGACAGAGACAGAGAAAGAGGCAGATAGAGAATGGGCATGCCAGGGCCTCCAGCCACTGCAGACGAACTCCAGATGCATGTGCCAACTTGTGCACCTGGCTTACGTGGGTCCTGGGGAATTGAACCTTGAACCAGAGTCCTTAGGCTTCACAGGCAAGTGCTTAACTGCTAAGCCATCTCTCCAGCCCTGCACAATTATCTTTTGACCACCATGTATGTGCTATGTCACATGCGTGCCCACACTCCACCCACACACGTGAAAGTCAAATTCATTCCACCCTCCGAATCAAACATTGGGTGCTGGGCATGGTGGCTCACACCTGTGATCCCAGTACCCTGTAGGTTTAGGCAGGAGGATCACTTCCAGTTTGATAACAACCTGGGCTACATTGTGAATTCCAGGCTGGCTTGAGTTTCAGAGTAAAAATATAACTCCAGAGGGAATAAACATAGTTTAATCTTTTGACATGTTTCTTGTTGATTGTGATGATTTCATGACATTCAGTCTTGTGTGCTGTTGTGTTGTGGAATAACATGTTTTGGTGATTTATTTTCATAGGGCTCTGATCCAGCCTCACGCCAAATGCTGGTTGGTACAATTCTCCATGACGTGTTTCAGAGAGCAATAAGTACTAGCTTTACCCCAGATAAGCTTCAAGAACTTGCTTTTCAAACTGTTCAAGAAATAAGGCATTTGAAGGAAATGTAAGTACTTCTGAGAAGAACTACATGTACTGTTTTATTCTATACATGCTTGCCCAGAATTTAGGTTTCTGGAATCAGATTCTTCATTATAAATTAGTGTTACCTAGAGGATAGCCCCCAGGGTTGCAGTACCTTGTGGCTCATATCTGTAACCCCAGAATTTCAGTTGAGGAAGGAGGATTGCTGAGTTCAAGACCAGCATATGTTACAGGGTAAGACCTGGTCTAAAAACAAAGGGGCTGGAGAGATGGCTTAGTGGTTCAGGCACTTGCCTGCAAAGCCATGGACCCAGGTTCAATTTCCCAGGTCTCACGTTAGCCAGATGCACAAGGGGGCACACGCGTCTGGAGTTTGTCTGCAGTGGCTGGAGGTCCTGGCGCACCCATTCTCTCTCTCTCTCTCTCTCTTTCTCTGTCAAAAAAACAAAACCAAAACAAAAAAAAAATTTTCTTGGGCTGCAGGGATGGCTTAGTGGTTGAGGCATTTGCCTGTAAGGCCAAAGGACCCAGGTTCAATTCCCCTGGACCCATATTAGCCAGATGCAGAAGGTGGCACATATGTCTGGAGTTCGTTTGCAGTGGCTAGAGGCCCTGGTGTGCCCATTCTCTCTTGCTCCCCCTCCTTTCTCTCTGTCAAATAAATAAATAAAAATAAAATATTTTAAAAATAATAATTTTCTTTATTTGCAAGTATTGAGACAGAATGAATGAATATGGGCACACCAGGGCCTCTGGTTATTATAAACAAACTCCAGGTGCATGTGCCATTTTGCACACCTGGCTGTATGTGGGTACTAGGGAATTGAACCCACCACTAGGTTTTGTAAACAAGTGTAACTACTGAGCCATTTATCCAGCAAAGTTTTTGGGCTGGAGAGATGGCTTAGCGGTTAAGGCACTTGCCTACAAAGCCTAAGGACCCAGGTTTGACTCTCCAGATCCCACATAAGCCAGACACATAAAGGTGAGGCAAACGCAAGGTCAGACATGCCCACTAGGTGGTGTAAGCATCTGGGGTTTGATTGCAGTGGCTGAGACCCTGGTGTGCCAATTCTTTCTTTCTTTCTCTCTTGCTCTCTCTAAAAAAAAAAAAAAAATTGAAAAAATTGAAAAAATTTTTGTTTTCTTGTTTTTTTTTTTTCAAGGCAGGCTCTCACTGTAGTACAGGCTAACCTGAAATTCACTCTATAGCTCCAGGCTGGCCTCAAACTCATGGCGATCCTCCTACCTCTGCCTTCCACGTTCTGGGAGTAAAGGTGAGGGCCACCACGCCAGCTTCAGCCAGTGGCAACTGAGCTGCCCGTGTGGACACTGTCCTCCTGAGCTGTGTTTACTTATTTGCTATGTCTTATTTCCGCAGGTATCGCTTAAACCTGAGTGAAGATGGAGTAAGACAGGAGGTCGAGGAGTATCTTCCTTCGCTGTCTAAGTGGGCTGCAGAGTTCATGCACAGGAGCAGTGCCGCGGACTTCCCCCTCATGCGGCTCTCGCTGTAAGAAATGCCTTTGCCTTGTGGAATCCCAGAGCTTTAGACCACGATCTGGTTCTGTAGAGTCAAAGATTTATATAAATTTTTAAAAAAGCCGGGCATGGTGGCACACGTCTTTAATGCCAACACTCGGGAGGCAGAGGTAGGAGAATTGCCGTGAGTTTGAGGCCACCCTGAGATTACATAGTGAGTTCCAGGTCAGCCTGGAGTAGTGAGACCCTACCTCGAAAAACCAAAAAAAAAAAAAAAGCAAGACACATGGTATACGCCTTTTATCGCAGCACTGGGGAGGCAGAGGTAAGAGGGTTGCTGTGAGTTCGAGGCCAGCCTGAGACTGCAGAGTGAATTCTAGGTCAGCCTGGACTACAGTGAAACCCTACCTCAAAAGGACCAAAGAAAACAAAACAAATTTTATTTGCATGTGTGTGTGTACATGCACACACACACATCAGTCTTTTTTTGTTTATTTTTATTTATTTGAGAGCGATAGAGAGAGAAAGAGGCAGGGAGAGAGAGAGAATGGGTGTGCCAGGGCATACAGCCACTGCAAACAAACTACAGATGCGTGTGCCCCCTTGTGCCGCTGGCTAACTTGGGTCCTGGGGAATCGAACCTGAGTCCCTTGGCTTCTCAGCCAAACTCCTTAACCACTAAGCAATCCCTCCAGCCCACATCAGAGTCTTTTGCTGTGAGTGAAAATCTATTTCACTTTACATGGGGGTCTGGGGAAATGAATCTTGGCTGGCTATGTTTGCAAGCCAATGCCTTCAGCCAGAATTAAAGTTTTCATTTTTATTTTTTTGGTGTTTCAAGGTAGGGTCTTGCTTCCCAAGTTTTGGGATTAAAGGCATGCACCACCATGCCTGACATGTTTTTTATTTTTGTAAATATATTTACTATTATTATTTGCAAGCAGGATGAGAGAGAGAGGTAGAAAGAGACAGTGGATGCACCAGGGCCTCCTGCCAATTCAAATGAACTCCAGATGCATGCACCACTTTGTGCATCTGGCTTTATGTGGGTACTGGGGATTCAAACCTGGGCTGTCAGGTCGGCAAGTAAGTGCCTCAACCATCAAGCCCTCTCTTAGCCCCCCCCCCCCCCCCCCCCGTTTTGTGTGTGTGTGTTTTAAAGGTAGGTGCTCACTGTAGCTGAGGCTTACCTGGAATTCACTATGTAGTCACAGTGCTGGGATTAAAGATGTGTGCCACCATGTCCTGCTACATGAAACTTTTTTAAAAATTTATTTGACAGCAACAGACAGAGAAAGAGGCAGATAGAGAGAAATAGAGAGAATGGGCGCACCAGGGCCTCCAGCCACTGCAAATGAACTCCAGACGCGTGCGCTCCCTTGTGCATCTGGCTAACGTGGGTCCTGGAGAATCGAGCCTCGAACCGGGGTCCTTAGGCTTCACAGGGCAAGCGCTTAACTGCTAAGCCATCTCTCCAGCCCTGCATGGAACTTTTTGACTTTGAACAATCCTTAAACATTTGTTAAAGGAAGGGACTTAGGGGTGTGGCCTGTTACACTCTGCTTATCCAGAAAACACACACCCACACTACATTCGCTATTGCAATCACACTATGCCCACCTGATGTCTTCAGCAGATCTGCGGCAGTTTTGTGGGCATCTCACTACCGACCGCGTTGTCTTCCTTCTCAGGCACACACGCTTGTTGTGGGTTAGGAGTGTGATCGGGCCCCTGAGGGAGTAAGCCCCGAGCAGAGCTTAAGGCCTGCGACAAGCCTTTGGCAGTATTGGTCATCTGCGCCTTTCAGGCCAAAGGTGCACCAGGGCAGAGGAAGCCTAGTCTCATTGCATCAGTGTGAGGATGACGCGATTGTGAGATCAACTTCAGGGCACGTTACAGGTTGGGAATTCAGCAGGACAAAGCATCTCACAGCATTATTTTCAGAAAAGTCGTTGTGTGTGAAGTCCATAGGAAACATTCCCACCATTTTCCCCCCATATTTCATTCATTCTTTCTTTTTTGTTTGTAGAATTATTAATGGAGGTCTTTTATTTTTTAAACAAAATTTTTTTTCCCCAGGTCTAGTCCAGGCTGACCTGGAATTCACTATATGATCTCAGGGTGGCCTTGAACTCACTGTGATCCTCCTACCTCTTGTCTCCCGAGGGCCAGGGTTAAAGGTGTGCACCACCACGCCTGGCTTAAAATTTAAGATTTAAAAGAAGGCCAGTGCTGGGCATGGTGGCGCACGCCTTTAATCCCAGCACTCGGGAGACAGAGGTAGGAGGAGCACTGAGAGTTCGAGGCCACCCTGAGATTATATAGTGAATTCCAGGTCAGCCTGGAATAGACTGAAACCCTACCTTGGAAAACCAAAAAAAAAAAAAATCTTAAATGTTTCTTTATTTGAGAGGAAAGAGTATGTACACATCAGAGAGTCTCTTGCCACTGCAAAGGAACTGCAGACATATGCACACTTTGTGTGTTTGGGCTTATGTGGTCACTGGGTAATCGAACCCCGGTCACTAAGCCCTGCAGGCAAGTGCCTTAACTGATGAGCCATCCCTGCTGCCCTACAAGCGTCCTTTTTTTTTTTTTGGTTTTTCGAGGTAGGGTCTCACTCTGGCCCAGGCTGACCTGGAATTCACTATGTACTCTCAGGGTGGCCTCGAACTCATGGCGATCCTCCTACCTCTGCCTCCCGAGTGCTGGGATTAAAGGTGTGCGCCACCATGCCTGGCTACAAGCGTCCTTTTGATAGCACGTATGAACAGGTTTCTGTAAAGTTGACCTCTTTAGGGCTGGGGAGACAGCTCAGTGGTTAAAGGTGCTGGCAAAGCTTGCTCGCCCAGGTTTGATTCCGCAGGACCCACACAAAGCCAGATGCACAAAGTGGCACATGCATCTGGAGTTCGTTTGCAGTGGCTGGAGGCCCTGGCGTACCCATTCTCTCTGGCTGACTCTCTTTTCTCTTTGTCTCTCTGTTTGCAAATAAATGAAAAGCTATCTGCAGCTGGCTGTGGTGGTGCACACCTTTAACCCCAACACTCTCGAGGCAGAGGTAGGAAGGATGATGTGAGTTTGAGGCCAGCCTGAGACTGCAGAGAGAGAGAGAGTGAGTGGGCTAGAGTGAGACCCTACCTTGAAAACAAACAAAAAGTTAACTTTGCTGTAGTGTGCTGGGGGATGTAAAGTAAGCTGTGTTCTAATTAAAAGCATGTTTTTTTTCTTTTTTCCATTTTGTTTTTAGACCAAGTGATGATAACAAGAGTGATCCAACATGTAACATTGAAGTAGTGAAATCACTGGATATTGAAGAAAGCATTTGGTCCCCTCGGTTTGGATTAAAGGGCAAAATTGATGTTACAGTGGGTGTGAAAATACACCGAGGTTGTAAAACGAAATATAAGATAATGCCCCTGGAGCTCAAAACTGGCAAGGAATCCAATTCTATTGAACACCGTAGTCAGGTATACATCATAAGGAAGCAGTCTGAATGTATAAACATGTCTGTTTCTTATATTTTGGTTCAATTTAAGTAATGCCAAGTTTCATATCATTTTTTTTTATAATTTTTTTTTCGAGGTAGAGTTTCACTCTATCCCAGGCTGACCGGAATTCACTATGTAGTCTCAGGGTAGCCTTGAACTCTTGGTAATCCTCCTACCTCTGCCTCCCAAGTGCTGGGATTAAAGGCGTGCACCACCATGCCCGGTTCATTCTTTATTTTTTGGAGGTATGGTTTCACTGTAGCCTTGGCTGACCTGGCACTCACTCTATAGTCCCAGGCTGGCCTCAAACTCACTCACAGCAATCTACCTACCTCTTGCCTCCCTAGTGTAGTGATTAAAGGCATGCACCACCACACCTGGCTTATTTTTTTTCTCTTTCTTTCTTTCTTTCTTTTTTTTTTTTTCAATTTTTCAAGGTAGTCTCAGGTCTCACTCTAGCCCAGGCTAACGTGGAATTCACTCAGCAATCTCAGGATGGCTTTGATCTCACAGTGATCTTCCTATCTCTGCCTTCCAAGTGCTGGCATTAAAGGTGTGCGCCACCCTGCTTCAAAATAAAATTATTTATTTTTTATTTATTTTTGTTTTTCAAGGTAGGGTCTCACTCTAGCCTAGGCTGACTTGGAATTCACTGTGGAGTCTCAGGGTGGCCTCGAACTCATAACAATCCTCTTACCTCTACCTCCCGAGTGCTGGGATTAAAGACATGCAGCACCACACCCAGGTCTCAAAATAAATTAAAAAAAATATTTTATTAAAGAAATTTTAAAAAAAAGGCCAGGTGTGCTGGCGCATGCCTTTAATCCCAGCACTCGGGAGGCAGAGGTGGTAGGATCACTGTGAGTTCGAGGCCACCCTGAGACTACATAGTGAATTCCAAGTTAGCCTGGGATAGAGTGAGACCCTTCCTTGAAGAACAACAACAACAACAACAACAACAACAAATTGAGCCAGGCATGGTGGTGCACGCCTTTAGACCCAGCACTTGGGAGGTAGAGGTAGGAAGATTGCTACGAGTTTGAGGTCACCCTGAGACTACATGGTGAATTTCAGGTCAGTCTTAGCTAGGGTGAAACTGTACCTTGGGGGGAAAAAAGTTATTTTGAGAGAGAGAGAGCAAATATGGGTGCTCCAGGGCCTCTTGCCACTGCAGATACATGTGCCAGTTTGTGCGTCTGGCTTTAGGTGGTGGGGAATACAAGCCAGGCTGGTAGGCTTTTGCAAGCAACTGCCTTTAACTGCTCAGCTAGCTCTTCAGCCAGACCTTTTAATTTTATTTATTTATTTTGGTTTTTCGAGGTAGGCTCTCGCTCTAGCCCAGGCTGTCCTGGAATTCACTATGTAGTCTCAGGCTGGCCTTGACCTCCTCGCGATCCTACCTCTGCCTCCAAAGTGCTGGGATTACCTCTTTGGATTTTAAAATGAAATTATTTTCTGGCTGTCAGACAATCTGTTGGTATAACAGAAAGCTGCCGTTTTTAACAGGAAGTTGTTGGTGTGTTCCTGTGTGTTGTCCGCAGGTCGTGCTGTATACACTGCTGAGCCAGGAGAGGAGAGCGGAGCCAGAGGCTGGCTGGCTCCTGTACCTCAAGACAGGCCAGATGTACCCAGTGCCCGCCAAGCACCTGGACAAACGAGGTGGAGCTACTTCATCCTGTCACTAACTGCCCTCCTCCCACGTTCCTGTACCCTTGTGTCCTATTTCCAGATCTGCCGTATAGTTTATCATCTGCACTTGGTGTTCTTTTTTTTTTTTTTTTTTTTTTTTTTGAGGTAGAGTCTCACTAGCCCAGGCTAATCTGGAATTCACTCTGTAGTCTCAGGCTGGCCTCAAACTCACGGTGATCCTCCTACCTCTGCCTCCTGAGTGCTGGGATTAAAGGTGTGCACCACCAAGCCCGGCTTCTTTTTATTTTAATTAGAAAAATTAATTATTTATTTGTAAGTGTTATGCCCAGATCACGGACTCCCCCAAAGACCACCAACAGAGTTGGACATGTATGCAAGAGCAAAGAGCTTTATTTTGGGCTTAAGCTCAGGCTCCAGACTTTACCAATGCCGTGGGTCCAGCCAAGAGCCCCGAATGGCGTCTGGGAGGAGCTTTTATTAGGTTCAAACAAAGAAAAGGGGCATTTTCAACGTAGCAGTTACATGATTGGTTGACATTTAGCAAGAGCATATATGTTGCAAGCTGATTGGTCACATAGTACCTGAGAAGTGTTAAGCAAACTTATCTATAGTCACTAGAGCCACAGGAATGTATAACGTTTACTTGTTCCTTTTCAATTGGCCCGTTACAGGGATTATTTTGGGTACTGAGCAGTTTGTGGTGGTTTTTCCCAGGAACTGCAAAATGTTGTGTCAGTAATTTGGGCCCCGCAGGGAAACAGAAACTTAGGCCTATTAATGTAATTAAAGTCTGTCATGGCGTTACTTTGGTTTTGGCTCTTCACAAGCACAGAGAAATAGAGAGGAGAGGCAGAGAGAATGGGCTCAACAGGACCTCCAGTGACTACAAAGGAACTCCACATGCATGCACCACTTTGTGCATCTGGCTTTACACGGGAACTGGGCAATCAAACCTGGGTCCTTAGGCTTCACAGGCAAGCACCATAACCACTAAGCCATTTCTCCAGCCCCTGTAGTATGTGTTTTTATTTTGTTTTGTTTTTTTCAAGGCAGGGTCTCACTCTAGCCCAGCCTAATCTGGAACTCACTCTGTAGGCCCAGACTGTCCTCGAACCCATGGATCTTCCTACCTCAGCCTCAGGGGTGCAGGAACTGAAGGCATGCACCCTGTGCCCGGCTTTAAAACAAACATCTATTTTTATTTATTTCTGACATATACAGAGAATGAGCATCCAGGGCTTCTTACCTCCTGACACATGTGTTACTTTGCATATCTGGCTTTACATGGGTACTGGGGAATTGAACCTGGGCCATCAGGTTTTGCAAGTGAGTGCCTTTAACTGCTGAGGCATCTGTCATTCCCCCACCTCACTGTATTTTTTTTTTTTTTTTTTTTTTTTTTGAAAGAGGCAGAGAGAGAGAGAGAGAAAGGCAGATAGAGCAGGTGCCCCGCCAGGGCCTCCAGAGATCTCTCCAGCCCTTACAGTTTATTTATTTATTTTATTTTTTACTTTCTGAAGTAGGGTCTTGCTGTAGCTCAGGCTGACCTGGAATTCATTATGTAGTCTCAGGGTGGCCTGCAACTCATGGCAGTCCTCCTACCTCTGCCTCCCGAGTGCTGGGATTAAAGGTGTGCACCTCCAAGCTTGGCTATAGTTGTTGTTTTTAAAAAATAATTTAAGCTGGCCGTGGTGGTGCACGCCTTTAGTCCCAGCACTCAGGAGGCAGAGGTAGGAGGATCGCCAAGAGTTCGAGGCCACCCTGAGACTACATAGTGAATTCCAGGTCAGCCTGAGCCAGAGTGAGACTCTACCTCGAAAAACCAAAAACCATAAAAATAAAAAAATAATTTAAAAATATATAATTTATTTATTTGAAAGAGAAAAAGAGGCAAAGAGAGAGAAAGAGAATGGGCACTCCAGGGCCTCCAGCCACTGCAAACAAACTCCAGGTGCATGCCCCCCTTGTGCATCTGGCTTATTTGTGGTCCTGGAGAATCAAATCGGGATCCTTTGGCTTTGCAGGCAAATGCCTTAACCACTAAACCATCTCTCCAGCCCCTTAAAAAAGAATTTTTTTTTCCAAAAAATATGGAATGCTTCATGAATTTGCGTGTCATCCTTGTGCAGGGGCCATGCTAATCTTCTCTGTATTGTTCTAATTTTATTATATGTGCTGCTGAAGCAAACACAAAAAAGAATTTTAATTATGTATATAATATCTAAAACATTAACCTTTTAAAATTTTATTATTCAGGACTTAATTTTGAGGGTTTTTTTGGGAGGGGGTTTCGAGGCAGGGTCTCATTTTAGCCCAGGCTGACCTAGAATTCACTATGTAGTCCCAGGGTGGCCTCGAACTCATGGTGATCCTCCTACCTCTGCCTCCAGAGTGCTGGGATTAAAGGCGTGTGCCACCTCGCCCGGCTGAGCTTTCTTATAGATATTCCAGATAGCTGTATGGATTCTTAGCATCCTGGCAATAAAAACTTCAGCTTGCCGGGGATGGTGGCGCACGCCTTTAATCCCAGTACTGAGGTAGAAGTAGGAGGATTGCCATGAGTTCAAGGCCAGCCTGAGCCTACTTAGTGAGTTCCAGGTCTGCCTGGGCTAGATCAAGACCCTGCCTCAAAACAACAACAAAAAAGAAAGAAAGAAAGAACCCCCACTTCCCAGTACCTCCTACATGTGAGATGGTGGTGGTTTCAGAATGTTACCACGTGGACAGTGAAGGACATACACCAGCATAATATAAAAGTGGTTATTCCGGTACAGTGGGAAACAGAACTGTTGCCATGTCGCTTGTTTCTAACTTTGAACCTTTCACTGATACACTGGAAGAGGTGTGTAATAAATGCTGTTAAAATTTTAAAGAGACATGGCTTCCACTGTGTCCCCACAGAACTTCTGAAGCTCAGAAACCAGATGGCCTTCTGGATGCAGCACCGCACTCACAAGTCGGAGGGAAAGGAGAGCTCCCAGCTTACTTCTTTGCCCCAAATCATCGAGGAAGACAAAACTTGCAAATACTGTTCCCAAATGGGCAACTGTGCTCTTTATAGCAGGTAAACATGGTGGGAAATTTTTTTATGTGGTTTTTAATTAAAAAAAAATTTTTTTTTTTGAGGTCAGGTCTTGCTCTAGCTCAGGCTGACCTGGAATTCACTATGTAGTCTCAGGGTGGCCTTGAACTCATGGCCGTCATCCTACCTCTGCCTCCCAAGTGCTGGGATTAAAGGCGCGCGCCACCACACCGGCCCTTAAAAAGACTATATTACTTATTTACATGTGTGTTGGGGATGGGGACAGGGTTTCTCGTTGCTGAAGGTCAGTACTAGATGCTTGTGCTTTGTTTTGCATCTAGTTTACATGAGTGGCTGAGGAGTTGGACCCAGGCCAACAGGCTTTGCAAGCAAGCTCCTTTAACCACTGAGCCAATTTCTGTTTTGTCTCAACGACAGGCTCATGTAGCCCAAGGTAGCCTTAAAGTTGCTACATAGCTGAGCCTGGCCTTGAACTCCTAAAATTCCTTCTGCTTCTAACTTCCAAGTACAAAGTTTGTAAGTGTGTACTATTACACCTGTCAGAATAAGTATTTTTATTATTACTTTTTATTTATTATCTATTTATTTGAGAGGGAGAGAGAAAATGGGCCTGCCAAGGCCTCTAACCACTGCAAACGAACTTTAGACACATGTGCTACCTTGTGCATCTGGCTTACGTGGGTACTGAGGACTCAAACCTTGGTCCTTAGGCTTTGCAGGCAAGCGCCTTGAATGCTAAGCCATGTCTGCAGCCTGCCATTCTTTTTTCAAATATTTAGTTAATTTATTTGAGAGAGCAAGAAAGAGGCAGACGTAGAGTAAGTATGGGTGCTTGCTTACAAAGCCTCTGGCCCAGACTCCATTTTCTAGTGTCCACATACACAGTGTGGCACATGAATCTGGAGTCCACTCTCTGTCTCTCATTCTCCCTCCCTCCTTTTTTCTGTCTCTCTCCCCCTCTGCTTGCAAATAAATAAATACATTTAAAAAAAAAAAAAAAAAAAAGGAGGTGTTTTGTTGGGAGGCAGAGGTAGGAGGATCACTATGAGTTCGAGGCTGAGATAGTGAATTCCAGATCAGCTTGAGCTAGAGTGAGACCCTACCTCCAAAAAAAAAAAAAAAAAAAAAAGCAAAAAGAGCTGGTTTAGGTCTGGAGAGATGACTTAGCTGTTAAGGTGCTTGCCTGTGAAGCCTGAAGACCCAGGTTCGATTCCCCAGTGTAACGTAAGGTGGCGCATGTGTCTGGAGGCCCTGACGTGCCCATTCTGTCTCTCTCTCTGCCTCTTTCTCTCTCTTTCTGGCAAGTAAATAAATAAAATATGAAAATAAAAAAAAGAGAGAGAGAGGTGTTGTAGCCAGGCATAGTGGCACATGCCTTTGATCTCAGCACTCAGCTGGTAGAGGTAGAATTGCTGTGAGTTTGAGGCCAGCCTGAGACTACATAGTGAATTTCAGGTCAGCCTGGGCTAGAGTAAAATGTACCCTGAAACACAAAAACAAAGAAACAAAACAAAATACAAAAAAAGGGGCGGGGCTAGAGAGATGACTCCCTGGTTAAGACGCTTGCCTGCCACAACCCTAGTTCGATTCCCCAGTGCCCACCTAAAGCCTGATGGGAAGAGCTGCGTGCGCATCCGGAGTTTGTTTGCAGTGTTCCTGGAGGCCCTGACGTGCCGCTGTCTCTGTCTCTCTCTTCTCTTTCTACTTGCAAATATGTGTACATATATATATATACATATAGATGTGTTCTGAGCAGCTCTTACGTGAAGCTTTGTATTTAGAGCAGTTGAACAACAGGAGGATGACGGTTCAGTCCCATTGGCCGTTCTGTCCAGAGTCAAAGAAGAAACCCAGCACTTGAAGCCTTCACACTTAAAGTATTTCAACCTCTGGTGTCTCATGTTAACCTTGGAGTCACAATCGAAGGATAATAGAAAGAATCTCCAAAACATCTGGCTCACGCCTGCTTCCAGAATGTAAGTGGTCCATGCAGTGTCAAACGCCGGTAGTCGTTTGTATTAGATGGTGGGTTAGCATTTGGAATTCATGTCACACAGAGGCTCTGAAGCATGGTACAGACATGTGGTTTCCCGTGTTCCTGACATAGTAGATTCCAGTGTCCCACAGCTGACTTGACCATAAGTTGTTTCTGCATGAAGTATTGTTCTTTACGTGAGTTGTGATCATTAATTTTTGTTTTTTAAAAAATATATATTTATTTATTTGACAGAAAGAATGAGGTAGAGAGAGGGAGAGAATGGGTGTGCCAAGCCTCCAGCTACTGCAAATGAACTCCAGACACATGTGTCACCTTGTGCATCTGGCTTACGTGGGTTGTGGGGAATCGAACCTGGGTCCTCTGGCTTTGCAGGCAAGTGCCTTAACTGCCAAGCCATCTTTCCAGCCCTCTTTTTTTCTTTTTCCTTTTATTTATTTATGTATTTATTTTTGGTTTCTTGAGGTAGGGTCTCGCTGTAGTCCGGGTTGACCTGGAATTCACTATGTAGTCTCAGGGTGGCTTTGAACTATTGGCAATCCTCCTACCTTTGCCTCCCGAGTGCTGGGATTAAAGGGGTGCCACCATGCTCAGCCATTTCTCTTTGTTTTGTTTTTCATGGTAGGGTCTTGCTCTAGCCCAGGCTGACCTGGAATTTACTATGTAGTCTCAGGATGGCCTTGAACTCACAGCATACCACCTACCTTTGCCTCCCAAGTGCTGGGATTAAAGACATGTGCCACCACGCCTGGCTCCATTTTCCTTTTCCTTTTTTTTTTTTTTTTTTTTCGAAGTAGGGTCTCACTAGCTCAGGTTGACCTGGAATTCACTCTGTAGTCTGAGGGTGTCCTCAAACTCACAGAGATTCTCCTACCTCTGCCTCCCAAGTGCTGGGATTAGAGGTGTACGCCACCACACCTGGCTCTTTTTTTAATTTTTTTGGTTTTTCGAGGTAGGGTCTTGTTCTAGTCCAGGCTGACCTGGAATTCACTATGTAGTCTCAGGGTAGCCTTGAACTCACCGTGGTCCACCCACCTCTGCCTCCCAAGTGCTGGGATTAAAGGCATGCACCACCACACCTGGTTTATTTTATTTTTTAAGCACCATAGCACCATTTTATTAGACTATTTCAATTCATAAAAATGCTTCCAGTCCATAAAACACACTTCAGTAACAAAAGGAAAGAGATACTGGTTGAGGCACATCAGGGATATATCAGAGTTTTCCACCAGCTTGGCCTTGGTTTGAGATTTATTTTATTTTATTTTTTGAGACAGGGTCTCACTCTGGCCCAGGCTGGCCTTGAATACATAGCAGTCCTCCTACCTCTGCCTCCCAAATGCTGGGATTAAAGGTGTGTGCTACTACACCTGGGTTTGCATACTTTCTTTTCTTTTATTTTAGTTCAGTTTTTAGTGGCAGAGTCTCGCTTGCCCAGGCTAATGTGGAAATCACCGTGTAGCCCAGGCTGGCCTTGATCTCATAGTGATCCTTCTCCCTTAACTTCCTGAGTGCTAGGATAATATTATTCCCAGCTAAAATTGTTTCTGTTGGGCTGGAGAGATGGCTTAGCGGTTAAGCGCTTGCCTGTGAAGCCTAAGGACCCCGGTTCGAGGCTCAGCTCCCCAGGACCCACGTTAGCCAGATGCACAACGGGGCGCACGTGTCTGGAGTTCGTTTGCAGTGGCTGGAGGCCCTGGAGTGCCCATCCTCTCTGTCGCTTTCTCGCTGTCTGTCGCTCTCAAATAAATAAATAAATAAAGTAAACAAAAAAAAATTAAAAAAATAAAAATAAAATTGTTTCTATTTATTTATTTGTTTGTTTATTTGAGAGCAAGAGAAAAAGAGACAGAGATGGGGAATTGAACCCAGGTCCGTAGGCTTTACAGGCAAGTACTTTAACTGCTAAGTCATCTGTCTGGCCTTGTTTTTTTGTTTGTTTTGTTTTGAGGTAGTTCTCACTGGAGCCCAGGCTGACCTTGAATTCACTGTTGTAGTCTCAGGCTGGCCTTGAACTCACAGAGATCCCCCTACCTCTGCCTCCCAAGTGGTGGGATTAAAGGCATGCATCACCATGCCTGCTGTTTCATGGTTGTTTTTTTTTTTTATTTTAATTAATTTATGTATTTGAGAGAGAGAAAGAGGCAGACAGAGAGAATGGGTATACCAGGGCCTCTAGCCACTGCAAACATACTCCACATATATGCGCCACCTTGTGCATCTGGTTAATATTGGTCCTGGGGAGTCAAACTTGGGTCTTTAGGCTTTGCAGCTAAGTGCCTTAGCCACTAAGCCCTCTCTCCATCCCCTGTTTTGTATTTTTGATATAGAGTTTAACTCTGTAGCCCAGGCTTGCCTGGATCTCTCATTATAGGCCAGGCTATGCTCTGAGCAGCCTTTCTGCCTCAGCCTCCCTCCCTTTTGTGTGTGTGAGTATGGACGCAGTGCCTACAGCACAGCACACGTACAGAGATGAGGGGGTGTCCTCGAGTGTTGTTCCTCATCTTTTCCTGTGTGTGAGACAGAGTTTCCTATTGTTCCCTGCAGCCGAAGCCAGGTTAGCTGGCCTGTGAACATCCGGGGCTTTTCCATCATCTTCTGTCTCAGCTCAGGGTTACGGGTGCTTGTGCTACTAAGTCCACCTTTTGGTGGGTGGACTTGATTGCCACGCCTGTGCCCAGGCGCTTTGACCCACTGACCTGTGTCTCCAACCCTTGGCTTCTGCTGCTGCTTTTTGTTTTGTTTTTGGTTTTTCAAGGTAGGGTTTCACTCTGGCCCAGGCCAGCCTGGAATTCACTATGTCATCTCAAGCTGGCCTTGAACTCACTGTGATCGTTTTACCTCTCTGCCTCCCGAATGCTGGGATTAAAGGCGTGCACCACCACGCCCTGCTCTCCAATTCTTGATACTGGGATTATAGGTGCTGGGAACCAGCCTGGCCATCTATCTACCTATTTATATTGCTTATGTAAATTTAAAATTAATTATTTATTTGTTTGTTAGCACAGTGAGTGAAGTTGTGTCTGGGTATATCAGACTCTCTTGCTGCTGTATACAAATTTCAGATCCATGCGCCATACACATGCATCTGTATTTTTGTGAGTGTTGGGGAATTGAACCTAGGCTGGCAGACTTTGCACTCAAGCTCCTTTAACCACGGGCCCAACCCAAGATTAACAGTTTCCAGGGGCCAGATAAACAAGTTTGTTATGGGGGGGGGGGAGCATAATACTTACAATAATTTTTTTTTTTTTTTTTTTTTTTTGGTTTTTCGAGGTAGGGTCTCACTCTAGCTCAGGCTGACCTGGAATTCACTATGGAGTCTCAGGGTGGCCTCGAACTCACAGCGATCCTCCCACCTCTGCCTCCCGATTGCTGGGATTAAAGGCGTGCGCCACCACGCCCGGCAATTTTTTTTATTTATTACAAAGGGAGGGAGAGAATGGGTCCATCAGCGTTTCTAGCCAATGCAAATGAATTCCACATGCATGGGCTAAAGTTAGGTACTGGGAAATTGAACCTGGGTCTTTAGGGTTCGTAGGCAAGTGCCTTAACCACTAAGCCATCTCTCCAGCCCCAAGCATAATCCTTCTATCGTAGGAAAATGGAAACTTTAATGTCTTTCTTCCCTAGGGAGGAGAGTGGCAACTGCATTGGAAACCTGATCAGAACCGAGCCTGTGAAGACAGTTTGTGATGGACAGTATCTGCACCATCTCCAGCGTCAAAACGGTGCCATACCGGTCACAAATCTGATGCCCGGTGACAGGGTTATTTTAAGTGGAGAAGAGAGAGCACTGTTTGCTCTCTGTAAAGGATATGTGAAGAAGGTTAACACCACAACAGTCACCTGCATATTAGACAGGTAGTAAACCGTTTCTCTGGGCAACAGCTTTTCCGATATATAACTCATGTCATTTGCAGTTGTACAATCGCACGGTTTTTGATATTTAAAGAGTTGTACAAAGGGCTGGGATGTTGCTCAGTGGTAGAGTGTTTGCCAACATGCATGAGGCCCTAGGTTCACTGTGTAATACCACACAGACAGGTCATTCATTACCACAGTCAATTTTGTCATATAGTCATAACTCCAAAAGACATCTGTGCCTATAGCAGTCACCCCTCCATTTCCCTTCACTTCTCAGCCAATGTGAATCTCCTTTCTTTTCCCTTTCCTTTTTCTTTTTTCTTTAAAGCACAGGATCTTACTAAGTAACTCAGGCTGGACTGCAACTGTCTTTTCTTCCCCAGTCTTCACAGTGTTAAGATAACAGGTATGCACCACCATCGTAGGTTTTCTTAATATGGTTGTTTATTTATTTATTTTTAATATTTTATTTACTTAATTTGACTGAGAGAGAGAGAGAGAAAGCAGAAAGAAAGAGGCAGATAGAAAATGGGCATGCCAGGGCCTCCAGCCACTGCAAACGAACTCCAGACACATGTACCATCATGTGCATCTGGCTTATGTGGGTCCTGGGGAATTGAACCTAGGTCCTTTGGCTTTGCAGGCAAGCACCTTAGCCACTAAGCCACTTCTCCAGCCCTATTTTTATTTATTTGTAATTAGAAAGAGAGCCAGGCATGATGGTTCAAGTCTTTAATCTCAGCACTCAAGATGCAGAGGTAGGAGGATCACTGTGAATTTGAAGCCACCCTGAGACTATGTAGTGAATTCCAGGTCAGCCTGGGCTAGAGTGAGACCTGTTGATTCTTAGGAGTGATGTCAGTTGCTGCTAGACACCTGACTGTGTAGCTTCGGCCTTTTGGAGCTGATTTTCAAGAGGAATGTGGAAGGATTTGAAACCTTGGCCTAAGAGACGCCTTGCAGTGCTGTAAGAACAGCTTGATGGACTATTCTGGTCAGAGTTGAAAGACCTGAATGTGGTAAGAACTATGGTCTGTGAGGTTTGTCTTGTGATAGTGGAAAGAACATTGTGTGGACTGGGCTCGAAGCAGTTTGTGTGAGAGGCTTGCTGTTATGCCCATGTCCTGAGAATTTGTGCAGGGTTGCTTTGTGTAGAAATGGACTGGTGTGAGCAGAGGGATATGGCACAGAAAGGAAATATTTGGGCTGAAACTTCTGCCCATTCAGCTGCAATTGAGAGATTATAACCACTGAGATTGGGCCAGCTGACCTGCACTGGGGCAACAGGAAGAATGTAGACTCTTTTGAACGGGCTTGAGTGCTCAAGGAGTGTCCTTTTCTTCAAAGTCTGCTTTATTCCTCCCTGAATTAACAAATTGGCCCCCTACCTGGTATTGTGGAGTATAAGAAATGCGGGAGAGGGTCATTGAGTTTGCAACACGGTCTCCTGAGTGCTGGGATTAAAGGCAAGCGCCACCACACCCGGCTATAACTTTTCTTTCTCTTTTTTTTTAATTTTAAAAAATGTATTTATTTGGAAGCACAGAGAGAAAGAGAGATAGAGAAGAAGAGAGTGGGCACGCCAGGGCCTCCAGCCACTGCAAATGAACTCCAGATGCGCATCAGGTTTACATGGGTCCTGGGAAATCGAACCTGGGTCCTTTGACTTCACAGGCAAACGCCTTCCTTAACCATTAAGCCATCTCTCCAGCCCTCCTGCAGTCTTTTACTAGCTAGTGTAAATGAGGGGCTGAGGTTACAGGCATGTGCCACCGCACAGCCTATGTGGTGCTGGGGATCCAACCCAGGGTTTCATGTGTACCAGGCAAGCACTCTACCAACTGAGCTACCCCAGCCCTGTTTTTATTTCTTTGAGACAGGCTGTCATGTAGCCCTGGTTGTCTTTGAACTGGCTGAGGATAACCTTGAATTTCTGATCTTCCTGCCTCTACCTCCTGAAGGCTGGGATAGTCTTATCTTGCTCACACCACTTACTCATTTAGCAGGTAGCAGTATAAAAATTATTAACGTGTGTGTGTTTTGCCGTTTTAGGAACTTGTCGGCACTCCCAGAAACAACGTTGTTCCGATTAGACCAGGAGGAAAAGTCTTGTGATATAGACAGCCCGCTGGGAAATCTCTCTAAGTTGATGGCAAACACGAAAGTCAGGTTTGTAACAGTGAATGAATCTCCGTCTCCTCCCACTTTTCTAGGACTATGACTGATGGTACTCTTTTTTTTTTTTTTTATCTTCAGCCAAAAACTTCGAGATTTAATCATTGACTTCCAGGAGCCTCAGTTTATCCCATACCTCACTGCTGTTCTCCCACCTGACGCGAAGGACACTGTGGCTGGCATTCTGAAAGGTACACCATGACCAGATTTTTTTTTTTTTTTTTTTTTTTTTTGAGGTGGGGTCTCACTCTAGCCCAAGCTGACCTGGAATTCACTATGTATTCACAGGGTGGCCTTGAACTCACGGCGATCCTCCTACTCTGCCTCCTGAGTGCTGGGATTGAAGGCGTGCGCCACCATGCCCAGCTCATAACCAGGTTTTTATTTTTTATGTATTTGTTTTGGTTTTCTGAGGCCAGTGTCTTGTTCTAGCCCAGGTTGACCTAGATTTCATTATATAATCTCAGGATGGCCTCACACACATAGTGATCCTTTTACCTCTGCCTCCCAATTTCTGCCACTATGCCTGGCTCATAACCATCTTTTATTTGGTCTTCTTTATAATTTAATTATGGCTATTGCCAGATTTCTATTTTTAATATTTTATTTTTATTTATTTATTTGAGGGGGGCCAGATAGAGAGAGAATGGGCGCACCAGGGTCTCCAGCCATTGCAAATAAACTCCAGATGTATGCTCTACTTTGTGCATCTGGCTTATGTGGATCCTGGGCAATTGAACCTAGGTCTTTTGGCTTTGCAGGCAAGTGCCTTAACTGCTGAGCCATCTCTCCAGCCCCTGTATTTCTTTAATAATTGATTAGACTTTCAGTTACAATGATTGGATAGAGACTATTTGGAAGTATTTGAATTTATCCTTAAAAATCACAATGAAGGGCTGGAGATATGGCTTAGCGGTTAAGCGCTTGCCTGTGAAGCCTAAGGACTCCAGTTTGAGGTTCGATTCCCCAGGACCCATGTTAGCCAGATGCCCAAGGGAGTGCACGCATCTGGAGTTTGTTTGCAGTGGTTGGAGGCCCTGGTGTGCCCCATTCTCTCTCTCTCTCTCTCTCTCTCTCTCTCTGCCTCTTTCTCGCTCTGTCTCTCTCAAATAAATTAAAAAAAATTTTTTTTAAATTAAAAAAAAAATCACACCATGAAGCCAGGCATGGTGGCTCATGCCTTTAATCCCAGCACTCAGGAGGCAGAGAAAGGATTGCTGTGAGTTTGAGACCAGCCTGAGACTAAAGAGTGAGTTTTAGGTCAGCCTGGACTAGAGTGAGATTCTACCCCTCAAAATTAAAGAGAGAGAGAGAGAGAGTGAGTGTGTGTGTGTGTGTGTGTATTTATGAATCTGGCATGGTGGTACATGCCTATAATTCCAGCATTTAGGAAGCTGAGGGAGGGCTGTGAGTTTGAGGAATTTCTCTGTTGAAATTCAATATTCTTTTTCTTGTTATTTCTAAATTTAAACACAGGTTTGAATAAGCCTCAGAGACAAGCAATGAAAAAGGTTTTGCTTTCAAAAGACTACACCCTCATTGTGGGCATGCCTGGGACAGGAAAAACAACTACAATATGTACTCTCGTAAGCTTACTAGTATTTTCATAAGAAACTAGGTATTTACATTATCTTCTTAGTGCATATTTTGTGATATTGATAGCAAAGACATGAGACATTGTAAAACTGAATTGCAAATAGTTGTAATCAGAGTTTAAATTTCTTACATTAAGAATTTCTCAAGGTCTTTTTCTTTTGGTCATATGGAATACATGTCATTGTGTTTTCCTTTCCTTTAAACAGAATAACTTATGGGCTGGGGAGATGGCTACGTGGCTAAAGTGCTGACCATGAGAACCTAGTTAGGATACGGAAGCCACGTGAAGTGGTGGGCGTGGTGGTGCACGTCCGTAATCCCAGTGCTGTGCAGGCGGAGTCAGGAAATCCCAGGGACTTACTGGTTAGTTTCTCTAAGTCCAGTGAGAGACCTTGTCTCAAAGAATAAACCTGGGCACATGCCTTTGGAGAAATGCCTTAGCCATTACGGCACTTGCCTACAAAACCTAAGGACCCACGAAAGCCAGTTGCACAAGGCGGCACATGTTTCTGGAGCTGGTTTGCAGTGACTGGAGGCCCTGGCATCCTCTCTGTCCCTCCCACTCCCTCTGCTTTAAAAAAAAAAAAAAATCATTTATTTATTTCAGAGAGAGAGAGAGAGAAAGAGAGAAGCAGATAGAGAAAGAGAATGGGTGCGCCAGGGCCTGCAGCCACTGAAAATGAACTCCAGACACATGTGCCCCCTTATGCATCTGGCTTACATGGGTCCTAGGGAATCGAGCCAGGGTCCTTAGGCTTCGCAAGCAAACGCCTTAACCACTAAGCCATTTCACCAGCCCTCTCTCTGCCTCTTTATCTCTCTCAAATTAGCAAAAACAAACTGGCCAGGTGTGATGGTGCCTGACTTGAATCCCATCCCTCAGGAGGTAGAGGTAGAAGGATCACTGTGAGCTCAAGGCCAGCCTGAGACTACATAGAGAATTCTAGGTCAACCTGGGCCAGAGCAAGACCCTACTACTTCACAAAACCGAAAAATAAAATAAGACTGGAGCTGGAGAGATGGCTCAGCTGTTAAGGTGCTTGTCTGCTGAGCCTAATTACCAGAGCTCGATTCCCCAGTACCCACGTGAAGCTAGATGCACAAAGTGATGCAAGCATATGGAGTCCATTTGCACTGCTTAGAAGCAGTGGGGCATCCATTCTCTCTTCTGTCTCTGTATGATTGCAAAAAATAAAATAAAATAAAATTGGAGAGCAATTTAGGAAGGCACCAGACATCAACCTCTGGCCTCTACATGTGTACTGTCCACCCCCCCCCCACACAGATATGCAATTTTTTTTTTAAATTATAAATTGGGAGGCTGAGTGTTGCAATCAGGTTCGCATTGTTGGTAGAAATCACCCAACCAAGAGCAGCTTGCGGGGGGGAAAGAGGTTTATTTTGGCTTACAGGCTCAAGGGGGAAGCTCCATGATGGCAGGGGAAAACGATGGCATAAGCAGAGGGTGGACATCACCCCCTGGCCAACATAAGGTAGACAATAGCAACAGGAGAGGGTGCCAAACAATGGCAAGGGGGAAACTGGCTATAACACCCATAACACACCCCCCCATACACTGCCTCCTGGAGGTATTAATTCCCAAATCTCCATCAGCTGGGAACCTACCATTCAGAACACCTAAGTTTATGGGGGACACCTAAATCAAACCACCACAGTGGGCGTGGTGGCGCACGCCTTTAATTCCAGCACTTGGGGGGCAGAGGTAGGAGTATCACCATGAGTACAAGGCCATTCTGAGACTACATAGTGAATTCCAGGTTAGCCTGGGCTAGAGTGAGACCCTACCTCAAAAAAAATTATAAATTTGGCTGGGGATTTAGCTCAGTGCTCAAGCCTGAGTACCTGAATTTGATTCCCAGAACCCATATAAAAAACTAGAAGCCAGCCGGGCATGGTGGCGCATGCCTTTAATCCCAGCACTCCGGAGGCAGAGGTAGGAGGATTGCTGTGAGTTCGAGGCCAGCCTGAGCTAGAGTGAAACCCTACCTCAAAAAACAAAAGAACAAACAAACAAACAAAAAACAAAAAACTAGAAGCTATGGCTGGAGGGATGGCTCAGCAGTTAAGGTGCTTGTTTATAAAGCCTGACGGCCTGGGTCCAGTTCCCCAGTATCCACATAAAGCCAGATGCACAAAGTTGCATATATATCTGGAGGTCGTTTGCAGTGGCAAGAGGTCCTGGCATGCCCATTTTCTCTATTTATCTTTCAGTCACTCCTTGTAAATAAATAGATATTCATTTGCAGTGGCTGAAGGCCCTGGTGTACCTATTTTCTATCTGTCACTTTCTTTCTCCCTCTTCCTTCCTCTCTCTCAGTAAGTGAAAATAAGATAAAAAATATTTTTGACAATGTATCTCTTAAAAAAAACAAAAACCAGGGCTGGGCGTGAGGCCACCCTGAGATTACATAGTGAATTCCAGGTCAGCCTGGGCTAGAGTGTGACTCTACCTCGAAAAACAAACAAACAAAAAAACAAAAAGAAAACAAAACAGGGCTGGAAAGATGGCTTAACGATTAAGGTACTTACCTGCAAAGCCAAAGGACCCAGGTTCAATTCCCCAGGATCCACGTAAGCCAGATGTACAAGGTGGCTCATGCATCTGGAGTTTGCAGTGGCTGGAGGCCCTGGTGCGTCCATTCTCTCTCTCTCTAGCCCAGGCTGACCTGGAATTCACTTACGTCATTTTAGGCTGGCCTCAAACTTTCACAGTGATCCTCCTAAGTGCTTTTTAAAAATATATATTTTACTTATTTATTTACTGGAGAGCAAGGGAGAAAGGCAGATAGAATGGGTGTACCAGTATCTCCAGTCACTGTAAACGAACTCCAGACGCATGTTCCACCTTGTGTGTCTGGCTTATGTGGGTCCTGGGGAATTGAACCTAGGTCTTTAGGCTTTGCGGGCAAGTGTCTTAACTGCTAAGCTATCTTCCCAGCCCCTAAGTGCTTTTATAATTCTTTTAACGAAGTTACTTGGCTCATCTCTTAGCTCTGGTTTGACTGAGCTTTGTATCGGGTGGGAAATGTAAGCATGTTGACAATGACCTGGATTTAACAACACTTCTGCTTTTCATTTTCACCCTGACCAGGTGAGAATCCTCTACGCCTGTGGGTTCAGTGTCCTCTTGACCAGCTACACGCACTCTGCTGTCGACAACATCCTCTTGAAGTTGGCCAAATTTAAAATTGGATTTTTGCGTCTTGGTCAGACACAGAAGGTTCATCCAGATATTCAGAAATACACAGAGGAGGAAATTTGCAGGTCAAGGTCCATTAATTCCTTATCTCTCCTAGAGGAACTCTACAATAGTCAGGTAAGTAGTCATTGTGGCTCAATCCACATGTACTATCTGGCAGTATGATCATTGGCAGAGCACTTGGCTAGCATGCATGAGGCCATGAGTTCGAGTCCCAATACTTTAGGAAGAAAAATTACATATGCCACAGAGCCAGGTTATTTTTTTTGTTTGTTGTTGTTTTCTTTTCTTTTCTGACTAAAGTGAAGTCCTTGACTTATTATTCAGAACTTCCTCCTTCCAGTTTCAAGTATCCTAAACTATTAATGACAAGGGTTTATTAATAAGTTTGACTCACAAGCAATGATGATTAACAATTTTGTGCCATTATTTCTAGGATTTGATAAGAACTTCATGAATTTTATTTTTTACATATTTGTAAATTTTATTTGTGTTGGTATATGTGTGTATGGGTGCTCCGGGGCCTCTTGCCACTGCCAAGAAACACCAGATGCTGGCACCATTTTTATTTATTTGAATGAGGGAGAAATATAAAAAAGATTTTGTTTCATTTATTTATTTATACCTGTGTGGCTTAAATGGGTTGCTTGGGAATTGAACCTGGGCCAGCGACTTTGCAAGCAAGTACTTTTAGCCAGTGAACCATCTTCCCAGCTACAGAAAGTAACATCTTGGGCTGGAGAGATGGCTTAGTGGTTAAGACACTTGCTTGCAAAGCCAAAGGACCCAGGTTCGATTCCCCAGGATCTACATAAGCCAGATGCAAAAGGTGGCAAGTGCGTCTGGAGTTCGTTTCCAGCGGCCCATTCTTTCTTTTCTTCTTCTTCCTCTTCCTCCTCCTCCTCCTCTTCTTCTTTTTAATATATTTTATTTATTTCTTTGAGAGAGAAAGAGGGAGGGAGAGAGAGAGAGAACGGGCGTGCCAGGGCCTCTAGCCATTGCAAATGAACTCCAGATGTGTACACCCCCTTGTGCATCTGGCTTACGTGGGTCCTGCAGGATCAAACTGGGATCCTTTGGCTTTGCAGGCAAACACCTTAACCGCTAATCCATCTCTCCAACCTGCCCCATTCTTTTAGAAAATAAAAAAGAAGGAAAAAAAAAGTAACATCTTGTAAGAAATAGTCTCAGTCCAGGCTGACCTCAAATCAACTATGTAGTCTAGGCTGGCCATGAACCTCATCCCCCCCCCCCCCATCTTCCAAGTGCTAGGTTTTCAGGCATGTACCATCTGCTGCATCTAGTTTTATATTGTGCTGTTGATCAAACCCAGAGCTTCATGCATGCCTAGAGGAACCCTCTACCAACTGAGCCACATCCCCAGTCCAGGGTGTATTATTTATTTATTTAATTTTTTGGTTTTTCTAGGTAAGGTCTCCCTCCAACCCTGGCTGACCTGAAATTCACTATGTAGTCTCAGGCTGGCCTGGAGTTCAAAGCAATTCTCCTACCTTTGCCTCCTGACTGCTAGGATTAAAGTGTGTGCCACGAGACCCTGCAAATATTTATTTATTTGTAAGCAGGCAGAGAGAGACAGAGAATGGGCACACCAGGGCCTGTGGGTAGTGGGGATTCAAACCTGGGTCATTGGTCTTTACAGACCAAGTGCCTTAACCACCAAGCCTTCCCTCTAGCCCCCTTGTATTTCTTTCTCATACTAAATACTTGATTCATTTTCCTCTTGTTCTTTGTTTTTAGCTTATAGTTGCCACAACCTGTATGGGGATTAATCATCCATTATTTTCCCGTAAAACTTTTGATTTCTGTATTGTTGATGAAGCCTCACAAATCAGTCAGCCCGTCTGCCTGGGGCCACTTTTCTGCTCTCAGAGATTTGTGCTGGTAGGAGACCATCAGCAGCTTCCTCCCCTGGTGCTAAACCGGGAAGCAAGGTAGGCAGATGTCAAAGGTTTTGAACTGAGGGTTTATGTGGGCATGTATGAACGGGCACTCGCACGCCACAGCATGTGCCCAGCAAAGAGGACAACCTTCAGGTCAGTCCTCACCCGTCCGCCTCATCCTCAGGCCAACGTTCTCGCTCTGGGTTCCGGCTCCGGAAGTCTTCTCCCATCTCACCTTCACAGTGAGGTGCTGCAAGTGAGGAAGACTACCAAGGCTTCTAACCTGTTGGTTTGTTTGAGGCAGGGTGTCACTTAGCTCAGACTGACCTGGAACTCACTCTGTAGTCCAGGCTGGTTTCAAACTCTACGGTGATCCTCCTACCTCTGTCTCCTCAGAGCTGGGACTAAAGGCGTGCACTACCATGCCCGGCTCTTATTTATTTTTTAATTTGAAGTAGGGTCTCACTCTAGCCCAGACTGACCTGGAACTCACTCTGTAGCTCCAGTCTGGCCTCAATCACGAGGATCCTCCTAGCGCTGCCTCCTGAGAGAGTGCTGGCGTTAAAGGCATGTGCCACCACGCCTGGTATTGGCTCTGCTTCTTACATGGGGTCTGGAGATGGCACTCGGGCACTCCAGCTTGAGTGGTGGCCGTTTTGTCCCTGAGCCATCTCCCCAGCCCTGTATTTGTTTTTGGAGAGATGAGATTTGTCTGTGTTGTCAAAGCTGGTCTCAAAAGGAGCCTTTGCCACAGCCCCACAACTCAACTTCCAAAGTAGTTGAGACTCTAGACACATGCTATACCACCCCTGGTCTTGAGTTGAAATTTTAAACTGAGCTGGGCATAGTGGCGCACGCCTTTAATCCCAGCACTTGGGAGGCAGAGATAGGCAGATCACCATGAATTCAAGGACACCCTGAGACTACCAAGTGAATTCCAGGTCGGGGCCTGGGCTAGAGCCAGACCCTATCTCAAAGAAAAAAAGAATAAATAAATTTTAAAGTGGGGTCTTCCTGAGGAACAGGGTTCATGTACTGATGAGGCTGCGTGTGCTCTGTTGGCAGAGACCTTGGCCTGAGTGAGAGCTTGTTCAAGCGGCTGGAGCAGAACAAGGGCGCCGTGGTGCAGTTAACCGTGCAGTACAGAATGAACAGGTGGCTGTGACATCCCTGACCGTGAGCGGCGCTCATGTTGATTTTTGTCTGTCGTAAACAAGAGTATGTTTTTCAATTCTTTCAGTAAAATCATGTCCTTGAGCAACACGCTGACTTACGAAGGAAAGCTGGAGTGTGGGTCAGAAAAGGTGGCCAGTGGCGTCATCAGCCTCCCTCGCCTGAAAGACGTGAAGCTGGAGCTGGAGTTCTACGCCGATTACTCTGACAGTCCATGGCTGGCTGCGGTCTTTGAGCCCAGCAGTCCTGTTTGTTTTCTTAATACGGACCAGGTAAAATTTCTTCACTGATTTCCCTTTGTCCTAATATTTAAGTTTCTCAATGTGCAATGGTATTGTTTTACAAAATTTTTATTTTATTTATTTATTTTATTTTTCAAGGTAGGGTCTCACTCTAGCTCAGGCAGACCTGGAATTCATTCTGTAGTCTCAGGGTGGCCTCGAACTCATGGTGATCCTCCTACCACTGCCTCCTGAGTGCTGGGATTAAAGGCGTGCGCCACCATGCCTGGCTCAAAAATATTGTTTTTTTTTTTTTTTTTTTTTTTTTAATGCAAGAGAGAATTGGTGGACCAGGACCTCCAGCCACTGAAATTGAACTCCAGATGTGTGCGCCACCTTGTATGCATGTGCAACCTTGTGCATTTGTGTCACTTTGTGCATCTAGCTCTGTGGATCCTGGAGAGTCAAACATGGGTCCTTGGGCTTCACAGGCAAGCGCCTTAACTGCTAAGCCATCTCCCCATCCCTGTTTGTTTATTTATTAATAAGACAATCATTTATTTAGAGAGAGAGAGAGAGAAAATAGGTGGACCAGGGCCACTGACTACTACAAACCAACTCCAGACACGTTCCTGCCACGTTGTGTATTTGGCTTTATGTGGGTACTGAGGACATGAGCCTGGGCCAGCAGGCTCCGTAAGCAAATGGTGAACCGTCTCACTAGCCCTCAGCCTGTTGTTTTTTGTTTGTTTTTGTTTTTGTTTTTTTGAGGTATGGTTTCGCACTAGCCCAGGCAGACCTGGAATTCACTATGTAATCTCAGGCTGACCTTGAACTCATGGTGATCCCCCTACCTCTGACTCCTGAGTGCTGGGATTAAAGGCGAGTGTCACCACACCCAGCCATGTTTCTTACACTTCAGCATGAAAGCTGCCTCTGTACATTAAGTAAATAAAATAAGTAAAATATTTTTAAAAAGCGAGAATAGGGACTGGAGAGATGGCTTAGTGGTTACGGCACTTGCTAGCAAAGCCAAAGGACCCTGGTGTGCCCATTCTCTCTCTCTCTTTGTCTCTCTCTCTCTCAAAAAGATAAAAAGCTAGGCGTGGTGGTGCACACATTTAATCCCAGCACTCAGGAGTCAGAGGTAGGAGGATGGCTGTGAGTTTGAGGCCACCCTGAGACTACATAGTGAATTCTAGGACAGCCTGAGCTAGAGTGAGACCCTACCTCAAAAAACAACAACAACAACAAAAAAGATTAAATAAAGAGCGAGAATATAAGTGAACCAGGGCCGTTAGCCCTCCAGATGCATGTGCCACCTTGCGCCTCTGGCTCTAAGACGGGGTTTTCATCTATCTCCAGGTTTAGGGATAAGAGTTTTTGTGGCAATCCACGCACTTCCAGTACTCATAAACTTGACGCACTGTATTAATAGGCTATATATTTTCTCTGCTTAGGTTCCAGCACCAGAGCAAGTTGACAAAGGTGGTGTGAGCAACATGACAGAAGCCAAACTCATTGTTTTCCTGACCTCGGTTTTTATTAAGGTAACTTGGGACTTTCAAGGTTCATGAGTGGTAAGGTACAGAATAAGTGAATGTTTATCATTCTACTGAATGTTATTAGACCATAAGAAAGTTACAATCTGGGCTGGAGAGATGGCTTAGCGGTTAAGCGCTTGCCTGTGAAACCTAAGGACCCCAGTTCAAGGCTCGATTCCCCAGGACCCACGTTAGCCAGATGCACAAGGGGGCACACGCATCTGGAGTTTGCAGCGGCTGGAGGCCCTGGTGCGCCCATTCTCTCTTTCTCTCTGTCTATCTTCCTCTTTCTCTGTCTGTCACACTCAAATAAATAAATAATAAAAAAAAGAAAGAAAGAAAGTTACAATCTGGACAGAAGAGATGGCTTAGTGGTTGAGGCGCCTGCCTGCGAAGCCTAGGAACCCAGGTTTGATTCCCCAGTACCCACGTAAACCAGATGTGCAAGGTGGCGCATGCATGGAGTTTTTTTTTTTTTTTTTTTTTTTTTTTTGGTTTTTCGAGGTAGGGTCTCACTCTAGCCCAGGCTGACTGGGATTCACTGTGGAATCTCAGGGTAGCCTTGAACTCACGGTGATCCTCCTACCTCTGCCTCCCAAGTGCTGGGATTAAAGGCATGTGCCACCACGCCTGGCTATTTTTTTTTAAAGAAAAAAAAAGTTACAATCTGGCATGAACCCTTGTTTATTTTACTTATTTAGTTTGGTTTTTTAAGATATGGAACCCTTGTTTGTTAAAATGAGCCGGGCATGGTGGCGCATGCCTTTAATTCCAGTACTCAGGAGACAGAGGTAAGAGGATTGCTGAGTTCGAGGCCAGCCTGAAACTACATAGTGATTTCCAGGTCAGCCTGGACTAGAGCAAGACCCTACCTTGAAAATTTAAAAAAAAGGTAAAACCACTCAAGAATGTAAAGATTAGATACACAGCAGATTTAGTGGTTGTATTTGCTCCTTGAGATGGAAAGGTTATAAATATCAGTTGGGCGCATAATGTAACTATTTAACAATAAATTGAGTAAAGGTGAAAGAACTTACAAATGAGGGTTTTTCATTTTCAGTTCTGCTCTCTCCTGTGTAGGCGGGGTGCAGTCCCTCCGATATTGGCATCATTGCCCCATACAGGCAGCAGTTGAGGCTCATCAGTGATGTGTTGGCACGTGCATCTGTTGGGATGGTTGAAGTCAATACAGTTGACAGATACCAAGGAAGAGACAAGAGAATCATCCTAGTGTCTTTTGTTAGAAGCAACGAGGATGGAACTGTGAGTTAATTATGTTTGCTACTGGTTCATTTGGCATATCTCCCCCTCTATCAATGAGCTGTGTCCTCAGGGAGTGCTCTCTCTCTTTGTTGTTTAAAAATAAACAGAGTAAGGGTAGAGGGATGTCTCAGTGGTTAAGGTACGTATCTGTAAAACCTAACAACCTGGGTATGGTTCCCCAGTACCCATGTAAAACCTGATGCACTGGGCTAGAGAGATGGCTTAGTGTTTAAGGTGTTTGCCCCTCGGTTTGATTCCCTAGGACCCACGTAAGCCAGATACACAAGGTAGCACATGCGTCTGGAGTTTGTTTGCAGCAGTTGGAGGCCTTGGCATGCCCATTCTCTCTCTCTTTCTCTCAAATAAATAAATTAAAATAAAATATAAAACCCGATGCACAGAAGCACATGCATCTGGAGTTCGTATGAAATAGCTAGAGGCCGTGGTGCACCCGTTGTCTCTCTCTCTCTCTCGTTATCTTTCTCTGCTTGCAAATGAATAAATAAAAATATTGAAAAAAAGAAAAGAAACAAAAGGGCTGGTGAGATGGCTCAGCACTTAAAGACACTTGCTTGCAAAACCTGATGGTGTGGGTTTGATTCTCCAGTACCAACCTAAAGCCAGACTCTCAACGTGGCACATGTGTGTGGTTTATTTGCAGTGGTAGGTGGCCATGGTGTACCCGTATACACCCACTCTCTCTTGTACTCTCTCACATATATCCCAGGCTGGCCTCAAACTCACCCAAACAAGCCAGCCTAGAATACATAAGACCCTGCCTCTGGAACAAAACAATAAAAAGAAGTAGAAAGCAGTTCAGGAAACCTCATTCTTCATCAGAACAGATTGGCATACATAAGAAAACTCACATAATTGAAAATTGTATTTTTCACAGCTTGGTGAACTCCTGAAGGATTGGCGCCGTCTTAATGTTGCAATAACCAGAGCCAAGCATAAGCTGGTCCTCCTGGGAAGTGTGTCCTCACTAAAGCGCTACCCTCCCTTGGAGAAGCTGTTTCATCATCTAAACGCAGAAAAGTTAATATCCTTTGGTTGTGTCTATGGTAACAATGATCCGCCACTGTTGAGTGGTGGCTTTTCTTTTGGAGGGGTGATAAATGAAAACTTGCTGTCTTTCTTTTTCCATGGGTAGATTTCAAAGCTCCGTTCAACAAAGGAAAGGACAACACATGGGAAGTGATGTTAAGACACTGGTGAGGTAATGAAGGTGACAGCAAGGGACAGGTTGGGAGACGGGAAAGGGAGAAAAGGGCCCTGATTTGCTGCCGTCACTGTCACGTGCAGGAAAATTAGGTTTCCCTTGTGGTCCTCTTTCTCCAAGTTTATATTTTTGGGTGTGTGTGTATATGTGTGGTTTTTCAAGGTAGGGCCTCACTCTAGCCCAGGCTGACCTGGAATTCACTATGTAGTCTCAGGGTGGCCTTGAACTCACGGCAATCCTCCTAACCTCTACCTCCCGAGGCACCACCACACCTGGCTACTTTTTTAGATTTTTGAGACCGGTTCTCATGTAGCCCAGGCTGGCTTCAAACTTGCTATGTAGCTTCGGGTGACCTTGGCCTCCTGACCCTCCTGCCTGAAACTCCTGACCACTGGCGTCATAGGTGTGCAGCACAAGCCCCACAATGTTTTGGTGACGTGTGTCTTCCTTAACTCATTTTACGTCATGGACCTTCCATCAAGAGAACACGAGAGTCTCGGTCACATCCTGGGTGACTCTCAGAGAGGATGAGGTGCCGTTGTCTTCCCATCCTACGACCCTGAACCTGCCAGTGCATTATTGCAGCTTAGGTTTGCCTGATCAAACTTGAATACGACGTTGATGCAAAGGGTACAAAATGAAGTAAATGTGCTCTTTGCAGAATTCCACTTTTTCTTCTCCCTTTTTGATATCATTTTGTTGACCATAAAATCCTACCACCATACAAAATTGACTTTTTAAAAGTAAACCCCAAACAGGTAAACCCCAAACTGAGAAATCTAAACTTGAAGGTACTTCAGGTATATTTTTGTAGGGTGTAGAACAATACTTTAATAAAAATTTTTACCAGGTTTAAAGGTGGATTCACAAAACTATACATTTACAAGCAGATCCAATATACTGGGCTCTCAGAAAAATAAAATTTTAGGACTAATTTCATTTTATATAGTTAATCACAGAAAATCAATTTAAGGGACTAGATTGGAGAGATGGCTCAGCAGTCAAGGCACTGCATGCAATTTAAGGGACTAAAGCTGGTTGGTTTTCATCATGTGGTGCTAAGAAAATACAAGAGTGAGCCTGGCGTGGTGGCACACGCCTTTAGTCCCAGCACTCAGGAGGCAGAGGTAGGATCTCGCTGTGTGTTTCAGTCCACCCTGAGATTGCATAGTGAATTCCAGGTCAGTTTGAGCTAGTGTGAAACCCTACCTTGGAAAACAAAACAAAACAAAAACAAAGAATAAAAAGAAGATACAAATATGATTCTTTTTTGAATGTTCAGGTCTCTGATCCAAAGGTTGTTTTTCTAATTACAGTCTTTTAATTTATAATTTATTGATTGCTTCCAATTAGCCAAGGATGACCTGGAACTCACTCCGTAGCCCCAGGCCGGACTCAATCTCACAGAGATCCTCCTATCTCAGCCTCCTGAGTGCTGACCATCCCTCCTTTTACTTCTCAACACTCTATTTCAGGAGTCCAGAGAATTTGATGTCAGATACTACCTTTTACGAGTAAATTTTGTTTTCTGAATTAATGATGAAATAAAAAGGTTTATCCTTATTTTCAATTGTTCATCTTAGTTTGTCTCTTTGGAGGCATTGCTCACTTCTTCCTTTATTGTATAAAGGTGTTTTGAAATGCAAAGTTACCTCAAAATGTTTCATTTTATATATGGCGATGGAATTTAACCCCAGGGTTGTATCTTCTGGAGGGAAAAACTGTCAGTTCTGTTGAGTTTTGTTGTTTCGTGAAATATTCAAATTGTGAAACTTGTTGCTGCTTCTATCGCTTGTTTGTTTTTAAAGGTTCAATAAATTGTTTTCTACTAATGTGTTTTATTGTCTCATTTATCATTCATGATTTAGTGGGGGTAAGGTAGGGCTGATCCTTCTGCCTCTGCCCAACTAGGGGGGTACAGCCCTAAAATTATAGAACATAACCCTGGTGTCCTTAACCAAGAATGTGGGCTAACTGCTTCCAGGAGCAGAGCCTGAGAGAAGGGAGGAAAACTGACCATTGGATTCCTAAAACTGAAACCAGAGATGTTGGTTAGTATGGGGAGATTCTTGAAGGTTCTGAGGAAGGTCTTGATCAGGGAGGGCATAGATGGAACAGCTGCGTATTGCTGGAGTATTTCGCTATGGTGAAGAGTGTCAGATTCATTTCCTGGAAGGGAAGGTTTCTGTTTTAGCCAGTGGTTGTTTAGCACCACGTTATGTGGCCTGAGGAGAACGGAACTTTGGATTGCCCTTGGTCACGAGGTCCTGGCCATTCAATTATTTGCAAGAGTTAGGGTGTGTCTTATCCTTGTAAGGTTCTGTGAGTTCCAGGCTTGGGCTTAAAGGTTAAACCCAAACCAGGTCGTCCTTGTGGTCCGCAAGTTGACCGTGGTTAGGACTACAGATGGGCTACCAGTTACTCGCTGGGTGCAGTTCCAGGTGAGAGCACCCACCGCTGGCTTAGCTGAGGTTCTCCTTGTAAAAGCAGAATGCCAAAGTGGGATGGCAAGGGGCATTTCCAGTGACCCCATTCCTGGAACGTTTGAAGCCAATGAGGCCAGGCATGGTGGCTCAGCAGTTGGGGAAACCAAGTCTAGGAGGACCACTGTGAGTTCAAGGACAACCTAGGGTACAGAGTGAGCACCGGTCAGACTGGGCTTGTGTGAGATTGCCTCATAAAGTAAGAAAATGGGCTGGAGAGATGGCTTAGCGCTTAAGGTGCTTGCCTGTGAAGCCTAAGGGCCCAGGCTTGATTCCCTATTATCCACATAAGCCATATTGCACAAAGTAACACATGAGTCTGGAGTTCGTTTGCAGTGGCTGAAGGCCCTGGTGTGCCCATTCACTCTCTCTTGTTTTTTGGAGGTAGGGTTTCACTTGAACCCAGGCTGACCTGGAGTTCACTATGTAGCCCAGGCTGGCCAAGAGGAACTCATGGGAGTCCTCCTACCTCAGCCTTCCTGAACGTTGGGGTTAAAGGCGTGCACCACCATGCCCTGCCTTAAATTTAATTTTTAAAATACTTTTATGTGAGAAAGAAAGAAGATGAAGGGGTGCTCCAAGGCCTCTTGCCATTGCAAACGAAGTACATATACCTGCCCTGCTTTATGGTTTGACATGAGTCCTGGGTTAGCAGGTTTCCAAAGGAGTGCCCTTAGCCACTGAGCCATCTCAACAGCCTTTTTTTTTTTTTTTTTGGTTTTCTGAGGTAGGGTTTCACTCTAGTTCAGGCTGACCTGGAATTCACTATGTAGTGGCCTTGAACTCATGGCGATCCTCCTACCTCTGCCTCCTGAGTGCTGGGATTAAAGGCGTGCGCCACTGCACCTGGCTTTCCATCCAATTAACAAAATATTTTATTTTTATTTATTTATATGAGAGAGAGAGTGTGAGAGAGAATGGGCTCACCAGGGCCTCCAGCCACTGCACTCCAGATGCATGTGCCACCTTGTGCATCTGGCTTACATGGGTCCTGGGGAACCAAACCTGGGTCCTTTGGCTTTGCAGGCAAATGCCTTAACCGCCAAGCCATCCCTCCAGCCCCTCTCCAGCCATTTTATTTTATTTTTTTCTGAGGTAGGGTCTCATTTTAGCCAGGCTGACCTGGACTCACTCTGTAGTTGCTGGAATTATAGGCATGTGTCACCACACCCTCACAATTTTTATTTTTGAGACAGGGGCTGACTGTGCAGCCCAGACTTGCCTTTAAGTCAGGGTCCTCTTGCCTTGGTCTCCGGAGTAAGTCCCAGAATTATTAGCATATGCCACTACGCCCGGGCTTTCCATTCAAATTTTATCTTTTCTAAGCCAGAAAGCTGTTAGAAATCATTCTTTGTCTTGAAAGCCTTGAGTTGTTTTCTGAGATAGGGTCTCATGTAACCCGGGCTGGCGGCGGATGATGAACTCCTGATCTACCAGCCTCCAGCTCCAGAGTACTGGAGTTACAGGCCCAGGTTCCATCTGCTGTTAAATCTTTTTTATTTTATTTATTTGAAGGGGGGACAGATACAGAGAGAGTGGGTGCACCAGGGCCTTCAGCTGCTGCAAACAAATCGCGGAAGCACGCACCACCTTTTGCTGTTGGGAAATCGAACCTGGGTCCTTTGGCTTTGCAGGTGCCACCGTAACCACTAAGCCATCCCTCCAGCCCCTTTAACACGTTCTTTTAATCTTTTTTTAATTTCATTTTATTGCGCCTTTGTTTTATTTTATTTTATTTTATTTTATTTATTCATTAGAAAGAGAGGGAGAAAGAGGCAGATAGGGATAAAACATGAAAGATCAGAGAGAGTGGGTGTACCAGGGCCTCTAGCCCCTGCTAACGAACTCCAGATGTATGCGCCACCTTGTGCCTTGTTCCCTGGGTCCTGGGGAATGGGACCTGGGTCCTTAGGCTTACACAGGCAAGCGCCCTCACCGCTTAGCCCGCTCTCCAGCCCGCGTCCTGTTTTCTTTAAATTCTCCTGGAAACCCTCTACGGGCTGTGCAGAGGAACGGAAGCGGTCCGTGTTTCCCACTGAACCCGATCAGCCCTGTGGATGCAAACGCTTGCACGTGCCTCGAATCCGGGTCTACATCCCGGCCCTGGGAGTGGGGGTCGGGGGCGGTGGCGCAGTGTCCGTCCCGAGGTCAGAGACGGGCGGTGGGACGGACTCCAGCCGTGTCCCCTTCCTCTTCCGCGTGCAGGGTGGCCGTGACCATGCTGCGGGCCGAGGGACCGGGCGGCAGGGCTGCAGCCCCGGCGGCCTCCGCGTGCCGCCGCCCGCGCGCCCTCCCGCCGCCAGGGGCCGCTGTGGGCCGCGGGGAGCCGGGCGCCGGCCGGGGCGGGGGAGGCCGCGGGGAGCCGGGGACGCGGCCCAGCGAGCCGGGGCCCGAGCGGGACGGCGCCGTCGCCATGGGTAAGGGCAGCGGCGAGCCCGGGGCCCCGGGACCGTGAGGTCAGCGGCGCGGGTTGCCTGGAGGGGGGGGTGGGGGTGGCCCGGGGGCCCGGGGTGGGAGGCCCCGGGGTGCTGGGGCTGCGGGGTAATGGTCCCGGGGTGCTGGAGGTGGGAGGGTGGCCCCGGGGTGCTGGGGCTGCGGGGAATGGTCCCGGGGTGCTGGAGGAGGGAGGCGATGGTCCCGGGGTGCTGGAGGAGGGTGGCGATGGTCCCGGGGTGCTGGAGGAGGGAGGCGAATGGTCCCGGGGTGCTGGAGGAGGGAGGCGATGGTCCCGGGGTGCTGGAGGAGGAGGCGATGGTCCCGGGGTGCTGGAGGAGGGAGGCGAAGGTCCCGGGGTGCTGGAGGAGGGAGGCGATGGTCCCGGGGTGCTGGAGGAGGGAGGCGATGGTCCCGGGGTGCTGGAGGAGGGAGGCGATGGTCCCGGGGTGCTGGAGGAGGGATGGCGAAGGTCCCGGGGGGAGGGGGGGGGGGGGGGGGGGGGGCGGTGCTGGAGGAGGGAGGCGATGGTCCCGGGGTGCTGGAGGTGGGAGGCGATGGTCCCGGGGTGCTGGAGGTGGGAGGCGATGGTCCCGGGGTGCTGGAGGTGGGAGGCGATGGTCCCGGGGTGCTGGAGGTGGGAGGCGATGGTCCCGGGGTGCTGGAGGTGGGAGGCGATGGTCCCGGGGTGCTGGAGGAGGGAGGCGATGGTCCCGGGGTGCTGAAGGAGGGAGGCGATGGTCCCGGGGTGCTGGAGGAGGGAGGCGATGGTCCCGGGGTGCTGGAGGAGGGAGGCGATGGTCCCGGGGTGCTGGAGGTGGGAGGCGATGGTCCCGGGGTGCTGGACTTCCAGGCTAGTAGCGGGCCAGGCCGGGATGCCAGGCCTCGTCGGGAGGCAGAGACCCCACTCCCTTGGGATGCACACCCCCCTCCACCACCACCCCTAGGACGCCTGCCACCTGCAGGGCACCTGATGCCCTTTGTATGCCAGGTTGTAATAAGCACTCCAGAAAAAACGGCAATGGCTGCAGATGAGGAGGCATCAGGTGGCTGCATTCCCTCCCCACTCCAAGAAATAATAAATAAATAAAGAATATCACCATGCAGACTGGAAGAAATGTCGTTGTGCAGATATCTGCCAGTCTGGCCATAGCATTTATGTCTGCATTTTCAGTGGCTGGATTCTCTGTCACTTTACATTCGCTGAACCAAACACGAATTCTAGATCACTGGCAACATTGGATTAAAAAAAATTTTTTTTTTTTGGTTTTTCGAGGTAGGATCTTACTCTAGCCCAGGCTGACCTGGAATTCACTGTGTATTCTCAGGATGGCCTCGAACTCAACGATTCTCCTACCTCTGCCTCCCTAGTCCTGGGATTAAAGGCGTGTGCCACTATGCCTGGCTGCAATGTTGGATTTTTGTTGTCATTGATTTTTTAAAATATTTTTATTTATTTACTTGGGAGACAGAGAGAGAGAAAGAGGCAGATATATATAGAGAGAGATTGGGTGCACCAGGGCCTTCAGCCACTGCACACGGACTCTAGATGTATGCACCACCTTGTGCATCTGGCTTAAGTGGGTCCTGGGAAATCGAACCAGGGTCCTTTGGCTTTGGCAGGCAAGTGTCTTAACCGCTAAGCCACCTCTCCAGCCCTAAAAATATTTTTATTTATTTGCAAGGACAGAGAGAGAATAGGGCTCACCAGGGCCTTCTGCCACTGCAAATGAACTCCAGATGCATGTATCACTTTGTGTATCTGGCTTTACAGGGGTATTAGGGAATCGAACCTAAATCGCATGCTTTGCAAGCAAGTGCCTTTAACCACTGACCCATCTCTCCAGCCCTGATAGTGTGTGTGTGTGTTTATTTATTTATTTATTTGAGAAAGGGTGTCACTCTAGCCCAGGCTGACCTGTAACTCACTATGTAGTCTCAGGCTGGCCTTGAATTCACAGCAATCCTACCTCTGCCTCCCAAGTGCTGGGATTAAAGGTGTGTGCTGCCACACCTGGTTATTCTGAACAGTTTTGCTTGGAATTTATCATTAGATATATCTGCTGTCCACTATTTGCAAGAGGCCCTCAAACACATCACTTGTATCCTTAGGCTTATCTCCATAGGACATTATTTTTAAAACATTTTTAGTATTTTATTTATTTATATGCATGTATGTGTGCATGTGAGGGAGACAAGGTGAGAGAGAACGGGTGTACGAGGGCCTCTTGCCACTGTGAGCAAACTCCAGATTCATCTGGCTTTACATGGCTACTAGGGAATTGAACCTTGAACCTGCAGGCTTTGTAAGCAAGTACCTTTAACCACTAGGCCATCTCCCAAGGCTTTTAGAAACATTTTTACTTATTTACTTGACAGAGAAAGAGAGACAGAGGGAGAGAGAGAGAGAGAAAGAAAGAAGTATATGGGCATGTCAGGGCATCTTGCTGTTACAAACTCCAGAAACATGCACCACTTTGTGCATCCATCTTTATGTGGGAACTGGGAAATCAAGCCTGGGCTGGCAGGCTTTGCAAACAAGCCCCTTTAACCACTGAGCCTTGTCCTCAGTCCCCAGAAAATTATTTTTCTTCTTCACTAATTGCCTCTATTGGAATGAGAACAAAGTTACATGTAAAATTATTTTAAAGACTCATTTTATGTGAAGAAGTGCCACAACAAAAGAATGAAAAGGGATGTAGAGATAACTTAGCAGTTAAGGTGCTTGCCTACAAAACCTAATGACCAGAGTTCAATTTCCCAGTGCCCATGTAAAGCCAGATGCACAAAGTAGCCATGCATCTGGAGTTCATTTCTAGAGGATGGAGGCCGTGGCATGTCCATATTCATTCTTTCTCTCTGTTTTTCCTTATAAATAAATAATAAATAATATATATATATATATGTATATATATACGTATATATATATATATATATATATATATATATTCCTGTACTTTAAAAATATTTTTATGCTGTGCATGGTGGTACACACCTTTAATCCCAGCCTTAGGGAGGCAGAAACAGGATGATGGCCGTGAGATCGAGGCCACCCTGAGACTACATAGTGAATTCCAGGTCACCCTGAGCTAGAGTGAGACCCTAGCTCGAAAGACCAAAAACCAAAAAAAAAAACAAAACAAAACAAAAAAAAAAACCAACAGTACAGGAGAATGGCAAATTTTCAGTCTTGAGAATAATTCGTATTTTGGCTGGAATGGGTATGGTAATCAGCCTGTGTGGGAGGGGCATAGAGAGTAACAGTGTAGGTAACTTGGCCTGGGGATACATCCGGTTGCCCACTAAGGAAAAGCAAACCAGTATTGGCTTATACGGGAAGGGACACATCTGTGTATTTTTCATTGTCACATCTTGGGAATGATGGGGGGTTCCTCTTGTTCTTTTCAGCTACGAAAGACCCCACGGCAGTGGAGAGAGCAAACTTGTTAAACATGGCTAAGCTGAGCATCAAGGGGCTCATCGAGTCTGCCCTGAGCTCTGGCCGCACTCTGGACTCAGACTACCCCCCGCTGCAGCAGTTCTTCGTGGTGATGGAGCACTGCCTGAAGCACGGCCTCAAAGGTATCAGGAGCCTTCACCCCTCACGTCAGGACTCCGCTTCTCTCCTTAGATAGCCTTGTGAGAGTGTTTCTGAGACCACAGCAACTATTGGTATTTTGCATTTAAAAATATTGACTGCGGGGCTGGAGGGATGGCTTAGTGGTTAAGGTGTTTGCCTGCAAAGCCAAAGGACCCAGGTTCGATTCCCCAGGACCCACATAAGCCAGATGCACAGGGGGTGCACGTGTCTGGAGTTCGTTTGCAGTGGCTGGAGTGCCTGGCACGCCCATTCTTTCTCTCTCCCCCTCTTTCTCTGTCAAATAAATAAATAAATAAATAAAAATATTGACTGTGGGGCTGAAGAGATGGCTCAGAGGTTAGGTGGGCTTCTTGTAGCATGAGGGCCTGAGACTGCAGGGTGGGCAGGTGGCAGAGAGGAGCAGGTTTAAATCTCTAGATCCCACGCAAACAGCTGGGTGTAAGCTGGGCATGGTGGCACATGCCTTTAATAGAAGCACTCAGGAGGATGGCTGTGAGTTTGAGGCCACTTTGAGACTACATAGTGAATTCCAGGTCAGCCTGGCCTAGAGGGAGACCCTACCTCGAAAAAAACCAAAAAAAGGGCTGGAGAGACGGCTTAGTGGTTGGTTAAGGCGCATGCCTGTGAAGCCTAAGGACCCAGGTCCGATTCTCCAGGTCCTATGTAAGCCAGATGAACAAGGTGGCGCCTGCATCTGGAGTTTGTTTGCAGTGGCTGGAGCCCCTGCCATGCCCATTCTCTCTCTCTTTCTCTCCCTCTCTCTGTCTCTAATAAATAAATAAAAGTAAGATCTTTAAAAGAAAGAAAGAAAGAAAACCCAGGATAGCTAGGAACCACCACACCTTGCTGTTTTATTTTTGATTTTCAAGTATACAGTCCATAATAACAGCTCTTTTACTTAAAATAATAATAGTTAGCACAGGCAGCACAGCACATGCCTATAATTCGAGCACTTTCAAAGTGGAGGCAGGGAGATTAGAAATTCAAGTTCATCTTTGGCTACGTAATGGGTTTGCGGCCAGCTTGAGGTACATGAGACCCTGCGTGGAACAAACAGGGAAACTGGCCATCATCCCTTACTTGACTGCATGTTTCTGATGTGAAAAATGGCCAAGATGCTCTTCCTCCCCGTTTCCCTTCTCTGCTCCCTAGACATTGAACCCAGGGCCTTGTGCATGCTGAGCAGTGGCTCACTCTACCACCGAGCTGTATCTCCAGTCCTCTTTTTAAGGTTTTGAAAATTTTTATTACAGAGATTATAGAGTTTAAGAGGCAGCTAGAGCCTAAGGGGATGAAAGAACATGGAGCTACTGCCCAAGAGGGACTGGAGCCAGAGCAGGTTTCCAGAAAATGAGAAGACTCACCCAGAGACACAGATTGGAATCTTTCTTGTTTGTTTTGTTCGAGGTGGGGTCTCACTCTAGCTCAGGCTGACCTGGAATTCACTATGTAGTCTCAGGGTGGCCTCAAACTCACAGTGATCCTCCTCCTCTGCCTTCCGAGTGCTGGAATCTTTTATGGACTGGTGGGCCAGGTCTCTATGTAGTATATCAGGTTTTCTGGACATTGACAATCTTTCCAGGAATCCTACATCCTCCCTAACCTGATCTCTTCTAGGATAGGAACACTTCTGTATGGAAGAAGAGATGAGGAAAGGCCAGAGCCTTTGGGCATTTTTTTCCTTTTGCTTAAATTTTTTAAAATTTTTAATTAATTAATTTTTTATTGACAACTTCCATAATTGTAGACAACATCCCATGGTAATTCCCTCCCTCCCCTCATTTTCCCTTTTGAAACTCCACTCTCCATCATATCCCCTCCTCCTCTCAATCAATCTCTCTTTTATTTTGATGTCATGATCTTTTCCTCCTATTATGATGGTCTTGTGTAGGTAGTGTCAGGCACTGTGAGGTCATGGATATCCAGGCCATTTTGTGTCTGGGAGGAGCACGTTGTAAGGAGTCCTACCCTTCCTTTGGCTCTTACATTCTTTCCGCCACCTCTTCCACAATGGACCCTGAGCCTAAGGTGTGGTAGACATGTTGCAGTGCTGAGCACCCCTCTGTCACTTCTCAGCACCATGGTACTTTCTGAGTCATCCAGAGGTTGCCTAGTCTTGCCTTGAACTCATTCTGTAGCCCAGGCAGGCCTTGACTTCCTGATCTTTCAACCTCAGCATCTTGGGTAGCTTGAATTATAGGTCTGGGCCACTAAGTCTGGCTACACGATTTTCTGATATGGCCAAAAAAATAATAATAATAACAGGCTAGACAACAGGATAATGATCTAATGATCAGATAGGTTCCTCATCACCAAGGCTGGGTAGTGGCTCAAGAAGGAGTGGAGAGTCTCTGAGTAGTAGCATGTTTTGTCTTTTTTTTTTTTTTTTCAATATAGGTTCTCTAGCCCAGGCTGGCCTGGAATTCACCATGTAGTCTCAGGGTGGCCTTGAACTCATGACGATCCTCCTACCTCTGCCTCCCAAGTGCTGGGATTAAAGGCGTGTGCCATCATGCCTGGCTAGTGGCACGTTTTGACACAAGATGTTGAATATTTAAGATAATGTTGTTATTATTTTATATGTTGAAGTTGTGTACATTGCGTTTTTTTTTGTTTGTTTGTTTTGTTTTTGTTTTTCAGTAAGGAAATCATTTCTGAGTTACAACAAAACCATCTGGGGCCCTTTGGAGCTGGTGGAGAAGCTGTACCCAGAAGCCGAGGAAATAGGAGCCAGTGTCCGGGATTTGCCCGGTCTTAAGTAAGTAGTCTTTTTGCTTTTGGTTTTTTGAGGCAGGGTCTCACTCTAGGCCAGGCTGACCTAGAATTCACTCCGTATTCTCAGGCTGGTCTAGAACTCATGGTGATCCTCCGATCCTCCTTCCTCTGCCTCCCAGAGTGCTGGGATTAAAGGCATGCGCCACCGTGCCCGGCTTAGTTAAGTAGTTTACCGACAGCTCACCTGTGACCACCGAAGTGTATCGCTCTGTAAGCACCGCACAGCAGCCTTTGTTATCCTCCCAGCCTCATCTCTTTCCACTTTCTCCTGATAAAGCTCGGTCTGCTCTTGGTGGCTCAGCTCATACTCTGTGTCCTTCAGGTCGTTTTCCTAATCCCTTTCAGTAAGAATTGACCACTACTGGCTGAGGGAGTGGTGTTCAGTGAGATTGAGACAGGAAGATTGTGAGTTCATGGCCAGCTTGGGCTATACAGGGAGAGACTATTGCAAAAGACTGGAAAGGGTAGAAAGAGCCACTCTGCCATCACCAGAAAGATTTGTATTCATTGGCTTCGACCTCATCATATCACTTCAGTTCCGCTTTGGACTGCAGAGTTGCAAACCCCTTTATTATAGTCACTGTCAGTTGTACCTCTGTTTCCTGAGCATGCAAACTGTGTGCACATAGTAGGCCATCAGAACTACTTATGAAAGACTGGGTTAGACTGAGTCCTAGGAAGAGCTCAGGAGAGCCGTGTTCTTAGCAAGCCCTTCATGACTTTAGCAATCCTACAGATTGCTTTTCTTCCTCTGAAAATTGGGGTATATAGTGTCGTGTGCCTGTTTTGTCACATAAGTGCATATGAAATGTCCAAAAGGCTGGGGTATTCTAGCTAAGAAAGCACGAGCGCTGAAAGCTTTTTGTGCATATGAAGTTTTTTCTTTCTTTCTTTTATTGACAACTTTATAAACAATATCCCATGATAATGCCCTCCCTCCCCCCACTTTCCCCTTTGAAACTCCACTCTCCATCATATCCCCTCTCCCTCTCAATCAGTCTCTCTCGATTATTTTGATGTTATGATCTTTACCTCTTATTATGATGATCTTGTATAGGTGGTGTCAGGCACTATGAGGTCATGGATATCCAGGTATGAAGTTTTTAAAAATATTATTTATTTATTTATTTGAGAGAGAGAGAGGGAGAGAGAGAAAAAGAGAATGGGCACTGCAAATGAACTCCACCAGACACATGTGCCACTTTGTGCGTCTGGCTTACGTGGGTCCTGGAACTGAACCTGGGGCTGCAGGCTTCCTTTGCAGGTGTGTGCCCTAACCACTAAGCCGTCTCTGCAGCCCCACACAGGAAGTGTTAATGCTGAGTTCTTTAGTGTGTAACCAAAATATTAGACTCCCTTATTCTTTGTCTTAATTCTTAGGGCTAAAACAACTTCTATTCCCCCCCCTTTATTAAGGTAGCATTTTGGTCTAGCCCAGGCTGACTTTCACTATGTAGTCTCAGGGTGGCCTTGAACTCACAGTGATCCTCTTACCTCTGCCTCCCAAGTGCTGTGCTTAAAGGTGTGTGCCACCATGCCTGGATGACTTGGAGTTATAAAGGTATAAAGATGATAGGCTGGAGAGATGGCTTACTGGTTAAGGAGCTTGCTGGAGAAGCCTAAGGACCTAGGTTCGATTTCCCAGTGTCCATGTAAACCAGATGCATGAGGCTGTGCATGCATCTGGAGTTTTTTTGCAGTGGCTAGAGGCCTTGGCGCACCTATTTTCTCTCTCTCCCCATCTCAAATTAAAAACAAAAAGTATAAAGATGAAAATACAACCATGATAAATGGCTTTTTCTTAGTTAATGTGGTCAGCAGTAGAGAGCATATAGTCCATCCCAGAGCCCAGGCTATTTATTTTTAACCATCAGGTCTTCTTTCTTAGGACTCCTCTGGGCCGTGCACGAGCATGGCTTCGATTAGCCCTCATGCAGAAAAAGATGGCTGATTACCTGCGTTGCTTAATTATCCAGAGAGACCTCTTGAGGTTAGTATCATTGAGTCCTATTTATTTTCCTTTTTTCTTTTTCCTGATAGGGTCTCACTCTAGGCCAGCCTGACCTGGAATCCACTATGTAGTCACAGGGTAGCCTTGAACTCATGGCGATCCTCCCACCTCTGCCTCCGAGTGTTGGGATTAAAGGTGTGTGCCACCACGCCTGGCTATTTTCCTTTTTTATTTCACTTATATGTTATCTTCCACAAAAGATTGAAGATGTTGTAGAAAAAAAAAATGGCGTTTGTTTGCAGTGAAAGGAGGCCCTGGTGTAGCCACGCATTCTCTCTCTCTCAAACAAATAAATAATTTTTAAAAAAATAAATAGATAGTTTTTATATTTTTATGTATTTATTTGCAAGCAGAGAGAGATAGGAGAGAGACAGAGAGAATGGGCACATTTTTCCTGGCAGTTGAACCTGGGTCAAGCAGGTATGGCCACCGTGTGCCTTTAACCACTGAGCCATTCCTTCGCCCTAGCATTTATATTTTGAAATGTTAATGTAAAATGTAATGTAAAAAGGCTAATTTGTTTTATTTTATTATTTTTTTTTCAAGATAGGGTCTCGTCCTAGTTGAGGCTGACCTAGAATTCACTCTGCAGTCTCAGGGTGGCCTCAAACTCATGGTGCCACCATGCCTGACCTTTATTTTATTTTATTATTTATTTACTTATTTGGTTTTTCGAGGTAAGGTGTCATTGTAGCCCAGGCTGACCTGGAATTCACTATGTAGTCTCAGGGTGGCCTCAAATAGTGATCTCCCTACATCTTCCTTCCAAGTGCTGGGATTAAAGCATGTGCCACCATGCCTGGCTTATTTTTGTATATATATTCTTATTTTATTTATTTATTTGAGATAGAGAAAGAGGCATACAGAAAATGAGAGAGAGAATGGGCATGCCAGGGCCTCCAGCCACTACAGATTAATTCCAGATGCATGCACCACCTTCTGCATCTGGTTTATGTGGATCCAGGGGAATCGAACTGAGGTCCTTTGGCTTTACTGGCAAGTGCCTTAACCGCTAAGCCATCTCTCCAGACCATATTTTTAATAAATATTTTTTAAAGTTTTTTTATTTTTATTTATTTATTAGAGACAGGGAGATGGAGAGGAAGAGAAAGAGAGATTGGGTGCACCAGGACCTCCATCCATTGCAAACGAAATCCAGATGCATGTGCCACCTTGTGCATCTGGCTTACATGGATCCTGGGGAGTCAAACCTGGGTCCTTAGGCATTATAAGCAAGCGCCTTAACCGCTCAGCCATCTTTTTAGCCCTTTTTTTAAAAGTTTGTTTATTTTATTTTATTAGAGAAAGAAAATTTAAAAAATGTTTTTGTTTATTTATTTGAGAGCGACAGACAGAGAAAGAGGCAGAGAGAGAGAGAATGGGCACATCAGGGCCTCCAGTCACTGCAAACGAATTCCAGACCCATGCACCCCCTTGTGCATCTGCCTCATGCATCTGGCTAACGTGGGTCCTGGGGAATCGAGCCTTGAACCGGGATCCTTAGGCTTCACAGGCAAGCGCTTAACTGCTAAGCCATCTCCAACCCACTTTTTAAAATATTCTTAGGGCTGGCGGGATGGCTTATCGCTTATGGCATTTGCCTGCAAAGCCAAAGGACCCTGGTTCGATTCCCCAGAACCCACGTTAGCCAGATGCATGAGGCAGATGCACAAGGGGGTGCATGGGTCTGGAATTCGTTTGCAGTGGCTGGAGGCCCTGGCACACCCATTCTTTCTCTCTCTCTCTGTCTCTCTCTCTTTCCTTCTTTCTCTGTCAAATAAATAAATAATACTCTGGGCGTGGTGGCGCACACCTTTAATCCCAGCACTTGGGAGGCAGAGGTAGAAGGATCGCCATGAGTTCGAGGCCAACCTTAGACTACATAGTGAATTCCAGGGTCAACCTGGGCTAGAGTGAGACCCTACCTCAAAAAATGAAAGATAAAATATTTTTACTTATGTGCAAGCAGAGAGAGAGAGAGAGAGAGAATGAACAGGGAGACACCAGAGCCTCTAGCCCCACTGCAAAGGATCTCCAGATACATCTGCCTCTACATGGGTACTGGGGAATCAAACCCACGCTATTATACTTTGTAAGCAAGCGCCTTAACCTCTGAGCCGTCTCTCCAGCCCTGAACAGGCTAGTTTCAAGGAACCAAGTTTACGTTGTTTCCATGACTGCATGGTGGCAGACTAGGGAGATGAGGTGCTGGGGTTTCAGAATGCAGCACTAAGATAGGTTTGTGATGGAAGGCGTTGCTCTGATTTTTCAGTGAGTTCTATGAGTATCATGCACTCATGATGGAAGAAGAAGGAGCAGTCATTGTCGGGCTGCTTGTTGGCCTGAATGTGATAGACGCTAATTTGTGTGTAAAGGGAGAAGATCTAGACTCTCAGGTAAGCAATGGTGGTTGACACAAGTGCGCTGCTTTCAATTTGCACACTTCTTCCTTGACCCCGGCATCGCTCTAACTTGTACACAGTGCTTGTGAGCAGAAATTCAGTTGCCTGGTGTGTTGGTCAAGAAACAAGGAGGAGGATTTATTTTGGCTCACAGTTTCAGAGGGTTCAGCCATGATTGGTTTTCCATGGCCAGGAGGAACATGATGCAGCAGGGCACAGCAGTAGAAAGCTGTCCTCTGGCGGCTGGCTAGCGATCAGAGGAGAGTAGCAGGAACGGTCAGGGCCAAGATACAGCCTAGAAGGCCTCCGGCGACCCACTTCCCCCAGCTAGTGCCGCCTTTCCCACTTCTGTCATCTCGCATGGGTGGTGCAATGGTGAGAACAGCTGCCTTCCAGTTCTGTCATCTCCCCACAGTCCATTCTGAGTTTGAAGAGACATTCGACGCAAGCACTGATCAGGCCAGAGTTCTCAGGCTGTAGGCCTTTCTGGAAATGCCCTCACCGACAAACCCAGAGGAGCGCCTCGCTCATCTCCTGCACTTGTCTCAGTCTAGTGAAGTGGACAGTCAAGATGAATCCTCTCATGTTAATGGTGCGTCCCACAAAGTACTCTTTCTTCTCTTTAAATGCAAATATCTTTGTTAACTTCAGGTTGGAGTGATTGATTTCTCCATGTATTTAAAGAATGAAGAAGATATTGGAAATAAAGAAAGGTATGATTTTTCCGTAGTTATTTCATGTTTTGTATTTTGTTTTTGTTTTTGTTTATTGAGATAATTTCGCTCTAGCCCAGGCTGACCTCGAATTCACTATGTAGTCTCAAGGTGGCCTTGAACTCATGGCAATCCTCCTACCTCTGTCTCCCAAATGCTGGCATTAAAGGTGTGCACCACCATGACCGGCACGTTTTGTATTTTTTTTTGAACTATTATTTGCAAGCAAAGAGAAAGAGAAAAAGAGTATAGGTGTGCCAAGACCTCTTGCCATTGCAGACAAACTCCAGACACATGCACCACTTTGTACTTCCGGCTTTATGTGGGTACTGGACTGCTGAACCCTGGCAGTCTTGGAAAGCGAGTACCTCTAACCACTGAGCCATCCCTCCAGCTCTATGAGTTTTTTTTTTGTGTGTTTTTTTTTTTGCCCCTGAGATAGGGTCTCATTCTAGCCCAGGCTGACCTGGAATTCACTTTGTAGTTTCAGCTAGCCTCAAAACTCATAGTAATCCTCCTACCTCTGTCTCCAAAGTGATGGTATTAAAGGCATACAATACCCACACTTGGGGTTGTTTTTTTTTTTTTTTTTTTTTGGTTTATCGAGGTAGGATTTCAGTCTAGTCCAGGCTATGTAGTCTCAGGGTGGCCTCAAACTCATGGAGATCCTCCTACCTCTGCCTCTCAACTGCTGAAATTAAAGGCATGAGCCACCATGCCCACCGGGTTGAGGGAGGAAGAGAGAGAGAGAGAATGGGCACACCAGGGCTCTTAGCCACTACAAACTAACTCTAGGTGCATGTGTCTCCTTGTGCATCTGGCTTACATGAGTCCTGGGGAATCAAACCGAGGTCGTTTGGCTTTGCAGGCAAGCGCTTAACCGCTAAGCCATCTCTCCAGACCCGGGTTGTGCTTTTTTTTTTTCTTTTTTTGAGGTAGGGTCTCACTCTAGCCCAGGTTGACCTGGAATCCACTATGGAGTCTCAGGGTGGCCTCGAACTCATGGCAATCCTCCTACCTCTGCCTCCCAAGTGCTGGGATTAAAGGCGTATGCCACCACACCCGGCTTGGGTTGTGCTTTTTAACTGGCCTTTTCCAGTGATCCTCTGGGGTGTGGTGTGTGCCCCTCCTCCCACATATCCTGCTTTGTTTCACTCTCATTTCCTTTTCAAGCTGTACATAGCAAATAAGGAAAATTATAGAAAGGGTGATTTTTTATGTGCAGGAGGACTCTTGCATACCTGTACTTACTGGGACCCACTTTAATAGCTGTGTTTTGTGATAATGGTGGTTAATTTAAAGATCTAATGGTTTTAAATTTAAAATGTATCAATAATATATTAGCAAGTAATTTTGTAACAAAGTTTATAGTTAGTACACAGCTCACTGCTAAATGATTACAAAGATTCTTTTTTTTTTTTAAATTATTTATATGAGAGAAAGAGGGAAGGTCACCAGGCCCTCTCGCTGCTGCAAATGAACTCCAGACCCATGTGCCACTTTGTGTATCTGGCTTTATGTGGGAAGTGGGAAATTGAAGCCAGGGCAATTGCAAGCAAGCCCCCTTCGCTGCTGAGATATCTCAACAGATTATTTTGCTGAAAAAAAAATTTTATTTTTTATTTGAGAGCAAGAGAAGCATATAGAGAGAAGGAGAGAGAATGGGCACACTGGGGCCTCCAGCCACTGCAAATGTTCCACCTTGTGTATCTGGCTTATGTGGGTCCTGGGGAATTGAACCTGGGTCCTCTGGCTTTGCAGGCAAATGCTTTAACTGCTAAGCCATCTCTCTAGCTCTAGATTCTTTGCTGTAAATGTTTCATTGTGTTTCACTATGAGTCTTCAATTTGAAAATGATTTACATGTTTTTTCACCTGTTAAGTAAGCACAAAGTTACTCTTTTCTCCCTCTAGGAATGTTCAAATTGCTGCCATCTTAGACCAAAAGAATTATGTTGAAGAACTGAATAGACAACTCAAGTGAGTATTATGGGTACTTACAGTAGGAATATTGTTTTGAAGTTCCATGCTTAACGTAATCTTTTTTCTTCTAAGCATCCTTTGTTTGTATTTTGTCTGTTTTTACCCTCTAGCCTTTTTCTTTCTTTTTATTTATTTATTTATTTATTTATTTTTCGAGGTAGGGTTTCACTCTAGCTCAGGCTGACCTGGAATTCACTATGTAGTCTCAGGGTGCCCTTGAACTCACGGTGATCCTCCTGCCTTTGCCTCCTGAGTGCTGGGATTAAAGGCATGTGCCACCACACCTGGCTCTTTTTCTTTCTTTCTTTCTTTGTTGTTGTTATTTTGAGATAGGGTCTCATTCTATCCCAGGCTGACCTGGAATTCTCCTACCTCTGCCTCCCGAGTGCTGGGACTAAAGGCGCGCACCACCACGCCCAGCTTCTTTTCTTTTCTTTTTTCTTTTTTCTTTTTCTTTTTTCTTTTTTTTTTTGAGGCAGGGTCTCACTTTAGTCCAGACTGACCTAAAACTCACTCTAGATCAGGCTCGTCCCTAACTCATAGTGATCCAAGTGCTGGGACTAAAGGCCCAGAGAGGGAGGCCTGGCTAAAGAATTCACTGTGTAGTCTCAGGATGGCCTGAAATTTACAGCGATCCTCCTACCTCTGCCTCCTGCGTGCTGGGGTTAAAGGTGTGCACCACCACGCCCCGCTTGTTTTGTTTTTTGAAGCAGGGTCTCATTGTAGCCCAAACTGACCTATAACTCACTCTGCAGTCCAGGTTGGCCTCAAGGTCACAATAGTCCTCAACTCACCCTGGAGAGTGTGGGAATTAAAGGTGTGTGCCACTACACCTGGCCTTACTCGACTTTTGACTCTACCCCTTAGAGATGCGATCTAGCCTCAGACTCACCAGGGTCCCGATGCTGGCCACCTTGTGTGTGGATTTCTGCAAACTGTGGGTGACTTGGAAAGTTCCTAAGTTATCATGAAATTAAAGAAGGGAAATAGAATGGAGCTTGAAGATGACTGTATATGTATGCTTAAATAAGGCACGTAATTATAGCATGCACATTTAAAGTTCATCCTTCAGAGAATTTTAAGTAGAATTTTCGCAATATTGGATAATGTTTTGTGGAATTTCCATTCCCAAGTATTATCAAGTAAATATAAGAAGGACCCTAAGGTGATTTATTAATTTAAAAAAAGTCATGAGTCAGGCATGGTGGCACACGCCTTTAATGCCAGCACTCAGGAGGCAGAGGTAGGAGAATCACTGTGAGTTTGAGGCCACCCTGAGACTACATAGTGAATTCCAGGTCAACCTGGGCTAGAGAGTGAGACCCTACCTCAAAAAACAAAAAACAAAAAAACAAAACAAAACAAACAAACAAACAAAAAAAAAAACAGTCATGAGCACCGGGGGTGGTGGTGCATGCATGTAATGTCAGCATTTGGGAGGCTGAGACAGTAGCAGGATGGAGAGTTTGGGGGTAACCTGTCTCAATAAACCAAGGGCTGGGCTGGAGAGATGGCTTAGCCATTAAGGTGCTTGCCTCCAAAGCCCAATGACCCACATTTGATTCCCCAGTGCCCACATAAAGCCAGATACATAAGGTGGCACATGTATCTGGAGTTTGTTTGCAACAGCCAGAGGCCCTGGCATGCCCATTCTGTCTGTCTCTATCTTTCTCTGCTTGCAGATAAAATAGTTTTTAAAAGGAAGGGGTGCTAAGCCAGGTGTGATGACTCATGCTTGTAATTCCACTGTGTCGGAGATATAGGCAGGAAGATAGGATCGCCTCTGGCTACATAGTCAAAGGCTAGCTTGGGCAAAGTGACACCCTGCATCAAAAGGTTAAAAACATTGGGCATGATGGGTAATGCCTTTAATCCCAGCACTCAGGAGGCTAAAGTAGGACTGCTATGAGTTTTGAGGTCAGCTTGAGATTACAGAGTGAATTCCAGGCCAGCCTAGCTAGAGTGAGACCCTACCTTGGGGGGGAAAAAAGTTTAAAACCAAACAACAATTTATGGGCTGGTTTAATGGTAGATGTTTTTCAGTGCTAGGGCTCTTATCTATCTTGGATAAGACTGGGTTCAATCCCCAGCACCACAGAGTACGCACACATGCATGCATGCACACAAAACACCAAGTAGAGCTGGGCATGGTGGCATATGCCTTTCGTTTCAGCACTAAGGAGGCTCAGATAAGAGAATCACCATGAGTTTGACGCCAGCCTGGGGCTTCAGAGTGAGTACCAGGTCAGCCTGTACTAGAGTGAGACACTGTCTTGAAAAATAAAACAAGCCGGGCATGGTGGCGCACGCCTTTAATCCCAGTACTCAGGAGGCAGAGGTAGGTGGATTGTCAAGAGTTCGAGGCCACCCTAAAACTACATAGTGAATTCCAGGTCAGCCTGGGGTAGAGCGAGACCCTACCTTGAAAAACCAAAAAGCAAAACAAAACAAATGGGATTTAAATAGAAATTATTTTGCTATGGTCTTTATGGTCTTAGCTTAATTAAGTTAAGCCAGTGTAATCAAATGTGCCACATCCAGAAATCTGTTCTGCATAGCTGGTATATGTCAGTCAGCATAATGAGTTCACAGTAATGTACTTTTTGTGCCTTTGTGAGTGTGCATGATTTTGAATGAGTGTTTTCTTTACTAATTTCAGCAGTACAGTGAGCAGCCTCCATTCAAGAGTCGACTCATTAGAAAAGTCAAACACTAAGCTGATTGAAGAGGTATTGTCACACAGTGATGGACTGTCTTTCATGGCTCCACTGTTTGTAATCTTTTTCCATGTTAAGTATGAATGCGTTAGGCGCTGCCCCCCACGTACATGCCTTCATCATGATGGGGTGCTGGACGTTGTGACTGATGGCGGTAAATTCTAGAGAACCACATGTTCTCCCAGCACGTTTCAGTTACGTGACCCCTCAGGCACTATTGGTTTTTTTTTTTTTTTTTTTTTTTTTTTTTTTGGTTTTTCGAGGTAGGGTCTCACTCTAGCCCAGGCTGACCTGGAATTCACTATGTAGTCTCAGGGTGGCCTCGAACTCACGGCAATCCTCCTACCTCTGCCTCCAGAGTGCTGGGATTAAAGGCGTGCGACACCACGCCCGGCTCCTCAGGCACTATTGTGCGTTACTCAGCCTGTAGAAATAAGCTCAAGAGACAAAACTCCCGCAAACTCTTACACTAACAAGGTGTAATTCTGCTTTTATTTTTATTTTTAATTTTTTTATTCAATTTTTATTTATTCATTTGAGAGAGACAGACAGAGAGAGAAAGAGGCAAAGAGAGAGAGAGAGATGGGTGTGCCAGTGCCTCCAGCCACTGCAAACGAACTCCAGACACGTGCGCCCTCTTGTGCATCTGGCTAATGTGGGTCCTGGGGAATTGAGCCTCGAACTGGGTCCTTAGGCTTCACAGGCAAGTGCTTAACTGCTAAGCCATCTCTCCAGCCCAGATTTATTTATTTATTTTTATTTATTTATTAGAGAGAAAGAGACGGAGGGAGAGAATGGGTGCACCAGGGCCTCCAGCCACTGCAAACAAACTCCAGATGTATGCGCTACTTTGTGCATCTGGCTTATGTGGGTTCTGGAGAATCGAACCTGATTCCTTTGACTTTGCAAGCAAGTGCCTTAACCACTAAGCCATCTCTCCAGCCCTTATTTCTGCTTTTAAACTGGGGTGATTTACGTGTAGGTAGTGTCCTGTTCCGCTGGCTGCATTGTCATGTTCGCTTGTCCTCCAGCCTCGCCTGGGCAAAGCTCGCTCCGTCAGCCATGGCTTCTGCATTGTAAGTGTGGCCATCCAGGGGCCCCCAGAGCTCCTTTTCAGAAAAGCCAGTCCATCCTCTCATGGAAAAAAAAAAAAATGAGCTTGTTTTAAAAAACAAAAAAGTTTTTTTTTAAATTTATTTATTTGCAAGCAGAGAGAAATAGAAAAGAGACAGAGAGAATGGGTGCACTAGGGCCTCCAGCCACTGCCAACAAACTCCAGATGCATGCTCACTCTTTGCATCTGGTTTTATGTGGGGGAATCAAACTTGGGTCATTAGGATTTCCAGGCAAGTGCCTTAACTGCTAAGCCATCTCTCCAGCCCTTTTTAATTTAATTAATTTATTTATTTTTGAGATAGTGTCTTTCTGTAGCCCAAGCTGACCTGGAATTCACTATGTAGTCTCAGGGTATCCTGAAACTCATTTCCATCCTCCTACCTCTGCTTTCCAAGTGCTGGGATTAAAGGCATGGGCCACCATGCCCTGTTTCAGCTCTTTTTAAAAAAAATTTTTTATTAATTAATTTATTTGACATAGAAAGAGGGAAAGAGGGGGAGGGGAATGGGCATGCCAGGGCCTCCAGCCATTGCAAATGAACTCCAGATGCTTGTGCCCCCTTGTGCATCTGGCTAATGTGGGTCCTGGGAAATTGAACCTGGGGTTCTTTGGCTTTGCAGGCAAATGCCTTAACCATTAAGCTATCCCTCCAGCCCTCAGCTTTTTTTTTTTTTTTAATTTGAGAGAGAGAAAGAGGCAGTGAGGGGTGGGGAAGAGAGAGAGAATGGGCACACCAAGGCCTCTAACCACTGCAAACGAACTCCAGATGCACGCGCCCCCTTGTGCATCTGGCTTACGTGGGTCCTGGAGAATCAAACTGGGATGCTTTGCCTTTGCAGGCAAACACCTTCACTGCTAAGCCATCTCTCCAGCCCTTTCAGCTCTTTTTTTTTTCTTCCAAATTTTTATTAACAACTTCCATGATTATAAAAAAATACCCCATGGCAATACCCTCCCTCCCCCCACTTTCCCCTTTGAAACTGCATTCTCCATCATACCCCCTCCCCATCTCAATCAGTCTCTTTTAATTTTGATGTCATGATCTTTTCCTCCTCTTATGGTGGTCTTGTGCAGGTAGTGTCAGGCACTGTGAGGTCATGGATATCCAGGCCTTTGTGTCTGGAGGGAGCACGTTGTAAGGAGTCCTACCCTTCCTTTGGCTCTTACATTCTTTTGCCACCTCTTCCACATTAGACCTTGAGCCTTGGAAGGTGTGATAGAGATATTGCAGTACTGAGCACTGCAGTCATTTCTTTCCATCACCATGATCAGCTCTTTTTAATACTGTTTGTAGAACTGGTTTTTGAGATGTTTTCTCTTTAAATTTATCAAAGCAATGAATTACTGTCTCGTATTTTCAGAATTATTTATGCTGGAAGACACATTATTAATGCCATGAACCCTTTTTTTTCATTGATTAGTTTTTTTAAAAAATTTCTTTTAGAGTTGGCTTTTTTTTTTTTTTGGGGGGTAATTCAGACATCCCATATAATTTGTACGCCTGCAATTGCAAACACATCTGTAAGGCTAGGCATTGTGACACACGCCTTTAATCCCAGCACTTGGGAGTCAGAGGCAGGAGGATGAGAACTTCAAGGCCAGCTTCAGCTATTATGTAGGGAGTTCAAGCAAGCCTGCGTTACGTGAGACCCTGTGTCAAGGAAACAAAGCAAGACAAAAAATAGTGCATCTGAGCCAGGAGTAGTAGCACACGCAGGAGGCATTGCCATGAGTTCAAGACCACCCTGAGACTACATAGTGAATTCCAGGTCAGCCTGAGCTAGAGTGAAACCCTACTTCAAAAAAAAAACAAAAAAAAATTTACATGCATCTGTATATTAATGGTAGGACAGTGGACTGGGACCACTCATTAGTACCTGCCTCTTACTGGCCCCCAGCACACTCTGAAGTTCAAGTTGTAACCTCATAAAGTCTTCAGAAGTGTATTCCTTGCAAACAGCCCACTTTTAGGGAGTAGTCCGTACTTTGCTTCCCTGGGGTCCTTCGTATTCGGCACTTCCCGCCCACGTCACCTAGTCGTTCGTGCTGGACTCTGGGCGACAGCCATGTCCTTGTTGTAGTCACAGCAGTCCCGCCTCCGAGTCCTGTTATATTCACAGGCTGTGCTGTTCCATGACTTGCACGTCTGTTGCATTTTCCAATCTAGCACAACCTGCACTCCTTATACCCAAATCCTTAGTCTTCTTGCTTAACGTGTAATTCTCCATGTCCTTACTGTCACACTGTGTACTGAGGACATATGGTGAGACTGTTTATTACAAGCATAACAAATAGGCATAATGTGTTTCAACTACAAAAATAAATAGTAGGAAAAAATAAATAAGTAGTAGGAATAGTACAAATTGAAATAAATAATAGCTGGGTGTGGTGATGCACCCCTGTAATCCCAGCACTCGGGAGGCAGAGGTAGGAGGATCACTGTGAGTTCAAGGCCAGCCTGGGACTACAGACTGAGTTCCAGGTCAGCCTGGGCTAGAGTGAGACACTACCTTGAAAAAAACAAAAAGCAGAAAAAATAAAAGTTTAAAACCTTTCCTCTTGTTTCTGTTTAATACCTCTCAGTTAGCAATAGCAAAGAACAATATCATTAAACTCCAAGAAGAAAACCATCAGTTACGAAGTGAAAATGAGTTGATCTTGATGAAAACACAGCAGCAATTAGAGGTAAGGCAGTTTGACGTCATCTTGAATTCTCTACATTATTGGTGGATTAAACTTCTAGGCTACGTGATGACTGGGGGCGCGGGCAGGAAGCAATAAGTGATCTACAAAAACAAAATATGCTTTTAGCTCAGAGCCGGCTATTCCCATTGTCTGGTCTTTAAAGATATTAGACTGACTCAGGTCAGGATGTAGCTGGCTGAATTATGTAAGAGTAGGGCAAAGTTGTTTATTCTCAGTATATATTTTTTCCAGCATAGAATAGAGAGGTTTTAGTTTGATTGAAATCTCCACCACAGGGGCTGGAGAGATGGCTGAGTGGTTAATGCTTTTGCCTAACAAGCCTAAGGACCCAGGTACGATTCTCCAGGACCCACATAAGCCAGAAGCACAAGATGGCACATGTATCTGGAGTTCGTTTACAGTGGCTGGAGGCCCTGGTTTGCCCATTCTTTCTCTACTCTCTACCTCTTTCTCTCTCAAATAAATAAATAAATAAAAATTTTCACCACAGTTTCTTTTTTTTTCCTTTTTTCTTTGTCTTGTCTTTTCTTTTTTTCGAGGTAGGGTCTTACTTTAGTCCAGGCTGACTCTGGAATTCACTGTGTTCTTCTCTCTCTCTCTCTCTCTAACTTATTTATTTGTGTGTGAGAGTGTGTGTGTGTGTGTGTGTGTGAGTATGGGTGTGCAAACTCCAGAGGCATGCACCACACCGTGTATCTTGGCTTTATGTGGGTACTAGGAATTCAACATGGTCCAGCAGACTTTGCAAGCAAGCATTATTTATTTATTTATTTTGTAGTTTTTTGAGGTAGGGTCTCACTGTAGCCCAGGCTGACCTGGAATTCACTATGGAGTCTCAGGGTGGCCTTGAACTCACAGTGATCCTCCTACCTCTGCCTCCCGAGTGCTGGAATTAAAGACGTGAGCCACCACGCCTGGACAAGGAAGCATCTTTAACCACTGAGTCATCTTCCCAGCCCTTCTAGGGCATCTCATAGATGAGGCATGTGTCACTAGTAGTGATTACAGAGCGCAAAGCTGGGGCTGGGGCGATGGCTTAGTGGTTAAAGGCCCTTGATTGTTTGCAGAGCCTGGTGGCCTGGGTTCGGTTCCCCAGTACCCATATAAAGCCAGATACACAGAATACAAAGCTGGGTGTCTTCTTCCTAGGTCACCAAAGTGGATGTGGAAACCGAGCTACAGACGTACAAGCATTCTCGGCAAGGCCTTGATGAGATGTACAGTGATGCCAGAAGGCAGCTTCGAGAGGAGGCTCACCTGCGGCAGGTAGCAACACCTGGGGATGATTGACTATCCAGCAAGTGCCATTTCAGGTCTCCTTCAGCCTTTTCTACTTTGATCTGAAGTGTCAAACATACATCCTAATGCTTTCAAATTCCTTACTTTCACCCTGAATTAGTGTTTTTAAAATATTTTATTTGAGAGAGAGAGAGAGAGAGGAAGAGACAGAGAGAAAGAGAGAATGAGCACACCAGGGCCTCCAGCCACATGCGCCCCTTGTGCATCTGGCTTACTTGGGTCCTGGGGGATCAAACCCGGGTCCTTAGGCTTTGCAGGCAAATGCCTTAACCACTCAGCCATTTCCCTAGCCCCTTATTAGTGTTTTTTTTAAATTTATTTATTTATAGCCGGGCGTAGTGGCACACGCCTTTAATCCCAGCACTTGGGAGGCAGAGGTAGGAGGATCACTGAGAGTTCGAGGCCACCCTGAGACTACATAGTGAATTCCAGGTCAGCCTGAGCTAGAGCGAGACCCTGCCTCAAAAAAAAAAACAAAACAAAAAACAAAACAAAATTTATTTATTTTTATTTGAGACAGAGAGAATAAAGGCGTGTGCCATCACGCCTGGCACAGCCAGCAATGTTTGTAAGCAAATGACTTTAACCATGAGCCATCTCCACAGCCACTGGTTTTTTTTTGTTTTGTTTTGTTTAGTTTTTTTGTAGTCTCAGGGTGCCCTCGAACTCACAGCATCCTCCTATCTCTGCCTCCCGAGTGCACACCATGCCTTCCCGGCTACTTTTTTTTTTTTTTTTTTTTTTTTTTTTTTTTTTTTTGAGAGCGATAGACAGAGAGAGAAAGGGGCAAATAGATAGAGAATGGGTGCATCAGGGCCTCACAACCACTGCAAACGAACTTCACATGCATGTGTCCCCTTGTGCAACCTGGGGAATTGAGCCTCGAATAGAGGTCCTTAGGCTTGACAGGCAAGCACTTAACCACTAAGCCGTCTCTCCAGCCCTGTTTTTTTTTTTTTTTTTTAAGATATTTTATTTATTTGAGAGAGAGGAAGAGGCAGAGAGAAAGAGAGAATGGGCCACCATGGCCTCCAGCCACTGCAAATGAACTCCAGACACACGTGCTCCCTGTGCATCTGGTCTACGTGGGTCCTGGGGAATTGAACTGGAGTCCTTAGGCTTTGCAGGCAAACGTCTTTACTGCTAAGCCATTTCCCTAGCCCCCTGGTTTTTACTTTTTGAAATGGGGTCTCATTTTGTAGCCCAAGCTGGCCTTGGACTCACTGTGAAGTTCCAAAGTAGCCATGAACTTGAAGTAGACTTCTTGCCTCAGCCTCCTCAGTACTGACATTACAGAGGTGAGCCACCACAGCCACACCTGATTCTTTTTTTTTCTAATTATTTAATTTTTATTTATTTATTTCTTTGAGAGAGAGAGAGAGAGACACCATGGGTGTGTCAGGGCCTCTAGCCACTGCAAACAAACTCCAGACACATGCAGCACCTTGTGCATCTGGCTTATATAGGTCCTGGGGAATTGAACCTGGGTCCTTTGGCTTTGCAGGGAAGCACCTTAACCACTGAGCCATTGCTCCAGCCCTACACTTGATTCTTCTTTTTCTTTTTTTGGTTTTTCGAGGTAGGGTCTCGCTGTAGCTCAGGCTGACCTGGAATTCACTATGGAGTCTCAGGGTGGCCTCGAACTCACAGCAATCCTCCTACCTCTGACTCCCGAGTGCTGCGATTAAAGGCGTGCGCCACCACGCCCGGCACCACACTTGGTTCTTGAGTGGACTTAAAAATCAGTAGCTGAGCCGGGCGTGGTGGCGCACGCCTTTAATCCCAGCACTTGAGAGGCAGAGGTAAGAGGATTGCCATGAGTTCGAGGCCACCCTGAGATGACATAGTGAATTCCAGGTCAGCCTGAACTAGAGTGAGACCCTACCTCGAAAAACCAAAAAACAAACAAACAAACAAAAATCAGTAGCTGAGAGGTACGGTTTCCCCACCTAACGATCACGTATCTGACGTAGATATGCCGAAGGGCACATAAATTGACAGCACTTTGACATTGCAGGATGTGGAGAATGAGCTGTCAGTACAAGTCAGTATGAAACATGAGCTTGAGCTCGCCATGAAGTTGCTGGAGAAGGACATCCATGAGAAGCAGGACACTCTGATAGGCCTTCGGCAGCAGCTGGAGGAAGTGAAAGCCATTAACATTGAGATGTACCAGAAGTTGCAGGTAATGTTCTTAAGTTCTTTTCATTGCAAGGAATTGAACCCAGGAGGGCCACATGCATGCTAGACAAATTTACCATTGAGCTGTTACACCCCAGTTCAGTTTCTGTTTCTTCTTTTATATATTTATTTATTTGAGAGAGCGAGAGAGGGAAAGAGGCAGACAGACACAGAGAGAGAGAGAATGAGCCTCCAGACACTGCAAATGAACTCCAGATGCATGCACCACCTTGTGCGTCTGGCTTACGTGGGTCCTGGGGAATCGAACATAGGTCCTTTGGCTTTGCAGGCAAATGCCTTAACTGCTAAACCATCTCTCCAGCCCTTTTTTAAATTTTTTAAAAATATATGTTTGGAGCCGGGTGTGGTGGCGCATGCCTTTAATCCCAGCACTCAGGAGGCAGAGGTAGGAGGATCGCTGTGAGTTCAAGGCCATCCTGAGACTACAGAGTGAATTCCAGGTCAGCCTGGGCTAGAATGAGACCCTACCTTGAAAAAACCAAAATAAATTATATATATATTTGGGGCTGAGAGATGGCTTAGCGGTTAAGGCACTTGCCTGCAAAGCCTAAGGACCCAGATTCAACTCCCCAGAACCCATGTAAGCCAGATGCACGTGGTACATGTGACTGGAATTTATTTGCAGTGGCTGGAGGCCTTGGCATGCCCACTTTCTCTCTGTCTCTAATAAAGAAATAAAAAAAATATTTACAAGGGCTGGAGAGATTGCTTAGTGGTTAAGGCACTTGACTGCAAAGCCAAAGGACCCAGGTTCAATTCCCCAGGACCCATATAAGCCAGATGCAGAAGGGAGCACATGCGTCTGGAGTTCGTTTGTAGTGGCTGGAGGAGGCTCTGGAGTGCCCATTCTTTCTCTCTCTCTGCCTATTTCTGTCTCTCTGAAATAGATAAATAAAAGTAAAATATTTTTTAAAATTATTTACAAAATGAAAACAGAAAAAATAATATTTATTTGACAGTATGCACAAGACAGAGGTAGAGAGAGAAGGGGTGCACCAGGGCCTCTTACCTCTGCAAGCAAACTCCAGATACATACACCACTTCATGCATCTGGCTTTACTTGGGTACTGGGGAATTGAACCTGAGTTGGCAGGCATTGCATGTAAGTGCCTTTAACTGCTGAGCCATCTCCCTAGTCCTTTTTTTTTTTTTTTTTTTTTTGGTTTTTTAAGGTAGGGTCACTCTAGCCCAGGCTCACCTGGAATTCACTATGTAGTCTCAGGGTGGCCTCGAACTCACAGTGGTCCTCCTACCTCTGCCTCCCGAGTGCTGGAATTAAAGGTGTGCACCACCACGCCTGGCTAGGTTTTCTTTTTGAAACAGTCTGCATTACTCTTCTTGTGACAGAGCAGCTGGAAAAGCACCTTTAAGGAAAGAAGCTGTGCTTTGGCTCACAGTTTGAGGGCACAGCCTGTCTTAGAGGAGGATGGCTTAGCAGTTAAGCGCTTGCCTGTGAAGTCTAAGGACCCCGGTTCGAGGCCCCAGGACCCACGTAAGCCAGGTGCACAAGGGGGTGCATGCATCGGAGTTCATTTGCAGTGGCTGGAGGCCCTGGCGTGCCCATTCTCTCTGTCTCTCTCTCTCTGCCTTTCTCTGTCTGTTGCTCTCAAATAAATTTAAAGAGAGAGAGAGAGAGAGAGAGAGAGATGGCTTAGTGGTTAAGGCGCTTGCCTCTGAAGCCAAAATACCTAGGTTTGACTCCACAGTCCCCACATAAGCCAGATGCACATAGCGCATGTGTCTGGAGTTTGCAATGGCTAGAGGCCCTGGCATGTCCATTCTCTATCTCTAATAAATAAATAAAAATAAAATATTAAACAAAAGAAGTTAGCTGGGTGTGGTGGCACACACCTTTAATCCCAGTGCTCAGAAAGCAGAGGTAGGAGGATTATAGGGAGTTCAAGGCTACCCTGAGACTACCGAGTGAATTCCAGGTCAGCCTGAGCTGGGCTAGAGTGAGACCCTACCTCAAAAAAAAAAAAAGAAAGGATCTTGGAGAGGTGAGTTGTTGTGGTGGTTTGATTCAGGTGTCTCCTATAAACTTAGGTGTCCTGAATGCTAGGTTCCCAGCTGATGGAGATTTGGGAATTAACACCTCTTGGAGGGAGTATATTGTTGGGGGAGGCTTATGGGTGTTATAGCGAGTTTCCCCATGTTTGGCACACACTCTTGTTCCTGTTGTCCACCTTATGTGGGCCAGGAGGTGATGTCCACCCTCTGCTCATGCCATCATTTTCCCACAAGCTGCTCTTGGTTGGGTGATTTCTACCAGCAATGCGAACTTGACTGCAACAGTTGTCATGAGGTCTCTGAAAGTAAGCTCATTATAAAAGGGCAAGTTTGGCTCCCCCCGCCTTTTAATGATTGATTTTTTTCGAGGTAGGCTGTCACTCTAGCCCAGGCTGACCTGGAACTTAGTCTGTAGTCCCAGGCTGGCATCAAACTCACAGCAATCTTCTTACCTTTGCCTCCAGAGTGTTGGGATTAAAGGTGTGCATCACCGTGCCTGGCTGGCTATTTGAGTGACAGGAGGCGCCCTGGGGCCTCTAGCCACTACAAACAAACTCCATTGCATGCACCACCATGTGCATCTGGCTTACGTGGGTACTAAGGAATCAAACCTGGGTCCTTAGGCTTCACATGCAAGTGCCTTAACTACTAAGGCATAAACCCAGCCTCTGTTTTCTTTTTTCTTTTTTTTTTTTAAGCAAGCAAGATGCTTTTTTAAAATTTTTTGTTGTTGTTATTTTTATTTATTTATTTGAGAGAGAGAGATAGAGGAATGAGTGCACCAGGACCTCCTGCTGCTGCAGAGGAACTCCAGATGCATGCTGACTTTACCTGAGTACTAGGGAATCTAACTCAGGTTGTAAGGTTTTGCAGGCAAGAGCGTAAACCTCTGAGCCATCTCTCCAGCCCTTGTTTTGTTTTTTAATCTTCCCTGAGTGCTGGGATTAAAGGCCTGAGCTACAATACCTGGCTCCCAGTTTGTTTTGTTTCTTTTTTTTTTCCGTGTAGGGTCTCCCTCTAGCCCAGGCTGACCTGGAAGTCACTCTGTAGTCTCAGGGTGTCCTTGAACTCACAATGATCTTCCTACCTCTGTCTGCCAAGCGCTGGCAGTAAAGGCGTGCCCCACCACACCTGGTTGGCTTCCTTTTTTTTGATGTTCTTTCTCTCTCAACAGGATCTGGCTAGCCTCGGCTGACCTCAAACTCAAACGTTGAACTCACGATCCTCCTGCCTCTACCTCTTGAGGGTGAGATTACAAACATGTGTCACCCAGTTGGCCTAACATTCAGGTTTGATGAAAATCAAATCAAGGTGGGTGTGGTGGCGCACGCCTTTAATCCCAGCACTTGGGAGGCAGAGGTAGGAGGACAACCATGAGTTCGATGCCACTCTGAGGCTACATAGTGAATTCCAGGTCAGGCTGAGCTGGGCTAGAGTGAGACCCTACCTTGGAAAACAAAAGAAAAACAAAACAAAAATCAAACCACCATACTTGTGTGTTTTTATAAATAGGGCTCAGAAGATGGCTTGAAAGAAAAAAACGAAATAATTGCCCGACTAGAAGAAAAGACCAATAAAATTACGACAGCCATGAGGCAGCTAGAGCAAAGGTGAGTATTTCCATAGTTGTCTGTCTTCCCCTCCTCCTCTGCTCAGCTCTGATACCTGCCACAGAGACCATTAAGAAGGCTAAATTAGGGCCTTGTTTTCCTTTGAAACTGAACCAGGTTTTGCCTCTTTGGACTGTTGCATGGAATCAAGTTGCTTTATCTCAGGCTGTTTTCAAGTTGCCCTCTTGTAGATAGTTTTTAAAGGCCTAATACCTGTAATTTCATGTGGTTCAATCTATAACAAAAGCAAACACAAATAAAGCCTGGAGTAACCCTAACACTGGACAGGCCCCACGCGGATTAGCCCGGGGTGACTTCCATGATTGCCACAGTCCCTCCACTCACCAACTCTCCCTGGGAAGCCCTGTTGTGAGCCGCAGGGCATTGGTTGCTGTGAGCTATGACCCTCAGCCTAACCCAAGATAGGAGCTTGTTTAAGTTAAATTGCTTTATATTGGCATTTTTCACTTCTACTGTTGGAAAATGTAATGTACCTCCATTACCCTGTCATGTTGATGTCAACATATGTCTTGTCATTGCTTTCTTTGAATCGACTTATGAGAAACATAACTAGTACTGCTTTATTGACATGAATATTCTTTTATTGACATCCTCTTTCTTCTTTTTTCTTTTCTTTTGTTTTCTTTATCCCCATTTTTACATTTTGGACATCTTTATTACCTTCTTCTGTCTTTGATTTCTGTCCATTCCATTATGAAGTGACAATGATTTGTTAACTCAGACGAGGACGATTGCAATGTCACTGGTGAAAAGCGCCAGCAGCGACACTCAGGACCAGTACAAGCTGGTCAAAGACATATCTTTCTGAAAACCACCCAGGCCGCGAGAACCCATAACTCTAGAGTTCATTCCTGCAGTATTGTAAAGGGCAGTAGGGACCCTGCACATTTCGTAGGCAGCTGCGGTGGTGCCCTGCCGTGCGGCAGCGCAGGTGCCCTTGGCTTCCCCCAAACACATTCCTCAGCCTCACGCGCCAGGGCTGACTTGAGTATCAACTATGAAGAGGTCAGGATTTTCAAGTGCAGTTTTATCTTTTTAGCCACTTTTTGATAGAAAACATAAAAGTTGTTTACAAAAGAATTAACTTTTGGTTTCCATGTATTGGCACAGATATTTTCCCCCACCCGCCCACTCTTTGCCTAATGGCTCCCTTACTGAATTTTTTAAACTATGTTTTCAAAAGTACCTTCTACCCTGGATGACCCGTGCTGTAACAGCGGTCTGCCCCTTCGATAGCACAAGTGCGAGGCCTACCTCACTCTCAGCCCATTCTGTACGCCCCCCGCCGCCTTAATGTTCGAGTTCAGACGTAGCTGAGGGTCACATAAATGTTGTGCTCCTTTCCCTGGAAGCAGCTTTTCACTCTGATGTACGTGGCCGCTGCCCTGCCTGCTAGTTGCAGTTTAAATTATGAAGAGGCTTTTTTTTTTTTTTTTTTTTTTTTTTTTTGGTTACCTGAGTAGAATTTTCTCTTGTGATTCCTTACAAAGAGTTAATGTCCCTTGAATCTTTGGGAATACTTTCTTATTAAAATACTAAAAATAAGCCTCAGAAATTTTGATGGCAAAAGGAGGCAGGGAGTAGAGCCTAGAGCAAAGCAATGACTTACAAATAAAAACAGGAAAATGCAAATCACAATGTTTGAAGCTAATTTTTAATATTCAGTGGTGAGGAATAATCTTTGAAGCCGGGCGTGGTGGCGCACGCCTTTAATCCCAGCACTTGGGGGCCAGAGGTAGGAGGATCGCCATGAGTTCAAGGCCAGCCTGAAACTACATAGTGAATTCCAGGTCAGCCTGGGCTAGAGTGAGACTCTACCTCGAAAAACAAACAAAAAAGTGATAATCTCTAGAGGATGAGCCAACTAGCACTAAATTTTTTGACTCTTAATATGAATATATATACACACACATATATATACATATACATATATATACACACACATATATATATACATATATACACACACACAAAAATCTTTGGCATAATTTAGCAATTGCATAAAGACCTGCAGGAAGGACTATGGTACTATGTTACTGCTCGGAGTCGTCAGAGCTCCTTGCGCTTGGCCTTGTAGCACACTTGATTCCTGGCACACGCATCCGAGCTGACGTAACGGGCGGTTTCCTCGCCTGCCGTCCCCCAGGCCTGGGCTTCGCCCGGTTCTGGAAGCAGCACTGACAGACCTGCTGGGCTTTGAAACCTGGCTCATTCCGCTCTAGACAAGTGGTAAACAAAGGCTGTATTGCTTTGCACTGTTAATTATGAAAAATAAATAAACCAAATTTGAAGATAGTTTCTGGGCATTATTATATGCTGTATTGAAAAAAAAATCACAACAATTTCTAGACATTGTGTGGCTCTTTCATGTTTGAGTTTGTGAGTTTTCCCCCAAACTTTATTTTCATTTAGAAATGTTTCTATTTCCCCATTTTTCTTTTATTTGTCCTCTTCACCTTTTACACCCTAGTTCTAGCCTCAGTTTTACCCACAGTCGATTTGAATTACACCAGATTGCAGCGAGCGGAGAAGGCACAAGTGGAGGCTGAAGACGAGGAGGAGAAACACCTCCAGGCGTGTCTCAGCGAGTCTGACGGGCTGCAGAGGCAAATCGCTCAGAAGGAGAAGCAGCTGTGAGTAATTTGCTCCTATAAACAAATACTTTATATTTGTATTGTCATGATTTCCTCACACCCACCCCCGTTTTAATTTGCTCCAAACGGTAGCATACCAAAGTGTTTTATCTCATGGTGCCAGGACGAATGTTCATTTTAGTAATCAGGAACAGAGCTCGCTTTGGCAGCGCACACACTACGATTGGAATGACACAGAGATTAGCATGGCCTCTGCACAAAAACACACACAAATTCATGAAGCGCTCCACATTTTTAATCTGTCACAGAATGTTGAGACACATTAAAACAAAGCTTAATAAGAAAAATGAATAATAAATATCAAGAACAGTTTGGCTGTGGATGCAACTCGTGTTAGAATGCTTGCCTAGCATGCACAAGGCCAGGTTCAACCCCCAGCAATGCGTGAACTGGGCGTGGTGCAGAACTGTCTTCTCCAGAGGTGGAGGCAGGTTCAGAAATCCAAGGTCATCCTTGGCTCCATTGTGAGTTGGACAGATCAGCCTGGGCTGCGTGAGCCCATCTCAAAACATGCTTCTTGATTGTAGTGCTTGTCTGCCCCACATTGAGCAATAGGAGTGCTCATGAGGGAGGGAGGGGAATTTGAGAGAAAGCGGAAGGGGTGATCGGTGGTGGAGGAAGGGAGGAGACAGAGGGCAAGAGGATGTGCTGAGGAGGGTGAAGCAGAGCAAAGTGTAACGATGTACTGTGCACTAACGTGCCACGATGGCTGACTTCACTTTGCATGTTCCAGATCAACCCCCCCCCAGAAAATTACTGGAAAGAAGGCTGGGGATGGAGCTCAGTGGTAGAGGGCTAACCGGGCATCATGCAGGAGACCCTGGGCTCAGTGCTTTGGACAGTGAACAAATAAATAACGAGTAAAAAGCAAGCTGGTTGGGGTAGCACATACCTATAGTCCAGACACCTCAGGAGTTGCACATCATCTTTGGCTACCTAGGAAGTTGGAGGCTATCCTGGGCTACATGAGACCCTGTTTAACAAAACTAAGTAAGAGTCTATTCATGTTAGTTGAAAGGTGAAAGAAAGGAAGGAAGGAAAAAATGGAGGGCTGGAGAGGTGGCTCAGCAGATAAAGTGCTTGCTTGTAAAGCCGGACAGCCTGGGTTTGATGCTCCAGTACCCACGTAAAGTGAGATGCACAAAGTGACGCCTGTATCTGGAATTAATATGCAGTGGCTTGAGGCCCAAGCATGCCCATATTTTCTCTTTCTCTCTTTGCAAATAAATGAAAGTTTTATATATGTCATTTAAAAAAAGAAAAAAGAATGAGAGGCAGAGGTAGGATTGCCATGGGTTCAAGGCCACCCTGAGACTACATGGTGAATTCCAGGTCAGCCTGGCTAGAGCAGGACCATATCTCAAACAAAACAAAAAAAAAAAAAACAGGAAAATGGGAGCTGGACATGGGGGTACACTCCTTTAATCCCAGCACTTGGTAGGCAGAGGTAGGAGGATCGCCATGAGTTCAGGGCCACCCTGAGACTACATAGTGAATTCCAGGTCAGCCTGAGCTAGAGCAAGACCCTACCTTGAAAACCAAAAAAAAAAAAAAAAAAAAAAAAAAAAACCAAGAAAGAAAAGAAAGATGGAAAGATGGATCTCAAGAAATGCTAGAGGTGGGCTGGAGAGTTCTCAGTGGTTAAGCTGCTTGCTTGCCTGCAGTACCTAAGAACCTGGGTTCATTTCCCCAGTTCTGATGTAGAGCCAGAAGCACAAAGTGGCACATGCATCTGGAATCTGGAGTTCATCTGCTAGAGGCCCTGGCAGGCCCATTCTCTTTCTTTTTTAATTTTTTTTGTTCATGTTTATTTATTTATTTGAGAGTGACAGAGACAGAAAGAGGCAGATAGAGGGAGAGAGAGAATGGGCGCACCAGGACTTCCAGCCACTGCAAACGAACTCCAGACGCGTGCGCCCCCTTGTGCATCTGGCTAACGTAGGTCCTGGAGAATCGAGCCTTGAACTGGGGTCCTTAGGCTTCACAGGCAAGCGCTTAACCACTAAGCCATCTCCCCAGCCCCATTCTCTTTCTCTTTACCTGCCCCTCTCAAATAAATAGAGTGGAAGGTAACAAAGCAGATGCTTGTGTCACAGAGCACAATCAGGTGAGAAGCAGCACTGAGTTTGTGTATTTGTCGTTCAAGGGTACAACTGGAGACTGATTTGAAGATCGAGAAGGAATGGAGGCAGACTTTGCAGGAAGATCTTCAGAAGGAGAAAGATGCCTTATCTCATCTTAGAAACGAGTCCCAACAAGTCATTAGTCTTAAAAAAGTAAATAGTGGGTTTTTTCATTTGTTTGGTTTTTAGTTTTTGGTTTTTCAAGGTAGAGTCTCACTCTAGCCAAGGCTGACCTGGAATTCACTATGTAGTCTCAGACTGGCCTTGAACTCATGGTGCTCCTCCTACCTCTGCCTCCCGAGTGCTGGGATTAAAAGCATGAGCCACCGTGCCTGGCAATAGTGGCAAAATTTAAATATTATATCTTGACATATTTTTTAATGCTATTTAGCTAAGAATAGCTCTTAAAATTTGTTTTTTAAGTTTATTTATTTATTTGAGAAAGAGAGAAAGAGAACCAGCAAACTAGGGCCTCTAGCCACTGCAAATGGATTCCAGATGCATGCGCCATCTGTGCATCTGTCTTATGTGGGTCCTGGGGAATCGAACCTGGGTCCTTGGTCTTCACAGGCAAGAACCTTAACTGCTAAGCCATCTCTATAGCCCTGGTTCCCCCCTCTCCCCGAAGTAACAGCATCTTATTCTATCCCAGGTGGACCTGACACTCACTCTGTAGTCCCAGGCTGTCCTTGAACTTACATTGGTACTCCTACCTCTGCCTCCCTAGTGCTGGTATTATTTGTGAGAGAGAATGGGCATGCTAGAGCCTCTTGCTGCTGCAAACTCATTCCAGATGCATGCGCCACTTTGTGCATCTGGTGTGGGTACTGGGGAATTGAACCCAGGCTGGCAAGCTTTACAAGAAAGTTTCTTTAACCACTGAAGCATCTCTCCAGCCCCAAGACTGGCTTTATACTTATAAATTCTCCCGAGTGTGGGGTTGCTGACTCAACTGCCAAAGCCTGCCAGCCGGCTCGCAGCTGGGGTGGCCAGAAACCACCTGCACAGTCGCCTCGGTGACAGGAGGAGGAGTGGCGGCTCACGCTTTTAATACCAGCATGGAGTCACAGAATGAGACTCCGCCTTGAAAAACACAAAATGGAACTAAGCTAAGGATATTTATACAGTGTGGTTTCTTGTGTCTCTTTTTAAATTGCATTTTCTGTCTTTTTGTTTGAAGGAATTTCTTAGTCTCCAAGATGAAAACCAGCAGCTGAAGAAAGTCTATCACGAGCAGGAGCAAGCCCTGCAAGAACTTGGCGGCAAGCTCAGCGAGTAACTTTCTGTTTTCCCTTCAACTAAAGCACTCGTTGACTCGAAAAGATGGCAGAGAACCAGACCAAGGCAGAAGTTGTAATAGTGGGAAAAGACATGAACTATTGAAGAAAAGCAAAGCAGCCATTTTAAGACCAAAAAATAAGACTAAAGAGATTTTATTAAAATTTATGTTCAGCCAGGTGTGGTGGTGCACGCCTTTAATCTCAGCACTCGGGAGGCAGAGGTAGGAGGATGGCTGTGAGTTCAAGGCCACCCTGAGACTACATAGTGAATTCCAGGTCAGCCTGGGCCAGAGTGAGACCCTACCTCGAAAAACAAACAAAAAAGCATGTTCATTCCATTAGACTGTGACTCTGAATGTTACCAAGATGGAAAGCAAAGTCTTATTTAATTTCTTCAGTGACAGAATTCAACTTATTTTTTGCCAGGGCAACAAGTTGAGTTTTGGAAATGTCCAGAGAGCTTTCAGACTCTTTGGAGACAGAGCCAGCATTGTGGGAAATAGAGATAAGGTTTATCATGCCTTTTGGAGTAAAGGCTTAAGATGTGATCTTACTGAAATAAAGTATCACTGGGGCTCTGGGTGGAGCATGCTTGTCATCTCAGCACTTGGAGGGGGAGGCAGGAGGATCGTGAGTTCAAGGTCATCCTCAGCTGCATAGTATGTTCAAGGCCAGCCTATATATAGCACATGAGACCCTGTCTCACTAAAAAAATAAATAAATAAAGCCAGGCATAGTGGCACACACCTTTAATCCCAGCACTTGAGAGGCATATGTAGGAGGATTGCTGTGAATTCTGAGGCGAGCCTGGGCTACACAGTAAGTTTTAGGCCAGCCTGGACTATAGTGAGACCCTGTCTCAAAACAAAAGAAAGTTGTGTAAATCTGAAATACTCATTTTTGCTTTAGGACGTTTAGAAAATGGAGAAAAATATAAAATATCATAGAAGTGGGAGAAGATTGTTAAGTTACAGTTATATTCTGTATAAAAACAGTACCTATGAGTCATGTGTTTGAGTCATCTGTATTTAAATGTATACTAAAATTTGGACCTGCTTTTAATGTTTTAGGTCCAAACTTAAAATAGAAGATATAAAAGAAGCTAACAAAGCATTACAGGTAAGCAAACGTTTGCTTTGACTGGAAAGCGTAAGTATCTGTGAACATCTCCAAAGGTACGGCTGTGTCAATGTATAGTCACAGGTGTGGACCGCTGTGCCCAGCTTCCTCCTAATGCCAGTGTTGGACTAATGTTTTAAACCTCCTCCCCTTCCCAAACAGCTCCTTTCCTATTCTCTGTCTTTTTAATTTAAAATGTTTTATTTTCTTGTTAGGAGAGAGAATGGGCACACCCAGGGTCTCCAGCCACTGCAAACAAACTCCAGATGCTTGCGCCACCTTGTGCATCTGGCTTATGTGGGTCCTGGGGTATCATAACCCAGTCCTTAGGCTTTTGCAGGCAGATGCCTTAAGTCCTGAGCCATTTTTCCAGCCCCTCTGTTTTTTTTTCAACCCTTCTCCATCATTCGTAATGGAATGTTGATGGACCCAAAATTGTGCAGGTCACAGGACTTTTTATTTAATCTCTTTTTTGTTTGTTTGTTTGTTTTTCAAGGTAGGGTGTCACTCTAGCTCAGGCTGACTTGGAATTCACTATGTAGTCTCAGGGTGGCCTTGAACTCAATATGATCCTCCTACCTCTACCTCCCGGGTGCTGGGATTAAAGGTGTGTGCTTTATTTAATCTTTTTTGTTGTTGTTTGTTTTTTCAAGGCAGGGTCTCACTGATCAATATTTTTTTAATATTTGAGAAGGAGGCAGAGTGAGTATGGGCGCACCAGGGCCGCCTGCTGCTACAAGTCAATTCCAGATATAGTCATGCCACTTAGTGTTTCCACCCTTACCCAGGTCATAGGGCATGTAAAGGACGCTTATTTCTGATTTGTCACTCATCTATTCCTTCTAAAATATTCTAAATATTAATTCTAAATATAAATATTCTAAAATATTGGGCAAAAAGCTTTGCCTTGCTTAATTGTGTGTGTGTGTGTGTGTGTGTGTGTGTGTGTGTGTGTGTTTGTGGACGTGCATGTGTGTCAGCACCACTATCTCTTGTAACGAAACAAACACCAGGTGTGTATGCTACTTTTTGTGTCCAGCTTTATGTGGATGGCTGGGGATGTGAACTCAGTCTGGCAAGCAAGTACCTTTAAACTGCTGCATCTTTCTAGCCTTTTACTGTCCTTTTTGGGTTTTCAAGGTTGGGTCACACTCTAGCCAGGTAATATTAGGCTGGCCTCAAACTCACAGCATTCCTCCTATCTCTGCCTCCCAATTGCTGATTAAAGATGTGAGCCACGAAGCCATCTACTTTTTTTTTTTTTTTTTTCAAGGTAGGGTTTCACCCTAGCTCAGGCTGACCTGAAATTCACTCTGTAGTCTCAGGGTGGCCCTAAACTCACAGCGATTCTCTTACCTCTGCCTCCTGAGTGCTGGGATTAAAGGTGTGTGCCACCATGCCTGGCTCTTTTTTTTTTTTTTTTTTTTTTAATGAGAGACACAGAGAGAATTGGCACAGCAGGGCCTCTGGCCACTGCAGTCAACTCCAGATGCATGCACCACCTTGTGCATATGCACCACCTTGTACGTCTGGCTTACATGAATTCTGGGAAGTTGAACCTGGGTTCTTAGACTTCACAGGCAGGTGTCTTAACCGCTAAGCCATCTCTTCAGCCCTGACCTTCAAAAAACATATTTGGGGGGCTGGAGAGATGGCTTAGCAGTTAAGGTATTTGCTTGCAAAGCCAAAGGATCCCAGTTCGATTCTCCAGGACCCACGTAAGCCAGATGCATAAGGGGGCACATGTACTTGGAGTTTGTTTGCAATGGCTGGAGGGCCTGACATGCCCATTCTCTCTCTCAAATAAATAAATAAAATTTAAAATATATATATTGAAAAAAATATACTTAGGGGATGGAGAGATGGCTCAGCAGTTAAAGCTCTTGCCTGTGAAGCCTAAGGATCCTGGTTCAAGGCTCAATTCCCCAGTACCCATGTAAGCCAGATGCACAAGGTGGCACATGCATCTATCTGGAGTTTGTTTGCAGTGGCTGGAGGCCCTGATGTGTCCATTCTCACTCTCTCTCTGCCTCTTTCTGTCTGTTGCTCTCAAATAAATATAAAAAATACATATATAAAGCTGGGCATGGTGGTACATACCTTTAATCCCAGCACTAGGGAGGCAAAGGTAGGAGGATCGCTGTGAGTTCGAGGCCACATATATATATATTTGAAAGAAGCAGACAGAAAATGGGTGTGCCAGGGCCTCCAGTTACTGCAAAGGAAATCCAGATTCATGTTCCACCTTATGCATCCACCTTGCATGGGTCCTGGGGAATCAAACCTGGGTCCCTTGGCTTTGTAGGCAAGTGCCTTAACTGCTAGCCATCTCTCCAGCCCTCCACTGTCCTTTTTATGGTCTATTTTAAAGAATGTTCCATGTGCTGCTGAAAAGAATGTATCTGCAGCATTTAATGAAATGTACTGTATATATCTGTTAGGTCCATTTCTTCTATGACCTCATTTAATCCAGATGCCTCTCTGTTTATTTTTTGCCAGGATGACCTGTCAATTGATGAGAATGGGGTGTTGAAGTCATCCACAACTGTGTTTGGTATTCTGTGACCTTAGTTCTAATAGCGTTTGTTTGATGAAGTTGGGAGCCCCCATGTTAGGGTCATATATGTTTAGTATTGTAATGTCCTCCTGTTGGAGTGTGCCTTTAATCAATATAAAGTGACCTTCCTTATCTTTCCTAACTAATGTTGGACTGAAGTCTACCTTGTCAGATATTAGGATAGCAACCCCTGCTTGTTTTCTAGGCCCATTTGCTTGAAACAACATTTTCCAACCTTTCACCCCAAGATAATGTCCATCCTTTGTAGAAAAGTGAGTTTCTTGGAGGTAACAAATTGAAGGATCCTGCTTTTTTTGGTTGGGGTATTGAGGCCGTTGATATTAAGAGATACTATTGAAAGGTGTGTATTTATTTTTGCCATTTTTTTTTGTAGTTCTTTCAGTTTTACCTTTGCTATCTTGTGTTAACTAGTATTTGAGTATTGTTTGTTTTTTCCAGGTTCCTTATATGTGTGCTTTTCTTTCTCTTCAGCATGGAGGATTCTTTCAAGTATTTTCTGTAGAGCTGGTTTTGTCTTCAAATATTCCTTTAGCCTGCTTTTGTTGTGGAATGTCCTTATTTCTCCATCTATTTGAGTGGATAGCTTTGCAGGATAAAGTAACCTTGGTTGACAGTTGTTATCTTTCAGAACTTGGAAAACATCACTCCAAGCCCTTCTGGCTTTTAAAGTTTGTGTTGAATAATCTGCTGTGATCCTGATGGGCTTGCCTTTGTAGATAACTTGATTTTTCTCTCTAACTGATTTCAACATTTTTCTTTGGTTTGTATGTTTGGTAATTTAATTATAATATGGCACGGAGAGGTTCTTTCCAGGTTTCGTCTGGTTGGTGCTCTAAAGGATTCCTGTATCTGCATTGGCACCTCTTTCCCAATTTAGGGGAAGTTTTCTTCTATGATTTTGTTGAAGATGCCTACTATGCCTTTGGAGTGAAATTCTTCTCCTTCTAATATACCCTGAATTCTTATTTGATCTTTTCATAGTGTCCTGAATATTTTGAAATTCTCATTCATACTTTCCTATTAGTTTGTCTTTCTCTTTGTTGGACTGTATTAGATCTGCCACCTGGTCTTCTTGTTTAGATATTCTGTCCTCTCCTTCATCCATTCTACTGGTGAGATTTTCTACAGCGTTTTTTATTTCATTAACTGTGTTCTTCATTGCTAGTAATTCTGACTGGTTTTTCATTATTATTTCTGTTTCCTTATTTATGTCTTGTATTGACCTCTTTATTAAATTGGTGTCCTGTGTCTTCTTTGATTCCTTTGATTTCCTCTTTGACCATATTTATAATCATTCTTTTGAAATCTTTCTCAGGCATTTCCTCTAACTCGTTCTCACTGGAGGTCATTTCTGATGCATTAATACTTTTTGGTGGATTTATATTGTCTTGATTTGTGGTGTTTCTTGTGTTATAATGTATACATTTTTGCATCTTGGATTAATTTAATGCTTGGATTTTCCAGTATTATTAGATGTATCAGTCAATCTGATGTTATATATCTTCAGGGTAGGAGCTTAAGGTGCTAGGTGTGGCTCTCAAGACTCTCAGAGTATCTATAAAAGTGACCCTAGGTGCTGGGTTTGCCTGCTATGAGAGTTTTCAAGTAGGCTGAGTGGAACCAAATACAGGCAAATTCTAAAATTTAACTAAACAATGTACACATTCATTGAAAAACAGCACAGAGTATTTATGCAAAAGTAGGTATTATGACAACCAGATCCTCTAACAAAGTCACTGTCCCTTAGGGTGTGTGGTGCCCCATACCCTTAATCCTGTCAACAAGGAGGTTAAGATTTCTGGTCTGTTGAGGGTTCCAAGTCAGTTTATGACCAAGTGAGACCCTTCTCTAATGTACAGCAGAAGAGGAAGCAAAGCCACTATAAATCAAGAAGCAACAAATAACAAGCCCAAAATTTAGCTTATTTAAGAATGGCAAATCTTGCCGGGCATGGTGGCACACGCCTTTAATCCCAGCACTCGGGAGGCAGAGGTAGGAGGATTGCCATGAGTTCGAGGCCACCCTGAAACTCCATAGTGAATTCCAGGTCAGCCTGGGCTAGAGCGAGACCCTACCTCAAGAAAAAAGAAAAAAAAAAAAAAAAAAGAATGGCAAATCTGACCATCCATTAGAGTTAACATATAATTTATCCTGATATGGAAGGTACAATTAGCACTTCTGGTTCAGATCTATATACCAGGTTTATTTGGCGGGTGCTGACCTGGTGCAATCCGTTACCTTTTGGGATGATTTTGGTCTCAGTTATGCTGCGCTCCTGCTTGGGTCCCTCTTTGTTGCGCTGTGGGCTCAGGTAGGCTGGCTGGGTCATTGGACCACTGCTCTGATCGCCGGTGCTGTGATCTCCCTTCCCCAGGTCCTCCATTGTTCACTGCCGTTCTCCCTTCACGTTTCTTGGGTTTGCAGAGAGCTCCGGTGTGAGTGGAAAATCCCCTCACCTGGCTTTTTCTGCGCCTCAAGTGAGCCTGGCGGCTGTGGCCCCTCGGACCTGGTGCCCCCGCTGCTGGAGCCACTTCTGCCTGCCTGTGTGGGCTGTGGATCTCTCCTACTTCTCTGCTGCTATTTTAATTTCTTATACACCTCACTTTTTAGTAGAAGAGTATATTTTGCTGTTTTTTTTTTTTTTTGTTTTTTGTTTTTTTGGCTTTTTCTCCCCTAGGCTGTATTGGCGTGGTTCCTACGCCACCATCTTAATGGGAACCCACTGTTGTGTCTAATGTTATCTATTTGAACACTGATACCATTTTCCTACTAGGGACTGGTTTGGCTGAAAGACAAAGAGGCAACACACTGTAAGCTCTGTGAAAAGGAATTCTCACTCTCCAAGAGAAAGGTAAGGGGGGTAGAAACCAAGCCTGAAAATATTATTCAAAATGGCTTCTCATTGTTTTTTTTTCCCCTGGTTTTTCCACTGAATAGCACCACTGTAGAAACTGTGGGGAAATTTTCTGCAATGCCTGCTCTGACAACGAGCTGCCCTTGCCTTCTTCACCCAAGCCAGTGCGAGTCTGTGATTCCTGTCACGCAATGCTCATCCAGAGATGTTCATCAAACTTGCCCTAGACTCCAGACCCAAATCCGCGTTTCAGTGACCTGCAGTGGAGGCAATGGCCACATGTACAAGGCATCCAGACAGCTCTTCCGTCAGTATCAGTACATCTTCTACGCATCCAACTCATTCATGGAAAGGATAAGTCATATAATTATTTATTTGTCCTTCTGTTATCCAGAATTTTCCAAAAAGCAAGTTTTAAGTACCTTAAAGGCTAATTTTTTCTAAGGAATGTTAATCATACAACCTTTAATGTCCTTGAAAAGGCCAGTTAGCACAGCCCACACAATCTGCCTTATCCTGCACCGGCCCTCTTAACAGTACGGCTGCAGGTTGCTTCCTTCTCAGCTGTCCAGCTAATATTGGATGTGCCTGTAAATCTCCTAATGCACTTTAAAAGTTCACAATCCTCAGAGAAAAACTAGAAATGCAGTAACTTTTTAGTATTCAACATTTTTGTTTTGAGGCAAGATCTCAAAGTTGCGCAGTCTGGCCTTGAACTCATGATCCCCCATCTCAGCTTTCAAGTGCTGGGACTATAGATGTGCACCACCACATCTGACCTATAGACTACTTATTGTTTTGGTAAGGTTCTCATTTAACTGTATTTACTCTTTCCCTTTCTACAATGGAAGAGGGCAATATTTAAGTTTCCTTTTGGTCTTTCCCAAAACTTGATCACTGCTTGTCCCATCACCTCGCACACAACTGGTTAAAGGCCCACTTGCTGATTTGGTCTATTCTTATAAAGTGAGGTACATGTAACCATCCTTTTTACTTAAGTTTCTTGCAAATCTTCCTAAATGCTAAATTTTCTTTATGGGAATGAAGACAGATCCCAGTTCAAAGATGAAAACATGTAACCCTCTCCACTGAAAAAAGAAAAAAAGCATGGGATTTATGACTTGTATGATTCTAAGGAGCAAAAAATTAAGAAAAAAATTAAAATTTTGCCTTGGACATGGCAGCATCAATTTAAATTTTTTTCTATTCTCCCATAGGAACAACTTCTAGGAAGCCTCACTTTGTAGTGGTCTACCACTGCAGTATACATCCACAGGGAAATTTCCCCATTTACCATGTACCTCTGTATGTTGGGGTCTTGGGTGATGAAGATGCAGGCAGAGAATCAACAACTACTACTGCAGTTATATTGGTTGTAGCATACCTAGAATTTAATCTGTAATTAGGTCACCTCTGTATAATCATGTAAAACACCATCACCACTTGGGATCTAGCCTCTGTGTTAATGTACTTTTAAGTTTGAGCCATTCAAAAATGCCACAGGGGAAAAAAATTTTCCCATGAGCACTGTTCAGTGACTAGACATCTCTGCAGGATCTTTTCCTCATGCGAATGTATGACATTTCACATTAACTTTCTAAATTGCTTAACTCTGAAACCAGTATTTTACTTGAAACTATTTTCAGCAGAACCCATATATTTCCAGTAAGTCCCAGAAGTCAACTTCAGTTACATCTGACCATTTTTAGATGTCTTTTCTACAATACTGACAGGAAATGTCTAGATTTAAGGTGCATGTGGTAGTACCCCATAATCCCAGCACTCAAGAGGTAGGAAGATAACCACAAGTTCAGGGTCATTCCTGGTCTATGTAGTGAGTTCCAGGACAGCCTGGGCTACAAGAGACCGTTTTCTAAAATAAAATAAATAAAAAAGGTTTGGGGATAAGAGAGTTATATTCTTGAACTTTTTTGTGTTGATGTGGATAGTTTTAACATTTTTAGAATTGCTGAAAATATGTAAGCATAAATGAAAATTTTTAAAGTACTTTTTTATTACGTGCTTTGAACAAATTTTAAAATGTTGTAAGTTGGTTAGGTTCCAAAGCTGATCTCATTCTTCAAATAAGCCATAAACTTTAACACTATTTAAATTTTTTGCCTCTCAGATCTTGAGTCATCGTCATTTGTGCTTTTTCTGAGGCAGCTTTTGGCAGCAGTATTGACCAGCTCCATCTAGTTTGGGCTTAAAGAAAACTTCGGGATGAGAATGTAGCTTAGAGGTAGGCTGCTTGCATGTTGTATTAAGGCCCTGGGCTCAATCTATAGCATAGCCAAAAAACAAAACACTATGTTTTCCTGTTCATTACAAACACAATTTATTTTTATTTTGCAATTATGAATTACACTACTTTCCTTTTGAAGATGGACTTCACATGCCATTCCTTTACCTAACTAGTTATCAGTGATGCGACATGGTGCCAATGAGTAGCAAACTGTAATTCTTCTAACCTGTACTGTTTTAAAAATAAATGTGAATTTTATAAAACAATGATTTGAAAAATCCTGACTTTTTGAAGGATAACATTCATTTCTAATGTTTTGTACTTTTACTGTGTGTAAGAGGGCACACACTACATATTCTGACTTGTGCTGATGTAACTGTGTGAACACTAGCCTACTCTGCAGAGAGGCCTTGGGTTCAATCTCCAGTTTACAAACACTTAAAGAGGGAAGTTAAAACAGCCATTGCCTAGGGCCAGTGATCTCCAAAAACATAAGGTGATGAACTTTTCTTATAATAAAAACCACTCCATTGGAGTCATTTTACCTAAAATTTCTTCAGTCCACACATCATACCTTGTGTTCTCCCAATCTGACTTATCAGTCGGTAACTGACACAAAGCATTCTAGGACAACAAACTGTTATCTCCCACACTGACATTTATTACACGAATAACATTTCTAGCAAAACAAGATAACAAGTTCAATAACTGAATTCACATTGACAGGTTTTTTTGATCCATTAGCCAATTTGGAAAAGTCATTGATCAAAAGTGGTAAGATTAAATAAAGCACCTTTTCCTTGCTACATGTCATATTTTTACTAAATATTCAAAAGCTAATAGCAGATGCAGGTTTTGACCTATGACACAGGTTTTTATAATTTTCTTAAATGTAGTCATTTATACAGTTTAAAACCACATGGTCTCCTGGGAAAGAAACTGAAAATACAATTGTGAAAATTATACCTTCCACAGTAAAAACCTATGTATTTGTGCAGAAGAATTCTCATGTCGTCACAGAGAATGTCAAGACATCTTTAGAAACTTTCTGCGTTCCTTGATCAGATGCCAAGTGGATTTCATTTTTAAATCTAGAGTTAGAACTTGAACTTCCCAATACTCCACCCACCTAAATTCATAATTCATAACACAATTGTGAAAATTTAGAAAGCCAGATACCCCCCTTAGGTCATTCAGAGCTATGACTGAAAATATTAGAAAAAGAATACAGAACTAGCTACATGTATATTCCTGAAGCCACCTGAACTTGTGTCTCAGCTTTGTATTTACAGTGTAGTTCAGGAGAAGAAAGATACACTTACTGCCCTAGCTCTCTTCCAAGTCTTGCAGTTTATGCAGAAGTGAACCACTGTTCTCTAACGTTATACTAGACTACTTTTTTCTAGAGTGAACAGTAAAATACATCAACCCAAATCTTATGAAGGCAGCACATTTTTAGGAATAACTATATATAAAAAGTATCAACATCAGTGGTTTGAATATAAAAATTTATTTTTAAGTCAAAGTATGCAACAAATAAAACCTACAGAAAACAGATTTTCCCATCACAATCTGTTGCTTTACCAAATAATATATTGAAAACACATTCCTTCAGTCATTATAAAGTTCTTAAAATACAAAAGAGATTAGGTCTGTAGAAAGCCTTGTAGACCAGACGCTGTTATCAGGACCTGGGTGTCGGTGGCTTTGTCTTCAGTACATTCCACGCCATCCACCTCCGCTCACGCCACCTTGCCCATAGTAACCTCCGCCGCCTCCACCGCCACGACCTAAGAAAAACATTAAGAACCATCCACCAAAAGATAGATATCCATGGAGGGCTGGATAGGAAGGCTTAGTGGATAAGACACTTGCCTACAAAGCCAAAGGACCCATATGTTTGATTTCCTATTACCCATGTGAGCCAGCTGCACAAGGTGGTGCATGCATCTGAAGCTTCTTTGCAGCAACTTGAGGCCCTGGCACACCCACTGTCTCTATCTGCCTCTCTTAAATAAGTAAAAAAATGCATTCTAAGAGATAACTGAGCCAGGCGTGGTAGTGCATGCCTTTAATCCCAGCACTTGGGAGGCAGAGGTAGGAGGATCACAGTGAATTCGAGGCCACCCTGAGACTACAGAGTGAATTCCAGGTCTGCCTAAACTAGAGACTGACTCTACCTCAGAAAACCAAAAATGAGATATCCAAGCCAGGCATGGTGGCACACACCTTTAATCCCAGCATGTGGGAGGCAGAGGTAGGCGTTTGAGGGCACCCTGAGACTACAGTGAATTCTAGGTCAGCCTGAGCTACAGTGAGATCCTGCCTTGAAAAACCAGAAGGTGTGTGTGTGTGTGGGGGGGGATAACCAAGAACAAGCTAAGCATTTAATTATGGTTACTAGATGAGAGCTAACACAAATCAATATAGAACTACTTACCATAACCACCCAGGCCATCAGGAGTACCATATCCTCCACTGTAGTTGTTCCCCATTCCCATTCTTCCAACAGATCCGTATCCTCCCTGGTTATCTTCGCAGGGAAAAGAAGAAGACACCTTTGTGAGACTGTCACATCACATAGTTAACTGCCTCTTTAAAAAACTTTATATAGGGAGATTCCATCTCAAAATCAAAGCAAGGGTCTGAGAAGATGGTACTTGTTACAAAGCCAGCCGGCCAGGCCAGTTCAATTTCCAAGCCAACCATAGAAACTCGATGAAGAAGTAGGGGTAGGGGAAGTCTGGTTTGCAGAAGCAAGATCAAAATCCCCACCCCCAAACAAATGTACGTGTGTGTACGCGTGTGCCGTATGTGCAAAAATAAACCACAAGCTTTACATACCCATTCCTTCTCTGCCATAGCCTCCCATTCCAGAACCTCCCATTCCAGAGCCACCTCCAGGTGTAGAATTTAAGAAGAGTTCAATATATCGATGTTCTTTAAAAAAAAAATTCAAAAGTTAAAAGGTGAGACTAATGAAGAAAGGGACTGAAAAAAATCAGTTAAAAGATCAATTAGTAGTAGTATTAAAGTAGCTAGTATTAAAGTAGGCTTATCAATTCATAGATAACCACTAAAGCCTACAAATTATTTACAAGTCAAATGGTTTTGAGCTCCAGTGATTATGCCAAAAGCTACCTAGAGACTGTAAGAAATTTATCTTACACACTAAGCGGATGCCGAGGACACTACTTACGCATGTTATTTTTATCCTTAGACATGGCAGCTACTGCATCTTCATGTGTCACAAACTCCACATCCGCTTCTCCCGTGGCTCTGCCATCAGCTCCAATATCAATATGAACTCGTATTGGATTTAGTGGTGAGAAGAACTAAATAAAACAATTGCTATTCAAAGTTAGTACATAGTTGCAACTGTTGTTCAATTTTCCAGTACCCACGTAAAGGCAGATTTAAAGTGGCACATGTATCTGGAGTTCGTTTGCAGCCACTAAAGCTCTTGGCATGCTATTCTGTCTCTTTGCTTTCAAAAAAAAAAAAAAAAAGCTAGGGGCTGGAGAGTTGGCCTACCGGTTAAGGCACTTGCCTGTGAAGCCTAAGAACCCAGGTTCAACTCTCCAAGTCCCACGTAAGTCAGATGCATATTGGGGCGCATGCCTCTGGAGTTCATTAGCAGTGGCCACAGGCCCTGGCACACCCATTTTCTGTGTGTCTAATAAAGCCAAGCGTGGTGGTGCATACCTTTTATCCCAGGAGTTCAAGGCCAGCCTGACCCTACTTCAAAAAACCAAAAATAAGTTTGTTTGTTTGTTTTTTAAATTCAAAGGAAGGTGGGTGTGGTGGCATTCGCCTTTAATCCCAGCAATACCTTTAAAATAAGCAAGTTGGGCTGGGGAAATGGCTTAGCAATTAAGGCGGTTTGCCTGTGAGGCCTAAGGACCCAGGTTTGATTCCCCAGGACCCATGTAAACCAGATGGCACAAGGGGGTGCATGCACCTGAAGTTCATTTATGGTGGCCAGAGGCCCTGGCATGCACCTTCTCTCTATCTGACTCTTCCTCCCTCTCTCAAACAAATAAATATTTTAAAATATATGTATTACAAAGATAAATACAATAAGCAAGTTGGCTGGACATAGTGGTGCACACATTTTAAGACAACATAGTGAATTCCAGGCCAGCAAGGTGACATTATGCTTAAAATGAAGGGCTAGAGTGATGAATCAGTGGGTAAAAAGTGCTCACTGTGTGAGCACTTGTGTTCACATCCCCAAAAGTCACATAAAGTCAGATGCAATGGCACCTTTCACTCCCAACCCTCCTCCACCAAGATGGGAAGTAGGCACAGAATTCCAGGGAGCTTTTAGCCAGTTAGTCTGGTATACACAGCAGTGATTTTGGCTCAAACAAGGTGGAAAGGTAAGCACCAACACCCGAGACTGTCCCCTGACCTCCATCTGCATACCCATACCCACACAGGGATAGTGATTTAAAAAATGGAAACTGGGGCTGAAGAGATGGCTTAGTGGTTAAGTGCTTGCCTGTGAAGCCTAAAGACCCCGGTTCCAGGGTCAATGGACCCATGTTAAACAGACGCACAAGGCATGTGTTTGGAGTTTGTTTGCAGTGGCTAGAGGTCCTGGTGTGCCCATTCCCTGTCTGCCTCTTTCTCTGTCTATTGCTCTCAAACAAACAAACAAACAAACAAACAAAAAAAAGGAAACTGTGGGACTGGGAATATGGCCTCATGGTAGGTCATTTGCTCATTATGCAGTATGTTCTATGTTGAACCTTTGTAGCACCACCAAAAAATCATGCCTTTAATCCCAGCATTTGGGAAGTTAGAGATAGGTGGATTACTCTTAAATTTGAGGCCATCCTGGGCTAGAAAGAGACCCTATCTTGTAAAAATAAGACAGACAGCCATGGTGGTGCACACCTTTAATCTCAGCACTCAGAGGTAGGATCGCTGTGAGTATGAGGCCACCCTGAGAAAACAGAATGAATTCCAGGTCAGCCTGGGCTAGAGTAAGACCCTACCCCATTGGGGGGGGGGGGGAGACAGACACAGACACAAACCAAAATTCTGTGCCACAGCCAAGTATGGTGGCACACACCTACAACCCTAGTATGCATGAAGCGAAATACAAAGCAAGAGTTCCTTGAGTTTGGAGCTAGCCTGGGCTAAGCACCTCCTCCCCCACTGAACAGTTTACTACTAAAAGCAAAGCCCCACAGTACAACACTTGCCTAACACATGTGCAACCCCATTCAACCCCCAGTGCATGCACGCACCCAACCAATGTACAACCAAACTGCAACCCACAAGTTTCAGCAGCATCCATTCCATAAAACTCACTACATACTTTCAAATCTGATAAAACAAAGGAAATCTTCCAATCACTGACTGTCATTCTTTGGGTTTTTTTTCCTGTTTTTAACTGCCCTATTTTTTTTGGTTTTTCTGACCTGGAATTCCCTATGGAGTCTCAGGGTGGCCTCGAACTCATGGTGATCCTCCTACCTCTGCCTCCCAAGTGCTGGGACTAAAGGCATGAGTTACCACGCCTGGCTTTAACTGCATTTTTAGGAGTATTGTTTTTTATCTGCTTGAATTCCTAGCATATACTAGGTAAAAATTTATCAACTAGGGCTGGAGAGATGGCTTAACAGTTAAGATGCTTGCTTGTGAAGCCAAAGGACCCAGGTCTGATTCTCCAGAGCCCAAGTAAGCCAGATGCATAAAGTGGTGCATATATCTGGAGTTCCCTTGCAGTGGCTAGAGGCCCTGGCGCACCCACTCTGTCTCTTTATCTGCCTCTTCTCTCTCTCTTAAATAAGAAATTTAAAAATGTATATATAAACTATAATTGTTAAGACACACACACAAAACTTTTTACATGTGTGATAGTAGGAGTGGAACACAGGGCCTTATGCATACTAGGGAAATATCTACCACCAAGTGACCCCAAGCCTGGATTCTGACACATCATAAATAAAGAGGAAGCAAGGCATGGTGGGGTATGACTGTAATCTCAACACTCAGAAAGTCAGGCAGGAGAACTCAAGTTCTAGGTCAGCTGGGTTACCCTGTCTCAAGAAAGACAGACAACAAGAATTAACTGAAATAGCAAGTATAAAACTACAATTACTCACATTAGCAATGTCATTTTCAGTTGCACGAAAGGGTAATCCTCTCATATGTACGAAATGACCACCATGAAAACCTGAACTTGCATCACCAGCTCCACCATAGCCATGCCCTCCCATACCTAGAAAATAAAATTTTCCAGGATTATAAACCATTATGGATTAACGTAGGCAAGGGTTCATTACAAGGTATAAACTCCTGAAGAGGAATGCACTGAAATATGCCTGCACTGTTAAGTCATCTGATTACCACTGAACTACTATAAACTAAATTTAACCCCAGTGAAATACTAAGTGACTTCATAGTTAATGTGTTCAGTTTACCTCTTCCATCTCTCATTCTGTCATCAAAGCCATCGTTTCCATAGCCATAATTATTATAGCCTCCATAGTCATCAAAACCACCATAGCCTGTGTAAATTTAAAAAGAGAAATTCATGAATACCATTCTGGGAGATAAATTTTATAATCTATTTTAGCTTTATCATTATGCATTTGCAATCCCGAACTTAGTGCATATGAAAACAAATCAGTCAATAGTTGATGGAAATTTAAAACTCAAAAGCAAAAGGATATATTCAGACAGGCCATTTAAAACAATCTTATCTTTACGCCCAGAAGATACACCAAACATCTTTATTTTTATTTTGGTTTAAGTTTTCTAGGTGAGAATATGTGCATCTCAAGTTCCATAGGTGGGAACTCGTATTGTCATGAACAGGTTTTAAAACCTAGTAGGTACTGAAATTACTGCCATTTCTGTATTTCTTGACAAAGTGTCAGGAACACCAAGAAAATGACAACAGAACCTTTGTTCATTAGATACACATACCACCATCATATCCATCACCTCCTCGTCGCATTCTGTCATACATACTTCCACGCCCAGCTCCATAATAACCCCCTCTTCCTCCTATTGGTCTATCATAGGGTCCCGGTCGCTGTCCCAGCAATCTTCTTGGTGGATCGTAAAATCCTTTGATTTCACTCCTGCTACTCCTGAAGATCTCAATATACCTAATTAAGAATGTTTTAAAGTACAGGTTTCAGCATGAATGCATTAGAGTAAATTAGATACTGGGCAAAATGCAATAAGTTTTTCTATTATCTAGATACACAACCCAATTTAAATTGCCTAAATTTTACACTATAAGGTAACATTTTATACCTATAAACTTAAAATATTTAAGTTTTACATAGACAAATGAGTCAATTTAAAGAAATTAATAAAATATGAATATATTTTTAGTTTGTTTCCTTTAGTACATTATAAGTGTTTAAGGAAAATAGATGATTATACAAAAGCAATTTATCAATAACACCCTACAGAAAAATGGAAACAATCTAATTTTAATTTAAACTATTAGCATTAACTCCCCACCCAAATCTGTAGTTTCCATGTTAAATTTAGATAATTATCAATTCTTTAAAAACTACCCCAGAAAAAGGTTATGGTTACCCCCCCATTTAAGCAATAGTGACCCACAACCCCCAAAAATAAAAATTTAACACCATCCCAAACTCTCCATCCCCACCTGTGCCCTATTCTTTCCTTGTGTTTCCCCAGAGCATTTTCTGCTATCTCCTTTGAAGCAAACTGCACGAAGGCCTCCCCTGTGCTTCTCCCCTGGTAGTCCATCGTCAATGTTATCCCATTTGGCACGATTTCCAACCCTTTAACCCAAGGACAAATAACCCCATCAAGGGGAACAGTGTTAAAGGCTGAAACATTCCCATCTGAATCAAATATTTAAAACAAGTCTAAACAAAACAAAACAAAAAAATGCTTAGTTTCCCATCACCCCATAATACAAATTAATATTTTTAAATATCAATGGATTACATAATTTTTGCAACTAGTGTCTTTAAAATTACAATTTAAAAGCCCACCTATGTTACATGAAAAAAGCTACAAATCAAAATTTAACTGTGCTCCAAAAAACTAACTCATGGCTCACTTCATCACACACAATTATTCTCAATTAACTGTACTGCACATCAATTAAGTCTTACATTGTCTACACATTTCTACATTGGATATTAAGTGGAGCACATTTCATAATTTACTATAACCAACATTAATACAAAATTTAAGGTTCCCAAATCAAATGAGTTTCACAAGTTAAAAACTGATTAATAATAAAAATATAAAAAATACTACTAAACTTTGACTAATACTAGAGGTACCTTGAAAGAACTGAACTATTTCCTCTTTGCTGCAACCAAATGGCAGTCCACGAAGTCGTACTGTGCCATCACTAGCGTCATTTGGACCATTATGTTTCATAACCCAATCCATCTCAATACCGTTTGATTTAAATGCTATAAAAAATAAACAAGCACATAAAGGAGTCAATCAAAACATACTCATCTCAAGAGGCATTGAAGAAGCACCTCTCAGAAGTATCACAAGAAGCATGGCAGTTTTTAAAGCAGCTAGGTAGGGAAATGCAGCAAAATCAACCCCCCCCCTCAACACTGAACTTCTTAGAACATTCATCACACACTGCCTAATTTGAAAACATACCAGAATCCTTTAAACTATTTCCTGTGTTCCCTTAATGCCTGCTCTATTGCTTTCCTTATTCCACTCATTTTATTTTCCAGGATCTCACTCTAGCCCACACTGACCTTGAACTCAGTAATCCTCCTGCCTCAGTCTATGCCTGGCTCTTATTCCACTCATTTTGTGCTGGGATTACGGATCATATACATCACGCCCATCTTTGAACTGTTTAAAAGTGAATTCTGGGTCACCTTGGGCTAGAGTGAGACCTACCTCGAAAAACCAGAACACTATTGGAAGGCATTCATTCACTTTGGTAAGTTGTTTTTTGTTTTTTTGAGAAAGTGTCTCCGTGTACTCCAGACTATCCTCATACTTGAAATCCTCTACCTCAGCCTTCTAAGTACTGGGGTTTCCAGCATGAACCACACCAAGCCCAATTTAACACACTTTTGAGTAGCCTTTTACCACAATTAATTTTTTCCAGGTAGGGTTTCATTCTAGCCCAGGCTAACCTGGAGCTCACAGTGATCCTCCTACCTCAACCTTTCAAGTTTTTGAAACCACCCCTTTGGGAAATCACTGAAGATATATAACCAGTCTGCTTACTCCTTTATCTCTCTTTGTTGCTCTTTTTTTTTTTTGAGTTAGGGCTTCACTCTAGCTCAGGATCTCCTGGAATTCACTATGTAGTCTCAGGGTGGCCTTGAACTCACAGCAATCCACCTACCTCTGCCTCCCAAGTGCTGGGATTAAAGGCGTGCGCCACCACACCCAGCTTTTGGTTGTTCATTTTGAGACTTAATTTTGTGTTGTTTCTTTCAAGGTAGGGTCTCACTCTAGCCCAGGCTGACCTGAAATTCACTATGTAGTCTCATAGTGGCCTCGAACTCACAGTATCCTCCTCCCACCTCTGCCTCCTGAGTGGTAAAGGCGTGCACCACACCTGGCTAAACCAATTTTTCAAAAAGGTAATATATTCACATCCACCAAGTACAGTGAAAAGTCTCATTTCCCTCAAAAAAAAAAAAAAAAAAAAAAAAAAAAAAAAAAAAAAAAAAAAAGGTCAACCAAGCCAGTTTTCTTCCCCAGGGGTAGCCACTTAAAAAAAAAAAAAAAAGCTAGCCAGGAGGCAGAGGTAGGAGGATCTTAGGAGTTCGAGGTTACCCTGAGATTACATAGTGAATTCTAGGTCGGCCTGGGCTAGTGAGACCCTACCGCAAAAAAAAAAAAAAAAAAAAAAAGTATTTTCAAGAGGTTAATGCAGAAGTCCTTCAGCTGCACAAACTTACCAGACCTTACGTATTTCACTATGCAGCTATAGAAATCCTACTCACCTGGATATCCAAACCTTTCCCTCACCACCTCCTCCCCCTGTAAAAAAGCAAATTTTTTTCACTTGATTCCTTTATGTTGACGATGTTTCTTGTCAACACCATTCACTAATGCAATTCTGCATCAGTCCTAAAGTTGGTGTAGCATCTACAAATTTCTTCTAACCAGGATGTGATGCTAACAGGCCTGAATCTCAGCACTTGGGAAGACTAAGGCGAAAGGCCAGAAGGTCAAAACCAGCTTTGGCTACATGAGACAGTCTAAAAACAAAAACAAACAAAAAAAAACCCTTTAATCCCAGCACTTGGGAGGCCTAGGAAGGAAGACTGCATTAAAACATTCACTGGTGGCAGCTGCAGCATTTTTTATGGGCTGTGCAAATGTCAGTGGGAAAAAAAAAATACCACAAACAAAATACCTGATAAACTATTTGGAGTTCTGAATGGAAAGCCAACAAAGGGTTACTTTTTTTCTTTTTTTTGAGGCAGGTCTCACTCTAGCCAAGGCTGATCTCAATCTCAGTGACTCTTCTATCTCGGAGTGCTGGGATTATAGGTGTGAGCCACAAGACCTAGCTTTTTTTTTGGAGGGGGGTTACTGGGGATTAAAGCCAGGGCCTGTGATTTTGAAGTTTAGTGTCGGACCAGAGAGATAGCCAAAGGGTTAAAGCACTTGCCTGGAGAGCCAAAGGACCGAAGTTCCATTCCCCAGGACCCACATAAAACAGATGCACAAGGTGGTGCAGTTCATTTGCAGTGGCTAGAGACCCTGGTGTGCCCATTCTCTCTTACCTTTCCCTCACAAATAAATAAAATAATTTTTTTTCTTTTTTTTTTTCCGAGATAGGGCTTCACCACGCCCGGCTATAAAAATATTTTTTAAAAAGACCTTCATGGTCTTAAAAATAAAATAAAGGGGGTGGAACCAGGCGTGGTGGTGCACACCTTTAATCCCAGCATTTGGGAGGCAGAGGTAGGAGGATCACCTTGAACTCGAGGCCACCCTGAGACTCCATAGTGAATCCCAGGTCAGCCTGGGCTAGAATGCGACCCTACCTCGAAAAACAAAACAAAAAAAGGGGTTGGGGGGGGGGGAGTGGGAATCAGTGGCAGTGTTCTTGTCCAGTAGGTCTTGGGCCCAGGGTCAAAGGCGCTTGTTGGCAAAGCTTGACCACCCAGATTCCATTCCCTAGTACCCATGTAAAAAGACAGATGGCACAAAGTGGTACCTGCATCTGGAGTTTGTTTGAAGCAACAGGAAGCCCTGGTGAGCCCATACACTACTATCTGTGTCTCTCACCTTGGAGACCTGATAGAGATATGGGTAGGTCCAGCCCCTCTCCCTGCGATCTTTTCTTTTCTTTCAGTTTTTTGAGATATTCTCACTCTAGTCCAGCAGGTTGACCTAGAACTCACTCTGTAGTCCCTCCCAGGCTGGCCTCGAGTTCACAGCAATCCTCCTATACCTATGCCTCCAGACTGCTGGGATTAAAGACATAGTCCTTCTCATCCAGCTCCCCTGGATCTTCAAGGGCCAGCAAGAGCTAACCAGACACTTGTTTGTTCCAACATGCCAGAGGCTGTTACGTGTCTCAAATAAGGATATTTAGATACTATGTTCAACCCTCAGCACCACACCTAAAAATAAAAATTATAAAAAACCAACGACAGTGTTAAGAGAAAATATAAGGTGAAACCCTATCTCATTAAAAAACTACCAAAGGGGGCTGGAGGGCTCTGTGGTTAAGGTGCTTGCCTGCAAATCCTAATGACCTGGGTTTGATTTCCCAGTACCCACATAAAGCCAGATTTAAAAAGTGGCACATACACCTGCAGTTCATCTGCTGGGGCAAGAGGCCTTGGCCAACCTTCTCTCTTTCTTCCTCCCTCTGAGCGCAAAATAAACATTTTAAAATATGCTTTGAAGCCAGGTATGGTGACACATACCTTTAATCCCAGCACTAAGGAGGCAGAGATAGGAAGACTACTGTAAATTTGAGGCCAACCTAGGACTACAGACCGAGTTCCAGGTCAGCCTGGGCTAGAGTGAGATCCTACTTCGAAAAAAAACAACAAAAAAATTGCTTCCCTGGTAGGTGTAATAAGCAATACTTGGGAGGCAAAGGCATGATTTTGCTAAATTCAAAGTCATCTTGAGGTAGTCTAACACTGTCTGAAGAAAAAAACAAACAACCGGGCTGGAGGGATGGCTTAGCAATTAAGGTGGTTGCCTGCAAGTCAGAGGACCGAGGTTCAAATCCCCAGGACCCATGTAAGCAAGATGCACAAGGTGGTGCATGCATCTGGAGTTTGTATACAGTGGTTGGAGGCCCTAGTAAGCCCATTCTCTCTCCTCTCTCAAATAACTAAAAATAAGAATTAAAAAAACAGGGCTGGAGGGATGGCTTAGCGGTTAAGGCACTTGCCTATGATGCCTAAGGACCCAGGTTCAATTCTCCAGGTCCCACGTAAACCAGATGCACATGGTGGCACATGCATCTGGAGTTTGTAGCGGCTAGAAGCCCTGGAAAGTCCACTCTTTCTCTAATAAATATATAATTTTTAAAAAATAAAAAAAAACAGAAGCCTCAAGTTTTGTTTTTTTTTTTTTAAACTCAACTCTTAGAGCACTTCTGGAATCCTAGGCCAGCACTACCCTCAAGAACTCCCTCTAGTCCAAGCCGGCCTTGAGCTCAACTCTGTTGCCAAGGCTGGCCTTAATCTTCTATACCTCAGCCCAGCTGGGCTTTTGGCATGAGCCACCACACTCAACTCCAGGACATTTCCTCCCCCCACCAACATGAAGACTTTAACATAGACTAGAATTTCAGTAGCCAATATCCCCTGCGCCCCCACTCCTCTTTACTGTAAATTAACACTTTACATTTAACCAGATTTGGACTATAAAATACTATTTTATAAGGTGGCTTTCCATCCCACATCTATGAAGACAATTAAAAAGACATCTTGCAACCTGGGCTAGAGTGAGACCTTGCCTCGAAAAACCAAGACATCTTGCTCTAATATTACTTCAAAACCCAGGTCTTAAATTCTACTCATAAGTCTAAAAGCAATCTGGTGTAATGTCTTAATAAACCTTTCAGAAGCCACATGAAGAGTTAGTTAATTATCCAGGATAATCCATCTCAAACCCCTCTTCTTCTGGAATACATCTTCTGGAAACAGTGTAACTAATCACTATTTAAAGAACTCGAAGTGTTTTCAATACTGCAATTCCAGGAAGATGTATCCAGCCCACCTGGAGATATTGTCTCAATACTAACAATAATAATAATAATGCTGGAGAGATGGCTCAGCAGTTAAAGGCACTTGCTGGCAAAGCTTGACAACCTGAGTTCGATTCCATAGTATCCACGTAAAGCCAGATACAAAGTGGCCCATGTGTCTCCATCTGGAATTCATTTGCAATGGCAGGAGGCCCTGTCATACCCATTATCTCTTCTCTGCTTCTTTCTCTCAAGTAAATAAAAATATTTAAAAATAGTAAATTAGCACAAGTGTTAGCAAGGTGCAGTCTCTGCCTGCAGATGCAACTAGAGTGAATACTATGGAGAATAGATGAATGCAGGAGGAGTTCCAGGCCAGCCTGGCTAACACAGTACGACACTGTCTCAAAATACTTCCAGGTGTCAGTACCAATTAAAAATACTAATGAGCCAGGCATGATGGCACAGGCCTTTAATCCCAGCATTCGGGAGGTAGAGGTGAGGATCACCAGGAGTTCGAGGCCACCCTGAGACGACACAGTGAGTTCCAGGTCAGCCTGAGCCAGAGTGAGATCCTACCTTGAAAAAACCAAACATACAAAAATACTAATTAGGGGCTGGAGAGATGGCTTAACAGTTAAGGACCCAGATTCAATTCCCCAGGACCCACGTAAGCCAAATGCACTAGATGGTGCATTCATCTAGTCTGCAGTGGCTAGAGGCCCTGGTGCATCCATTCTCTCTCTCTCAAATAAATAAATTAACTAAAAAAAAAAAATACTAATAGGCCAGTCATGGTGGTGGTCTTTGATCCCAGCACTAGGGAGGCAGAAATAGGATCACTGAGAGTCCAAGGCCAGCTTGGGCTGGAATGAGACTCTACCAGGAAAAAAACAAAAAGAAACAAATACCACTAATTGAAATATGAAGTTAACTTTCATAAATCTTACAAGTTTAAAACCAAAAAGAGCCAGGCATGGTGGCACATGCCTTAATCCCAGCACCTGGGAGGCAGAAGTAGGAGGGTCACTTTGGGTTCGAGGTCACCCCAAGACTACATCATAAATTCCAAAAACAAGGAGCTGAAGAGATGCTGAGTAGTTAAGGCACATGCCTGCAAACCAAAGGTCCTGGTGCATCCATTCTCTCTCCGTCTCTATCTGCCTGACTCCTCATTAAGAACGAGGGGCTACAGATATGTTTAGCAGTCAAGAAGCTTGCCTGTAAAACCAAAGGACCCAGGTTCAATTCCCCAGGACCCACATAAGCCAGATGTACAAGGTGGCCCATGCATCTGGAGTTCGTTTGCAGTGGCTGGAGCTCCTGGTGTGGCCATTCTCTCTCTTAAAGCAAAAGCCCCCCCCCCCGCCCAAAAAAGAAAAATTAACCACAAAAACATAATAAAATCAAAAAGAAGCTAGGCGTGGTGATGCATGCCTTTTTATCCCAGCACTTGGAAGGCAGAGGCAGAAGGATCGCCACTGAGTTCAAGGCCACACTGAGACCCTACCTGAAAAAACCAAAAGACAAAACCAGTAGTTGAAATGTGAGGTTAACTTTCATAAATTTTGTAACCGTTTAAATGTTTCCCAGCCCAGCGTGGTGTCTTTGATTTCAGCACTCAGGAAACTGAAGTAGAAGAGAAGTCATGTGTTTGAGACCCATTTGGATTACCAAGTGAATTCCAGGTTAGCCTGGGCAACCTGCCTCAAAAAAAAAAAAAAAAAAAAGCAACAGTTTCCTAAACCACACAGGAAGCTCAGTCACAAAAGAATCACATTATTGCATTCCATTATGCAAATGACCAGAATATAACCCTCTAGTGTGATTTGTAGCTGCAGTGGCTTCAAAGAATAAAGCATGCAAAAATGTTGCCTTTAATCCCAGCACTCGGGAGGCTGAGGTAGGAGGATCACCATGAGTCTGAGGCCACCCTGAGACTACATAGTGAATTATAGGTCAGCCTGAGCTAGAGTGAAAGCCTACCTCAAAAAACCAGAAAAAAAAAAGTTAAATGAGTGCTAGTAGCTATGTCTTTTATGGAATGACTTAAAATGTCTGAAAATCAGATCTTAGTGGTAGACTTTAAATGCTCTGTGAATACTAAACCCCATACAAATACACATTTTTAAACTTAAGTTGAAGGCCCATGCCTGCAATTTCATGACTGGGAAGGCCAGCAAATTTGATGCCAGCAGGGTCTATATACACAATGAGTTCCAAGCCAGCCTGGGCTGTGATAAGAACCTGTTTTCAAAAAAGAAAAACAAAAGCCGGGCGGGCATTGTGGCCCAAGCCTTTAATCCCAGCACTCAGGAGGCAGAGGCTCACTGTGGGTTCGAGGCCACCCTCAGACCACATAGTGAATTCCAGGTCATCCTGAGTTATAGCGAGGCCCTACCTCGAATAACCAATAAAACAAAACAAACAAACAAACAAAAAAACAGTAATTAGTTGACTATCTGTAAAATGGTCATGGTGATTTGGCCTGGATCCCTCTACACATCCAGGCCAGCCAAAGATAATACCGACGCATTCTCAGGGAACAAAAAGGTTTGAAGTCTAATCTAACTGGGAATTGGAGGCAACTATATCACCTACTGCTTTTTAGTAACGTCTGGACATCTGTGTTTCCAAAGCCCACTAAAAACCTAGTTTTAAGGTTCAATTTTCTTTTTTTTTTTTAAAGACGAGGTCTTGACTGGCCATGAACTCACAACAATCCTCCTGCCCCAAGCCTATCCAGTGCTGGGATTACACGCAGGCCAGCACCACTCCTGGGCAGTCTGACAAAAGCATTAGGGAACAATGTCTTAATCCCCCCCCCCAACCCGCCCAGGTAGGGTCTCACTCTAGCCCAGGCTGATCTGGAACTCACTCTGCAGGCTGGCCTCGAACTCACAACGATCCTCCTACCTCTGCCTCTGACGTACTGGGGTTAAAGGCGTGCGCAACGACAACCGGCAATTTTTTCAAGTCGTTTTTAAAGCTTGAAATGTACATACAGCCTTCTCAGTAGTTACACGCACTATTGGAAACTCATTGTCAGGCCCAGGCACCTCGTTTTTTTTTTTCTTTCAATGTTTTCCAAAAAAAAAAAAAAAAAAAAAAAACCACTGGCACAGTGCTTCAAAACACCCCCCCTCCTCCGGGATTAGGGTTGCGCTTTGTGTAAGAGGCTTATTTCCAGACTCTTCTGAAGGGCGAACACACTTAAGAACCAACAGAAAATAACTGCATTCTCATGTATTTGATTCCTTGATGCCAAAGGGAGGGGAGGAAAGAGAAATGTTAGTTTTTTTCCCCCTACTTAAAATTCTAACCAGTATATGCCAAACCACAAAACCATTATCAAATCACCTACCCCGTGCAAAAAAAAAAAAAAAAAAAGTAAGTTTAAAGCGGCAGATCCCAGCTCACCGCCCCCTCCCCACGACCTATTTGAAACATGCCCATTTCATCCCGTTTCCTATTTGTGAAGTCATCCGAGCCTCCTCCTTCCGAAGATCACTCACGAGCTCTTCACAAACGTCTCAAGCCACAACCACACAGGGAGGACTTCCCTCGGACTCCGCCGTCCGCGCGTGCTCCTTCCGGGCCGGCTCCCCCGCTAAGCTGCCCCGCCGCGCCGTCCGCTCCCGGCCTACAAAGGACCTCGTCGGCCCGCCTTTGTCCCCGGAGCCCGGGGCAGCGGGAGGGCCTTGGTCGCCTGCGGTTTTCGCCGCCCCCCACCACCAGGCACAGCTCCGGCCTGTCTGTCCGTCCGTCCGTCCAGGTCGGCTGCCGAGCGGCGCTCGCGGGCCCGGGGTGACCGAGCGAGCGTGAGGAGGCCGGGCGCCATTTCCAACGGGGCCAGCCCGGGTCCTCCCCGCCCCGTCCCTTCCAGCCGAGCCCTCCTCCACCCACCAACACACCCGGCCGCCGGCTTTCGGGAAAATTCAAAAGACCTTCTTTTCTTTTAAGTAAATAAAGTAAGCCGGCGCGGGGAAAGGCGGGAAGGCGACGTGCCCGCGCCACCGTGCCCAAAATGGCGGAGGCCGGGCGGCGGGGGAAGAGGGGCGACGGCGGGAAGCGCCGTCCTCCCACACGCCCTCCTCCACCACCGCCGCGGGCCCCGAGGCCCGAGCGGCGACCTCCACACGTCCCGCTCCTCCCTGCCCAGCCGATCCCGCGACCCGCCTCTCCTTCCCAGTCTCCTTCGTCCTTCTCCCCGACTCCGCTCTCCGACACGGCCGGCCCGACCTACCCCCTTCCACTTCAGATACCCTGTCGGCCGACAGCGGCGCCGACTCGCGGGGCTCGCGGCGGGGAGGGGGTGCGGCCGCGTACAACGGGGGGGGACGAGCCGTTCGTCCCGGGCAGCGCGCGCTCGCTCGTTCTCCCTCTCGCTCGCTCTCCACCCGCAACAACGGTTTTATTATGTTTCCTCCCCCCTCAACCGTCTCCGTCGGCGACAACAGCGCAGGAAGCTGCGCAGCACAGCAACTGGCTTGTGGGGGCGGGGGGAAGAGAAAGCGAGCGGGAGAGGGGCGTGGCCAAGGAAGGGGCGGGGCCAGGGCTCCCCACACGCACATACGCGCACGCACACAAGGCCTGTTCGCGGCCTGTTCTCGCGAGACGAGAGCGGCACGGAGCGCACAGGCGCACTGACGGCCCCACTAATTGCGCGGGGACGGGAGGTAGCCGGGATTTAGCCCGAAGGCCCGCGGCCGCCGTTCTGCGTTATGTAGTCGGTTTCTCGGAGCTCGCGGGCAGGGCAGGGTGTGAAGGGGCTGCCCTGCCTGCGCGTTCTGGGGAGGGACCGTGGAGTCGCGCACGTGTCAAGGATCTCCGGTGCTCCGGAACGAGTGCACCCCCCCACACAAAGGCCCGACCTCCCCCATCGCGGAGACACGTGGTCCGGCCGCCGAGGGCTTTGTCTCGTCCACCATGTTTGCATCATGAAGTGTGGGGGGGCCGGGGAGAAAGAATGAAACAGTGTTTCTCGCCTGCCCAGATACAAAGTGTCCACCCGGGAGCCGGGGTTCCTTCTCTCTACCCCGGCTCGGCGCCCCGCCTCCAGCCGCCCTCGGCCCCATGCATACACCGCGCAGGCCTGGGGCTTGCTCGATTTCTCACGTTCCACTTTTCCATTTTTTCCCCCTGGGCTAAAACCCTCCACCGAGGCCACAGACGGGGAGGTTTTGTAAACAGCTTGGTTTTCCTCAGATCTGTGCTTACGAGAGACGTCTGTCTAGCCAGTGCCTTTTGGGGGTTTTGTCATGCCACCAAGGCTCCTCATGACGTATTTATGACCTTTCCCGTTTTGTTGTTTCAAAACAAATGCAAATCGACTTTCTGCTGGAATGGTGGAAGGGTAACCTTGAAAAGAGAGACATAGGAGGCCAAAGTAAGTGAAAGGGTGAAGAAGGGGACCTTACAGTGCTAGAAAGAAGATAGGTTTAACCCAACAGTGTTCATAGGACAAATTAAGATTGTCAATGTGAATGTATCTGGCATGTAATCACTCTTCAGTGTCTTGCTCAAAGATTACAGATTTTGTGCTATAGACATTGAGTAGTCTGTTAGGGGTGGAGTGGGTTTGGGCGAGGGTTGTTAGAGTACAAGGATGAATAATTATATTCACCTTGAGATTTGTAAGAATGAAATTAGGAGGGCCTGGGGAGATATCTCAGTGGATAAAAAGTTCCATCTCAAATTTGAGTATCTCAGTTTGGATGTCCTGGCTATGTCAGTGGTCTGTAATCCCAGCACACCTATGATGAGAAGGGAGGTGGAGACAGAAGAACCTGCTAGAAGCTTGATCAGCTTGTCCCATGAACAGCAAGGAGAGACATTACCTCAACTATGGTGGAAGGTGGTCCTTAATTCGTCCTCTTAACATCCACATGTGCTCTGTGGCATGCCTGAATACATACACACACACACACACACTTACCAAGAAAAGAATGAACAAAGGCCAATTGCCTTCAGGTAATGGAAATTTCCATTTCATAACTTTAATTCATCTTTAAACCCACTGAAGAAAGTGGGAGGGATTAAGAATTTTGCCTAGGCCATTACTGTCTACTGTGATTCTAGTTTAGCCAAAGTACTTCTTAGAGAAAGAGACAGTGTGATCATCATTACCACACAGGAAAACAAATAGCTGCAGGAGTAGTATAATAGCTCGTATTTATTGCTTGAACTAGATATGCAACCAACTTCTTGACTCTGGGGATATTGGAGAGCAGTGAGATGAGGTTTCATAGTCTAGACTAGCCTTGAACTCACTATGTAGTCAGTCCTTTTAACTAGATCCTCCTGCTTCTACCTTCCAAGTACTGGGATTATTGTGTCTTTACAGCCCTGAAAAAAAATTTTGGCTTTGCTTTTCGAGGTAGGGTCTCACTCTAGGCCAGGCTGACCTGGAATTCACTATGTAGTCTCAGGGTGGCCTTGAACTCATGGCGATCCTCCTACTTCTGCCTCGCGAGTGCTGGGATTAAAGGCATGAGCTACCACCACGCCTGGCAATACTCATTTTATGAATGAAGTTTCTAGTCCCAGAGAAGTAAAAATACTTGCCCAAGATCATAAAGCTGAGAGACAGCTAAATCACACTAAACCTTTTTGTGGTTCTAAATAAATGTGCATTAAGCATCAGACATCATTTTAGGCAAAGTGAAGTTGTTCTCTAACACTGGCTTTCAGAAGACTTGTAGTTTATTCGTTCATTGGCAGGAGATCTTTGCTGAAATTTGGTTGCCATGGTATCACTATGACCACCTTAAACTCCCACACCTTTTTTAAAAAAATATTTATTTATCTGAGAGGGAGAAAGAAGCAAAGGGAGAGAGAGAGAGAGACAGAGAGAATGGGCACGCCAGGGCCTCCAGCCACTGTAAATGAACTCCAGATGTGTATCTGGCTGGCTTATGTGGGTCCTGAAGAGTCGAATTGGGATCCTCTAGCTTTGCAAGCAAATGCCTTAACTGCTAAGGCATCTCTCCAGCTCACCTTTTTATGTTTTTTAGTACCTGGTAATTGAAGTTAGGGTTTGAAGCATGTTCCTTCCCCTTTATTTATCTATTTAGTTTGGTTTTTCAAAGTAGGGTCTCACTGTAGCCCCGACTGACCTGAAATTCACTAAGTGGTCTCAGGGTGGCATTGAATTCATGGCAATCCTACCTCTGCCTCCCGAGTGTGGGATTAAGGGCGTGTGCCACCACGCCTGGTTTATTTATGTATTTTTAAATATTTAATGTATTTGCAAGCAGACAGTGATAGAGAAAAAAACAGAGAATGGGCATGCCAGGGCCTCCAGCTGTTGCAAATGAACTCCAGATACATGTGCCACTGTGAATCTGGCTTTATGTGGGAATCAAACCCCGCTTACTAGGCTAGCAAGCACCTTAAGTGCCTAGCCATCTCTCCAGCCCCATGTTCCTCCTTTTTTTTTTTTTTTTTTTGGTTTTTTGAGGTAGGGTCTCACTCTAGCCCAGGCTGACCTGGAATTCACTATGTAGTCTCAGAGTGGCCTTGAACTCATGGCAATCCTCCTACCTCTGCCTCCCAAGTGCTGGGATTAAAGGCGTGCGCCACCACGTCCAGCTTGTGTTCCTCCTTTTTTAAAAAAATATTTTTATTTATTTATTTTATTTTTGTTTATTTATTTTGTTTTTTCGAGGTAGGGTCTCAACTCTAGCTCAGACTGACCTGGAATTCACTATGTAGTCTCAGGGTGCCCTCAAACTCAAGGAGATCCTCCTACCTCTGCCTCCTGAGTGCTGGGATTAAAGGCGTGCGCCACCACGCCCGGCATTTTTTTTTTTTTTTTTAATCAGAGAGAGTGAAAGTGTGAGATAGAGAGAGAAAGAGAGATATGGCATGCTAGGGCCTCCAGCCACTGCAGTCGAATTCCAGATGTGTGTGCCATCTTGTAAGTGTGCACCCTTGCACATTGGCATCACCTTCTGCGTTGGGCTTACCTGGGACCTAGAGAGTAAAATATGAGTCCTTAGACTTCACAGGCAAGTGCCTTAACCTCTAAGCCATGTCTCCAGCCCTGTTCCTCCTTTTCCTTCTTTTTTGTATTAATTATTTTTTTAAATATATTTTATTTATTTATTTATTACAGAGAGAGAGAGTGGGCATGCCAGGGACTCTAGCCACTGCAAACAAATTCCAGATGCATATGCCACCTTGTGCATCTGGCTTATGTGGGTCCTGGAAAGTTGAACCGGTATCCTTTGGCTTTGCAGGCAAATGCCTTAACCGCTAAGCCATCTCTCTAGCCCCTTTTTAAATGTTTTAGTTATTACAGAGAGAGAATGGGCACATCAGGGCTTCTAGCCACTACAAATGAACTCCACACACATGCGCCACCATGTGCATCTGGTTTACGTGGAACCTGGAGAATCGAGCCTGGGTCATTTGGCTTTGCAGGCAAGTGCCTTAATAGCTAAGCCCTGTTCCTCTTTTTTTTTTTTTTTTTTTTAAATAAGTGCTGTATTATCCAAATTCCACACTAAGGTGGAGTTCTTCCCTTGGTCCTCCTTCCATGGGCTTAATTTTACAACTACTGTATGTTTTCAGGCCTTCAACCTGATTTGTAGGTGGAATTCTGTAGCCTGTCTCACTCCTTGCTTAAAATTCAATTTACTGCCTGAATGAATTTGACATTCTTTCCACATACTTTGTGTGGTTATGGGCAACAATCTTAAAATCCTGCTAATAATATAACCTTACCACCCAGCTGTGATGTTTTCTTTGTTTTTTTTTTTTTTTAATTTTTATTGATTTGTCTTGAGCACTCTCTGCCACTGAAGGTCAGAAGGGCCTTATATATGTATAGCAATCAGAAAGTCTTAATCCTATTATGTAAATATAATTTTATTTGGTTTCCTAGTTTACTACTTTTCTCAAAAAACATCTATTATTTCCCTTTTCAAGCTGAGCCCTGTACATAAGGCTTGGTGAGACTGGCTCACTACCATTGCCCCAAAGATCCCTTTAGCATTGTTTGCTGATCAGTCTCCCAGGAATTGTTTCCATGGAGATGGTTACAACCAGGGGCTCCCAGCTGCTTTCCAGATTCCACCCCCCCCCAATTCTCCCTCTCCTCCAGTCTCTTCTCTCTCCCCTTCTCTCCTCTTCCCTTTCTCCCCCTCTCCATCCTCCTCTCCCTTCCATCTTTCTTTTAGTGCATCTTTCTATGAACACAGAGATCAGAGGATCTAAAGAGGATCTTGTTTCCAGGCCATAAAGAGAGAAAAGATGAAAAAGGAGAAGGAAATAAAAGAATCCAGGGGGAAACAAGATGAGGAACACGTGATCAGGCATGACACCATTAGAATGGGGAGGAGCGGAAAATTCCATGCTGACAGCGAGTGGAAGAAAGAGAGACTAGGAGGAGGCACTCTCCTGGGAGAGGCTTGCTAGCTGAGGAGTTGTTTACAGCATTTGTTCATGCACAGTAGTGCCGCTGTAAAGATAAAGGCTGGATTACCATAATCATGTCACCCATGTAAGAGCAAATAAACCAGAAACAAAACAAAACCCACAGAAACGTAGGATTATATCTGAGGTATTTTTTTTTTGTGTGTGTGGGGAGGGGTGCTATTTGAGGTAGGCTCTCATTCTAGCCCAGGCTGACCTGGAATTCAACTACGTACTCACAGGGTGGCCTCAAACTCAGGGCTTTTTAACCCAGACCCTGACTAATGTTTTGTGAAGTCTTGTTCTTTGGGTTCATGTCATATGTATCTGCTGTCTTTAGAAAACACTTACATACTCATTCTAGCCCAGGATGACCTGGAACTCACTCTGCAGCCAGGCTGGCCTTGAACTCATGACATTTTTTTTTTCAGTTTTTATTTATTTATTTGAGAGCAACAGACAGAGAGAGAAAGAGGGGGAGAGAGAGAGAGAGAGAGAGAGAGAGAGAAGGGGCGCGCCAGGGCTTCCAGCCACTGTAAATGAACTCCAGACGCATGTGGCCCCTTGTGCATCTGGCTAACATGGGTCCTGGGGAATCGAGCCTCGAACGGAGGTCCTTAGGCTTCACAGGCAAGAGCTTAACCACTAAACCATCTCTCCAGCCCAAACTCATGATTTTTTTTTTTTTTTTTTTTTGAGGTAGAGTCCTCACCTGGAATTCACTCTGTAGTCTCAGGGTGGCCTCGAACTCACAGTGATCCTCCTACCTCTGCCTTCCGGGTGCTGGGATTAAAGATGTGCCCCACCATGCCTGGGTTAACTCATGGCTTTTTTTTGGGGGGGGGGGGTTTCGAAGTAGGGTCTCACTCTAGCTCAGGGCGACCTGGAATTCACTATGGAGTCTCAGGATAGCCTCAAACTCCTAGTGATCCTCCTACCTCTGCCTCCCGAGTGCTGGGATTAAAGGGGCGCGCCACCACGCCCGGTTTAACTCATGGCTTTTTTTTTTTTTTTTTTTTTCGAGGTAGGGTCTTGCTCTAGCCCAGGCTGACCTGGAATTCACTATGGAGTCTCAGGGTGGCCTTGAACTCATGGCAATCCTCCTACCTCTGCCTCCCGAGTGCTGGGATTAAAGGCGTGCGCCACCACGCCCGGGAACTCATGGCTTTTTAACACAGACCCTGACTTAAAGTTTTATGAAGCCTTGCCAAAAAACATTGCGACTTCTAATCTCTACCCTAATAACCTGGAATCACTATGTAGTCTCAGGGTGGCCTGGCTTTTCAAAATTCAATTTTTTAATCTCTAAAATAGGCTTTTAGGTTATTAGGGTAGAGATTAGAAGTCGCAATGTTTTTTGGTATTGCTAATCAATTTGGTTTATTTTTGTTACTTAGCAGAGAACTTAATAGAAGAATGCTTTTTTGACCAGGTGTATTGGCACACACTTTTAGCCCCAGCACTCAGGAGGCAGAGATAGGAGGATCACTGTGAGTTCGAAGCCACCCTGAGACTACATAGTAAATTCCAGGTCAGCCTGGGCTACAGTGAGACCCTACCTTGAAAAACAAACAAAAGAAAAAAGAAAAATACTTTTTTGGACAGTGTCTTAAGGACTTTTTGGGAGCTATGAAATTATTTCAGTGAAAACCAGGGATTCATGAGCACCAAATATTGAAGTTACCTTCTCATTACTGGGACAAAGCACTCAACCAAAAGCAGCTAATGGGAAGCTGCATGACGGCAGGGGAAAGACGGCGTGAGCAGAGGCTGGACGTCACCTCTGCCGTGGCAGGTGGAGAACAGCAGCAGGAGAGCGAGCAGACCCCGGGCAAGGGGCGACTGGCGATAACACCCCCAAGCCCACTCCCAACAACACACCTCTCCAGCAAGGCTGCACCTCCCAAACTGCCACAGCTGGGAACCAAGCATTCAAAACCTATGAGATTATGAGGGACATCTGATTCAAACCACCATACCAACTATCAACTGTAGGCAGAATAAATCATGTCTCACATACAATGGTTGCTGATTTTCCAAGACAGGCAGATGCAGCTGCTATCTAAAAAAAAAAAAAAAAGAATAGAAAAGCCGGGCGTGGTAACATACGCCTTTAATCCCAGCACTGGGGCAGCAGAGGTAGGAGGACCACCGAGAGTTCAAGGCCACCCTGAGACTACATAGTGAATTTCAGGTCAGCCTGGGCTAGAGAAAAACAATAGCCACAACAACAGTGCTGGGAAGATGGCTCCATGGGCAAGAATGCACGCAAGCGAACGTGAAGACCTGAGTTCAATCCAGCACCCGAGTGGACAGCCAGCTTGGCCATGCATGCCTGTGATTACAGTGCTGAGGGACGGAAACAGAATGTCTGGACTCACGGTTCAGCCCCAGGCAGCACTAGAGTCAGTGAGAAACTATCTCAAGGAAGCAATGTGGAAGAGCAATAGAGGACCCCAGCATTGTACTCTGACCTTTACACGTGTGTGCATGGGGCATCTGCATATGTACACTGCACATGCATCACACCACACATGCCACACACACATACACCAAGAAAATAACTAAAATTGCCAGGCATGGTGGCGCACACCTTTAATCCCAGCACTCGGGAAGCAGAGGTAGGAGGATTGCCTGAGTTCGAGGCCACCCTGAGACTCCATAGTGAATTCCAGGTTAGCCTGGGATAGAGTGAGACCCTACTTTGGAACCCCCCCCCCAAAAAAATTCAAAGAACAAAACTCATGTTTGTTAATGAGTAGTCCATGATAGAGGGCTGTTCTGACAGGAATTAATTTCTATTGTCTGTAGCCAATAGTGACTGAAAACAAACACATGTTTACTCAAAACCACAAGTATACATTGTTTCTAGGCACACTAAGCTACTTGATCAAGGAAGTTTATGATTTCTCCAAAGTTAAGTGGTAAATGGAACCAAGATTAAAATTCAGGGAGGTTTCTATAGTCTCAAACACAAGCCACATAAACTTAGGGGAAGGTAGTGGGATAAGGAACTGTCAAAGGGGATTCATCTTTTATGTACTATCTTGATGCTTATTAAAGAAAGTATTTTCAGTACTGGAGAGATAGCTTAGTGGTTAAAGCACTTGTCTGTGAAGCCTAAGGACCTAGGTTTGATTCCCCAGGACCCATGTAAGCCAGATGCAGAAGGGGGCGCACGCTGGAGTTTATTTGCAGTGGCTGAAAGCCCTGGTATGCCCATTCTCTCTCTCTCTCTTCCTCTCTCAAATAAATAGATTTTTTTTTTAAAAAAGAGGATATATTCATACTAATATACGTTCGGCTATAGTAGATGGAGAAGGTTGATGTATTGGGCCTTTTTACCTTGGTTTCTTTTACTGTTTTCCTCTATCCTTTTCTTTTTCTTTTTTTTTTTTTTTTTTTGCTTCTGTGTGTGTAGTATATGTGGTGTGCTGTATGCATGTGTGTGTGTGTAGTTGTAAAAACCTTTTGTGTATGTGTGTGGAGGCCGGAAGTAAATAGTAAATGTTGGGTGTCCCTCCTACATTGCTAATTTACTTTTTTCTTTCTTTTTTTTTTTTTTTTTCGGGTAAGGTCTCTCTCTAGCTCAGGCTGACCTGGAATTTACTATGTAGTCTCAGGGTGGCCTAACTCATGGTCATCCTCCTACCTCTGCATCCTGAGTGCTGGAATTAAAGGCGTGCGCTACCATTCCTGGCTAAGATTTTATTTTTTTATTTGAGACAGAGAGAGGGAGAGGATGGGCATGCCAGGGCCCTCCAGCCACTGCAAACGAACTCCAGATGCATGCACCTCTTTGTGCATTTGGTTTACGTGGGTCCTGGGGAATCGAACTGAGGTCCTTTGGCTTTGCAGGCAAACACCTTAACCACTAAGCCATCTCTCCCTCTCCAGCCCCCCCCTTTTTTTTTGATTTTTTGAGGTAGGGTCTCACTCTGGCTCAGGCTGACCTGGAATTCCTTTTGTAGTCTCAGGGTGGCCTCAAACTCACAACAATCCACCTACCTCTGCCTCCCAAGTGCTGGGAAAGGCATTGCACCACCACACCTGGCTTTTAAAAAAATAATAATTAGTTAATTTTTTGGTTTTTTCAAGGTAGAGTCTCACTGTAGCCCAGGCTGACCTGGAATTCACTATGTAGTCTCAGGGTACCCTCAAACTCACAGCAATCCTCTTACCTCTGCCTCCTGAGTGCTGGGATTAAAGGCATGTGCCACCATGCCCAGCCTCTTTTCTCTCTCCCTTTCTCTCTCTCTTTTTTTTTTAAAAAGATTTTTCTTTTTTAAAAAATTATTTACTTATTTGAGAGACAGAGAGAGAGAAGGAGAAGGAGAGAGTGGGCATGCTAGGGCCTCTAGCCACTGCAGACGAACTCCAGATACATGCATCCCCTTGTGCACCTGGTTTACGTGGGTCCTGGGGAACCAAATTGGGGTCCTTTGGCTTTGCAGGCAAATGCCTTAATGGCTAAGCCATCTCTCCAGCCCTCTTTTTTACTCTTTTTGAAAAATGTTTTTTATTATTTTGCTATTTATTTATTATTATTTTTTAATCAACAACTTCCATGATTGTAAACAATATCCCATGGTAATGCCCTCCCTCCCCCCACTTTCCCCTTTGAAACTCCATTCTTCATCATATCCCCTCTCCCTCTCAATCAGTCTCTCTTTTATTTTGATGTCATGATCTTTTCCTCTTATCATGATGGTCTTGTGTAGGTAGTGTCAGGCACTGTGAGGTCATGGATATCTAGGCCTTTGTGTCTGGAGGGAGCACGTTGTAAGGAGTCCTACCCTTCCTTTGGTGCTTACAGTTTTTTCCACCACCTCTTCCACAATGGACCTTCAAACAAGCATTTTTAATCACTGAACCATCTCTCCAGCTCCTACAATTGATTTGGTTTATTGAGGTAGGGTTTCACGCTAGCCCAGATTGACCTGGAATTCACTATGTAGTCTCAGGGTGGCCTTGAACTCACCTCTGCCTCCCAAATACTGGGACTAAAGGCGTGTGCCAGCACATCCAGTTTACAATTGATTCTTTGATGGCTGTGGCCGTCACCATTTCATTATTGGGACAAAACACTCAACCAGAAGCAGCTGATGGAAGGAAAAAGTTTTTTTATGGCTTACAGTTTTTTGTTGTTTTTTTTTCCCAAGGTAGGGTCTCATTCTAGCCCAGGCTGAACTGGAATTCACTATGGAGTTTTAGGGTGGCCTCAAACTCACAGCAATCCTCCTATATCTGCCTCCTGAGTGCTGGGATTAAAGGCGTGTGCCACCACTCCCTGCTCATGGTTTATAGTTTTGAGGGATGTTTCATCATGGAAGACAAAGCAGGAGCAAACAGCTTGGTGCCACATTTCCACACATGTCTTGGTAAGACACAGTGAGTCAGGGCTTTTTTTTTTTTTTTCTGGAGTTCAACTTCTGGACTCTGTTCTCTGGACTTAGTGATATTCTTCTTAGGCCTGTAACCCTGACTGGTTATCTGAAAAGTGAGGGCTAGCTTACTCATATTTCCTATCATTATCAGCAGTGTTTGAAGTCCAAAGCCTTCTATAGGCAAAGGCAGACCTGGCAGGGGGACAGAGCCTCTTCTCTCCCATGCCCGTCTTCCCATGTTGTGAATTTCCCTGTCTTTCCTGCCCCATCACCATGCCAGGTTTTCATTTAGCTTTTTTTTTTAAATCCAATGCAGGGATTCACATATCAAATTCAATGTAGGGGTTCACATATCTCTAGGTATAGGTGTGTTAGAATAATTATTTTGTATTTTGACTTTGTATCTGAGAGCCGTAACTTGCTTCTGTACAGCAAGTAAAACATTAACTTTTTTTTTTTGTGCAACAAGAAGTAAACCAGGCCCCTAACAACTTACAGACCTTGCAGAACAGCTCGGAAGGAAAAAAATGAAGCTCCCAATTTTCATAGCAGACGCCTTCACAGCAAGAGCGTTTCGTGGGAATCCTGCTGCTGTTTGCCTCCTGGAAAATGTAAGCACTTGGTTTTCCAGTTTTATTTCTGAAATTCTATATTCCTATGGGACCAATTATTTCATTTTTAGAAAGTGAATCTCTGCTGTTTGTTTTCTGCTTTGGGTGGTGTTCCTAGTCATGAAATCAGTGATGTTCATATCTTATCATCTCAAGTTGTAACCAGGTTATATGATGACAATGCTTATAGTTAGACCCAGTCCTGAGAAAACAGCGTTCACATAAAGGAACTAGAACCAATTTTACAAAAAAAGAGGAAGCAGCTGGGTATGGTGCCAGCGTGAACTACGTAGCAATCTCTAGGTCAGCCTGGGATGCACCAGACCTGTTTCAACAAACGATAACAGGGGCTGGAGAGATGGCTTAGAGGTTAAGGCACCTGCCTGTATAGCCAAAGGACCCAGGTTCAATTCCTCAGTATCCACATAAGCCAGATGCACATGGTGGCACATGGGTCTGGAGTTTGTTTGCAGTGGCTAGAGGCCCTGTACACCCATTCTCTCTCTCTCTCTCCGTCTTTATCTCAAATAAATAAATAAAATAAAAATAAAAGCTGGGTGTGGTGTCGCACACCTTTAATCCCAGCACTTGGGAGGCAGAGGTAGGTGGATTGCCATGAGTTCAAAGCCAGCCTGAGACTACACAGTGAATTCCAGGTCAGCCTACATAGAGTGAGACCCTACCTCAAAAAAAAAAAAAAAAAAAAAAGGATATTGGGGCTGGAGAGGTGGCTGAGCACTAAGGCACTGGCTTGTGAAGCCTAAGGACCCAGGTTCCATTCCCCAAAACCCACGTAAGCCAGATGCACAAGGGGCCTTTTATGTCTAGAGTTTGTTTGCAGTGGCTAGAGGCACTGAAGCACCCATCCTCTCTCTCTCTCTCTCTCTCTCTCTGTCTGCCTCTTACACTGTCTCTCAAAATAAAATAAAATAAAAGATTGAACTGAGATGAGACTAATTACACAACAAATCGGTGTATGGACTCAGGGCTAAACTGTACTTTGAGCTCTTTGAGTACTGGATAAAAGACTTCTGGAAGCCGGGCGTGGTGGCACACGCCTTTAATCCCAGCACTCGGGAGGCAGAGGTAGGAGGATTGCCGTGAGTTCGAGGCCACCCTGAGACTCCATAGCGAATTCCAGGTCAGCCTGGGCTAGAGTGAAACCCTACCTCGAAAAACCAAAAAAAAAAAAAAGACTTCTGGAAATCTGAGTGAAAAATTCTAGATGCTTCTATAATATTCTAAAGAGTTTTTTTAAAAATAGTTTTAATTTTTTGTTTTGTTTTGTTTTGTTTTTGTTAGGTAGGGTCTCACTCCAGCCCAGGCTGACCTGGAATTCACTCTGTCATCTCAGGGTGGCCTCCAACTCACAGCGATCCTCCTACCTCTGCCTCCCAAGTGTGTGACCATGCCTGGCTTTTTCTTTTCTTTTCTTTTTTTATATTTTATACTTATTTATTTATTTGACAGAGAAAGGAGAGAGAGAAAGAATGGGTGTGCCAGGGCTCCCAGCCACTGTAAACGAACTCTAGACGCTTGTGCCCCCTGGTGCATCTGGCTAATGTGGGTCCTGGGGAATCGAACCTGGGTCCTTTGGCTTTGCAGGCAAATGCCTTAACCGCTAAGCCATCCCTCCAATCTTTTTAATTTTTTTAATATTTTATTTATTTATTTACTGGGGAGAAAGAAAGAGGCAGTTAAAATGGGCATACCAGGGCCTCCAGACACTGCAAACAAACTCCAGATGCATGTGCCACCTTGTGCATCTGACTTACATAGGTCCTGGGGAATCAAACCTGAGTCCTTAGGTTTTGCAGGCAAGTGCCTTAACCACTAAACAATCTCTCCAGCTCAGCTTTTGGGCTCTTATAGGGGCTATAAGAGCTTTTGTTTTCAAGACAAGTCCATTTTATCTTGTTTATTTCTGTGTGTTGCCGGGGGGTGGGGGGCAGAGCTTTTTGCTGCTGCAAACACCAGATGCTCATATCAGTTTTTGTATTCATTTTTCATCTGGCTTAAGTGGTTGGCTTGGGAATTGCATCCAGGCAGTAGACTTTGCAAGCAAGCGCTTTTAGCTGCAGAGCCATCTCCCCAGCTCCAATCTTATTACTATTTTTAAAAAATACTTTATTGATTTATTATTTGTTTATTTATTTGAGAAAGAGAGACAGAGAGAGATAGAATGAGAGAATGGGTATGCCAGGGTCTCCAGCCACTGCAAAGGAACTCCAGACACATGTGCCACCTCACACATCTGGCTTATGTGGATCCTGGGGAATCATACCTGGGTCCTTAGGCTTTGCAGGCAAGTACCTTAACCACTAAGCCACAGCCATCCCTCCAGCCCCTATTACTATTTTTTTTTCAAGGTAGGGTTTCACTCCAGTGCAGGCTGATCTGGAATTTACGATGGAATCTCAGGGTGGCCTCGAACTCACGGCGATCCTCCTACTTCTGCCTCCCAAGTGCTGGGATTAAAGGCGTGCGCCACTACGCCCGACCTATTTTTTTTATAACTGTTTATTTATAAGGAGAGAGAGAGAATTGGTATACTAGGGCCTCTAGCAACTGCAAAGGAACTCCAAATGCATGTACAGTTTTGTGCATCTGGCTTTACATGGGTCCTGGGGAATCAAACCTGGGTTGTTAAGCTTTGTAGGGATGTACTTAGCTACTGAGCCACAGCTCCAGCTTCAATTACTACTATTATTATTTATTTAATTTTTTTTCATGGTAGGGTTTCACTCTAGTCCAGGCTGACCTGGAAACTACTATGTAGTTTCAGCATGGCCTGAAACTCATGGCGATCCGCCTCCTGAGTGCTGGGATTAAAGGCATGTGCCACTACACCTGGCTTATTTATTTATTTATTTAAATTTTTAATTATTGACAACTTCCATTATTATAAACAATAAACCATGATAACCCCCCCACACACACACACACTTTCCCCTTCACTACTCCACTCTCCATCACATACCTTCCCCCTCTTAATCAGTCTCTCTTTTATTTTAATGTCATAATCTTTTTCTCCTATTATGATGGTCTTGTTTAGGTAGTGCCAGACACTGTGAAGTCATGTATATCTAGGCTGTTTTGTGTCTGGAAGATTGCACTGTAAGGAGTCCTACCCTTCCTTTGGCTTTTACATTATTTCTGCCACATCTTCCACAATGGACCCTGAGCCTTGGAAGGTGTGATAGAGATGTCTCAGTGCTGAGCACTCCTCTCTCACTTCTTCTCAGCACTATGGTGCCTTCTGAGTCATCCCAAGATCATCGCCATCTGAAAAAAGAAGCTTCTCTATCCAAAAATGAGAGTAGCATTACTATATGGGTATGACCCATTAAGAGAAGTGCTTACTGGACAGTTTGGTGAGCATAATATATGCATTTAGCCAGACACCAGCAGGCGTTACACCCCTAGGACTCATGACCAGCCCTGTCATAGGTTTTTCAGCATCAAGCATGTATTCCCTTCCATGGAACAGGCCTCCAGTCCACTTAGAGAGCAGTTGGTTTTCCCCATAACAGACATTCCAACATTGCACCTGTTAGTTCATTTGGCCTAGCTGGCCAAATTTAAAGCTTGCATTGTCCACTGTTGTTTATCTTCATTGGTGATTTTTCTCTCTCCCATGGAGCTGCATGCAGCATAGCTTTTTCCAGCTTTTTGTCAGCTGGTCTACATGGAAGAGGTTTTCAGCTCAACTCCAGCAAGATTTCTCAGTCATCTTGCAGCCTAGACATATGGAGTCTTCAGCAGTAGGGTCTTATCACCTATTACTGGTGGGAAACCAAGAGCCTTGGTAATGGCCTGTAATGTTTTGGGGGCATCAGGGACCTCCCTGGCCAGCAACTCACAGGAAGGTATCCCATTCCTGGCACTGAAAATTTTCTAGTAACAATCTATGGCTACTGAGTGTTCCATTGTCCAGAAAAGTAGGTTTCCATTTTACTTATTCATACCTTCTTAGATTTTGATTTCTCCCCCTGCGCTTTCTTTACTCAATCTATTTATTTCTTTTTATGAGAAGAGAGAGAGAGAGAGAGAGAATTGGTGCACCAGGGCCTCCAGCCACTACAATCCAACTCCGGACATGTACACCACCTTGTGTAAATGCGCAACCTTGCTCCTGCATCACCTTATGTGTCAGGTTCTGGAGCATGGCTCAGCTTTGGCACAGGGCCTGCAGATCCAGGAGACCCAGTGCTGTTTTTCCCAGGTCAAGTCTCGTTCTCACAACTGCTCTAGGAGCAGGTGTGATTATTATTGCCCCCATCTTACAGAACAAGGAACTGAGGCCAGGAATGCATGAGTAATTCCTCTGGGTCTGACGTGGAATCCCTGCCTGAATACAGAGCCCGCGCTCCTCTCCACACTCACAGCGGCACACAGTAGCTCTTCTAAACGTGGCCATGGTTTGAGTGCTGCCTTGTACGGGCAGTTTTTCTACAGGAACCCATCAAGGTGCAGGGGGAGGGACCTCTATTTCTTCCAGGGTGGCTTCAGAACTTCTTGTATTATGGGCTGGAGAGATGGCTTAGTGGTTAAGGCGTTTGCCTGCAAAGCCAAAGGAACCAGGTTCCGTTCCCCAGGACCCACATGAGACAGATGCGCAAGGTGGCGCATGCATCTGGAGTTCATTTGCAGTGGCTGGAGGCCCGCCCTGCTGAGCCCATTCTCTTTCTGTCTCTCTCTCTCTCTCTCTTCCTCTCTCTGTGCTTCTTTCTCTCAAATAAATAAATAGATAATAAAATAAAATAAATAATTTTGAGATGTCCTACCTCCCAATAACATGAATTTTGGGGGACACATTGAAACATAATAACAACAAAAAGATCTTCCTGTTGCCCAGGGCCTTCTGCGGGATAAAGACTGAGAAGATGGGGTAGACGTAGTTAGGCTGCCATATTTCTAAATTTCCACAAGAGGGGAGTATTTTAAAACTTTACTCTGGCTTTCTGATCAATAGTCTTGTGGGTCAGAAGGTGACAGAACCTCAGGCTCTCAACACATTTGGACATTGGAACTCAGCAAAGCAAACATTGCTCTGTTTGCTGTAGGGAATTAGATTCATGAAAAGGTGACTGAGGGAAATAGATATGACAACAAGAAGTCTTCCCAGAGTGGTGGTAGAAACCTGTCATCCTGGTACTCAGGGCGTGGAGGTAGGAGGTCAAGTTCATCCTCAGCTACATAGGCTCAAGGCTAGCCTGGCCTATATGAGATGCTGACTACCCAAAAAGAAAAAAGAAAATAAAGGAGCTAGGCGTGGTGGCGCACGCCTTTAATCCCAGCACTCGGGAGGCAGAGGTAGGAGGATCATCATGAGTTTGAGGCCACCCTGAGACTACATAGTGAATTCCAGGTTAGCCTGGGCTAGAGCGAGACCCTACCTCAAACAACCAATAAATAAATAAGTAAATAAATAAAGAAAGGGAGTGGAGGATTGCACCAAGCACGCATTCACCACTGACTTACACTGTCAGCACCAGCTTTGTGGTTATTATGTGTGAAAGAAGGCCTGTAGTGTAAAATGGAAACAATTATCAGAATGAAATTGTGTGCATGTGCACATGTTTGCACGCTTCTGTACCGAGGGTGAGACTTCAAGATTTTTCATGCTGAGCATGTGTTTTACCACTAAGGTACACCCCCGGTCCCAAAATTCTCTTTTATTTTTATTATTTATTTATTTTATTGTTATTATTATTATTATTATTTTTGGTTTTTTGAGGTAGGGTCTCACTCTAGCTCAGGCTGACCTGGAATTTACTCTGTAGTCTCAGGGTGTCCTTGAACTCATGGCGATCCTCCTACCGCTGCCTCCCAAGTGCTGGGATTAAAGATGTGTGCCACCATGCCTGGCTATTTTGGGGTTTTCGAAATAGGGTCTCACTCTAGTCCAGGCTGATCTGGAATTCACTATGTAATCTTAGGGTGGCCTAGAACTCACGGTGATCCACCTACCCCTGCTTCCCAAGTGCTGGCATTAAAGGCGTGTGCCATCATGCCCGGCTTATTTATTTTATTTTTATTTTGGTGTTTTGAGGTAGGTTTTCACTCTAGCCCAGGCTGACCTGGAATTCACTATGTAGTCTCAAGGTGGCCTAGAACTCGTGATGATTCACCTCTGCCCCTCAGGAGTGCTGGGATTAAAGGTGTGCACCACCACACCTGGCTTTAAAAAAAACAAATTATTTATTTATTTACTTTTTCTTTCTTTCCTTTCTTTTCTTTTCTTTTTTTTTTTTTCTTTCTGTCTTTCAAGATAGGGCCTTGCTCTAGCTCAGGCTGACCTGGACTTCACTATGTAGTTTCAGGCTGGCCTTGAACTCACAGCGATCCTCCTGCCTCTGCCTCCCAAGTGCTGGGATTAAAGGCATGAGCCACCATGCCCAGCCCAAAATTCAATATTTTGAATGATTGCATTCCCTTCCTCCAAAACTCTTAAAGTTGAAGGCTCGTCACGAGTCGCTATGATCTTGGCCTCTGGTTCTAGTGTAGAAAGTCGATCAAAGCCCAGCTGGCTGTGGTACAGGTTGAGGGCGTTGCTATTGACTTTCTTACATTGTTCCTCGTCACGTGGGCAGATACTAGGTATACTTTAAAGGCCCTGAAACTGAAATTTAGATCTCATTGGCATAACATACCAAGGTAGAGAAGGTTAAAGAGCTGGCCTGTCTATCCTAGCTAATGTGTGAAAAGAAAAAAAAAAAAAAAAGCCTATTTGCAAATAAATTTATTATGAATAGACGGTGAGTTTGGCTCATTTTAAAGACTCTTATCCTAAAGTTCTTGGGAAGCAATAGATAAGAAAGGAAGTACAAGGCCAGGCATGGTGGCGCACTCGGTAGGCAGAGGTAGGTGGATTGCTGTGAGTTCGAGGTCACCCTGAGACTCCATAGTGAATTCCTGGGCTAGAGTGAGACCCTACCTTGAAAAACCAAAAGAAAAAAAAGAAAGGAAGGAAGAGTACAAAGACAGGATGTTTAGACTGGTCAGATAGAGTAGGCAGGCCTCTAGCCCAGAAGGCTCACCCATGGTTTTCTGTCCCTCTCAGTCACCATTGAGGCCCGTGCCTTCCTCTGCACCAAGTGCATCAAGGGACTTAAATGACTCCATTTTCACCAGGTGTTGTGTGCATGGGCAAGTAGACTAGTTTTGTTTACTTATTTGCACCTGTGTGTGTGGGCGCACCAAGGCCCCTGGCTGCTGCAAGCGAGCACCAGGCACATGCAGTACGTTCTTGCGTCCAGCTTACACGAGTGGCTTGGGAAATGAACCCGAGTAAGCATGCATTGCGAGCAAGTGCCTTCAACCACTGGGCCATCTCCCAAATCTCCAAGTCCCTCCCTCACCCCCCCCCCCCGTTTTATTTTGAGTCAAGATCTTACTAGTCCAGGCTGGCTTTGAACTCATTGTGATCCGGCTACCTCAGCCTTCCAAGTGCTGGGGTTAAAGGCCATCACACTGGACTTGTAGGTGAACCGGTTTAGACACAGAATGCAACAATCTATGAGCAGCAACTGAGTTGAATTATTAGCATTGTCTATCTTGGTGGCCTGGACTCCCCTGCAGCTCCCCACTTCTACCCAGGTGGGTCTCCCACTCCTCTAAGCTCAGTACCCATAGGTGTGACACATGCCTATTTTACATCATTTCAATCATGCAATTTCTTGTGTGTGTGTGTGTACATGTGTTTGTGGTGTGCAGGTGTATGTGTATTCAAGTGTGTGTTAGTGTGTGTAGGTTGGGGACTACTTCCAATGTTATCTTCAAGAAAGAACTTCTGTCCTTGAAAGAAGGTTTCTCATTAGTCTAGAACTTACTAATTAGGCTAGACTGGCTGGCTAGCAGGACCTAATTGGCACTGGGATTATATGCAGGTGCTTGATGGCTAGCATTCTTACATGGCTTCTGGGGATTAAACTTGGCTCCTCATACTTGCTACACAGGCACTTTACTGACTGAGTTATTTTTCTAGCCTTGGATTTAATTGTTTTAAAGAAAAACATTAGCTGAACATGATGTCACATACCTGAAATCCCAGCACTTGGGAGGTTGAGTCGGGAGGACTGTGAGTTGATGAGTTCATGAGTTTGAGGCCAGCCTGGGTTACATTGTGAGTTCTATATCAGCATAGGCTTTACGGTGAGCCATGTCTCAAAAACAAAAAACCAAAGTGGTGGCACACATCTTTAATCCCAACACTTGGAAGGCAGAGGTAGGAGGATCTCTGTGAGTTTGCTGCCACCTTGTGACTACATAGTGAATTCCAGGTCAGCCTGGGCTGGAGCAAGACCTAACCTAAAAAAAAAAAAAAGGAAAAAAAAAAAGAACCCAACAAACAAAAAAGGGGGGCATGGGCGGGAGAGATGAGAGATGGCTTAGTGGTTAAGGCATTTGCTTGCGAAGCTAAAGGACCCAGGTTCAATTCCCCAGCACCCACGTAAGCCAGATGCACAAGGTGGCGCATGCATCTGGAGTTTGTTTGCAGTGGCTGGAAGCTCTGGCGCGTCCATTCTCTCTCTCTCTCTCTCCCAAATAAATAAAAATAAAAAATTAAAAAAAATGTCTTGAGGGCTGAAGAGATGGCTTAGCAGTTAAGGCACTTGAAAAGGAAAAGGACTCAGTTTTGATTTCCCAGGACCCACGTAAGACAGATGCACAAGGGGGCACACGCATCTGGAGTTCATTTGCAGTGGCTAGAGGCCTTGGCATGCTCTTTCTCTCTCTTTCTGTCTCCCTCCCTCTTTCTTTCTACCTGCATATTTATTTCTGTATCTCTCTCAGATAAATAAATAAAAATAAGGTACTTTAAAAATGTTTTGAAATCTTCAGCATATAACTTGAATTTCACTTTATGCAAATAACTTCTAGTGCTAATAAGCTTCTGTGTTGACTAATGGCAGCTGTTGTCCAGGAGCCTCATCTGTTTCTGGAGTCTCAATAACCTTCTTGTTTCTAATTAAGAAGCTGGATGAAGACGTGCATCAGAAAATTGCCAGGGAAATGAACCTCTCGGAAACTGCTTTTGTCCGAAAACTACAACCAACAGACGACTTTACACAGAGTAAATATGCATTTTTAAAACCATTATTTTTTTTGTAAATTTTTTATGAGAGAGAGAATTGGTGCACCAGGGCCTTCAGCCACTGCAATTGAACGCCAGATGCGTGCGCCACCTCGTGTGCAGATGTGTGACCTCGTGCTTGTGCCACCTTGTGCGTCTGGTTTACCTGGGACTTGGAGGGTTGAACATGGGACCTTGGGCTTTGCAGGCAAGCACCTTAACTGCTAAGCCATCCCTCCAGCCCTAAACATTCTTAAATGACATCCGAAGTGACTTCTTTGGTCGGAGGAATGCTCACTTATTATTTGCGTGCAGATATGACAGTTCATCTGGGGGCAGGTGGGTTGAAGTTAACTCTAGGTTTAAGTGTTTAAATTTATACTTTATTTATTTATTATTATTATTATTATTATTAATTTTGGTTTTTCAAGGTAGGGTGTCACTATAGTCCAGGCTGACCTGGAATTCACTATGTAGTCTCAGGGTGGCCTCGAACTCATGGTGATCCTCCTACCTCTGCCTCCCAGTGCTGGGATTAAAGGCGTACACCACCAAGCCCAGCTTATAGTTTTTTTTTTTTATTTCCATTTATTTATTATTTTGCAGAGCAGGGGCCTTCATACATGCTAGTCAATCTCTACCATTCATCTCTACATCTCAACTTGAAGTTTATAGTGTTGTTTTTTTAATTTGCAAGCAGAGAGGTGGGGAGAGAGAATGGGCACTCCAGAGTCTCACCACTGCAAACGAACTCCAGATATATGTGCTACTTTGTGCATCTGGCTTTACATGGGTGCTGGGGAATTGAACCCGGGCCATCTGGCTTTGCAAGAAAATACCTTTAACTGCTGAGCCATCTCTCCAGTCCCAAGTTCATAGTTTAAATGTGTCCTCTACCCACATACACTGCAAGTTCACGTACTGGAAAATTAACCCCTAGTGTAATAGTGTTAGGAGGTGGGGCTTAGTAGGAGGTGGTAAATACATGTCATTAGGAAGCGGGTTCCACACGTTGGCAGTGGGCTTCGCGGAGAAGTGAGCATGTCACCCTGCTGCTCTCTTGCTCCTGCACGTGCGTTCCCTTGCACTTCTGTCCCTGCTGTGAGACAACACAGTTGGGAGTCCCTCACTAGCTGTGAGCCCCTTGGCCTTGAACTCCCCAGCCACCAGAACTGTAAGATACACTTTTTTTTTTTTTGTCTTAAAACATTACCCATTTGTGGAATTCTGTTTCATCAATTCAACGCTGACCTGTGAACCTGAACGCTTCAGTCCAGACCTTGCATCAGTAAGCCTGAGGGCACCTATCCTTCAGAGCAGGCTCTGGGTTTCTCCCCATGCAGCGGAGATGTAGGAAAGACGCCACCGAAGTTTACCGCCTGCCTGCTTGGGAGTGACCGTGTCTCTTTGGCTCTTTCCCGAAGGTTCCTGCTTTGGACTCAGATGGTTTACACCAGCGAGTGAGGTCCCGCTCTGTGGCCACGCCACCCTGGCTTCTGCGGCTGTGCTGTTTTACAAAATAAGTAATGTGAATTTCACTACGTGTTTATTTATTTTGGGGGACAAAGTGTCAAGTAGAACAGTGTCAAGTAGAACACAGTAGGCTGGTTTTGAACTCCTTATGTAGATGAGGCTGGCCTTGAACTCGTGCTCCTCCTGCTTCTACCTCCCAAGTGTTGGGATTACAGGCGGGTGCCGTCACACTAGCACAATATTGTTTTAAACAAGAGGTCTCTGGTTTTTGTGGTGATGTGTCAGGAATGGCCAGAATGGGCATGTGATGTGCTGTGCTCTCCGAGCCCTTCCTCACCGCCCTGAGGACCCACAAGGGGTCTCCCGGCTCTGCGTTTCGCACTCCCTCGTCCTGAGCAGACCTTTACCTGGGCAGGGGCTGCGCTGCCTCAGCAGCCAGTTTGCACGTTCGGCTGCATCTTCTTCATGGTTAACACATGGTCAAGCCTTTGTGGGAACGGAACAGAGGAAAGACGCCTGGAAATGCCCAGGAAAGGGGGAGAACCAACAGCGCTGCACCCAAGGAAGTAAACCCACCGCGCCACAGAGCAAAGAGGGCATGCAGAGCTGGGAAAGGAGCGCCCTGGGGGAGTTTATTTATTTATTTATTTTGGTTTTTTGAGCTATGGTCTCACTCTAGCCCCGGCTGACCTGGAATTCACTGTGTAGTCTCAGGGTGGCCTCGAACTCACGGCGATCCTCCTACCTCTGCCTCCCCAGTGCTGGGATTAAAGGCGTGCGCCACCACATCCGGCTTTGCGGGAGTTATTTAAACAGGGATGGTGGGGGAAAGTGTTACAGGGTGCATTTCCCCAAGAAATGTATTCATACACAGGAAGAATATTCTGAGAGATAGACAGATAGATACACACACACACACAGACAAGATAAAGTCTAGTGTGGTCCAGGCTGACCTTGAACTTATATATCCAAAATTGGCCTTGAACTCCTGATTCTTCTACCTCTGCCTACCAAGTGCTAGGATGACAAGATGTCTTACCACCTCCAGTTTGAGGTGTATATTCTTGTTTTCTCTTTCTTTCTTTCTTTCTTTTCTTTTTCTTTTTCTTTTTTTGGCTTTTCGAGGTAGGGTCTCTCTCTGGCCCAGGCTGACCAGGGTGGCCTCGAACTGAGGGCAATCCTACTACCTCGGCCTCCCAAGTGCTGGGATTAAAGGTATGCGCCACCATGCCAGGCTTTGAGGTGTATATTCTTTTTTTCTGTTGTTGTTATTTATTTATTTATTTGAGAGCGGCAGAGAGAGAAAGAGGCCGATAGATAGATAGAGAATGGGCGCGCCAGGGCCTCTAGCCACTGCAAACAAACTCCAGACGCGTACGTCCCCTTGTGCATCTGGCTAACGTGGGTCCTGGGGAATCGAGCCTCGAACCGGGGTTCTTAGGCTTGACAGGCAAGGGCTTAACCGCTAAGCCATCTCTCCAGCCTGAGGTGTATATTCTTGAGCTCAGGGTTGTCAGGGGAGTAAAGAAAGCTATGACTGAACAGGAAAGTGTGGAACTGCTCATCAGTAGCAACAAGAAAGCCTTTGGGCTGGAGAGATGTATTAGTGGTTAAGGCACCTGCCTGCAAAACCAAAGGACCCAGGTTTGATTCTGCAGGACCCAAGTGAGCCAGATGCACAAGGTGACACATGAGTCTGGAGTTCAGTTCCAGCAGCTGGAGGCCCTGACATGCCCATTGTCTCTCTCTCCCCCCTTTCTCTCTCTCAAATAAATAAATAAAAATAAATAAAAATTAAAAAAAAAAAACAACCTGAGTTTTGAGGTGTGCTTCTCAAACCCTGCATGCCTCCCTGGGCACGAGCTCTGCTTTTTTTTTTTTCCTTCTCTAAATTCTGAGCTTATCAATGTCCTCCTTCCTCTCTCTCTTCCTTTCTTCTGCCCTCCATCCCTTTCCTTACTTCAAAAAAAAGAAAGAAAGGGAGCCGGGCGTAGTGGTGCACACCTTTAATCCCAGCACTCGGGAGGCAGAGGTAGGAGGATTGCTGTGAGTTTGAGGCCACCCTGAGACTACATAGTGAATTCCAGGTCAGCCTGGACCTAGTGAGACTCTGCCTTAAAAAAAAAAAAAAAAAAAAAAGAAAGAAAGAAAGAAAGAAAGAAGAAAAGAAGGAAAGAAAGAAAGAAAAAAGAGAGAAAAGGGTGGAGAGATGGCTTGGCAGTTAAGACATTTGCCTGCAACACTAAAGGATCTGGTTCCACTCTCCAGGGCCCAGGTAAGCCAGAAGCGCAAGGGGGCACACGCATCTGAGTTCATCTGCAGTGGCTGGAGGCCCTGGCGTGCCCATTTGTATGGACACATCATATGTTGGTATCATCATTTCCCTCCTCCCTGCCCCCACTGCACCGAGGGCCCTCCTTAGTGGGATTGCTGGTGTTCACCATGGAATAGTGGGTTTGAGTTGTGAGAGCAGCAGTCAGTCATTGTAGGGAAGGCAATGTCTCTGGATAGTCCCTCCCACCCAGTGGCTCGTACGTTCGTTCCGCCCCCACTTCGGCAAAATTCCCTGAGCCTTGCTGGGTACGCTTTAAGGCTACATTTGTGTTGAGCTCTCAGCAGCTTCTGGATTTCTGCTTTGGTATTTTGTTTATTTATTTATTTATTTATTTTGAGAGAGAGAGAGAGAATGAGAAAGAGACAGATATATATAGAGAGAATGGATGCACCAGAGCTTCCAGCCACTAAAACGAACTCCAGAAACATGTGCCACCTTATGCATCTGACTTATGTCGGTCCTGGGGAATTGAACCTGGGTCATCCGGCTCTGCAAGCAAGCACCTTAACCCTTAAGCCATCTCTCCAGCCCATTTCAGTGCCTTCTGAGTATCTCAGTGTCTGTCTCCATCACCCTGGTGCAGGCTGTCAGAAATTTACTTTAAAACAATTTTTTGGTATAAATATAATTTTATCATTTATTAAAGATAAAATCCAATTTACATTCTAATGAGATGGATGTGCTTTATTTATTTTCACATAAAGAATGAAATCTTAGCCAGGCATGGTGATGCACACCTTTAATCCTAGCATTCTGGAGGCAGAGTTAGGTGGATCTCTGTTCGAGGCCACCCTGAGACTACATAGTGAATTCCAGGTCAGCCTGGGCTGGTGTAAGACCCTACCTCGAAAAACCAAAAAAAAAAAAAAAAAAAAAAAAGAAAAGAAATCTTGTGGTCCTGGTATCAAGTGCCTATAATCCTAGCACTTGGGGGGGGGGGTGTTAGTTCAAGGTCATTCTCAGCTACAGAATGAATATGAAACCAGCCTATGCTAAATGAGACTCTTGTCTCAGAAAACAAGACAAACCAACAATGGAAACAAAGAATTAAATCCTGGCTGGATATTTGATGCATTGGGACATGAAGCATCTTCAACATGTTTTAGACTTGACTGCTAGGATCATTTTATATCATCAATGCTGAGAACACTGCACTCATGAATATTGAGTACAAAATGGCAGAAGTATAATTAGGATCATTTCAGAAATTGTTGAAAATTCTAAGTCCAAACTTTAAAAATTTATTTTCTTGGCCGGGAGTGGTGGCGCACACCTTTGATCCCAGCACTCAGGAGGCAGAAGTAGGAGGATGGCTGTGAGTTCAAGGCCACCCTGAACTACATAGCGAATTCCAGGTCAGCCTGAGCTAGAGTGAGACCCTACCTCAGAAAACAAAACCAAAATAAACAAGCAAACAAAATTTTCTTTTTATTTATTTATTTATTTAAATTATTGACAACTTCCATAATTATAGACAATAAACCATAATTCCCCCTTCCTACTTTCCCCTTTACAACTCCAGTCTCCATCATATACCCTCCCCCTCTCAATCAGTCCCTCTTTTATTTTGATGTCATCATCTTTTCCTCCTATTACACTACACATACTGCAAACCTATGGCTTCTGGGCACATTATTCACCTCCACAAGATACTTCTGCACAAACTCTCTTCATTTTTTTTTTTTTAAATGGGGGGAGAGTTTTATTGAAGCTTACAGATCCAGGGGAAGTCCCATAATAACTCTTTCCTTTTTAACATATAAAATAGTAGCTAGTGAAGGAGTAGGTTTCCATATGGCTTATTCATAACATTTTTCTGTTTCTTGATTCCTTTTTATTTTGGCTAGAAAACGTAAATAGCACTCTAACCTTTGTTACTCTGAGTGGGGAGCTCAAGGCCAGAAGGGCAGAAGACGGCATTGTCCTGGATCTGCCTCTCTATCCGACCTTCCCCCAGGTAAGGTCTTTCTATTTACTGCGACAAGCTATAGTCAACTGACAGCTCACCTGTTTTACAGCGATTTTCTCTATTTTCCCCTTCCAGGACTTCCATGAAATAGAAGCTTTGATAAAGGTTGGTGGAAAGAATTAAGTTTGAGCCTATGGGTTTGATTATTTGTGATTGAATACAAAGATTTGCTATCACTTGAACCCCTCAAATAGGCCTGCTAGGACTGAAGAGATGGCTTTGGTAGTAAGGTACTTGCCTGCAAAGCCTAATGACCTGGTTTTAATTCCCCAGGACCTATGTAAAGGTGGATGCACAAAGTGGCGCATGCATCTGGAGTGCGTTTGCAGTGGCTAAATACCCTGGCATGCCCATTCTCTCTCTCCCTCTCTGCTTACAGATAAATAAAAAACAAATTTTGAGGTAGGGTCTCGTTCTAGCCCAGGTTGACCTGGAATTCACTATGTAGTCTCAGGGTGGCCTTGAACTCATGGCAATCCTCCTACCTCTGCCTCCTGGGTGCTGGGATCAAAGGTGTATGCCACCATGCCCAGCTAATAAAATTTTTTTAAAGGCCTACTACCAATGTAAACTTTCCAATTGCAGCTTAGCTGATTTCTTGCCTGAATTTTAATATTCTGTCTATTTAGTGAGAAGGTTGAAAGCTTTTTCCTGATTCATAATTAAAAAAAAATTAATTTAAGCCAGGCATGGTGGTGCATACCTTTAATCCCAGCACTTGGGAGGCAGAGGTAGGAGGATCACCAAGACTACATAGTGAGTTTCAGGTCAGCCTGGGCTAAAAGTGAGACTCTACATCAAAAAAAAGGGGGGGAGGAGAGCCGGGTATGGTGGCGCATGCCTTTAATCCCAGCACTCGGGAGGCAGAGGTAGGAGGATCGCCGTGAGTTCGAGGCCACCCTAAGACTCCATAGTGAATTCCAGGTCAGCCTGAGCTAGAGTGAGACCCTACCTCGGAAAACCAAAAAAAAAAAAAAAAAAAAAAAGGGGGGGGTGCTGGAGAGTTGGCTTAGCAGTTATGGCGCTTGCCTGCAAAGCCACAGGACTCTGGTTCAATTCCCCAGGACCCACATAAGCCAGATGTACAAGGTGGAGCATACATCTGGAGTTCGTTTGCAGCGGCTGGAGGCCCTGACATGTCCATTCATTCTCTCTTTCTCTCTCAAATAAATAAATAAAAATAAAATATTTTTTAAAAGGGGGCTGGAGAGATGGCTTAGTGGTTAAGGCACTTGCCTGAAAAGTCTAAGGACCCAGGTTCGATTCCCTAGTACCCACATAAGCCAGATGTACATGTGTCTGGAGTTTGTTTGCAGTGGCTAGAAGCCCTGGTGTGCCCATTCTCTCCCTGTCTCTCTGTCTGCTTTCTCCTCTTTCTCTCTCTGTCAAAAAAATAAAATAAAAATTAAAAGAAGCTGGGCGTGGTGGCACATGCCTTTAATCCCAGCACTGGGGAGGCAGAGGTAGGAGGATCGCCATGAATTCGAGGCCACCCTGAGAACTCATAGTGAATTCCAAGTCAGCCTGGGCTAGAGTGAGACCCTACCTCCAAAAAAATAAAATAAAATAAAAAGAAAGAAAGAAAGGCAGGAAGAAAAAGAATATTTAATTTACCTTCCTGGCCCACCTCCCATTGCTGTCGGCCCACTGAGATCACAGCCACTACTTTGCAATCCAGCTGGGTGCTCGGGCAGATTGAAATAGGGTTAGCAGGCTTGTAAGAAGGCGCTTTTAACTCCTGATCCATCTCCCCAGCCTGATTTTTTTTTCTTTTCAAATTTTTATTAACAACTTCCTGATTTTTTTTTTTTTTTTTGAGAAAGGGTCCTGAACTTTCAATTCTCCTGTCTCAGCCTCCCACGTGATGGGATTATAGGCGTGTGCCACCATACCTGACTATTAATTATGAGCTTTAAGTTCCATGGTGGGATGGGGAGGACAGAATGTTGGGGCAAGTGAGAGAGAAAGGCTGATGAAGGTGGTGAGGAAGACAGTAGGGCACGTTCAGAACACCCGTGTGCCAGGAGAGGGTGTTACACTTCCCTCCGTCCTGCCTGGAAGAAGAGAAATGAGCCGGGCGTGGTCATGCAAATTCAGGTGTGGAAGTTGGCCATCTTTTTTTTTAAAGGTAGGGTCTCACTCTAGCCCAGGCTAACCTGGAATTCACTATGTAGTCTCAGGGTGGCCTCGAACTCACAGTGATCCTCCTACCTCTGCCTCCCGGAGTTGGCCATCTTTGAGCAATACCTTGAGCCCAGTAACTGAACTTACTTTCTCGTGGGAACCGCAGAACATGGGGGGTGCCTGGCTCAGAGCAGATGTGTAATGAGAGGTTACCCCCCATTGGTGAGGGTCAAGGATTTGATCTAAGTGTGCCTCTGAGGAGGATTTTCATTTGTTTGTTTGTTTGTTTTCAAACAGGCTTTCACGTATCCCAGGCTGTCCTTGAATTCACCAAGTAGCAGAGAATGACCATGAACTTCTGATTCTCCTGTCTGCACCTCCCCAGTGCTGAAATGCCAGGCATATGCCACCACCCCCATTACATGTGGTGCTGAGGAGCAAACCCAGCTTTGTGCATGCTAGTAGAACATTCTACCAAATGACCTACACCCAGACCTATGAGGAGCTTATTTATTTATCTATTTACTTTTGGTTTTTTGATGTAGGGTTTCACTCTAGCCCAGGCTGACCTGGAATTCACTATGTAGTCTCAGGGTGGCCTTGAACTCATGGTGATCCTCCTACCTCTGCCTCCCGAGTGCTGGGATTAAAGGCGTGTGCCACCACGTCTGGCTTTGAGTTTTTTTTTTCTTTAATTTATTTTTATTAGATATGGACATATTTCGTATGTAAACAACACATGTCGGTACCATCCTTTCCCTCCTCCCTGCTCCTTTTCTGAAGAGACCTTCCTTATTGGGGATGCAGGTCATAATGCATGGGTCATGCATTATGGGGGCAGCAATCAGTTATGGGGGAGAAGCAATGTCTCTGTGCAAAATGTCACAACTTGTGGCTCTAACAATCTTTCTGCCTCCTCTTCTGCAAAATTCTCTGAGCCATGTTGGGTACATTTTAAGTCTACTTCAGTGATGGGCACTTAGGAACCTCTGGATATCTGGTTTGGTAGGTGTTGAGTGTCCTCAGTGTCTACCTCCTTCACCCTGTGCTAACAGGTTCACTGAGAAAGCAGCACTCTTGCTCATTTCCCCAGTTCCTCTGTGGTTTCAGCTGGGGCTGGGATGGAGTGCACTGGGTCGTTTATCTCCTCAGGTCCCTGCTCAATCTGACAAAGAGAAGCAGATTTCCATACTGCCACACCCCCTTTTTTAATTTAAGGGAAAGAGGCAGATAGAGAAAGAATATGGCCGTGCCAGGGCCTCCAGCCACTGCAAATGAAGTCCAGACACCTGCGCCACCATGTACATCTGGCTTTATGTGGGCACTGGGGAATTGAACCTGGGTCCTTTAGCTTTGCAGACAAGCGCTTTAACCACTAAGCCATCTCTGCAGTCCCCCTGATGAATTTTTGATCTGTTGCATAGGCAGCCATAGGTGACACCATGGTCCAGGACATCCAGTATTCTCCTGATACCCGAAAGCTCCTTGTCCGGCTAAGTGATTCTTACAACAGGTAAGCACCGTGTTTAACCACTTAACAGTGTCAGGATGCACCCAGACAGAGAGAGAGAGAGAGAGAGAGAGAGAGAGAGAATGGGCGCACCAGGGCCTCCAGCCACTGCAAACTAACTCCAGATGCATACGCCACCTTGTGCATCTGGCTAACGTGGGTCCTGGGGAATCGAACCTGGGTCCTTTGGCTTTGTAGGCTAGTGCCTTTTAACTGCTAAGCCATCCCTCCAGCCCCGGCACCCAGTTTCTTTCCCACAAGTGCATTTTACAGCTGGCTCTCCTCCCCCTCCCCCGTGCCAAGCCTTCAGGGCCTGGTTTCCATCCTGTGTAGTGGGCAGTCTGTGAAATGTGTTTGTCTTTATCCATCCTTACCTATCAACAAGGTCATTTCTGGAGACCCTGAAGGTGAACACAGAGACTCTGCTACAAGTCGAAAACACGGGGAAGGTAAAAGGACTCATTCTCACCCTTAAAGGCGAGCCTGATGGGCAGACTTACGACTTCTACTCCAGGTACTTTGCTCCGTGGGTTGGCGTGGCGGAGGACCCAGTGACAGGTACCTTTTCCTGGGGGGCGGGGATGTTGTGGTGTACGTGTGTGGGGGGCATGCACATAGGCATATGTGCAGAGGTCAGAGGAGGACGTGTGTGACCTCCTCTGTCACTCTTCTGCCTTACTTTCCCTGAGACAGTCTGTCACGGAACCTGGAGCTCATGCTGGCTGAGTAGCAGGCCCCAGCGATCCTCCTGCTTCCCCCCGCCACATGCTGGGGTTACAGGCATGCAGAACCATGCTGGGCTTTCTAAAAATATATATATATTTTATTTATTGATTTGAGAGAGAATGGGATGCCAGAGCCTCCAGCCACTGCACATGAACTCCAGACGCATGCGCCACTTTGTGCATCTGGTTTACGTGGCTCCTGGGGAGCAGAGGTCCTTTGGCCTTGCAGGCAAGCGCCTTACCCGCTAAGCCATCTCTGCAGCCCTCATGCTGGGCTTTTCATGTGGATGGTGGGGACTGAGCCCCCGCTTAGCTTACTCAGCAAGTGCTCTGACCTGACCTGGAGCCATCTCCCCAGTCCCCGGTGTTTGCTTGTGGTCTCACACAGCCTAGTCGCCTTGAATTCACTATGTCGCTGAGAATGACCTTGAGTGCCTTGTCCTCCTGTCTCTGGCTCCCTAGAGGTGGCAGTGTGTCCATCCTACCAACCTGGCTCGCTTTGGGGGTTTTCAGCTGCCTCTGCCTCTCTCTCCCCTCCTCCCCCTTTCCTCTCCATTCCTTTTCTGAAGCCTCCTGTGAAAAAAATACTGCAAAACAAAGGAGCATTACAGTAGGGTTGAAATTTGGTGTCAGACAGTCTGGGGTTGGCATTCCTAGATTTGACCTCGGGCAGGTGACAACTTCTGAAAGTCTCAGGTCCGTCTTCTCTGTAAGGTGGATAATACCTCACACGCTTATTGTAAAGACAGTTCATGTTAAGGGCCATGCACGCTGCTTGCATTTACTATGCATTCACTGGTAAGTGTCCAGTCACTATTAGCTATTTTCAACCCTCCTCACCCTTCCTTTCTCCTCCGTCCCCTCCTCCTCTGTGTACTGGGTGTGGAACACAGGGCCTCTCTGCTTGCTACGTAAGCGCTCTGTCACTGAGCTACCTCTCCATACCAAGTTACTTTACTAACAGTGCAGCTAGATTGCAAAGCCCACACTAGATCTTGTACCAGCCTGAAGCAGAGGGATGAGATTGATGTAGGAATTTTGGGTTTCTTGTAGGCCAATGCACTGGTAATTTGGGATGTTCCTGGATCCTTGTCCTATGAATTTGAAGAATGAAATCCACAGACCAGATAAGGTTCAGGAAGCTTTTTTAAAGCTTTAGGAGGACAAAGAGAAGGGAGCTAGAACATTAGAGAAGGCAGCAAGGTGGAGCTCTTACCCAGGAAGGCAAGAGGGGGTTTGAGAAGCCCACCTCCAGACTCAGGTCTGGGTTTTTTTATGGGGAGTGGCTACGTGAGGAAGACCAGGTCAGCAGGTTGCTATGGACAAAGACCAGATTTTATAGTGTTGCCAGTAATCTTAGGTAAGGATCAGAGTTTCTGTCCTCTAGGAAGGGTGCAAGCTTAATCTAGAGATCTTTCCTGGAGGGTGTGCCATCGAGGTTTCTGCAAGCTTGGTGACATTAAAAAAAAAAAAAAAAATATATATATATATATATATATATATATATATCAATTATTTATTTATTTGAAAGAGGGAGACAGAGAGAATGGACATGCCAGAGCTTCCAGCCACTGCAAATGAACTCCAGATACATGGGCCACCTTGTGCATCTGGCTTCCGCGGGTCCTGTGGAATGGAACCGGGGTCCTTTGGCTTTGCAGGCAAACGCTTTAATCACTAAACCATCTTCTCCAGCCCGCTTGGTGACATTTCCTGCTTTTAGGCCAAGGAATAAAAAGCCATTCACTTCTGGGGTTCTGTTAACCTGACTGTCTAGCAAACTTCTGTCTCCTGTCAAAATTAAAGGTGGGCAGGAATGTCACCTCCTACCTCCTTCCTGTGTGAGAACAGCTCAGGGTAGCAGTGCTTGATGAGGGAGGCTGCTGGGGACCCGGATCCAGGGCTGCAGGAGGCCCGGTGGGGGCCTCAGACGAAGGGGGACCTGATGCTCCAGGACCTTCACTTAGTTCCTGTCTGAGGAACAAAGCCTATGAATTCAAAGCTCAGCAAACAAGCACTTTTGAAGACTCAGGAAAATGCCCTACAGGACCCCACGAGTCCAAGCGAAACTCTCCCCACGGAGAGACGTTCTGGGCAGATGGCACAGACACACAGCTGCTTCCCAAAGATTTTAATTGGCACACAGTGCACTTTTTTTTTCATGTAATAATGTTTTTCTAGCGTATGAAGGTCTTTTGACCATGATGACCAACCTCCAGAGGTCGCTTGGGATTGAGTGGGTTCTTCGGATGTGGCAACTTTCAGTGTTAAAAACCAGACCAGTCTTGGGCAAACCAGGAGAGCTGGGTACTGTATTTTGACCTCCCATAATGCTTAATGAGTTTTCTGGGAGGGCAGAGGGAGTGTGAGCTTTTTCTTTCTAGCCTTTTCTCCTCCAAAGACTTTTCAGTCAGATTTTTTTTTTTATCCTTCCTTCCTTCCGTTCTTCTTCTCTCTTTTTTTTTGTTTTTGGTTTTCTGAAGTAGGGTCTCACTCCAGCTCAGGCTGTCCTGGAATTCACTATGCATTCACTATGTATTCTCAGGGTGGCCTTGAAGTCACCACAATCCTCCTGCCTCTGCCTCCCAAGTGCTGGGATTAAAGGTGTGTGCCACCATGCCAGGATTTCTTCTTCTTTTTCTTTTTCTTTTTCTTTTTCTTTTCCTTTTTGTTTTTTTGAGGTAGGGTCTCACTCTGACCCAGGCTGACCTGGAATTCACTATGGAGTCTCAGGGAGGCTCACAGCGATCCTCCTACCTCTGCCTCCCCAGTGCTGGGATTAGAGGCGTGTGCCACCATGCCTGGCTTCAATAAATTTTCTTTTTCTTTCTTTCTTTTTTTTGTTTCTCAAGGTAGGGTCTCACTAGCTCAGGTTGACCTGGAATTCACTATGTAGTCTCAGGGTGGCCTTGAACTCACAGCAATTCTCCTACCTCTGCCTCCCAAGTGCTGGGATTAAAGGCGTGTGCCACAACGCCTGGCTCTAATAAAATATTTTTTTAATTTTCTTTTTTTAATTTTTTTTTATTTTTTATTTTCTCAATTTTTATTAATATTTTCCATGATTATAAAAAATATCCCATGGTAGTACCCTCCCCCCTTTCCCCTTTGAAATTCCATTCTCCATCATATCCCCTCCCCATCTCAATCTTTCTACTTACATATATACAATACCAACCTAATAAAAGCCCTCCTCCCTTTCTTTCTCTTCCCTTTCTATCTCCTTTTTTAACTTACTGGCCTCTGCTACTGAGTTTTTTCCTTCTCGCACAGAATCCCAATCATCTGTAGCTAAGATCCACATATGAGGGAGAACATGTGGCACTTGGCTTTCTGGCCCTGGGTTACCTAACTTAGTATAATCCTTTCCAGATCCATCCACTTTTCTGCAAATTTCATAACTTCATTTTTCTTTACCGCTGAGTAAAACTCCATTGTATAAATGTGCCATATCTTCATTATCCACTCATCAGTTGAGGGACATCTAGGCTGGTTCCATTTCCCAGCTATTATAAATTGAGCAGCAATAAACATGGTTGAGCACGTACTTCTAAGGAAATGAGATGAGTCCTTAGGATATATGCCTTCTGATAAAAAATTTTAAAAAGATGTTTGCAAAGGCCTTGATTTTTCTACCAAGGGATGACTGTAAATTGATGGACAAGACAAGGATTAAAATCTGCACTTTTGGGCTGGAGAGATGGTTTAACAGTTAAGGTGCTTGCCTGTGAAGCCTAAGGACCCAGGTTCAACTCCCCAGTACTCATGTAAGGCAGACGCACAAGGTGGCGCATGTATCTGGAGTTTGTTTGCAGTAGCTGGAGGCTATGCCCATTCTCTCTCTCTGCCTCTTTCTCTCTTAAACAAAAATAAATAAATAAATAAATAAATTTACAAAAACAGACAAACAAACAAAAAAACCAAAGCCTTCAGTTTTGGGGCTTGATAGATGGCTCAGCAGTCAAAGGCACTTACTTGTAAAGCTTGCAGACCTGTGTTCAAGTTTCTAGTACCCACATAAGTGCAGATGCACTAAGTGGTGCATGCATTTGGAATTCGTTTGCAGGAGTAAGAGGCCCTGGCATGCCCAGTCTCTGTCTCTTTCTCTCTCTGCTTACAAAACAAACAAACAAACAAACAATAGGCATAGTGGCACACACCTATAATCCCAGCACTTGGTAGATAGAGGCAGGAGGATCAGGAGCTCAAGGCCATCTTCTGGTACAAAGTGAGTTTAAGGTCAGCCTCAGCTACATGAGACCTTGCCTCAGAAAACAAAAACCAGGGCTGGAGAGATGGCTTAGTGGTTAAGGCTCTTGCCTGCAAAGTGTAAGGACCCACATTTGACTTTTCAGGTTCTAAGCTAGCCAGACACCCAAGGTGATGCAAGCGCACAAGGTCGCACATGCGGACAAGGGGGCCACGTGCACCTGGAGTTCATTGCAGTGGCTGAGGCCCTAGTGCACCAATTCTCTTTCTCTCTTATAAAACAAACCATCCAACCAACCAACCAGCCAGGCATGGTGGTACATGCCTTTATTCCTAGCACTCTGGAGGCAGAGATAGGAAGATTGCTGTGAGTTCCAGGCCAGTCTAGAACTGCAGAGTGAGTTTCAGGTTGGCCTGAGCTAGAAAAGACTCTACCTCAAGAAAATAAATTAAAAAAATAAAGAAAAAAAAAAAAAAAAAAACCAAGCCAGGCATGGTGGCGCATGCCTTTAATCCCAGCACTCGGGAGGCAGAGGTGGGAGGATTGCCGTGAGTTCGAGGCCACCCTGACACTACATTGTGAATTCCAGGTCAGGCTGGGCTAGAGTGAGACCCTATCTCGAAAAATAAAACAAAGTAAAGCAAAACGAAACAACAACAACAACAAAAACAGGGCAGGGTGTGATGGCACACACCTTTAATCCTAGCACTCAGGAGGCAGAGGTAGGAGGATCACCGAGATCAAGGCCACCGTGAGACTACATAGCGAATTCCAGGTTAGCCTAGACTACAGTGAGACTCTACCTCAAAACAAAACAAAACAAAATCAAACAAACAAACAAATAAATAACAAAACAACATTCAGCCTTCAGAAATAGACATGTTTGATATGTACTTTGGAAGAGCTTATTTGTAAATTCTGTCTTTCACAATTCTATTATTTCTGATGTGGCCTGGTTAACATAAGGATTAGAAGATTTAAAGTTTAGTCAAGCTGGATAACTAGTTATGATTGCTCATGTAGTTACCGACATCAGTTCTCTCATTGCTTCTCACTTCTTTTCAGGATCTGCACACACTGTTCTCAGCAGCTACTGGTCCCAGCAGCTTGGGAAGAAAACCATGCGTGGTAGGACATGCTTTTGCAGTTCCTTTTCTTTTGGTGCACGGGTGTTGCAAGTGTTAGGCAAGTGCTCCACCACTGAGCTCCTTCCACAGTCCTTGGCCTTGAATTCATCTCCATCTCCCAGGGGTTGGGTTTACAGCTCCAGTTTCTATTGTATTTGCCTAATTTTAAGCTTGCATCTGTTCTCATATGTATGATCCCCTGAAAATATAGCAAACTGATATATTATCACTCATCCGATAATATATGTTACATAACCACTGTTAAATACCCTCCACCCCACCTCTGCTTCTATAAACATACAGGGGCTTCTGACACATAAGTGCCTACTGAATACAGTTAACTTACTGGGGGGCTGCAAAGCCTAATGACCCAGGTTTGATTCCCCAGTGCCCACATAAAGCCAGGTGCACAAAGTGGCACATGTGTCTGGAGTTTGTTTGCAGAGGCTAGAGGCCCTGGCACACACATTCTCTATCTGCTTCTCTCTCTCAAATAAATAGATAAATAAATAAAATAAACAAGGGGCTAGAGAAATGGCTTAGTGGTTAAGTGCTTGCTTGTGAAGCCTAAGGACCCCAGTTCAAGGCTCGATTCCCCAGGACCCATGTAAGCCAGATGCACAAGGGGGTGCATACGTCTGGAGTTCGTTTTCAGTGGCTGGAGGCCCTGGCGCGCCCATTCTCTCTCTCTCCCTCTCTGCCTCTTTCTCTCTCTCTGTCACTCTCAAATAAATAAATAAAAAATAAAATAAAAAAGAACAAACAAAATAAATACATATTTTTATAGACACGGGTACTTGAAAAAATCTTTAATTAACTGTGTATGGAAATGAAAAAAAAAATAACAACTAACATTACTATTACAGAAAACTGGAAGACAATTATTCTTCAAGATTTATTTTCATTTTAAGTTCATTTGTTTTGTCAATGTATTATTAAAAATGCTCCTAACTTGCCAGGCGTGGTGGCGCACGCCTCTAATCCCAGCACTCGGGAGGCAGAGGTAGGAGGATCACCGAGAGTTCGAGGCCACCCTGAGACTCCATAGTGAATTCCAGGTCAGCCTGGGCTGGAGTGAATCCCTACCTCGAAAAACCAAAAAAAATTAAAAAAAAAAAAATGCTCCTAACTGGGCTGGAGAGATGGCTTAGCGGTTAAGCGCTTGCCTGTGAAGCCTAAGGACCCTGGTTCAAGGCTCGATTCCCCAGGACCCACGTTAGCCAGATGCACAAGGGGGCGCACGCGTCTGGAGTTCGTTTGCAGCGGCTGGAGGCCCTGGCACACCCATTCTCTCTCTCTCTCTCTCTCTCTCTCTCTCTCTCTCCCTCCCTCTGCCTCTTTCTCTCTCTCTGTTGCTCTCAAATAAATAAATAAAAATAAACAACAAAAAAATTTTTTTTAATGCTCCTAACTGGTCCTCATTTTGTGTTTTCTTTAGCCTTTCAGTGTTCGCGCCGCGGAGGGGACCTGGATATTTCCTTGCGAGCTGACGGACGCGTTGATGTTAGAGGCAGTGCGGCCATTGTTCTGGAAGGCACACTGACAGCCTAGAGAGGCTTACCCTAGAGCGTCACTATCTCTGATGACAGGTTTTCTGCATAAGAAGAAATTCAAGGGGCTGCCTTTAGCAAACGTTCCTGGCAGTCCACTTAGCTGGAGAGATGGTTTAGCTTTGCCTGCAGAGCCAAAGGACCTCCGTTCAATTCCGCAGGGCCCACGTAAGCCAGGTGCACAAGGGGCACATGCGTCTGGAGTTCATTTGCAGTGGCTGGCAGCCCTGGTGCGCCCCTTCTCTCTCTCCCTCTCTCTGCATCTTTCTCTCTCTTAAATAAATAAATGAATAAATAAAAATAAAGTTTGAAAAAATAGAAAGTAGCCTGTGTGCAAACCTTTAATCCCAGTACTCAGGAGGCAGACCTTAGGAGGATCGCTGTGATTTCAAGGCCATCCTGATGCTACATAGTGAATTCCAGGTCAGCCTGGGATAGAGCAAGATCCTACCTTGAAAAACAAACAAGAAAGGAAGGAAGGGAGGGAGGAAGGAAGGAGGGAGGGAAGGAAGGAAGGAGGGAGGGAAGGAAGGAAGGAAGGAAGGAAGGAAGGAAGGAAGGAAGGAAAGAAGGCAGGCAGACAGACAGAGAAAAAAAGAAAGAAAGAAAGAAAGAAGGCTGAGTGTGATTGAGCACACCCAATAATCCCAGCACTTGGGAGGCTGAGGCAGGAGGATTGTAAGTGCAAGACCCACTTTGTGGGTAATCATACCTTTATACATATTCCTGCATCTAATGCACTGAATTGTAACAGACTGAACTGTGGGTAAGGATGGCTCCTAAGAAAGCCTCTGTCTATTCCAGGAAAGCTACGGTCCATACTTCCCAGGAGTGGGCGGAGGGAGGAGAAATGGGAGACCCAGGTTTACTGAGATACTGCCGCCATCACGTCTCAGCTCCGTCTGCTCTCTCCTCTGGACGGTGTGTTTTTGTTCTTTGCTTTCACTTTTTTGCCAGCTAAAAATAAACTTTAGTTGCTTACTCTACCTGTGTGAATCCCAATAATACGTATAGAAAGAATAGGGCCGGAGAGATGGCTTAGCGGTTAAGGAGCTTGCCAGCAAAGCAAAGGACCCAGGTTTGATTCCCCACTACCCACGTAAAGCCAGATGCACAAGGTGGCACATACACCTGGAGTTTGCAGTGGCTGGAGGCCCTGGTGTGCCCATTCTCTGTATCTGCCTCTCTCTCTCTCTCTCTCAAATAAATAAACAACAATAAATAAATAAATAAGTAAATAAATATTAAGTCAGACATGTTGGCGCACACCTTTAATCCCAGCATTCTGGAGGCAGAGGTAGGAGGATCGCCGTGAGTTCGAGGCCACTCTGAGACTATGTAGTAAATTCCACGTCAGCCTGGGCTAGAGCAAGACCCTACAAAAACAAACAAAAAAAACCCCAAAAAGAAAGGATTTGGAAATCAGCAGTTGCGAGCCCTCCCTACAGTATATGAGAACACATGGAACTGGGTTTTCTGAATATGCTGCCTGGGAACATGCTGGAAATGCAGGTTCACAGGCCCTATTCTAAAGCTCTGGGAGTTGTACGTGCCCTTTAACGCGTATGTCTGTTTGAGGACTGCTCAGCATTCAGGCTTCCAGATGCAGCCGCCATTTGCATCACTTCCGGTGACCATGGCTTGTGAAGCTCACCGCCTTCTAAACACGCATTGTCTCAAAGTCTCCCCGACTAGACCTGCAGACTTGCTGCTTAGTGCACTTTCATAGGAGTTGTTGTGTTTATTTCAACTTTTTCTTTTTTTTTTTATTAGCCTCCAGTTCTGTTCAGCATAGAAAAATCAGCTGTGCTCCTGTGGGAACTGCTCAGTAATGTGTTGGTAACAAACCGATCAGTTAATCAGCCATGATTTATTAATGATGAATTAATTACACCTGATGGTGCCCTTCTGCTAGCTAGATGGAGCTTTAGAGGAGTTATTTTATTGATCACCACAGTGCTAATTGCAGGCACAGAAGGATCGCTAATTAAATATGCAGCCATATGCAAAACAAGCAGGGCTGCTGAGACCTACAAGAATGAGAAATGACCATTTTTTAGGGGAACCAAAACAAACTTTGTTTTATGCAATATTAAGGAGTTCCTTTGGCAATGTTAATTAATCACTGTGCATTAATCTAGCTGTGTAGTAACCGTTTCTGGCAGGAATTGATCCCATTCATCAATGTGTATGTACTTCTAGGGAGGTTCCGCTGAGGGGGTCCTGCCACTATAGTTTGTTTATCCTGCTGTTGATGTTTTCTTCCGTGCTTTCCTTTTTCTTGGCTGAGCGTAGAATTGGTACAGCCATGCTGCACTTGTCTTTTGGTAGATGTGTATACGTATTTACGTGGGGTAGCCCACGTCAGAGTGTAATTGCTGAGTAATAGTCTGGGTGTGTGTGGTGTGTACCTCCACACTGCTGGAGTATGCACAACTATGCACAACATCCGGTTTATATGCTGCTGGGAATCAAACCAGAGCTTCCTGAGTGCTAGGCAAGAGGGCTACACCCCCACCCCTGAAGTCAGGTATAGTAATGCCTCCAACTTCGCTCTGTTTTGCTTATGATTTCTTTGACAATAAGAGGTCTTTTGTGATTGTCTTTTTCTAGTTCTGTGAAAAAAATGCTCTTGATATCTTTTTTTACAAATTTTTTTGTTTATTTTTATTTATTTGAGAGCAACAGTCAGAGAAAGAGGCAGAGAGAGAGAGAGAATGGGCATACCGGGGCCTCCTGCCACCGCAAACGAACTCCAGATGCATATGCCCCCTTGTGTATCTGGCTAACATGGGTCCTGTGGAATCAAGCCTCGAATTGGGGTCCTTAGGCTTCACAGGCAAGTGTTTAACCGCTAAGCCATCTCTCCAGCCCTGTTCTTGATATCTTTACAAGAATTGAGGCTGGAGAGGTGGCTTAGTGGTTAAGGCACTTGCCTGTGAAGCCCAAGGACCCAGGTTCAACAACCCAGAACCCATGTAAGTCAGATGCACAAGGTGGCACACGTGTCTGGAGTTCGTTTGTGGTGGCTGGAGGCCCCGGCCTGCCCATTCTCTCTCTCTCAATAAATAACAACAAAAAAACTTTTAAAATCAGAAATATATTGAATTTGGAGAGTATTTTGGGTGTTATAGACATTTTAGGAATATTGATTTTAACAATATTAATTAACATGGGATGTTTTTCCATTGTTTTGTGTATGCCCTCTTAAATTTCTTTCACTGATGTTTTATAATTTTCTACTTATTTTTATTTATTTGAGAAAGGGAGAGAGAAGGAAGCTTATAGGGAGAGAGAAGACCCAGTTTCAATTTCCCAGTACTTATGTAAAGCCAGATACACAAGGTGGCGTATGTGTCTGGAGTTCATTTGCAGTGGCTAGAGGGCCTGGCATTCTCTTTCTCTCACAAATAAATGAACAAACAAACAAGTAAATAGATTAATAAATATTTTAAAAGCTACTGATTTTTGCAAGATATGCATATTTATTTTTCTTTTCTTTTTTTTCAAGGTAGGTCTCACTCTAGTCCAGGCTGACCTGGAATTCACTATGTCGTCTCAGGCTGGCCTCAAATTCACAGCCATTGTCCTATCTGCCTCCAGAGTGTTGGGAGGGATTAAAGGCGTGCACCACTTTGCCCAGTTTCTCCTTTTTTTAAAAATTTTTTTAAAAAAATTATTTGACAGAGAAAGAGGGAGAGAGAGAGAGAGACAGGGAGAGAGAGAGAGAGAAAGTGAGAATGAATGGGTGCGCCAGGGCCTCTTGCCACTGCAAACAAACTCTAGACGTGTGTGCCCCCTTGTGCATCTGGCTAATGTGGGTCCTGATGAATCGAATCTGGGTCCTTTAGCTTTGTTGTCAAACGCCTTAACCATAAGACAGCCCTCCAGCCTTTTTTTTTTTTTTTAATGTAGGGTCTTATTCTAACCCAGGCTAAACTGGAACTCACTCTGTAGTCCAGGCTGGCCTGAAACTCATTGCAATCTTCCTAAGCCTCCTGAGAGCTGGGACTAAAGGCATGTGCTGAGCTGGAGGGATGGGTTAGTGGTTAAGGCGCTTGCCTGCAAAGTCGAAGGACCTAGGTTTAATTCCCCAGGACCCACATAATACAGATGCACAAGGTTGTACATGCTCTGGAGTTTGTTTGCAGTGGCTAGAGCTCCTGGTGTGCCAATTCACTCTCATAAATAAATAAATAAATAAATAAATAAATAAATAAATATAAAAAAGGCATGTGCCACCATGCTCAGCTAATATATTTCTACTTTTTTTTTTTTTTTTTTTTTTTGCTTTTTGAGGTGGGGTTTTGCTCTAGCCCAGGCTGACCTGGAATTCACTATGTAGTCTCAGGGTGGCTTTGAACTCACAGGGAGCCTCCTACCTCTGCCTCCTGAGTGCTGGGATTAAAGGTGTGTGCCACCATGCCTGGCTCTATTTCTAAATCTTCATGTATGTGTGTGTATAATTGAGTGTGTGTTCATGTGCGTGAATATGAGTGTGCTCACACCACAGCATGTATGTGGAGGTCGGAGGACAACCCTGGGGTGTCAGTCTTTGCTGTCCCCCCTGCTTGAGGAAAGGTCTTGTGTTTCTGCTGCACACGCCAGGCCAGCTGGCCCTCAGTCTTCAAGGGATTCTCCTGTCTTTGCCTTAAGTGTTTTACCCACTGAGCCATCTCTCCAGCCACACACACACACACACACACACACACACACACACACACACACACACAATCAGAGAGCAATTGCTTTCCCCCATTACAGACATGCCACCATTACATCAGTTGGTACATTTGACCTGGCTGGCCAGCTGCAGAGCTTGCAGGATTCACTGCTGGTTAAGAGCATTGATATCTTGCTGATATCTTTTCTCCCCCTAAGAGTGGCATAGGCCTTTCCAGAATCCTGACAGCTAGCCAACAGGGAGGAGGCTTCCAGCTCTGCTCCAGCTTGATTTCTCAGTGACTTGTAGCCCAAGCATACATCTACCTTTTTTTTTTTTTTTTTTTTTTTTTTTTGGTTTTCACTCTAGCCCAGGTTAATTCACTATGTAGTTTCAGGGTGACCTGAACTCTAGGCCATTCTCCCACCTCTGCTGCCTGAGAGCTGGGATTAAAGGCGTGTGCCACCGTGCCTGGCTCTCCCTTTTTTGAGACAAGTTTCTCCATTGGCCTGGAGCTCACCACTTATCATCAATTAGCCTGGACGGGCAGGCTAGTGAGCTCCAGAGATCCTCCTGTTCCCATGCCCCTGCTGGGGTGATCTCCTGGTATTTTATGTGGGTACTGGGGATTGAACTCAAGTCCTCATGTTTATGAAGTGAACATTTTAATGACTAAACTCTTTCTTCAGCCCGCCCCCCCCCCCTTTTTTTTTCTTTTTTAGAGGCAGAATTTCACTCTAGCCCAGGCTGACCTGGAATTTACTCTGTAGTCTCAGGGTGGCCTCAAACTCACAGTGATCCTCCTACCTCTGCCTCCCAGGTGCTGGGATTAAAGGCGTGCGCCACCACACCCAGCTTCCAGCTATATGTGTGTGTGTATTTGAGAGAGAGAGAGAGAGAGAGAGAGAGAGAGAGAGAGAGAGAGCATGAGTATGTGAGTATGCCAGGGCCTCTAGCCACTGCAAACAAACTCCAGACATATGTGTCACCCTGTGTATCTGGCTTACGTGGGTACTGGGGAATTGAACGCTTCTCAGGCACGTGCCTTAACCACTAATCCATCTCTCCAGCCCTGTTTTTTTTTTTTTTTTGTATGTTTGTTTGTCTTGTTTTGGCTTTTGGAGGTAGGGTTTCACTCTAGTCCAGGCTGGCCTGGAATTCACAGTGTAGTCTCAGGGTGTCCTCAAACTCATGGTGATCCTCCTACCTCTGCCTCCCCCGAGTCTTTCTTTCTTCCTTTTTTTTTTTTTTTTTTTTTGGTTTTTCGAGGTAGGGTCTCACTCTAGCCCAGGCTGACCTGGAATTCACTATGGAGTCTCAGGGTGGCCTCGAACCCACGGCGATCCTCCTACCTCTGCCTCCCGAGTACTGGGATTAAAGGCGTGTGCCACCACGCCCGGCTTCTTTCTTTCTTTTTTAATGGAGCAAAGATGTCGTTGAACCATTGTCACCAAACAGATGGATGTGCTTACAGATGACCATCAAAGAAGCTTTTGAAAATGTTGTTAGCCTATCAAACCAGAAGAAACTGTGAAGGAGTCAGAGCCGTGTGAGAGATTGTCAGCTTCCAAGGACTTGTGGGCTGTTTCTCAAGTATGAAGCACAAGATAGCTGCTCCCACTTTGCTCTGTCTTCCAACCCTGCATCACTGAACGGGGACCACAGCTTCTTGGGTTTCAGTGTTCTGGGCCTTGAAGTCACTGTTTCCTGAGAAGACCAGAGTGGCTGTGGTCAGGGACGTGTGCTCTGTGACTTTATGCTGTAGCCAGTTGAGGTTATCGCAATACCTTTGGGCCAGGTTATTTTAAGTTCTCGTAGACAGTTTGTGAATTTCATCAACCCACGGAAGGCTCTTTCTAGCTAAACTCATGATTTCAGCATAAAAGAAAAGAAGAGGTAAGTTAAAAGCGAACACCTGTTCTTCTAAAATTGCTCTAGCGCAGGTACTGGCCCCAGAGAGGTGGCAGATGGTGGTGTGTTTCTAAGCCTGACCTTAGCAGCCCTTCATCAATCTTGAGCTGATTGATTCTCAGCAAAGAAGAGATGACGGCTTCCCAGGGTACCCACGGTAGTTTTGATTTAGTTGCTACCTGAAGACCAGTTAATTAGCCCACACTGAGCCTCTTAAGTTTTCCTAACAATGCTAGGAGATTCTGGGTGCAGGTGGGCAGGGGCAGCTCTGATAGGAGCTCTTTAGTTACCATCAGGCCAGACATGGACACCTCTAGGAACTAAAGGAAAACAGCATCATTTCCCCATGGAGAACTGATGACCTCTGAGGCCTGCGGCTCTCCTGTGCTCGCTGCTGCAGCCAAAGGGCTGGCCACACTCAGGAGTGATCAACTGCTTCTCCAGTCCACCTTTACCCCTGGCTGCCAAGGAGGGCAGCCCCTTGACCATGTGGTCCTCCCTCCCTCCCTCCTTCCCTCTCTCGATCTTATTCTTTCTTATTTGAGGCAGGGTCTCTCTGTAGCCCAGGCTAACTTAGAACTTACTCAGTAGCCCAGGCTGGCCTCAAACTCATGGCGATCCTCCTAACCTCAGCCTCCCAAATGCTGGGATTGAAGGCGTGCGCCACCACACCCAGGTGTTTTTGTTTTTTTAAGCATATGTATGTATATGGTGTGCATAAATATGTGAATGCATGTTCATATGTATGCAGGTGAATGTGTGTGTGTGCCAGAGGCTGATATCAGGTATCTTAATCAGTCATGCTCCAAGGGAGCTGGGCACAATATCACATGCCCGTAACCCTGGCACTCAGAAAGCAGAGGCTGGCTGGGTGTAGCGATGCATGCTTTTAATTCCAGCACTTGGGAGGGAAGGCGGAGGTAGGAGAATCCCTGTGAGTTCAAGGCCAGCCTGGGGACTACTGAGAGAGTTCCAGGTCAGCCTGGCCTAGAGTGAAACCGTACCTTGACAAACAAAACAAAACAAAACAAAAAAGAAAAAGAAAAAAAAAAAGACAGCGGAGGCATGACGGTTTCAACTTCAAAGCTAACCTGGGCTACAAAGACTAAAACCAGCAACGAAATCCCCCAAATTGATTTTTTTGGGGGTCATTTCAAAGTAGAGTCTTGCTCTAGCCCAGACTGACCTGGAATTCACTTTGTTGTCTCAGGGTGGCCTCGAACTTATGACGATCCTTTTACCTCTATCTCCCAAGTGCTGGGATCAAAGGTGTGGGCCACCATGCCCAGCTCCAAAATTGACTTTGTTTTTTGAGGCAAGCCCAGTAGACTGGCTTTTTTTCTTTTTCTTTTCTGAGGTAGGGTCTCACTCTAGTTCAGGCTGACCTGGAATTCACTATGTAGTCTCAGGGTGGCCTTGAACTCATAGCAATCCTCCTACCTCTGCCTCCTAAGTGCTGGGATTAAAGGCGTGCACCACCATGCCCAGCTTAAAATTTTTTTTTTGTATTTTTTTCTTTTCTCAATTTTTATTAACATCTTCCATGATTATAAAAAAATCCCATGGTAATACCCTCCCTCCCCCCACTTTCCCCTTTGAGATTCCATTCTCCATCATATCCCCTCCCCATCTCAATCAGTCACTCTTTTATTTTGATGTCATGATGTTTTCCTCCTCTTATGATGGTCTTGTGTAGGTAGTGTCAGGCACTGTGAGGTCATGGATATCCAGGCCATTTTATGTCTGGAGGGAGCACGTTGTAAGGAGTCCTACCCTTCCTTTGGCTCTTACATTCTTTCCACCACCTCTTCCACATTAGACCCTGAGCCTTGGAAGGTGTGATCGAGATATTACTCAGTACTCCAGTCACTTCTTTCCAGCATTATGGTAACTTCTGAGTCCTCCCAAGGTCACTGCCATCTGAAAAAATTAAAACATTTTTAATGCAAGAGTGTGAGAGCAAGAGCACGTGCAAGAGAGAGAACTGGCTCACCTGGGCCTCCAGCCACTGCACTCAAACTCCAGATACGTGCGCCACTTTGTGTGTATGTGCAAACTTATGCGCTTGCGTCACCTCGTGCGTCTGGCTTATGTGGGACCTGGAAAGTTGAACATGAGTCCTTAGGCTTCATAGGCAAATGCCTTTACCGCTAAACCATCCCTCCAGGCCCCTAACCTTTTAAAAATTTTATTACGAAATTCATATCCCTCCCTCAGCCATGTCTCCACTATGCAGTTCCAATAATTATCAACCCTTGAGCAACTTTGTTTCAGGAACGTCCAAAGTCAGGGGTTCCGTGTGCCATGCTGGCCTCATCCCGCAGCTCCGTGTCTTGGGCGGATCACAGCAGAAGGGAGCCGGCCTGGGTGTGGTGGACTACCGCTGCCTTCCTCTGCACGCCCGAGGACCGAAGCTTGGGAACACTCCGGCGTCACCTTCTATTTTATTTGACGGGGAAGCTCTCGGCATCCTGGTGGCAGGCAGGACAAAAGGGCAGCTGTGCCCGGCTACCAGCAAATTAGGGCGTCTCAGGAGACTCCCTTCCAATCCTCATTTAATTTTTAGGGGAGCTTTAATTGTGTCACCAACAGTCCTCACTTGAACAATCGCAGGCACTTGGCTGAAGGGGAGAAGAGTGACTGGCTTGATTTGCATAAGCGTTTACCCTAATTAGAATGTCAAAAGTTGGTGGCAAAGAGGCCTTGTTGTCCTTTGACTTAAGATCATTTTAATTTAGTCCAATTTTCCATTATCACCACTGTCTTCCTCATAACTCAGGTCCCTTTTCTTTCTAAATGATGTGCAACAAAAACCCAGAGACAAGCGACCATCTTGTTAGACTGACCTCCAAAAAAAAAAAAAAATTTTTTTTAAAGAAGTCCCTTTCTTGAATAAAAACCATGATGTTGGTTTCTTATGTAAACTTACAGTTGTTGACACTTACATTCAGCACTGATAATGCACACATACATGTAACTCTGAGTCCAGAAACTTGTTCTATTCTGTACACGTACATGTGTCTATCTTGGGGGCTAGGGGAATGTAGCTCAGTGGTAGCAGTTATTTGCCTAGCATGTACAAAAACCCAGGTTCAATCCCTAGCACTTCAGAAACAAAACCAACCAACCAAACACAAACAAAAAGATACCAAAAGAATGGTGAGAAAAAAAAATGTTTGGATAGTCACTGATAAGATATACTCATCCCATACATAGCATGTTAATTATGTGTAGAGTGGCTATAAGATTTGAAACCACAAAGGAACTGAGAATAAACAGGGCTTGAGGTCTCGGGTGCAGAACCCCTCCTGACCCATTAGAGATGATTTAGGCACGCCTTGGTGATTTCTGGGTCTGGCTGGTGAGCTACTTAGTACCAGGGTCCCAGTTAAATCAGGCATTCTCTGTTTTTCCGCCCTCATTCCCTTTTAGCAGCGGGAGGCCACCTTGTTAATTAGTGGAGGGTGGGAGCATCTGTAATCTCCTGGAGGCTGGCTTCCGGGGCCCCAGAGTGGGATAAGAGGATGAATCCAATGTGGGGCATGGCTAGCCTCCCCTGTAACATATGGGGAGCCCACCACGCCTTCAGCCCAAAGTTCAAGCAGCAAGTGTCTGTGGAGGGGATACCCTGCTGGGAATACACCCTGCAAAGCCAAGGGCAGAGGTCTCATCACTAGGAGAGGCCAAGGCAAATCTTAGACCAAACAGCATCTGTCAAACTATGCCAATCGGAAATCAATGGCCCTCCCTGGGTGGGTTTGATTTTATGGTCATGTGCACAAATTTACAGCCCCTCACAGGCAAGGCAGAGTGAACATCCTCCTAGGATGGTTCCAGTGGAGTTTGATGTCTTGGTAGTCTATCAATAAGATGGATTTCCTACAGGCTAGCATTAGCGCCTGGCTGTCTTGCTAAAATCTGACAGTTGATGGACTTAGCCACTATTTATCCAGGACCTGCAAATTTGAACAGCGGTGCAATGTATGTCAGTCCCTGGAGCCTTACCACACTGTCCCAGCCTGAGGGAGCCACATACGTGCTTCTGCCCATGGCAATACGGAATCACCATTATTACTATTTTTGGCATGTACATATTTTCATGATATATATATATATGTATGTATATGTATATATAGCATGAAAACATATACATGCCAAAAAATATAAAAAAAACCAAATACATATATATATGTATATATATATATATATATATATATGTATATGTATATAGTATGTATTTGGTTTTTCAAGGTAGGGTTTCACTCTGGTCTAGGCTGACGTGGAATTCACTGTGTAGTCTCAGGGTGGCCGCAAACTCACAGTGATCCTCCTACCTCTGCCTCCCAAGTGCTGGGATTAAAGGCATGCGCCACCACGCCCGGCTTATGGGTCTGTATATTGTATGTCTACAGGAACACATGTGTGTGTCAGGTGTCCTCATCATCACTCTCCACTTTTTTTTTTTTTTTTTTTTTTTGGTCTTTTGAGGTAGGGTCTCGCTCTAGCCCAGGCTGACCTGGAATTCACTATATAGCCTCAGGGTGGCCTCGAATGCCCAGTGATCCTCCTACCTCTGCCTCCCGAGTGCTGGGACTAAAGGTGTGTGCCACCACACCTGGCTCCTTTATATTATTATTATATTTGTATTATTATTTATATTATATTATTTATATTTATATTATTTATATTGTATTTATATTATTATTTTGAGACAGGGTGTTTCACAGAGCCTAGACCTCACCAATTCAGCTAGTGAGCCCTATGACTCTACCTGTCTCTTCTGCCTCCCCAGAACTGGGATTAGAAGGGTGTGTCACCATACCCAGCATCTTGAGCTGGTATCTGGGATCTGAATGCAGATCCTCACACATGTATGGAAAGCACTTTACCCACAGAGCCATTTCTCCAGTCCTTACTGATGATGTTTGTGGTACAGATTCCATGTTTTCCTCTGACAAGGTTTTACAGTGGACAAAGCCAGATTGTACCACTTATTAGTAAAAAGACCTTGGGGTAAGTCTCTTATCCTCACTTTTTTTTGGGGGGGGGTTTCGAGGTAGGGTCTCACTCTGGCCCAGGCTGACCTGGAATTCACTATGTAGTCTCAGGGTGGCCTCGAACTCACAGTGATCCTCCTACCTCTGCCTCCCGAGTGCTGGAATTAAAGGTGTGTGCTACCACGCCGGCCTTATCCTCACTTTTCTCATCTGAAATTTAAGTGGCTTTATTTTTATTTATTTATTTGCAAGCAAACAGTGACCCAGAGAGAAAGAGATGGGGCACGCCGCGGCTTCCTGTCACTGCAAACGAACTCTAGACGCATATGCCACTCTGTGCATCTGGCTTTATGTGCCCGGCTAGTATCCACCCTCTTAATCCACATTTGGGCATGGATTCAGACTGGCAAGGCTCTGGCCTCACCTTCTTCAAAAGGTTTCCTCTTGCTGGGCATGGTGGTGCACACCTTTAAGTCCAGCACTCAGGAGGCAGAGGTATGAGGATCATTATGAGTTCCAGGTCAGCCTGGGCTAGAGTGAAACCTTGCCTCAGAAAAACAAAAAGTTTCCTCTTCCTCTAAGACATACAAGTGAGGTTGAGTCCATTCACTTGTGACAGCCCTGAGACCAGCAAAACAATCTCCCTGCTGGCTGTGTCACAAGGGGAGAGTTTCCATCACCTCACCGAGGGCTGGGTGACTTTCCATCTGAGCTGAAGACACGAGTCCCCGGTAGACACAAGTCAGTTCAACTTCTCGTCGTCCCTCTGGTTTTAGAGCGCACCCCCACATACTCCCACGACCTCAGGTTTGGGCCTTTGGCACAGCCCATCCTTACTTCTGTAGGCGCTACCCAGCATTAGTGGCATTACTGTATTTTCATATATATAAATTTTTAAAATTAACTTGGCCCAATTATGTATTTTTTAAATCTTTTAAAAATATTTTATTTTTATTTATTTATTTCAGAGAGGGAAAGAGGCACAGTGAGAGAGAGAGAGAGAGAGAGAGAGAGAGAGAGATTGACAATGGGCATATATATATGTGTGTGTGTGTGTGTGTGTGTGTGTGTGTGTGTTTAAGAAAGGGTCTCAGGTATCCCAGGCTAGCTTTGAACTTGCTATGTAGCCAAGGATGACCTAGAACTTCTAATCCTTCTGCCTCCAATTCCTGAATGCTGTGATTACAGGTGTGCACCACTGTGTCTTGCTAATGTGAGGTGGGCACTCTACCAACTGAGCGACACCCTCAGCCCCACTGACATTGTTTTAGCTTACAGTGAACATCTCATGATACACCCGAACTTCCTTCAGGCTTCTGGAATTTTCTTGCTTCCATGTTATAAATTAGCAGTTATGGCTTCTTCTGGTACCCTCTCCCCTTGAAGACTTTTGCACCCTTCATTAGTCTCTAAGTCTCCTCTGCCAACCATGTGGTAGATAATAAGACTGAGTCCGGACAAGGAAGCAGTTGGGTCTATGTCCAGCAGGCCCTGTCCCTGCCACCAACATTCTTCCAAACAAGAAACTTTGTTGGGCTGGAAAGATGGCTCAGCAGTTAAAGGCTCTTGTTTACAAAGCCTGATGGCCCAGGTTTGATTCCCCAGTACCCACATAAAGCCAGATGAACAAAGTGGCACATGTGTTTGGCATTCATTTGCAGTAGCAGGAGGCCCCAGCATGCCCATAATCTCTCTCTGAGGATTATGAGTCTGCGAGGAAATAGAAGCTAACACCTGGTATGCATTTGATAAATGTTTCCAGAATATACACACTCTCTCTCTTTAAAAAAAATATTTAATTTTTATTTATTAATTTATTAGCGAGACAGCAAGAGATGGGCACGTCAGGGCCTCCAGCCACCACAAATGAACTCCAGATGCATGTGCCACCATGTGCATCTGGCTTACATAGGTTCTGGGGAATGGAATCTGGGTCCTTAGACTTCATAGACAAGTGCCTTAACCACTAAGCCATCTTTCCAGTCCTTTCTGTCTCTCTCTCTCTCTTTCTCATTCTCTCTCTGTCTGTCTCTGCTGGGGATTGAACCAAGGGCTACATGCATGATAGACATGATTGAGTGACATCCCTAGTCCTTTAAGACAATTTGTTTTTCAAGGTAGTGTGTCACTCTAACCCAGGTTGGCCTGGAACTCACAGTGAGCCTCCTACCTCTGTGTGTGCCACCACGCCCAGTCACTTTTTAAATTTTTATTTTGAGACAGGGTTTCACTAAGCCGCCCAGGCTGGGCTTGAACTGGCCATCCTCCTGCTTCAGTCTCCTTAGTTGCTGGGATTTGAGGCCTATACCTTGGAGGGATTTTTTAAAATTTGTGTTTATGCTTAAATTTATTTGTATGTGCTTATGTATGTATGTATGTGTGTGTGTGGGCACTCATGTGCTATGGCACATGTGTGGCGGTAGGAGGACAGCCTCAAGGTGTCTGTGATCTTCCGGTGTCTTGAGTCAGAGTCCCTTGCTGCTGTTATCCAACATCAAACCAGCTGGCCCGTGGGCTTTGGATTCTCGTGGAGTGTTGGGGTCACAGACATGTGGGCCTCTTTGCATTTGGCTTTACATGGGTAAAAAGAGCTCAGGTCAGCAGGCTTTGAAAGCAAGTGCCTTTAACTGCTGAGCCATAATATTCTGAGCCCCTAAAGGTGTTTTTTTTTTTTTTTTTTTTTTGAGGTAGGGTTTCACTCTAGCCCAGGCTGACTTGGAATTCACTATGTAGTTCCAGGTTGGCCTCGAACTCATGGTGAAGGTGTTTACAGTGATTGTACTGGGCTCTTTAGCTTAAGTAGCCTGACTAGAAACTTCAACCAACCAAGCCACACGTATGCATTTATTGAATATTCTAGCGAGACCTAAATCATTACAAATTTGCCCCTTCCCTCCATGAATTTATAATCTAGTTAAAGAAACAGGACATCAGCTCGTAGGAGAATGCCAACAGTGGCCATTTTAAACACTCAGGTTGCTCAGTTTTGTCTCTTAGTGCCTAGAACAGAGCCTGGGACGTAGGAAGTGCAACCAGTCACTGTGAGCAGCTTCCTATGTTGTCCAGTGAACAGAAAAGGGTATAAATTCATATGACTCCTAATTTTTAATTTTGGGTTGTACTTAGCCTAGGAACCTTAAGATCCACTAGCCTACCTTTTACTGGGGGGGGGGGGGGAGACATAGCCAAGGGACTAAGAGCCACAGAGTGACGAGGGACAGACATCCAACATGAGTCTCAAAAGACCAGAGTGTCTGGACATTTAGAATAACTGCAGCCAAGGTGTATAATTAATTATACAGGGAACAAAATAGCATCACTAATAAAAATAAGCAGAAAGTCACTGACCGTTTCCCCTTCCCCAGGCTGGGAGCGGACATCAGCAGTGGCTGGCCGGGGGGTGGGGGGGCAGCCAAGCCTCTGGTCTTTTACTCCGAGCTGACTCAGGATCAGCCCGAAACCTGGACGGGAACGAGAGCCACCCTTTGGGGATGTAATCCACCTGCTCTCTGCAAAACAGCGGATGTCACATTTTCCGAGCAACAGCAAAGGCAGTGGGCCCGTGGTCATTGCTTTTGGAGGACGATTTCCCTACAAGGGGCGGTTAGCAGGAGAAGGACTGGGTGGCCAGGGGAACAGGACTGCTCTCCCTTTGCGGAAGTCCTTCCATCTACCTTTTCCTCCTCTCTTCCTCCCCTTTCCTCTTTTCTTTCAACAGTTGTTTATTTGTCCTTCCTTCCTTTCTTTTTAAAGATTTTTATTTATTTATTTGAGAGAGAGAGAGAGAGAGAGAGAGAGAGTGCAAGTGAGAGGGAGAGGGAGAGAGAGAGAGAGGGAGAGAATGGACACACCAGGGCATCCAGCCACTGCAAATAAACTCCAGATGCGAGTGCCCCCTTGTGCATCTGGCTTACATGGGTCCTGGGGAATCGAACCAAGGTCCTTTGGCTTTGCAGGCAAGTGTCTTAACCACTAAGCAATCTTTCCAGCTCCCTATTTTTGTTTTTAAAGTGCTTTTTTTTTAAATTCATGTGTGTGTGTGTCTGTGTGTGTGTATGGGGGGGTGCACAATGGTTTCTTGCCACTGTAAGCACACACCAGATACATGTGCCACTTTGTACTTTATGTGGGTACTGTGGAATCAAACCCTGGCCAGCTGGCTGGCTTTACAAGCAAGCAAGAGCCTCTTAACCACTGAGCCATCTCTCCAGCCCTCTAGGCTTCCTTTTTTGCTGGGTACCCCCACTCCAAGTTAGAGTCTTGCTCCAGCCCAGGCTGACCTGGAATTCACTATGTAGTCTCAGAGTGGCCTCAAACTCACAGCGCTCCTCCTACCTCTGCCTCCCAAGTGCTGGGATTAAAGTGTGCGCTACAACGCTTGGTTTAGGCTTCCTGTTTAAATGTATATGTGTATGTGGGTAGAAGCCAGAGGACAACCTCGGGTGTTGTTTCTCAGGGATACTGTCGACCCTTTTGTCTGAGACAGGGTCTCGCATTGCCCTGCAGCTCACCACTTTGGCTAGACTGGCTGCCAGCGAGCTCCAGAGAGCCTCCTGTCTCTCCCACCCCGGAGCTGTTGTTACAGGTACACGGCATTTTTACATAGGCTCTGGGGATCAAAGCCAGGTCCTCATGCTTGGGAGGCCTTTACCAACTCCACCATCTCTCTAGCCCCTGAAATCAAGTTTTCTTTATTCTGGGATATCCCGGAAACTTCCGTGTGTTAATTTTGCTTCATGTCTCTCCAATAATGTACTAATGAACTAATAATGCATTGCACGGTCCATTTGGGAAGTATCTTACTATAGGCCCTTGGAGGCCCTTTATTTTAGCAATAGCTCTTATCCTTGGACTAATTTAAGACACATGGAAGTTAGGGCTTAATGTACCTTTTTCTCATCAAGTTATTATTATTATTATTATTATTATTTTTGGTTTTTCAAGGTAGGGTCTCACTCTGGTCCAGGCTGACTTGGAATTAATTACGTAGTGTCAGGGTGGCCTCGAACTCACAGCGATCCTCCTAACTCTGCCTTCTGAGTGCTGGGATTGAAGGCGTGCACTACCATGCCTGGCTAATTTAATTTTTATTTATTTATTTGAGAGAGAGACAGAATTAGGTAGGTAGAGAGAGAGAATGGGTGCGCAGGGCCTCCAGCCACTGCAAAGGAACTCCAGACCCATGCGCTCTCTTGTGCATCTGGCTTACATGGATCCTGGGGAATTGTACTGGGATCCTTTGGCTTTGCAGGCAAACACCTTAACTGCTAAGCTATCTCTCCAGCCTTTTTTCATTTCTTTTTGTTGATAACTTCTATACTTACAGAAAATAAATCATTCAGAGAAGCTTCTTTTTTCAGATGGCAGTGACCTTGGGATGACTCAGAAGGCACCATGGTGCTGAGAAGAAGTGACAGAGGAGTGCTCAGCACTGAAACATCTCTATGACACCTTCCATGGCTCAGGGTCCATTGCGGAAGAGGTGGCAGAAAGAATGTAAGAGCCAAAGGGAGGGTAGGACTCCTTACAAGGTGCTCTTCCAGACACAAAATGGCCTGGATATCCATGACCTCACAGTGCCTGACACTACCTACACAAGTCCATCATAATAGGAGGAAAAGATGATGACATCAAAATAAAAGAGAGACTGATTGAGTGGGGGAGGGGATATAATGGAGAGTGGAGTTTCAAAGGGGAAAATGTGGGGAAGGAAGGAATTACCATGGGTTATTGTCTACAATTTTGGAAGTTATCAATAAAAAGTAAATTTAAAAAGATTTATAGAAAAAAGAAAAGAAAGAAAAAAAGGATAATAAACCATAATTCCCTCCCCCACTTTCCCCTTCACAACTCCACTCTCCATCACATCTCTTCCCTCTCACCATTAGTCTCTCTTTTATTTTGATGTCATCATCTTTTCTGACTATTATGAGGGTCTTATGAAGGTATTGCTAGGCACTGCGAGGTTGTGGGTATCAAGGCCAATTTCTGTCTGGACAGTTGCATTGTAAGGAGTCCTACCCTTCCTTTGGCTCTTACATTCTTCCCACCACCTCTTCCGCAATGGACCCTGAGCCTTGGAGGGTGTGATAGAGATGTTTCAGTGCTGAGCACTCCTCTGTCACTTCTTCTCAGCACTAATTTGCCTTTTGGGTCATCCCAGTGGTCACTGCCATCTGAAAAGAGAAGCTTCTCTAACCAAAAGTGAGAGTAGCATTAATATATTAATATGAACATTAAGAAAAGTGCTTACAGGGCAGTTTGGTGAGAAAAGAGTAGGCTTTACAGCCCTAAGGCTCATGACCTCCCGCGCCATAGGCTTTTGATTAGGTTTTCAGTACCAGGCATGTATTCCCCCCCAGGGAGCGGGCCTCCATTCCAATTGGAGAGCAGCTGGTTTCCCCCAGAGCAGACATGCCACTATTGCACCCTTTCAGTCATTTGGTCTGTGTGGCCAAACCTGAGGCTTCCAGTGTGCACTGTTTTCACCCTGATGACGACTGTCTCCCATAGGGCTGCACGCAGTGAGCTTTTCCCAGCTTTCAGTCAGCTGGTCTACGTGGAGGAGGTTTTCAGCTCAGCCCCAGCTTGATTTCTCAGTGACCTTGCTGCCCAGGCATGTGGAGTCTTCAGCAATAGGGTCTTTCCTGGTGGGAAACCAAGGGCCTTGGCAATAGCCTGTAATGTTTTGGAGGCAACAGGGGCCTCCCTGGCCAACAACTCACTAGAAGATATCCCATCTCTGGCACTGGAAATTTTCTAGTAACAGTCTATGGCTTCTGGGTATGCCATTATCCAAAAAAGTAGGCAGCCGGGCGTGGTGGCGCACGCCTTTAATCCCAGCACTCGGGAGGCAGAGGTAGGAGGATCGCCGTGAGTTCGAGGCCACCCTGAGACTCCATAGTGAATTCCAGGTCAGCCTGGGCTAGAGTGAGACCCTACCTCGAAAAACCAAAAAAAAAAAAAAAAAAAAAATAGGCTTTCATATGCCTTATTCAGAATATATTGACTTTTGATTGCCCCTCCCCCTTAAATTTTAATTAATTTATTTGTTTGACACAGAGAGAGAGACTGGCTGTGTCAGGGCCTCCACCTACTGCAAACAAACTCCAGACGCATGCGTCACCTTGGGCATCTGGTTTACATGGTTACTAGGGAAACGAACCTGGGTTCTTAAGGCTTCGCAGGCAAGAACCTTAACCACTAAGCCATCTCTCCAGCCCCAAGCCACACATCTCACTAATACTCTGGACAAGGACTGTATCAGAGACCTGTTCCATGGAGCAGTGCTGGTGGAGCCTTAGGGAAAAGGGATGGGCTAAATGAATACAAGAAGCAATGGCATTGCTGGGACAGCCTTCCCATGCAGACTTGAAATGATATATATTTGGCATCTAGTTGACTAAATAACGTAGTGTTTCCCATCACAAGGCTGCTTTCCCAACGACGGCTGTTAGGACTCAGAGTTAGCAGAGCCGAGCGGCTCCGTGCAGAGGTCAGTGCTCAACATCTGTCATGCTGAAGGTCATCCACGTCCATTTGCCTCCTATTGTCTTCATGTTACTCAACTTCATTTCACTGGCACTGCGTCAGCTGGGGATTAATCAACTATTTATGGGAAGGCAGGACCCGGACTCAGGGTAATTACGATCTTGGGCAATGGTGGGGAAGCAAGTCACAGTTAGAAGACTCTTGATGTGTGAGAGCTTGTTGATAATTCAATTACACAAAAATATCAGAGAACAATGCTGACAAGCCCACGTTTCAAAAGTAGAAAGAGCTTCCTTGGTCTTCCTGCAGAAGTGATTTTGGATTGAAAGTGTTTGGGGCTGGTTTCTTTGTCTCTTGAGGCCTCTTAAGAACAAGAGAGAAGTTGAGATGAGAGAAGCCAGTGAATGGGTTCCCTGGACACACCATCTAACTATCAGCAGTGGAAACTGCGGTTTGTTATGGTCTGTGAGGACAGGCGAGCCAGCGGAAACGCTGAAGTTGTTTGAAATAATAGTTTCTGCCCCAGGAGGTGGGTAAGCATTATGTTTTACAGCCTCACAAATGATTTAGATGTGTGCATCTTGCACATATATGTGCATTATATGTTTTATTAGATTTAAGTGATTAATCGTGATTTCAGTGTCTGTCCAAAAAACATTCATGGACAAGGGACATGAAGTAGAGAGAATGAATTTGCCCAGGCCTCTGAACTCATGGAATCCAATTACATAATTAGAACAGCACCAACTTTTAAATACACACACAGTCATATCTTTGGATATGTTATAAATTACCTTGCAGAAAATAACCAAATGAGCCAAGTGTGGTGGCACACACCTTTAATCTTAGCAGAGGTAGTAGGATTGCCATGAGTTCGAGGCCACCCCAAGGCGACATAGTGAATTCCAGGTCAGCCTGAACTACAGTGAGACCCTACCTCAAACAAACAAACAACAAAAACCCCCAAATGTACAGGAAAATTCCAGGTCTAAAATGATAAGAGTTGTTAATTTGTCCCAATTTACTTAGCAGATAAAATGAAAATGTTAATATGTTAGACTGTATTATGCACAATTGTTAAACTTCTCAACAAAGCACAATCTTTGTACTAAACTTCGGGTATTTCTCACAATGTCAAAATTGTCATCTTCACAACTGACTTCGCATACTTTTAAAAACCTCGGCTTCTGTTTGGCATGGGAAAAGATGGACCAAACTCTTTTCCCACCCCCACCTTGTTATTCTTTTGGGGACAGCCAGGCCACTCCAGATGGTGTGTTAGCGCTGGACATTGCTTTGGAGAGACTTCAACAGACGAAGGCAGCGAGGCTAGGACTCTGCTGTGCGTCGCCCCCTCCCCCCCGCCGTTCCCAGGGTAGGAAGGTGCTGAGATGGAAGCCGAGGGACGCTCGCCCACCTGCCACCACCTGTTCCCTCTTTTAGCCCTCGGCTATAAATTCTGCTCCCGCAAAGCTTCAGCCAGCGCCACTGCGAGCGAGCGGTCAGAGCGCTTCCTCCCTCCCTCCCTCCCTCCCTAGCTGAGCCAACCTGCAAAGACACCCCATCTCCCCGGAAAACAAGTCTCGAGCTTCCCCGGAGGGCCACACCAAACTGTGCCGCCGGGTCTCCTCTTCCAACTTTTCACGTAGGGGAAGAAAAAGAGAGAGAGAGAGAGAGAAATGACTTCCCCATGACCGTTTCCTTTCCCCGTACATTTGGAAGACAGCCTGGTTATCCAGCCATCCCAGGAAGCCGACACTCATTGATTGCACGTGAGTTGCTCTGCTAAGCTGGAGAAGCGGCTTGCCACTGCAGTCCGCGCGCAGGTCCCCTCCTCCACCCTGCAGGCCCGGGATGAAGTCGTGCAAAGCCAGCGGCCCGCCAGCGCGCGCGGCATCCTCCTCCTCGAGCCCGGGCGCGGCGCAGTGCGCCTCCTCCTCCTCCCCGTCCTCCTCCTCCTCGTGCGCGCGCGCGGCGCACTGTGCCTCCTCCTCCCCCTCCCCCTCCTCCTCCTCGTGCGCGCGCGCGGCGCCGTGCGCAGGCTCGTGCTCGGGGCCCGGCCGGCAGGAGAGCGCGGCGCGCAGGCGCCTGGCGGCCAACGCGCGCGAGCGGCGGCGCATGCAGGGGCTGAACACGGCCTTCGACCGGCTGCGCCGCGTGGTGCCGCAGTGGGGCCAGGATAAGAAGCTGTCCAAGTACGAGACCCTGCAGATGGCGCTCAGCTACATCATGGCCTTGACGCGCATCCTGGCCGAGGCCGAGCGCCTGGGCTCCGAGCGCGACTGGGCCGGCGTGCACTGTGAACACTTCGGCCGCGACCACCGCTACCTCCCCGCGCTCGCCGCTGCCAAGCTGCCCGGCGAGCCCGAGCCCTACGGCCAGAGGCTCTTCGGCTTCCAGCACGAGCCCTTCCCGATGGCCAGCTAGCCGCGCCTCCCGGTGCCCCCCCCCCACCTCGCCCGAGAGCCTGCAGAGGGTGGGGGCGGGGAATAATAACTGTCAGTCCCTTTCACTCGCGCCCTTGCACCCGAGGACGCAGGTCGTTGCCCCTCTCCCTTAGTATATTTTGTAGATCTCCTTGATGAAACCCGTGAGTGACTTTGATCGCCGAGAAAACCATGCCCTACCCTCATTTCTGGACTACGTGGAGGGAAGTGATTGCATTAGGCTACGCCGAAGTTTCGGTCCTCAGAGAAATGAGCACCTTGTTAAACTCTGTACGTTTGTACCGATCCGGCGAGGCAGTTTCTCTGTGCGTCACTTGTGTGTGCTCAACACAGCCACCTTCGTGTCCTGTAAATGCACCGATGCTCCGTGTATGACGTGCGCACGCGCCTGGTAAAGTCATCCTCCCTCCCTCCCGTAGAGTACTCGAGTATGAGCGCTCTGTATTTTTTTAAACTGTGTACACTTCATTAAAATATAGATTTTGTAAAAATATAAAGATAACGTGTTTGTTTCTTCATGCTAACTGTCCTGCCAGTTTCCTGATGACTGAAAGCCTATATGAGGCTGATGTGGATGGAGTCTTTGCAAGTGTAACTGCGGAATGCTTAGAGCTAATCCCGCCAAGCGAGATGTGCTTGTGCCTCTAGCACCTAGAAGGATTCAGCAGTTGTCAGGGCAGCCTGGGCTACAGAGTGAAGACCCAGTCCCAGAAGCCAAAACATAGATCTCAGGAAATCACATGTGCTGGAATAGTCAAAACAGACAAGTTGGAGAGAGTACAGCAATTAATGTGAAAATGTTTGCTATCGATGTGGAAATATGGTATGTTTTTGATGATTATTTTAAAAGATAGGAAATTAAATTGAAATATTTAGCTTTTGATAATGATAGGTAGTTCTATACCATTTTGTTTCCCTCACTAAGCCAGTTACTGAATTTCTTACCACTACACAAATAGACACACAGACGTGCATGCATAGAGAAATATGTCGATTTCTACAACAAGCAATGGGAAGAATTTTAAAAAGTTGTTTGTAGTGGGCTGGAGAGATGTCTTAGTGGCTGAGGCACTTGCCTGAGAAACTTAAGGACCCAGGTTCAACTCCCTAGAACCCACGTAAGTCAGATGCACAAGGTGATGCATGGACACGTGTCTGGAGTTCGAGTGCAGTGGCTAGAGGCCCTGGTGTGCCAATCCTCTCCCTCTCTGTGTGTCTCATAAAAAATAAAAATAAAAAAATTTTTAAAAGTTGTTTGTGGGTTGAATCCTTTTATTATTTTATTTTTATGTTGTTTTTTTTGATGTTGTTTTTTTTGAGGTAGGGTCTCCCTCTGGCCCAGGCTGACCTGGAATTCACTATGTAGTCTCAGACTGGCCTCGAACTCACAATAATCCTCCTACGTCTGCCTCCCGAGTGCTGGGATTAAAGGCGTGTGCCACCATGCCCGATCTAGAACCAACTTTTAGGTAGCTCATAGGCAGGCAGGCCGCCCAGGATCCCGGCTTGGAAGGTACTTTGGGGGAATGTGAGGGAGAAGCAAGGTAGGAGAAGGCTGCTATCAGCAGGAATGATGTGACTTAGTTTCCTGTATGGGCTCTCAGCCAGATTTAAAGACAAACAGCTGGTATGATGGTGCACGTCCTTTAATCCCAGCACTTGGGAGGCAGAGGTGTCGGGAGCCATAAAGCAAAAACCTCTCCATTTTGCCTGGGCCTGTCCTTAAGTTGACTCATTCACCAGAAAGCTGGTCCATCCAGCTTGCAGTTAGGAATGTTGGTCTGCAGACTGTTCACAGAATCTTATCTTTTGCAAAAGGCCAGTTTACGATCAGGAGGTCAAGCGTTAAGGCAAGATTAGAAAAACACCCGGATACATATTCTCTGGGTTCCCTAAGATTAGATAAACACCCGGTTACATCTCCTCTTAGTTTCCTAACAATTCCAGCCCTAAATCACATCAGGCAGCTTACTCCCCCCTTTCTTCCCCTATATAACCACTGTGTAAAAAATAAAATTAGAAACCTTGATCAGACTCTAGACTTGGTCTCCTTCTTTGTGTCTGTCTTGTCTCTCATCCAGGTTAATTTCCCCTCGGGTCCTTGTTCAACTCCCCGCTGGCCGGGGCACAGAGGTAGGAGGATTGACATGAGTTCGAGGACAGCCTGAGACTACATAGTGAATTCCAGCTCAGCCTGGACTAGAGCGAGTCCCTACCTCAGAAAACTAAAAAATAAATTAAGTAAATATATATATATATATATATATGTATGTATATGAAAAGTTGATGAAGACAAGAAAGTGATTGCATCCATTTTATTTGTTTTTTGCATGAGTATATTCATATTCATACACGTGTGGACACACATGCACATGTGTACACAGGCCAGAGGTCAACATTGGGTGTCTTCCTCAATCACTTTCAATGTTGTTATTTATTATTATTATTATTATTGCAATAAAATCTCACTCTAGCCCCAGACTTAGCTGGAACTCACTCTGTAGCCCAGGCTGGCCTCAAACTAATGGAAATCTTCTTACCTCATCTTTCTGAGAGCTAGGATTATCTATCTTATTTTTTTATTGAGATTTTTATTTATTTATTTATTTGAGAGACAGAGAGAATGGGCGTTCCAGAGCCTCCAGCTGTTGCGAACTCCATATGTGCCACCTTGTGCATCTGACTTATGAGGGCTTCTGGGGAATCAAACCTGGGTCTTTTGGCTTTGCAGGCAAGCACCTTAACCACTAAGCCATCCCTCCAGCTCCCATCTTCTTTTTTTTTCCTTTTTCAAATTTTTGTTTTTAATTTTTGTTTATTTATTTAAGAGCAACAGACAGCGAGAGAGAAAGAATGGGTGCGCCAGGGCCTCCAGCCACTGCAAACGAACTCCAGACGCATGCACCCCCTTGTGCATCTGGCTAACGTGGGTCCTGGGGAATCGAGCCTCAAACCGGGGTCCTTAGGCTTCACAGGCAAGCGCTTAACCACTAAGCCATCTCTCCATCCCTCTTTTCCAAATTTTTATTAACAACTTCCATGATTATAAAAAAATAGCCCATGGTAATACCCTCTTTCCCCCTACTTTCCCCTTTGAGAATGGAGAATGCAGCTCCCATCTTCTAATTATTATTACTATTATTATTTTTAAACTATTTTATTTATTTAAGAGAGAAACAGATAGATAGAGAGAGAGAATGGGTACACCAGGGTCTCTAGACACTGCAAATGAACTTCAGACACATGTGCCACCTTGTGCATCTGGCTTATGTGGATACTGGGGAATCGAGCCTCAAACAGGGGTCCTTAGGCTTCACAGGCAAGTGCCTTAACAGCCAAGCCATCTCTCCAGCCCTATTATTATTTATTTTGTTTTTTCGAGGTAGGCTTTCACTCTAGCCCAGGCTGATTTGGAATTCACTATGTAGTCTCAGGGTGGCCCCAGGATGATTCTCCTACCTATGCCTCTCAAGTGCTGGGATTAAAGGCATGCACCACCATGCCTGGCTCTTATTTTTATTATTTTTGAAACAAGGTCTCTCACTGGACCTGAGGCTCATTGATTGGGTTAGACTAGCCAGCAAACCCCAGGGATCTTTGTCACTACCTCCCCACTGCTTGGATTACGGGCGTGTACCTCCATGTATAATGTATAATTTTTTTTTTTTTTTTGTTGACAACTTCTGTACTTACAGACAAACTATGATAATTCCCCCCCACACTTTCCCTTTCACAATTCCACTCTCCATCATATCCCCTCCCTCTCTCCCGTTAGTTTTTCTTTTATCTTGAGGTCATCGTCTTTTCCTCCTATTATGAGGGTCTTGTGAAGGTATTTCTAGGCACTGTGAGGTCATGGATATCAAGGCCAACTTCTGTGTGAATAATTGTATTGTAAGCAGTCCTACCCTTCCTTTGGCTCTTACATTCTTTCTGCCACCTCTTCCGCAATGGACCCTGAGAGGATGGGTGCACCAGGGCCTTCAGCTGCTGCACACGAACTCCAAACGCATGCTCTGCCGTGTACATCTGGCCTACATGGGTTCTGGGGAATCAAACCTTGCTCCTTTGACTTTGCAGGCAAATGCCTTAACCGCTTAGTCATCTCTCCAGCCTTTTTTTTTTTTTTTTTTTTTAAATTAGAGAGGAATGGGTGCACCGTGGCCTCCAGCCGCTGCAAACGAACTCTAGGTGCATGTACCGCCATGTACATCTGGCCTACGTGGTTCTTGGGGAATCGAACCTGGGTCCTTAGGCTTCACAGACAAGTTCCTTAACTGCTAAATCATCTCCCCAGCCCTAGTAGAATTCTTTTTCTTTTTCTTTTTAAAGAAAAGGAAAGAAGAGAAGAGAGACTAGAGTGCCCCCTTACGGGGGAGGGGGGGTAATAGAATTCTTGAAAAGGGGCACTGATATGTTTATCAACAGTTCTCAACAAAGATTCTGCCTCCCAGTAAACATACAGTGATGTCTGCAGGCTGGATTCCCACAGTCTAGGAGGGGCTGCTCCTGGCATCAGCGGAGAGAAGTCAAGGACACTCAATATTCTACCGGGCACAGGACAGTCCCAACCGCAGATCATGCAGCCGTCAAACTTTGAGTGAGACGGCGCCACCTAGTGTCGAGTAACAGCATTTCCTAGTTCTTCATTGAATACCACAGATTAAAGAAATACTCGAAAAGCTGATTTTAGAGATTTTCTTTAGAAAAGAATTTCTTTTCGTTGGGAAATGTGTATGCTTTACAGAGAGGATATGATGATGATGTCATTTACATAAACTCCAGAAGCAGTCTCAGAACTGAAAGGTGCTTCTTGGTTATAAGAGATTTCGGGCCAGGCACGGTGGTGGTGCACGTCTTTAGTCCCAGCACTCGGGACGCAGAGGTAGGAGAATCGCTGTGAGTTCCAGTCCACCCTGAGACCACATAGTGAATTCCAGGTCAGCCTGGACTAGAGTGAAACCCTACCTTGAAAAACCAAAAAAAAAAAAAAAAAAAAAAAAAAAAACTGAAAACATTTTTTTTTTTTTTTTCGAGGTAGGGCCTCACTCTAGCCCAGGCTGACCTGGAATTCACTATGTAGTCTCAGGGTGGCCTCGAACTCACAGTGATACTACTACCTCTGCCTTCCGAGTGCTGGGATTAAAGGCGTGCTCCACCACGCCCGGTTTATGTGTTTTTAAATAAGTTAATTATTCAATTTATGAGAGAGAGAATGGGCCAGGGCCTGCAGCCACTGCAAACGAACTTCAGACACACTTGCCACCTTGTACATCTGGCTTACGTGGGTCCTGGGGAATCGAACCTGGGTCCTTAGGCTTTTCAGGCAAGCGCCTTAACCACTTAGCAATCTCTCTACAGCCCTTGTTTGTATTTTGAGATAGGCAGGGTCTCATGTAGTCCAGGCTGGCCTTGAACTCCTGAGCCTCCTGCCTCCACTTCCCAAGTGTTGGGATTTACAGGGGTCCATGCCACATTTAGTTTGTTTTAAGTTATGAAAAAAAAAAACGGAATGAGTTTTTCCGGCGTCAGCACCGCGCCGTGAGGAGCTCGGATCTATTGTTGGCCACCTTGCTGTCCAAGGGTCGGCTTCTGTTCAGGTCTTGGAGGGAGGGAAGAAGACAGCCAGGTGGCGTGGCGCACTGCCAACCCGAGGCGCTGGAGGTGGGCGAGCTGCGCTGCAACACGAATTTCTAGAGCCTTTTCTGCCTCTGAGCAAGGAGCGGTTTGCGGGTGTGAAAGGTGCTGGTCATGTGGCCCAGATCTAACAATCCGACAGTCCTGTTGGTGACCTATTGCCAGAACTATGTGGATGAAGCTTCCAAGAACGAGGTCAAAGACTTCCTCATCCACTATGCCCGCACCCCGCAGGTAGCTGAGCCCTGTTGCTATGAATCCAAAAAGTTTGGAAGCCCTGGGACCCGTTCTCGCTACCAGAAACCCTATAGATAAACCCATCACAAGGATTAGAGTTCATCTTTGTAATAAACATTGTGAGATTTTAAGGGTTAAAAAAAAAAAACACAGAATGGCCAAGCGTGGCACACATCTTTAATGCCAGCACTCTTAGAGAGGCAGAGGTAGGAGGATGGTCATGAGTTCAAGACCACCCTGAGAGACTACATAGTGAATGCCAGGTCAGCGTGGGCTAGAGTGAGACCTTACCTCAAAAAACAAAACAGACAAATAGAATGAAAGGCAGTAGAAACTTGTTTGTTAAAAGAACAGATTTTGACTCAAAAAGCAGCATTCTACCCTCCTTAAACATCACTTCCTCCGTTTTCTTTTTTCAAGGTAGGGTCTCACTGTAGCCCAGGCTGACCTGTAATTTACTATGTAGTCTCAGGGTGGCCTTGAACTCACACGGTAATCCTCCTACCTCTGCCTCCTGAGTGCTGGGATTAAAGGTGTGTGTCACCACACCTGCCTCCACCTCTCTCTCTCTGTGTTTTTGAGGCAAGCCCAATAGACTACCTCTCTCTCTCTCTCTTTATTTCTTTAGTTTTTGTTGTTGTTCTTTGTTTTGTTTTTTCGAGTTAGGGTTTTGCTCTAGCCAAGGCTGACCTGGAATTCACTACATAGTCTCAGGGTGGCCTTGAACTCACAGCGATCCTCCTATCTCTGCCTCCCGAGTGCTGGGATTAAAGGTATGAGCCACAACGCCCAGCTTTTCGCTCTCTTTTTAATATAAGAGTGAGTGTGAGAGAGGGAGAGAGAATTGGCATGCCAGGGCCTCCAGCCATTGCAGTTTAACTCCAGATGCATACGCCCCTTTGTGTTCTTGTGAGACCTTCTGTGTTTGTATCACTGTGCGTCTGGCTTACGTGGGACCTGGAGAGTCAAATATGAGTCCTTAGGTTCGCAGACAAGCGCCTTAACTGCTAAACCATTTCTCCAGCCCCCCTCCACCTTTCTCTTAATTACACTGTAACCTGTGGAGAACAGAGTCTGTGTCTTATTTGTGGTGGTGTGTCTCCCACAGTGTCCTCACATAGCTTCTCACAGAGTCAGACACACAAATGACTTTTTGAGTGAATGAGTTTATTTTTGTACTGGAAATCATTGCCTTGAAGCGAAGAAAATTTCAAGCTCTTCTAAGCAATTACTATCTCTAGCTAAATCACTTGAGTAGGATGCCAGCTGAGGGGGCCCTGGTACAGAGAACACCAGAGATCTGACCAAAGGGAACTGACAACAGAAATTTCCAATTCATTTCCCTGGTGAGTCTACAGCAAACAGTGGTGGCCACCACTCCCAGGGTGCTTTTGGACTGGAGCGTGAACTGCAGATCAATACCTGTGTCCAGTGTAAAATTCATCCACCAGAACATGTGTGTTGAGTGTGGACTTTGTGCTAAGAGTTTGTCTGGGAACTGGGGATGGATACTGATGTGAATTTAAGCCTCAAATTTCCTTGAGAGGCAGGTCTTGAATAGGTAGACTAGAGTAAGGATGCATAGTCCCCTTCCCTCCACTTGCCCAGAGAGCATCATATTTTCCTTTTTTATTATTTTATTTCTATTTATTTATTTATTTATTTATATTTATTAGAGACAGAGAAAGAGAATAGGCACGCCAGGGTCTCTAGCCACTGCAAATGAACTCCAGATGCATGCGCCACCATGTGCATCTGGCTTACATGGGTCCTGAGGAATCGAACCTAGATCCTTAGACTTTGCGGGCAAGTGCCTTAACCACTAAGCCACCTCTCCAGCCCCAGCAGCGTATTTTCTTTCTTTCTTTTTCTTTTTTTCTCTCATTTTTTTTTTGGGGGGGGTGGATTTGAGGTAAGGTCTCACTGTAGCCCAGGCTGACCTGGAATTCACTATGCAGTCTCAGGGTGGCCCTGAACTCTTACCCCTGCTTCCTGCGTGCTGGGATTAAAGGCGTGCGCCACCATGCCCGGCTCAGCATTGTAATTTTTATGTGGGAAAAGCAATTTGATCAATGGGCTGAAATCATTTTGCAGCTTTTGGAACCCTTTCTCCCACCATGCTGCTGTGCCCTGGTGAGACCCCAACGCTCTTCTACCCTCCCTCGCCTGGTGTGCATCTCTCCCTTCCTTCCTGCCCTTTGTGCGCGTTAGGTGGTATTTCCTGGGCACGTCTTCCAAGTGGCAATTGGAGCCAGGAGTTTTAAAGTGAGCCCTTGTGAGGTGTTCAGTTCTAATTGGCTTAAAAAGCCTTTAGTTCTAGAGTCCAAGGATATGCAAAGACAGAAAGAAAATCCAATCACTTTCTAAGAAAAGAAAAGTGGTGTCAACACACTTGGTGGAACCCTGTTGTGGCCACAGAATAAGGGCACCGGGCAACATGGGGTGTTCTGGTGGTTTTTATGTGGCATCTCACACTCGGGCACCTGATTATGTGGCTCAGCACCCAGGATATGCGTCACCTGATCTCCTAGCGCTAAGTGGAAGACGACTTAATATAAAGTCACCCAGAACAACTGCTATTGGATGTCATTCGCGAAAGGTGACGGTGACTTCCCTGCCTTCACCCTTGGCACTGTGAAATGAGTTAGTTACAGCCTAAGGTTATTTCTGTCTAACTTCTCTCAGCCCAGGCACATGGCCCCTAATTGCTCCTAGCTGGGCTTAAACATATCTAAGAGAATGAAGGGGCAGGGAGGGGGGACATGCTAAATTTTCCCCTAGATGAGGATGGCAGTGGTGTGATATCTTTGGTTCATGTGTGCTGTCTGCTCATACTTTGGCTGGAGTCTTTAAGACGCCCAGCCCTACAGCTTTCCCTCAGCAGAGACTACAGGAGTCCCCAGGCAACTCATTCAAAGGCCTTCTTGCTGCAGGTCCCGCGGGGTGGGAACTGCCTCAAATCCAGCTGCTTGGAGACCACGGGGTGTGGCCTGTCTTCCGCCCCCTCCGCAGTGTGCCCTGCTACACGGCAGGCACCCCACGCATCCTCAGAGTTCATCGCTCTCCACCACGCTCCGCGAAGAGCTTGAGTACACCATCGTGCTTTCCACGGAGGAAAAGGCAGAAAATATGTCAAGTCCTTTGCTGGTGAGAGAGCCGTAGCGACTGCCGCTGGGCCGGATGGACATGGGCGCTGGGATCTGCTGGTGCCACTGAGCTGAAAGTGGAACAAATCATGTGTTACGATCAGAGCAATAGGAGCATGGAGCCGAGGTGCTCTGCCCTCCTGCCCATGCTGCTTGTATAGTCTTGCTAGAGCTTTTCAATATATATCTCATTGATCAAAGGGAGCACTGAAACCTTCCTATGGGGGCTGGAGAGAGGGCTTTGCAGTTAAGACGCTTGACTGCAAAGCCAAACGACCCAGGTTCACTTCTCCCTCCTAAGCCAGCTGCACAAGGTGGCACAAGTGTTTGGAGTTTGTTTGCAGCGGCTGGAGGCCCTGGCGGGCCCATTCTCTAACTGCTTCTTTCTCTCTCTCACTTTCAAACAAACAAACAAACAAACAAACAAACAAACAAACTTTCCCTGCCAGGGCTGGAGATGCAGCTCAGTTGGTACAATGCTTGCTTACCATGCATGAAGCCCTGGGTTCCTTCCCTAGCTGACTGGAGACCCTGGTGTGCCCATTCTCTCTGTTTCTCTTCTATCTCTCTCTGCTTGCAAATAAATAAATAAAAATTTATTTATATATCCATTCCACTAACAGACATCTCTCTCTCTTTTGTTTTTTTGAGGTAGGGTCTCACTCTAGCCCAGTCTCTGCCTCCTGAGTGCTGGGATTAAAGGCATGTGCCACCATGACCAGCTGTTCTTTAATATTTATTTATTTATTTATTTATTTGAAAGACAAAGAGAAAGAGGCAGAGTGAGTGAGCGAGTATGGGCCTCTTGCAACTACAAATGAACTCCAGACATGTTCATCACTTTGTGCATATGGCTTAATGTGGGTACTGGGGAATCGAACCTGGACTGCCAGGCTTTGCAAGCAAGCATTTTTAACTGCTGAACCATCTTTCCAGCTCCAGTTCCCCTTATTTATTGCAAATATTCTGAAATATATATATATATATATATATATTCTATAATATTAATTATTTGGGTTATCTGTAAAGTTTTATTTAATAGCTTTATTTTGTTAAATGTTTTCAAAGAATTATAGCTGGTCTTTGCTTCTCCAATGTATAGCTTTATATATTTTGGTACTAGATTCTATAATTAAAATTTTTTTGAGGCAGAATCTCACTGTAGTCCAGGCTGATATGGAACTTACTCTGTAGCCTAAGCTAGCCTAGAGCTCACAGAAATCCTCCAACCCCAGCCTCCCAAGTGCTTGGATTAAAGATGTGAGCCACCATGCCTGACTCTGAAATTAAATTTATTTTTTATGAAAGACAGTGAGAGAGAGAGAGAGAGAGAGAGAGAGAGAGAGAGAGAAACAGAGAGAGAGAGAGGGAGGGAGAATGGGCACACCAGGGCCTCCAGCCACTGCAAATGAAGTCCAGATGCATGCAACCCCTTGTGCATCTGGCTTACATGGGTTCTGAGGAATTGAACCTGGGTTCTTTGTCTTTGCAGGCAAGCACCTTAACTGCTAAGCCATCTCTCCAGCCCTCTATCCAATTTCTTTATGGACACATTCACATTTGTTTGTTAAGATTTTTTTTTTCTAATACATTTTTAATTTTTTTTGTTTTTGTTTTTTTGAGGTAAGGTCTCACTCTAGTCCAGGCTGACCTGCAACTCATTATGTAGTCTCAGGGTGGCTTCGAACTCACTGTGATCCTCATCCCTCAGCCTCCGAGTGTCGTTAAGATGGTTTTAAAGCTGACCACCACACACTGGCGATGACAACTCACCATAGATATCCAGCCTTGCAGTGCACGACACGATGCCAGCTTCGTTCTTGGCTGACAGTGTGTACCAACCAGCGTCTGACTTCTTGGCTGGCTGAATGAGGAGGCAGACATACCCTGTTGTGTCCTGGTGCATACTGGAGGAAAGAGAGAACATAGCAGTGGTTTTTATTTTTATTTTTATTTTTTTGAGGCAGGGTCTCACTCTAGTCCATGCTGACCTGGAATTCATTATGTAGTCTCAGGCTGGCCACTCACTCACAGTGATTCTCCTACCTCTGCCTCCCTAGTACTGGGATTAAGGACGTGCTCCATCATGCCCAGCCCATACTGTTTCTTTTTTCTTTTTCTTTTTCTTTTTCTTTTCTTTTCTTTCTTTCTTTTTCTTTTTTTTAGAGAGAGAGAGAAACAGAGAATGGGTTCGATTCCCCAGTACCCACGTAAGCCAGATGCACAAGTTGGTGCATGCATCAGGAGTTCATTTGCAATGGCTATAGGTCCTGGCTTGTCCATTCTGTCTCTTTCTGTTTGCCACTCTCTCTCTCTCAAAAAATAAAATATTCAAAATATTTTTATGTATTTTTTTTTTTTTTGCTAGAGCTCAGCCTGGCCTCAAATTCAGATGCATGTGTCACCTTGTGTAGCTCGCTTTACATGGGTACTGGGGAATTGAACCTAGGTCCTTTGGCATTGCAGGTAAGGGCCTTCACTGCTAAGCTATCTGTGGTGGTTTGATCCAGGTGTACCCCATAAACTCAGGTGTTCTGAATGCTAGGTTCCCAGTTAATGGAGATTTGGGAATTAACGACTCCTAGAGGCAGTGTATTTTGGGCAGTGGGCTTATGGGTATTATAGACAGTTTCCCATTGCCAGTGTTTGGTACACTCTCCTGTTGCTATTGTCCACCCAGTGTTGGCCAGGGGGTGATGTCCACCCTCTGCTCATGCCGTCATTTTCCCCTGTCATCATGGAGCTTCCCATCAAGTCTGTGAGCTAAAATAAACCCTTTTTTCCCCCAAAAGCTGCTCTTGGTCAGGTGATTTTTGCCAGCAATGCAAACCTAACTGCAACACCATCTCTCCTGCCATTTTTATTTTTATTTTTATTTATTTTTATTTTTATTTTTACATTAGCATATAGAGTTTCTCTCTCACTTTTTTATTTTATTTATTTATTTATTGTTTTTTTGAAGTAGAGTCTCACCCTAGCTCAGGTCGACCTGGAATTCTCAGGATGGACTCGAACTCACAGTGATCCTTCTAACTCAGCCTCCTGATGTTGGGATTAAAGGTATGCACCACCATGCCTGGCTCTCTCTCTCATTAAAAATACTTGTTTTTTTTTTAGGGCTGGAGAGATGGCTTAGTGGTTAAGGCACATGCCTGCACAGCCCAAGGACCCAGGTCCAATTCTCCAGGTCCCACGTAAGCCAGATGCACATGGTGGTGCATGCATCTGGAGTTGATTCTCAGTGGCTAGAGGCCCTGGCACACCCATTCTCTCTCCCTCTCTGTGTCTCTAATAAATAAATAAATAAATAGATCTTTAAATATATATATTTTTTAATTTAGAGAAAGAGAGACCGAGGGAGGGAGAATGGGCTCACCTGGGCTTCAGCTACTGTAATTGAACACCAGACGATTGCGCCACCTAGTGGGCATATGTGACCTTGTCCTTGCCTCACCTTTTCGCCTCTGGCTTATGTGGGATCTGGAGAGTTGAACATGGGTCCTTAGGCTTTGCAGGCAAGCACTTTAATAGCTAAGCCATCTCTCCAGCCCTCTCATTTTTTTTTTTTTTGAGATAGAGTCTTATTATGTAACTCACTCTGCAGACTAATAGACCTTCTACTTTCTGAGTAGGAGGGTTACAGGTGTAAGAAGTAATGCTATGATGTCTGGCCAGAAAAATCTCTTTTCCACACAATTGGAAATTTCAACAAGATCGTTGTTAGGGAGCTATGGGAAAGAGGGTCACAAAGAGGGCCCAGGGACAGATGAGCCAACAGTGCAGAGACAGGGAAACAGCGATTCATAAAGTAAGCAAGGGGCCCTGGGCCGCATCTGGCTTCCTGCGGCTCAGGAGGAAACCAGCCACTTTCTCCTCTTTTCTCTACAGCCATGGCTCTTAACCTTGGCTGTGCATTTGAATCCCAGGCCACTTTCCAGAGAATGACATCAGAACCTTGGGTGGAGACCCAAGTATTAGGAGTTTTAGAAATTCACCAGGCGGTTCCAATATGTTTCAAAGACTAAGAGCCATGGGGTCACATCTCAACCAAGTCCAGTTCCACTCACTTTAAAAATATTTTTGAGCTGTGAGTTCGAGGCCACCCTGAGACTACATAGTGAATTCCAGATCAGCCTAGGCTACAGCGAGACCCTACCTCACAATACCAAAAAAAAAAAAAAAAAAAAAAAAATTTTTTTTGAGTCAGGCATGGTGGCACACTCCCTTAATCTCAGCACTCAGGAGGCAGAGGTAGGAGGATTGCTGTGAGTTCGAGGCCAGCCTGAGACTACAGAGTGAATTCCAGGTCAGCCTGGACTAGAGTGAGAACCTATCTTGAAAAACCAAAAACCAAACCAAACCTAACCAAAACAAAACAAAAAAGGAATATATTATTGGTACGCACAATAACATAAATGAAACTCAAGAACACTGCTAAACGAAAGCCAGACTCAAAGGGCTGCAGACTTGTTATGTGGCCCACCAATCCCCCCTGAGCACGGAGCTCCATGTGGAGAGCAGGTATACCTGATCCTCTCTCTGGTGAAAGGAATGGTCTCGTTGTCCTTCTTCCAGTAGAAGACGGGCGGGGGCATGCCTATCACGCGGCACTCCAGTCTCACCGGGTGGCCCTCGGGGACCCCGCTGTTCTGCAGCTTCTCCAGGATCACGGGTGCTCTCTTTACTTCTTTGGCTGAACAAGAGAAGGAACAATACTTTTTTCCCCCCTGCCTAAGTAGCAATGCCTGAGGTTTGTATCTCAACCTCACTCTATTCCAAAATATTACCAGAGTAGGTCGCACGACCTCATCTAGAGGGCAGACACTTCCTGCACCCCAATGAGTATCCCTGCCTTCATAAAGCTCCAAGAAGGGTGAAAAAAAAGAAATGGCTAAGGGAGGTCACCCAGGCCCAGAAAGCCAAATGTTACATGTTCTCTCTCATATGTGGATCCTAGCTATAAATGTTTAGACTTGTATGGGAGTTGGAGTAAAAATCGGTAGCAGAGGCCAGTAAACTAGAAAGGGGCCACGAGGGAGGGAGGAGAGGGGAGGACTTCAGGGGATGGTATTGAATATATGTAAGTAGAAGAACAGATTACTGGGGATGCAATGGCCTAAGTGAGGTCAGAAGAAGAGATTGAGTAAAAGACAGGTGGGTGAGGGCTAATCAAAATCTAAGAGGATATGAAAAAATCATATGGAAACCTACTTCTTTTGGACAATGGCACACCCAAAAGCCATAGATTGTTACTAGAAAATTTTTAGTGCCAGGGACGGGATACCTGCCTGTGAGTTGTTGGTCAGGGAGGTCCCTGATTCCCCTAAAACATTACAGGCCATTGCCAAGGCTCCTGGTTTCCCACCAGGAATAGATGGTAAGACCCTATTGCTGAAGACTCCACATGCCTGGCCTGCAAGGTCACTGAGAAATCAAGCTGGAGCTGAGCTGAAAACCTCCTCCCTAGAGACCAGCTGACAGGAAGCTGGGAAAAGCTGCACTGCATGTGGCTCTATGGGAGACCGAAGTCATTAGTGGTGAAAACAGTGGACACTGCAAGCCTCAAGTTTGGTCAGGCAGGCCAAATGACCAAATGGGTGTAAAGTGGCATGTTTGTTATGGGGGAAACTAACTGCTGTCTAATTGGACTGGAGGCCCACTCTATGGGAGGGAATACATGCCTGGTACTGAAAAACCTAATCAAAAGCCTATGGTGGGGGAGGTCATGAGCCCTAAAAGTGTAATGCCCGCTCTTGTCTGGCTAAATGCATAATTATGCTCACCAAACTGCCCTGTAAGCACTTTGCTTAACATTCATACTCATATATTAATGCTTCTCTTGCTTTTGGTTAGAGAAACTTCTCTTTTCAGATGGCAGTGACCACTGGGATGACCCAAAAGGCAACACAGTGCTGTCAGAGGAGTATTCAGCACTGAAACATCTCTATCACATCCTCCAAGATTCAGGGTTCATTGCAGAAGAGGTAGTGGAAAGAATGTAAGAGCCAAAGGAAGGGTACCACTCCTTACAATGCAACTGTCCAGACAGAAATTGGCCTCAATATCCATGACCTCGCAATGCGTAGCAATACCTTCACAAGACCCTCATAATAGAGAGATGATGACATCAAATTAAAAGAGAGACTAATGGAGAGAGGGAGACAATATGATGGAGAGTAGATTTGTGAAGGGGAAAGTGGGGGAGGGGAAGGAAATATCATGGTTTATTATGTGTAATTATGGAAGTTGTCAATTAAAAAAAAGTTAAAGACCGGGTGTGGTGGCGCACGCCTTTAATCCCAGCACTCGGGAGGCAGAGGTAGGAGGATTGCTGTGAGTTCGAGGCCACCCTGAGACTACATAGTGAATTCCAGGTCAGCCTGAGCTAGAGTCAGACCCTACCTGGATAAACCAAAAAGAAAGAAATGGGCCAGCTCTCTATGGACAGTCCATGAGATATGATATGCTAGGATCTGGCCACACACATGGATGTCAGTGTTAGGAATGGTGGCATTAAAGAAGTTTCTTTTATTGCTTAAGAGTAACTGTTTTTTGTTTGTTTTAATTTCATTTTTTTAGAGAGAGAAAGAGAGATAAAGAGAATTGGTGTGCTAGGGTCTCAGCCACTGAAATCAAACTCTAGACGCTTACACCACCTAGTGGGCATGTGTGACCTTGCACTTGCCTCACCTTTGTGTGTCTGGCTTACGTGGGATCTGGAGAGTCGAACATGGGTCCTTAGGCTTCGCAGGCAAGTGCCTTAACCACTAAGCAACCTCTCCAGCCCTTTGTTTTTGAGACAGGATTTCACTTTATAGCCCAGGCTGGCCTGGAACTTGCAGTGATCCTCCTGCCCCATTCTTCTGAGTGCTAAGATTACAGGCATAAGCCTGTACCATGCACAGCAAAAGTGACTTTTGTCAAATAATATTTTTCCTTCCCTTGCTTTCCCTCTCCTTTCCTCCCCTTCCTTTCCTTTGCCATTCCCTTCCCTTTCCTCCCTTTGTCCTCCCCTCCCCTCCCCTCCCCTCCCTTCCCCTCCCTTCCCTTCCCTTCCACTCCCTTCCCCTCCCCTTCTTCCCTTTCCTTTCCTTTCCTTTCTTTCTGAAACAAGGTCTCATGTACCCCAGGCTGGGTTAAGCCTCACTACATGTAGTTGGAAGGTAAAATGTCCCCCATAGCCTCATGTGTTTGACTTCTTAACCCACAGTGGGTGGTGCTGTTTGGGAAGGTTGTGGAGCCTTTGGGAGATGGAGCCTTGCTGGAGGCAGCCCTTGGGGTGTTACAGCCCAGCCTGCTTGCTCCCCTCAGCTAGTGTTTTCTACTTCCTCCTTTCTGATGTGAAGGGGTGGTGCTGGCTGTCTGCTCCTGCCATGCTAGATTTCCCCTCAAAACTGTAAGCCAAAATAAACAATTCCTTCCACAAGATGCTTGTGGTTGAGTACTTAGTCCCACAATGAGAAGGTAACTGACACACTGTATAACTGAAGATGAACTCGAACTTCTGGTCTTTCTGCCTCTACTTGCTGAGTTCTCAGATTTTAGGTATGTGGTTTTATGCAGCATTAAGAACTGAAAACAGGGTATTGTGCCTGCTAGGCAAGTACTCCACAAAGGAGCTATATGTCCAGCCCTCAGAAAGTCAGGGACTGGTGATGTAGCTTGGTTGGCACCGTGCTGGCTTAGCATGAACAGAGCCCTGAGTTTAATCTCCAGAATTTGGAAGATGGAGGCAGGAGGACCAGGAGTTCATTCTCAGCTACACAAAGAGACCGAGGCCAGCCTGGGATACAGAAGACCCTGTCTCAAAGGAAAAGAAAACAGCCATCTACGTGCCGTTCCTGTCACTAGGCCAGTGGCCGTTCCCCCATGAATCCTTTTCTCAATTTCTTCTCACCAATGGATTAGAAAAAACTCATCTAGCCAGGTGTGGTGGCGCATGCCTTTAATCCCAGCATCCTACCTTGAAAAAAACAAACAAAAAGAAAAGAAAAGAAAAGAAACTCATTTTACAAGCATATATTGGCTGCAGGCTTTTACCTTTTCCCCACTGTTTCCTAAAACATAGATGTTGGAGCCCCAATATATGAGGTTCTGGCCAAAAGAAGTCTCCTTGTTTTCTTTTTTTTTTTTTTTGAGAGAAAAAGTATATATATATATATATGGAGTATTTGTTTATTTTATTTTTATTTATTTGCTTGAGAGAGATTGGGCATGCCAATGTCTTCAGCCACTGTAAACGAACTTGTGCATCTGGCTTACGTGGGTCCTGGGGAATCAAAGCTGAGTCTTGGGCTTTGCAGGCAAGTCCCTTAACCACTAAGCCATCGCTCCAGCCCACTGTTTTTATTTATTTATTTATTTATTTAATTCATTTTATTTTATTTGAGAGAGAGAAAGAGGCAGATAGATAGATAGATAAATAGATAGATAGATAGATAGATAGATAGATAGAATAGGCATGCAAGGGCATTCAGTTGTTGTAAACAAACTCCAGATGCATGTGCCACCTTGTGCATCTGGCTTACGTGGGTCCTGGGGAATCAAACTTGGGTCCTTTGGCTTTGCAGGCAAACACCTTCACCACTAAGCCATCTCTCCAGCCCATGTTTTTATTTTTTTGGTAGGGTTTCACTCTAGCCCAGGCTGACCTGGAATTCACTATGTAGTCTCAGAGAGGCCTCGAACTCCTTGGCAATTCTCATAGCACTGCCTCCTGAGAACTGGGATTAAAGGTGTGCACCATCATCCTGACTTGTGTTTGTTTTTACTAATATGATTCTGAGGGTGTAAGATCCTTTTCTGAGGAGAGGAATTTACACAAAAGTCCATAGTTCTCTATTAGTTGTTAATTTTCTTTCCTTCCTTCTTTCTTTCTTTCTTTCTTTCTTTCTTTCTTTCTTTCTTTTTTCCAAGATAGGATCTCACTCTAGCCCAGGATGAACTAGAACTTACTCTGTAGTACCAAGCTGGCCTCGAACTCACAATCAATGATCACCCTATCTCTGCCTTCCAAGTGCTGAGTCTAAAGGGCTTTTTTTTTTTTTTTTTTTTTTTGAGGTAGGGTCTCACTCTAACCCAGACTGACCTGGAATTCACTATGTAGTCTCAGGGTGGCCTCGAACTCATGGCGATCCTCCTACCTCTGCCTCCAGAGTGAAAAGGACATTTTTTATCCCTCTAAATTGCATGGCTTTGCATCTCATCACTGGTCCCTCTACCTGGAATGTTCTACCTAGAACCCTCCTATTCATTCTGTAACGGTGAGCTCCAAGGTCAGGGCTGTAGCTCAGTTGATAGAGTGCATGCCTAGCCTACATGAAGCCAGAGATTTGATCTCATGAACAACATTAAAAAAAAAAAAATCAGGTGTGGTAGCACACACCTGTAATCCCAGAAGCATGAGGCCCTTGTCAACCAAAAAATAGATGAACAAAGCCTAACTCCAATGTCACCACCCAAGCAGTGGGTTCACAAAGCATCCATTCTCATCCTCCTATTTCCATAGCACCTTGAAAAGGAGGGAGATTGGTCAATTCCAGAAGCTTGACAGGCATTTGTTTGCAGTGGCAAGGGAATCTACTGTGTGCTCCCCCCCACAAGTGTGTAAATAAATAATAAAATGAAGCCAGGCATGGTGGTGGACACCTTAAATCCCAGCACTTGGGAGGCAGAGGTAGGAGGATCACTGTGAGTTTGAGGCCAGCGTGAGACTACAGAGCAAGTTCCAGGTTAGCCTGGACTAGAGTGAGACCCTACCTGGTAAAAAAAAAAAAAAAAAAAAGGATTAGGTGTGTGTGTTCTGGGACTGAATGGCAAGTGACTAGAATTTAGTGACAATTAATTGATTACCTAATCAATGATGTCAATAAATTGGCTCCCATCTATTGCATGCATAATATGAACAAGGTACCATATTATATTTTTAAGATGATGATGTATTTTTTGGGCTGGAGAGATGGCTTAGTGGTTAAGGCACTTGCCTACAAAGCCAAAGGACCTTGGTTTGATTCCCCAGGACCCACGTAAGCCAGATGCACAAGGTGGCGCATACATCTGGAATTTGTTTGCAGTGGCTGGAGGCCCTGGCACATCCATTCTTTCTCTCTCTCTTTTCCTCTGCCTCGTTCTCTCTCTCAAATAAATAAATAAAAATAAAATATTTAAGAAAAGATGATGACGTATCTTTCAAAGCAAGGTAGAAAATATGGTCCTTACTACAACGAAGAGGAAACTGATACTTGTCATGCAAGGGACTTCAGAATTCTGTCAGAGAGCCTCTGCATATTTATGCAATGACTCTGAAGGGAGTTATGCGCAGGGGTCCCACAGCAAAACTTACCTACTACAGTGAGTTCCAGACTGAAAGAATTCTGCCCGGTTTTGTTGGTGGCCACACACGTATAGGTCCCTGCGTCGCGCTGGGTGAGCGGGTCAATGAGCAGAGAATGGACTCCAGTCTCCCTGACCAGCATCTTGTGGGAGGCATCTGGGAGCACAGGTTGGCCATTGAGCAGCCACGTGAGTTCTGGGGGCGGTAAGCCACTCACCTAATAAACAACAGAACAGCTGAGGCCGGCTGACGACAGGCAGATTTATGTGGTGGCTGGATTTGTTATCCTTGTTTGGCACCAAATATATATAGTAAGAGAAAACGTAAGAGCGGTGAGGACCTCTCTGTGCCACGGCCATGGCAGAAAAGGGGTATGAATGAAGGCCTGGGTGAACTTGTCCTGGGCGGTATCTTGACCCCTTTCAGAGCAAGCTTCTAGGTGATTACACTCTATAGCGGAATAACAATGAAACTTAAGTAGATATGCTAGGCCTGTCCCAACCACATCAGAGACGAGATATACTAAAATCTAACTAACATACTAGCCGCTGACAGGAGTTAGCTAAGAGAAAGGTGAAATTTTAAACCAGAGCTCTCAAAGTTTGCTCATGGAATGTTTAAAAAGCCCACTGCCCAGTGTAAACCAGAATCTCTGGAGATGGGACCCAGGCATTGCTTTTTATTTTTTTTTATTTTTAGAGTTTAGGAAGGGGGAAAAACATTCAATTAGGTAAGCCAACAGAAGAAAAGAAAGGGACTCCTTTTACTGCTGTTGTTTATTTGCAAGGAAAGGGTCAGTGACATGGCGGGGGTGGGGTAGAATGGGCACACTAGGGCCTCTTGCCACTGCAAACAAACTCCAGATGCATGTGCCACTTTGTGCATCTGGCTTTATGTGAGTGCTGGGGAATTGCACCCTGACAGCAGACTTTGCCTGAAAGTGCCTTTAAGCTCTGAGCCATCGCTCCTGCTCTAGAAGGGGGCTCTTTTTGTTTGTTTTTTTGTTTTTTGAGGTAGGGTCTCACTCTAGCTCAGGCTGACCTGGAATTCACTATGTAGTCTCAGAGTGGCCTCGAACTCACCGTGATCCTCCTACCTTTGCCTCCTGAGTGCTGGGATTAAAAGTGTGTGCTACAGGGCTGGAGAGATGGCTTAGCGGTTAGCGCTTGCCTGTAAAGCCTAAGGACCCCGGTTCGAGGCTCCATTCCCCAGGACCTACGTAAGCCAGATGCACAAGGTGGCACATGCACTTGCAGTGGCTGGAGGCCATGGCACGCCCACTCTCTCTCTCTCTCTCTCTGCCTCTTTCTCTCTCTGTCTGTCGCTCTCAAATAAATAAAAATAAACAAAAAAGTTTTTAAAAAGTGTGCTACAAAAAAAAAAAAAAAAAGGCTGGAGAGATGGCTTAGCGGTTAAGGCACATGCCTGTGAAGCCTAAGGACCCTGTTTGATTCTCCAGGTCCCATGTAAACCAGATGCACATGGTGGCACATGTGTCTGGAGTTTGTCTGCAGTGGTAAGAGGTCCTGATGTACACATAACTCTATCTCTCAAGTTAATTTTAATTAATCAATTAATAAAAAGTTCTATTACATCATTTTGTCTAGTACTGAAGTCTCTAAAAAGATCTACGAAGGGATGATGTTTTCGCTTCCCTAGGACTCCTTTATCTGGAAAAAAAAAACCCACAAAAGGGCTGGAGAGGAGTCTTCGTTTGCCTGCAAAGCCTAAGGACCCAGGTTCAATTCTCCAGTACCCATGAATGGCAGATGCACAAGGTGGTGCATGAATATGGAATTTATTTTGTAGTGGCTGGAGGCCCTGGTGTGGCCATTCTCTCTCTCTCTAGTCGGCCTCTTTCTTCTCTCTCAAATAAATAAATTAAATATTTTGTAAAGCCTGCCTTCTTTGTTAAGGAAGAAAAAGAAGGCTGGAGAGATGGCTCAGTGGTTAAGGCACTTGCCTGCGAAGCCTAAGGACCCATGTTTGACTTTCCAGGTCCCACATAAGCCAGACACACAAGGTGACAAAAACTCGCAAGGTCACACGTGCACGAGGTGGCCCATGTGTCTGAAGTTCAATTGCAGTGGCTGGTGATGTGCCAATTCTCATTCTCTCTCTTTCATAAAAAATGAAAACCCCACAAAACAATAACACACAAATATTGATACAAACAAACAACCAAGTAGGAAATGCGAACAAACTGGAAGCTAAGGACAGGGGCCTGGCGTTTACCTTACAGTCCAGCCGGCACAGGCGCCCCTCGTGGGCTACCATGTCCCCAGGGGCCTGCAGGAAGTGTGGTCGGAAGAAGCGCTCTTGGAGGGGTTCTTTGTCTCTCTCTTGAACCCGGGACCTTCCCCTGCAACAAGCACATACAAACATCAAATATAGAAACCAATTTGGACACCAACATGCATTTGGGTGTGTCTGTAGAGATATCGGGAAAATAGACTGCTTAAGAGGAAAAAAAAAAAAACTTTTTTGCACAAGTGTGTTCCTGTGTGTGTGTGTGTGTGTGTGTGTATGTGTGTGTGTGTGTATGGGCATGCCAGGGTGTCCTGCATTGCAGAAGAATGCCAGATGTGTTTGGACTACTTTCTTAAAAAAATTATTTTAATTTATTTATTTGACAGAGAAGGAGGGAGAGAGAGAAAGAGAGAATGGGCGCTCCAGGACCTCTAGTCACTGAAAACGAACTCCAGACACGTGTGCCCCCTTGTGCATCCAGCTAACATGGGTCCTGGGGAATTGAACCTGGCTCCTTTTGGCTTTGCAGGCAAACGCCTTAACCACTAAGCCATCTCTCCAGCCCTGGACTACTTTTTTTGTTTGTTCATTTTTCAAAGTAGGGTCTCCCTCCAGTCCCTGGCTGACCTGTAATTCACTATGTAGTCTCAGGCCAGCCTCAAACTCAGTGATCTTCCTACCTCAGCCTCCCAGCTCTTTTTTTTTTTTGAGAGGGAAAGGACTTGCTAGATTAACAACAAATAATAAAGAAATAACAGTGTGGGATTGATGCTTTACAAAAATCCCTCACTGGCAAGTGCCTCATGTACTGCAGGATTATCTTGTGAGATCGCTTCTTTCTCTCTGAAGTCATCCAGGGTTAAGTGGCTCAACTTTCCTTGCTGTGGGCTTGAGCAGTTGTTGAAAACTCATCAAAATAAACAAATAGATCAGTATTAAATCTGAACCTCAAATGAGAGCCAAAAGAGAAGGCCGGTTTATTATCCAGAACAAGGCAGCTGTAATCTCTGTGTCTCTGAGCAATAAAATTTAACCTGGCTATAAATTATAACAGACCATTAAAGATAGCCATGAACTTGAACTGGATGAAAGTGACCATGAACAGCAGCTGTTCTTGAACAAAAGGAGGAGGAGGAGGAGGAGAAGATGTCTAGTTGCAGTGGTAGTGGAATACTGTATTTGAAACATGGGTCACTATTTTTGTTCCTTTGGTCAGTCACATTTAATTCATACCAGTCAGTAACTACGGAACACATTGCTAAGACTCTGTGGCACCAGGAAACTCCAGGGGAAAGCCAGGCTCTTAGTGATTAGTGAAATCACAGAGGAAGAAGAACAGTTGTCACAAACAAAATATCCACCCATTAAATGTCTCTGTTTTGTGATGGAAAAGTTGGTCATTTAATCCCAAGAGTCTTACTGATATATTATGTGCACAAGTCTTATTGTTGGTGACAAGATTTGAACCATACAAATTGTTCCAAAAACATTGTTTTTTGTTTTTGGTTTTGTTTTTCAAAGTACAGTTTAGCTGTAGCTCAGGCTGACCTGGAATTCACTATGTAGTCTCAGGGTTGCCTTGCACTCACGGTGATCCTCCTACCTCTGCCTCTCGAGTGCTGGGATTAAAGGCGTGCACCACCACACCCGACTTAAGTCTTTGATTATGATTTCCCTTTGTTTCAATATTATTTTATTTTATTTTATTTTATGGTTTTCTGAGGTAGGGTCTCACTCTAGCTCAGGCTGACCTGGAATTCATGATTTCGTCTCAGGGTGTCCTCAAACTCACAGTGATCCTCCTACCTCTGCCTCCCGAGTGCTGGGATTAAAGGCGTGTGCCACCACACCTGGCACAGCTCTACATTTTCAACAAGCTCCCATGATGTTGTATGTGTGTGGTGCATGTGCGTGCACGTGCATTTAAGCAACCATTTGTAGACTCAATGACTGTGATACTCATAGAGGTTAGGGACCACAAAGGGCCCAGAGAAGAGGAATTCTTCCTGGTTACCTGTGGGACTGACCGGCAGAGCTTAATCGGCTGCGGATGGGCAAACTCTGTACCATCAAGTGGCCAGAACAGCTGATTCTCCCCTGAGAAAAAGAAAACGAAGCAGGTTAAAATGAGAATAAATCCACATTTTTTCCTTCACCAGAACATTATGGAATTTTGCATTAATAATGATGAGTTTTTCTTTGGAGGAGAGGAATGAAAACACTATGACTTTTTATCTTATTTTATTTTTTATTTAAAAATTTTTATTTAGGGCTAGAGAGATGGCTTAGTGGTCAAGGAACTTGCCTGCAAAGCCTAAGGACTCATGTTTGACTCTTTAGGTCCCACGTAAGCCAGATGCACAAGGAGACACAAGCACACAATATCATACATGCACACAAGGGGGCACACTCGTCTGGAGTTCTAGTGCAGTGGCTGGAGGCCCAGTGCACCCATTCTCTCTCTCATAATAAAAAATATATATTTATTTATTTATTTACATGAGAGAGAGAGAGAGAGGATAGGCATGCCAAGGCCTCCAGCCACTGCAAATGAACTCCAGATGTATGTGCCATCTTGTGTATCTGGCTTATGTGTGTACTGGGGAATCAAACCTGGGTCCTTAGGCTTTTCAGGCAAGCACATTAGCCACTAAGACATCTCTCCAGTCCCACTACTTCCTTAAAAAAAATTAAGATTTATTTTTAATTATTTATTAGAGACAGAGAGAGAGGGAGAGAGAGAGATACAGTGAGTGAGGATGGGCACGCCAGGGCTTCCAGCCACTGCAACTGAGCTCCAGACGCATGTGCCACCATGCGCATCTGGCTTACATGGGACCTGTAGAATCGAACTTGGATCCTTAGGCTTCGCAGGCATGCACCTTAGGCACTAAGCCATCTCTCCAGCCCTCTTTTTTAAATTAAAAAAAATTATTTTTATTTTTGAGAGAGAGAAAGAGGGAGAGAGAGACAGAGAATGGGCATGCCTGTTGTGAATGAACTGCAGATGTGTGTGCCCCCCTGTGCACATGTGTGATCTTGCAGGTTTCCATCACTGTGTGTCTGGTTATGTGGGACCTGGAGATCTGAACATGTGTTCTTAGGCTTTGCAGGCAAGCACCTTGACCACTAATCCATCTCTCCAGTTCCGCACTATGACTTTTCAAATCACTGTTAATATTCCAAGGAGAGATTTGTAAAATAGCACTATGAGGATTTTCATTTTAACCTAGGAAATGATCAGAGCACAAATGTTAAAGGATATGTTTTAACTTCTTTTGAATGGACTTACAGCACCAATGCATAGGACATGTTCAGATATTTTCAGATGTTCTTCAGTAAAGAGTCATGAAAACAACCCACGTGTGGTGGCGCACGCCTTTAACCCCAGCACTCAGGAGGCAGAGGTAGAGGGATCGCTGTGAATTTGAGGTCAGCCTGGGACTACAGAGTGAGTTCCAGGTCAGCCTTGGCTAAAGTGAGACCCTACCCAGAAAAAAATTAAAAACCAAGCAAACAAAAAAAAAAAAGTTTTATAAAAATGGCCGGGCGTGGTGGTGCACGCCTTTAATTCCAGCACTCGGGAGGCAGAGGTAAGAGGATCACTGTGGGTTCGAGGCCACCCTGAGGCTACATAGTGAATTCCTTATCAGCCTGGACTAGAGCAAGACTCTACCTCAGGCGAAAAAAAAAAAAAAAAGGTTTATAAAAATGAACAATTCAATGGGGAGAGTGGATGAAAACAGAAATAGTTCTATCATTCCCGTCTGGTAAGGGAACTTTTCTTTTTTTCTTTTTTGCTGGAGTGGGGTGTTCAAAGTAGGATTTGATCAAACCCTTTATGCATGCTAGACAAACACTCTACCAACTGGGCCACATCTCTCACCCCACCAATGGGGTTTTGACAAAGTGGTTAACTAGTCATTTTTTTTTCTTTTCCCCTGAGGTAGGGTCTCACTCCAGCCTAGGCTGACCTGGCACTCACTCTGTAGTCCCAGGCTGGCCCCGAACTCACAATGATCCTCCTACCTCACCGTGCCCAGCTAACTAGTTTTTGAAGCTGTGACCTGTGTTCTAGTTTCACCGGGCCACTGTGGCCCTGGTTTGTCCTCCTCAGCAACGCTGAGTGACCCTCACGTCTCACAGCGTCATTCACAAGGACACCAGTGGCTGCTTGGGCGGACAGAGGCCCAGCGGGGGCCAGGCCGGCACCTGGGGGTTGGCGGCCATGATGGTGTAGTTGCCGTCGTCGTCACTGGTGGTGGAGGCGATGTGCAGGGAACACGTCCCGTCGCCTCCCCGCTTCATTCTGCAGTGCTCGTTTCGCTTAGAAATCTGCTTCCCGTCTTTGAACCAGTAAACCTGAAGTGAAAGATAAGCGAGGTCAAGTAGATAAATGAGTAAAATATTTAAAAATAAACAACAAAGAGAAACAAGGGCTGGGGAGGAGGCAGAAGTTGGAGGGTCGCTGATAGTTTGAGGAGAGTTCCAGGCCACTCTGAGATTACATAGTTAATTCAGGTCAGCCTGGACCAGAAAGACTCAGGCTTGATTCCCCAGTACCCACTTAAGCAAGATGCACATGGTGGCACATACGTCTGGTGTTCATTCGCAGTGGCTGGAGGCCCTGGCATGCCTATTCTCTCTTAAACAAACAAACAAACAAACAAACAAATAAATAATAATTCCTGAGCTGGAGAAATGGCTTAGTGGTTAACGCACTTGCCTGTGAAGCCTAAGGAACCAGGTTAATTCCCCAGATCCCATTTAAGCCAGATGTACATAGTGGTGCATGCGTCTGGAGTTTGTTTGCAGTGGCTAGAGGCCCTAGTGCATCCATTCTCTCTCTTTCTCTAATAATAAATAAATAAAAATTAAAAAATATAAAAGGAGCCGGGCATGGTGGCACACGCCTTTAATCCCAGCACTCAGGAGGCAGAGGAAGGAGGATCGCCATGAGTTCAAGGCCACCCTGAGACTACATAGTGAATTCCAGATCAGCCTGAGCTAGAGTGAGACCCTACCTCAAAAAAACAAAATAAATAAATAAATAAATAAATAAATATATATAAAAGGAAAAAATCCTTATAAAAACACAAAATGACATTATAATATGCTCTTCCACCAGTACTTATATGATATTTAAATCAGAAATTCAATATAATCTTGCATTAAGATAAAGCTTTACTGTGTCTCAGAAGTAGTTTAAAGATACTCTAGGGACCAGAAGTGTTTTCAGAAGAAAAATAATGAAAACCAGCGGCCTGGATTCTTTCCTGTGATGCAGTTGACAAACTCTAGTCTCCTGCAGTTGCAGACCTGAGCACTTGGAATAGCCCATCTTGCTTGAAAGGGTATCAAGTAGAATAAGGCTATGATTAATTTTCTACATCTATCACTTATCCAAAATTTAAAATACAACATTTAACTATATAAGTAGTCAGGTGTGGCAGCACATGTCTTTCATCCCAGCACTCAGGAGGCAGAGGTAGGAGGACTGCCATGAGTTCAAGACCAGCTTGGGTCTACATAGTGAATTCCAGGTCAGGCTGGACTACAGTGAGACCCTACCTCAAAAAAAATATGTAATGTAGATATTTTCATGGTCAGTTTGGTGTGTGTCAAGGTGATCTCTTCAAGGCAGGGAGGACAGAGCACTGTTGTAACTGTCCTCCTCTGCTTTTCCTGGTCACCTAACCATGCATGACAACGTCAGGCTCATGTTTGTGGAGGCAGAGCAGAGATCCCCTGCCAGGGCCACACCGGGTGCAAATCCTTCCCTTAGCGGACTGCCAAGAAACATGGTGACTCATAAGATTTTTCAGCAGCCAGTGGTAATGATATGACATTGTTGGCATTTACTAGCGTAATAGTCATGACACAGATATAGCTCACTTGGTACAACGGGCACCCTGTGGATAGGCAATGCATACTACATAGGACGAAAAATTTCGACCTGATGAGTTTGACGGCTAAGAGAATTCAATAGCACAAAATAAATTAGCATGACTAGGAAATCCATCTTAAACTTTTATGAAAGACCTAATAAGTCTGATTTCTTTTTGGCTAATGATCCTTTGCCCCTTAAGATAAATTATCTGGTTTTGGACCTGGAGAGATGGCTCAGAGGCTAAGTGTTTGCCTGTGAAGCCTAAGGACTCAGGTTTAATTCCCCAGTACCCATGTGAGCCAGATGGACAAGGTGATGCATGCTTTTGGAGTTTGTTTGCAGTTGCTGGAGACCCTGGTGTGCCCATTCTCTCTCTTTCTCTCACTCTTTGCCTCTTTCTCTCTCTCTCAAATAAACAAATAAATAAAATATTTTTAAAAGAATGTGAAATTATCTGGGTTTTGCTAATAATTTGATACTTTTAAAATATTTTTATTATTTATTTTTTAAAAAGATTTATTTTTATTTATTTGAGACACAGAGAGAGGGAGAGAGAAAGAGAGAGAGAGAGACAGAGACAGAGAGTGAGAATGGGTGCGCCAGGGCCTCCAGCTACTGCAAACAAACTCCAAATGCATGCATCACCATGTGCATCTGGCTTATGTGGGACCTGGAGAATCGAACCTGGGTCCTTAGGCTGCTCAGGCATGCACCTTAACTGCTAAGCACCTCTCCAGCTCATTATATATTTTATTTCTTTATAGGAGAGAGAGAATTGGTAGGGCCTCTAGCCACTGCAATTGAACTCCAGATGTGTGTGCCATCTTGTGTACATGTGTGACCTTGCACACTTGTGCCATCTTGTGTACATGTGTGACCTTGCACACTTGTGCCACCTTGTGCATCTGGCTTACATGGGATCTGGAGGGTTGAACATGGGTCCTTAGGTTTCACAGGCAAGCGCCTTAACCACTAAGCCATCTCTCCAGCCCTCTAACCTGGTATCTCTTTTTTAATTCTCTCTTTAGATTCTTCTCTAGGGTATCTTCCAAGTACTGGGCTTACAGGCATCACCACCATGCTGCTGGAGGAAGGAGGGAATGGGCCTCTTGCAAATGAATGCCAGTCACATGTGCCACTTTGTGTATCTGCTTTATATGGGTACTGGGAAACTGAACCCGGACCATCAGGTTCTGTAAGCAAGTGTCTTTAACTGTTGAGCCATCTCTCCAACCTGTGTGTGTGTGTGTGTGTGTGTGTGTATGCATGTGTTTGTTTTGTTTTGTTTGTTTTTTTGAAATAGGGTCTCACTCTAGCCTAGACTGACCTGGAATTCACTATGTAGTCTCAGGTTGGCTTTGAACTCACAGCGATCCTACCTCTGCCTCCAAATGCTGGGATTAAAGGTGTGCGCCATCACGCCTGGCTTTGTTTTTGGTTTTTTGAGACAGGGTCTCATGCAGCTCAGACTGGCTTCCAACTCACTAAGTAGCTGAGGATGACTTTCAACTGCTGATCTTCCTGTCTCCACCTGCTGGGTGTGAGGATTACAGGTGCACAACACCATGCCCCGTTTTGTCAGGGCTTCGCACATGCTTGGCACTCTACCAACTGAACCACATCCCCCGGCCCCCTGCCTGGGTTTATGCACTGCCGAGGATCAAAGCCAGGGCTTGGTGCATGCTACACAAGCAATTCTACATCTGCAGCCTTACTGAGCAGCACCCTCAACCTGAGACTTTATTTTATTTTATTTTTTTTGGTTTGAAGGACCCAACTCAGAGCCTTGTGCGTGCTAGACAAGAGCGTACCACAGAGCTGCTTCGTGGCCCAGACGAGGCTTTCTTAAAGGCACTATCTATATTCCATGCTGTTGGTAATAAGGGGATTAGACGCCTTCCCCTACCTTTGGAACAGGAATCCCAACAATTTTGCAGGTGAATGTGACCGGAGAGCCTTCTGTGACCCGGAAGTGCTTGAGTCTTTTGTCAAAGATGGGGGCGATACACTTGCCCGTGGGGATCTCATCGTGTTGGATTTCATCATCGGATTCGTCAACAGGCGTGCGTTCCAGACGAAACTCTATTTCATTCATCAGCCTCTGCTCAAAGCTTGAGATTTTGTATTCCTGTCAAAATGACAAGCATGTTGAAGTCTCTATTCTGTGGTAATAAACTTGTCTGTATTTTAGTTCCACGTCTATTATCTTAACCAATAATACAAATTGGGAAGCAATGAGAATGATATTCAATGAGTTATTTACACAGGCACCTTTAACTGCTGAGCCATCTTCCCAGCCTCAATGGGTTATTTTAAAATGTACTATTTGCCAGGGCGTGGTGGCACATGCCTTTAATCCCAGCACTCGGGAGGCAGAGGTAGGAGGATCACTGTGAGTTGGAGGCCAACCTGAGACTGCACAGTGAACTCCAGGTCAGCCTGGGTTAGAGCAAGACCCTACCTAGGAAAACCAAAAACCAAAACAAAAACATGTGATGTGTCAGGGTAGATGGAATAAAGAGATGAAATGGTTTCTAGAGAAATGAGGTCAAAGCACAAAGTTGGAATAGGATATGAGATGGAGGGAGAAATACAAAGATTTAGAAAGTAACAGTCAACATGGGATTCAACAGGTATTTACTGGGTGCAAAACACCATGCTGGGTCACATGTGAATTGAAATCATTGCTCATGAAGGCTCCATTACATTTTGTGATTCTGGGTTTCTTTGTTCTCTCACATTCATCACCTAACCTAAACCATTTAGATTTTATTGATGTCCAATCATGATCCATTGGGGTTGAAACAAGAAACAACATTAAAATCTTAAATCTCGAAATCAGGCCACCTTTCTCTCAGATCATCTTTAACCCAAAGACATTTCATTGTTGGTTTATGTGCTTATATACTTTTTAATATATTTTTTTACTTATTTATGAGAGAAAGAGAGAGAGATAATGGGCATGCCAGGGTCTCTAGTCACCACAAACGAACCCCAATAAAAATAAAATATTAGAAAAAAAAAAAGCTGGAGGGATGGCTTAGCAGTTAAGGAGTTTGCCTGCAAAGCCAAAGGGCCTAGGTTCCATTCCCCAGGACCCACGTTAGCCAGATGCACAAGGGGAGCGCATGCCTCTGGAGTTCGTTTGCAGTGGTTGGAGGCCCTGGCGTGCCCATTTTTCTCTCTCTCTCTCTCTCCCCCCCTTTCTCTGCCACATAAATAAATAAATAAAAATAAAATAAACCGGGCGTGGTGGCACACACCTTTAATCCCAGCACTTGGGAGGCAGAGGTAGGAGGATCGCCATGAGTTTGAGGCCACCCTGAGACTACATAGTGAATTCCAGGTCAGCCTGAGCTAGAGTGAGATCCTACCTCGAAAAACAAAAACAAACAACAACAACAACAAAAAGCCCTCCAGACACATGCACCATTGTTGGTTTACAAAACTAAAGGCCTGGGTAATGTCTGCCGGTGTCTGGATAAATGTATATACTATGTTCACCAAACTGCCCAGTAAGCACTTCTCTTAGTGTTCATACCCATATATTAATGATACTCTCACTTTTGGTTAGAGAAACTTCTCTTTTCAGATGGCAGTGACCTTGGGATGACTCAGAAGGTATCATGGTGCTGAGAAGAAGTGACAGAGGAGTGCTCAGCACTGAGACATCTTTATCACACCTTCTAAGGCTCAGGGTCCATTGCAGAAGAGGTGGTGAATAGAATGTAAGAGCCAAAGGAAGGGTAGGACTCCTTACAACGTGCTCCTCCCAGACACAAAATGGCCTGGATATCCATGACCTCACAGTGCCTAACATTACCTACACAAGACCATCATAATGAGAGGAAAAGATGATGACATCAAAATAAAAGAGAGACTGATTGAGAGCAGGTGGGGATATGATGGAGAATGGAGTTTCAAAGTGGAAAGTGGGAGGAGGGAGGGAATTGCCATGGGATATTGTTTACAATCATGGAAGTTGTCAATAAAAAATAAATTTAAAAATACTAAAGGCTTTGGCAAACATAGACATTTGAAAGAACAACACCTGTGCATTTCATAAGGCTCTAAAAATCAAATATTGTTTGTTGGAAATTTTACATAAAACAAATTAGGCAAACAAAATACATTTATTATAATATTACATTGAAGAAATGCAAGGTGGTATTTATATCATAGAAATCCCACTTTCATGAAATGTAATTTATAAATTTGAGCTCTAGGGAGGGAGTCACTATTCTCAGTAACCTTCATCAGACTAGGGTTTCTGATTTATCTTCATGCTCAGCGTAATGAGGTAATATACTAGGTCACACCAATGTTCTGGATGTTCACCGTTCTTCATGTGCTTAGGACTAAAGAACAATGGAAAATGGAAGATAACTTCCTAGACTTAAAGGCTTTTGCTTTGTTTTGTTTTTGTGAGGTAGGGTCTCATTCTAGCCCAGGCTGACCTGGAATTCACTATGTAGTCTCAGGCTGGCCTTGAACTCACAGTGATCCTCCTACCTCTGCCTCCCGAGTGCTGGGATTAAATTTGTGCGCCACCATGCCCGGTCCTAAAGGTTTTTTTTTTTTTCAAGGTAGGGTCTCACTCTAGCATAGATTGACCTAGAATTCACTATGAATTCTCAGGCTGGCCTTGAACTCACAGTGGTCCTCCTACCTCTGCCTTTTGAGTGCTGGGATTAAAGGTGTGCAACACCACACCTGGCTCATTTCACTTCTTGAAACTTGCTTAGAGGGCTGGAGAGATGGCTTAGCGGTTAAGACGAGTGCCTGTCAAGCCTAAGAACTCATGTTTGAATCAACAGATCCCATGTAAGTCAGACGCACAGTGACGCAAGTGTGCAATGTCACACATGCGTACGAGGGGGCGCATGCATCTGGAGTTCATTTGCAGCTGGTGAAGGCCCTGGTGTGCTTATTCTCGCTCTCTCTCTCCCTCTTTTTATCTCTCTAAAATTAAAAAAAAAAAAACTTGCTTAGAGGGCTGGAGAGATGGCTTAGTGGTTAAGACACTTGCCTGTGAAGCCTAAGAACCCAGGTTCGATTCCCCAGTACCCATGTAAGCCAGACGCACAAGGTGGTGCATGTGTCTGGAGTTTGTTTGCAGTGGCTGGAGTCCCTGGTGCACCCATCCTCTCTCTCTTCCTGTCTCTCTATCTGCCTCTTTCTCTCTCTGTCTTTCACTCTCAAATAAATAAATAAAAATGAACAAAAAAAAAATTTTTTTTTTAAAGTGAAACCAAACAGTCTGTGTGCAGGACTGGTGTGAACTGCTTCCCCTCTGCAAGGACACTTGGTAAGATTAACAAATACAAACATAGTGGTAGTGTGCTTGGAAAATAAATCTGTGTTCAACAGTGCAACGCTTATGGAGTTTGAAGGTAACTGTTGTTATAAAACATTTTAAAAAGCTGAACGTTTCAGGGAGCAAGTGAGCTGTTCTGCTAACCAGGGCTCTGGAGTTCCAGTTGTCTCACTGACCACGGCCCTGGTGTTTGGTTTCATGCCGAGAGATGGAAAGGGAGACTAGCTGCCATCCTTCCCATTTGCCTCCCCGAGAAATCCACAAGTCGAGGAACTAATAACACAAGAGGATGTTCTGTTATACTGACTGACCACTGAGAAGTTTCTCTCTCTCTCTCTCTCTTTTTTTTTTTTTGGTTTGTTTGTTTTTTTTTTTGAGGTAGGGTCTCACTCTAGCCCAGGCTTGATCTGGAATTCACTATGTAGTTTCAGGGTGACCTTGAACTCCCAGCAAGCCTCCTACATCTGCCTCCCAAATCCTGGGATTAAAGGCATGTGCCACCATGCCCGGCTGCTTTTTTTTTTTTTTTTTTTTAATGGTTTTTTGAGATAGGGTCTCATTCTAATCCAGGCTGTCCTGGAACTCACTATGTAGTCTCAGGGTGGCCTTGAACTCATAGCAATTTTTCCTATGTCAGCCTCTGAAGTGCTGAAATTCAAGGTGTAAGCCATCACAACCTGCTTATGTTGTCTTCTCTCTCTCTCTTTTTGGTTTCTTGAGGCAGGGTCTCACTCTAGCCCAGTCTGACCTGGAACTCTGTAGTCCCAGGCTGGCCTCAAACTCACAGTGACTCTCCTACCTTTGCTTCCTGAGTGCTGGAATTAAGGATGTGTGACACCACATCTGGCATGTTCTATGCTTTTATTTACTTATTTAAGAGAGTAAGAGAGAAAGAGGTAGATGGAGAGAGAGAGAGAGAGAATGGGCTCACCAGGGCCTTGAGCCACTGCAAATGAACTCCAGACACATGTGCCACTTTGTGAATCTGGCTTTACATGGGTATTGGGCAGATGACTTAGCAGCTAGGGTGCTTGCCTACAAAGCCAAAGGACCCAGGTTTGATTCCCCAGGTCCCACGTAAGCCAGCTGCACAAGGTGATGCATGTGTCTGGAGTTTGCAGTAGCTGAAGGCCCTTGTGCACCCATTCTCTCCCTATCTTTCTCTGTCTCTTTCTTTCTTTCAAATAATTTTTTAAAAAAAGAAAGGAGAAAAAAGGGAAGGGAAAGGAGATTTAAAAAAAATAAGAGAGACTGTGGCTCAAAACCCACTGGACACCTGACATGGTGCTGCGTCACCACAGGCACAAGGGCACACACATGTGCACACACCTCCTCGGCACAAGGGCACACACATGTGCACACACCTCCTCGGCACAAGGGCACACACATGTGCACACACCTCCTCGGCACAAGGGCACACACATGTGCACACACCTCCTCGGCACAAGGGCACACACATGTGCACACACCTCCTCGGCACAATCTAAAATTAAGTTTTATCACAGCTATGTATGAACACAAAAACCCTCAGGGGCTGGAGAGATGGCTCAGTGGCTAAAGGTGCTTTCTTGCAATGCTGGCGGCCTGGATTTGATTCCTCAGTACCCACATAAAGCCAGATAAACAAAGTGGCCCCATGCATCTGGAGTTCCTTTACAGCAGCAGAAGGCCCTGGCGCGCCCATACTCTCTGTCTGTCTGCCTTATTCTCTCTGCCTCAAGTAAATAAACACAAATATTTAAAAAACACCACAGGATACATAGTGTTTTTACCATCTAGCAAGTGCACATAGCATTGAGGGTCTTAGGACACATGGCCTGCGGAACTGGATTATCCGCTGGGGCAATCCAGAACCTCAGCTTTCCCCAGATAAGCTTCGTACATGACCCTCTGTCGGCTCCACATCTGCCACTGCGTCAGCCTCGTGAGGTCAGATGACCTGAGAGCCCAAGGACTGTATTTAGCAAAATTATATTCCTTATGATAAAAGTCCATCAAACCATCCGGGCCCGATAGTCTTACCTGCTGGTTTGACCTAACGTCATTGAAACTCATTTTCTTCCCCAAGTCCAGAATAACTGCATTCTTTGTTTCCCGGATGTAGTCATCACTCACTGCTGGGGGAGGCTTGTTGTTTTTCTTCATCAGTCCCTGTGATGGTCTGTAAAATAAATCCACACCCAAAATACAATGAACACACCAGTCAGCAATACAAAGGCCACAAGTCAGAGTGGTTCAAATGAAAACCCAACATCAGTAATCACTAGGTGCCAGAGGGATCAAACACTGTTTACAGAGACCATTTTTAAAAATTTATTTCAGAGAGAGAGGGATAGAGGGAGAGAGAAAGAGAGAGAGTGCATGTGCCAGGGCCTCCAGCCACTGCAAATGAACTCCAGACACATGTGCCACCTTGTGCATCTGGCTCATGTGGGTACTGGGGAACAGAACCTGGGTCCTTAGGCTTCACAGGCAAACACTTTAACCACTAAGCCATCTCTCCACCACCAGAGGATTTTTTTTTTTTGCATTTTAATTGTTAAAAATTAATTAAAATAGGGCCTGGGAAGATGACTGAATAGGTAAAATGCTTACAGTGAACGTGTGAGGACCCAAGTGGGGATCCCTAGCACCGTGTAAAAAGTCTGGGTTCCGGTGCTGTGAAGGTGGGGACAGGAGAATCCCTCAGGCGTGCTGGCTGGCTAGTCTAGTTGAATTGCTGAGCTCCAGGTTCAGTGAGAAATCTTGTCTCAAAAGTAAGATGGGGGCTGGAGCGATGGTTTAGTGGTTAAGGCATTTGGCTGCAAAGCGTAAGTACCCAAGTTCAATTACCCAGTACCCACGTAAGCCAGATGCACAAGATATTGCATGCATCTGGAGTTTGTTTACAGGGGGCCCTGGTGTGCTCGTTCTCTCTCTCTCTCTCAGTAGCTCAAATAAATAAATAAAAATTAAATGTCGCACGCCTTTAATCCCTGCACTTGGGGGGCAGAGGTAGGAGGATTGTTGTGAGTTTGAGGCCATCCTGACAGTACACAGTGAATTCCAGGAAAAAAAAAAAAAATTCCAGGTGAATTCCTGGGCTAGAGAGCAAGAGCCTACCTTGACCTTGAAAAACAAACAAACAAACAAACAAAAAACCTTTTTTTTTTTTTAAGAAGTAAGGTGGAGAGCCATGGAGGAGAACACTCAGGGTTAGCCTCTGACCTCCATACAGTCATACACACACACACACACACACACACACACACTGCGCACACACTGCACACACACTACACACACACACACACACTGCACACACACTACGCACACACTGCACACACACACACACACTGCACACACACACACACTGCACACACACACTGCACACACACTACGCACACACTGCACGCACACACACACTGCACACACACACTGCGCACACACACACTGCACACACACACTGCACACACACACACACACACTGCGCACACACTGCGCACACACTGCACACACACTGCACACACACACACACACTGCACACACACACACACACACTGCGCACACACTGCGCACACACTGCACACACACGCGCACACACACAGCACACAATTGGAACAATCACGCCCTTTGTCCCGAGGCGCTCAGCATCCGTTCCAGCAAAGACGGGTGGTCTGAGCACCGTCCCGGGTCTTGCCGGTACTCACGCGGACGGCGCGCTCCGGGGCAGCCCCATGGCGTTGGTGGGCGGCACGGCCGGGAGGGACGGCAGGACCGAGCTCAGGAAAGCCACGGGGTTCTGGATGCGGCCGGTGGGGGAGACGGGGCTTGGGGACACGCAGCGGGGCTGGAACTGGCTTCCGCCGGGCGTGGAGAAGGCGAGGGGCGCGGGGGGCCGGCGCGGGCTCTGCGGGGCCCGGGGCGCCGGGCTCGGCCGGCGGGGAGGCGGCGCCGGGGGCTCTGGCGGCGGCCAGCAGGAGGCTCTCGCGGCTCGCCGTCCTCGGCAGGGCCGCAGGGGCGCCGGGCAGCGCGGGCGCGGGCGCGGGAGGGCCGCCCGGGGAGAAGAAGTGCTTGGGCCGCGCGGGGCCCGACGCCTGCGACGAGGGGCCCCTGGCCGGCTTGCAGGACGCGGGCGCTGCGGGGGGCGCCGCGGGGCTCCAGGCGCCCGCGCTGAGAGGGGGCTCCTTAGGAGACGGCGGGGACGAGTTCTGCAGCTGCCGCTGTTCCAGGAGCACTTGGTTGTGGAGCTGCTGTAACTGAGAGGAGTCTCTGCACGCAAAACAAGAGCGGGAGAGGCGGCTGGGTTTGGTTCCCCAGCACCCACGTAGAGCTAGGTGCATAAGGTTGGTGGCTATGTCTAGAGTTTGTTTGCAGTGGCTGGAGGTCCTGGTGCACCCATATTCTCTCTCTCTCCCACTTTCTTTCTCTCAAACAAACAACAACAACAAAAAAAATCTAGGGCTGGAGAGATGGCTTAGCTGTTAAGGCATTTGCCTGCAAAGCCAAAGGACCCACGTTCAATACCCCAATACCCACGTAACTCAGATGCACAAGGTGACGCATGTGTCTGGAGTTCATTTGCAGTGGCTCAGGGCCCTGGTGCACCCATTCTCTCTCTCTCTCTGCCTCTTTCTGTCTCAAATAAATAAATAAAATTTTAAAAAAGCATAGGGCTGAGAGATGGTTGAGTGAATAAGTGTACTTTCTATGCAAGCATGAGAGCCTGAGGGAACCTAAAACATCCTGAGTTCTAATCCAGAAGCCACATTAAACGGCTGGGCATGAGCACATGTGCCTGTAACTCCAGTCCCTCAGGGGAGGAGAGACCTGGGGCTTGTGGAAGCTTGAGAAGAAACAGCAAGTCCAGGATCGTAAGAGACTCCAGCTCAAATAAGAACTGCTGGAGCCGGGTGTGGTGGCGCACACCTTTAATCCCAACACATGGGAGGCAGAGGTAGGAGGATCACCATGAGTTCGAGGCTACCCTGAGACTACATAGGGAATTCCAGGTCAGCCTGGGCTAGATCGAGACCCTACCTCAAAAAAAAGAAAAAACCAAAAAACAAAACCTAATTAATTAAAAAATGCCAAGAGTTGGAGAGATGGCTCAGCAGTTAAGGCACTTGCTTGCAAAGCCTAAAGACCTGCATTCTATGCCCCAGTACCCATGTAAAGCCAGATGCACAAAGTGGCACATGCATCTGGAGTTCATTTATAGCACCTAGAATCCCTGGTGTGCCCATTCTGTCTTTCTGTCTCTTTCTCTCTGTCTCTGCTTGCAAATAAATGAATGAAACTATTTTTAGAGCTGGGTATACTGGTACACACCTTTAATCCCAGCACTGGGGAGGCAGAGGTAGGAGTATCACAGTATCACAAGGCCATCCTGAGACTACAGAGTGAATTCCAGCTCAGCCTGGACTAGAGGGAGACCCTACCTCAAAACCACCCCTCCAAAAAAAAAAAAAAAAAAGCCAGGCGTGGTAGACTGTACATGTAATCCCAGCGCTGGGAGGTGGAGATAGGAGGATCCCCCCGGCTTGTTGGGGTAGCTGTTTTAGCCTAACTGGTGAGTTTCTGGCTAATGTGAGACACACACACACACACACACACATGCATAGAAGTTCATGTAAAAAGCTTAGGCACAGGGCTGGAGAGATGGCTTAGCGGTTAAGTGCTTGCCTGTGAAGCCTAAGGACCCTGGTTCAAGGCTCGACTCCCCAGGACCCACGTTAGCCAGATGCACAAGAGGCACACGCGTCTGGAATTCGTTTGCAGTGGCTGGAAGTCGTGGCATGCCCAGTCTCTCTCTCTCTATCTGCCTTTTTCTCTCTCTGTCACACTCAAATAAATAAATAAAAATGAACAACGATAACAACAAAAGCTTAGGCACAGGGGGCTGGAGATATGGCTTAGCGGTTAAGGCGCCGGCCTGCGATGCTTTCCGGTTTTCACTTACAGTTTGGGTTTGGCCAGGACCGGAGGGGGCTCTTTGACTGGCGAGGAGGGCTCCGGGGCCTTGGCCTGTCCGTTGAGCCTCTCCGGGAAGGAGTCGGGCCGGGCGTGGGCGGCACTTTCTCCGTCGTCCTCGGGAAGGTTGAAGTGCACGCGGAGCCCAGCCCTGGAGCTGGAGCGGGGCTCGTTGTGGTTCACCAGCACCCCTTCGAGCTTGGGCTTGGGGGGCTGCTCCCCACTCGGAGGCTCCGGGTTGCGCGGGGGCGGCTGCTGTGCGATCACAGTCAAGCTGCTGGTGGAGCCGGCCGCGAGAAGAGCCCCGTTAGTGCCCAGGTCTTCACTGCCTGCAAAGGGACAATCAGCCACTGAGACCGCGATGGAATCGTGACCTCGACTTAGGGCATCTGTTCAAGTGGGAAAACATCCAAACCAGTTAAGTTTACACACGGGAAACACTTGTTGAAAACAGAGCAGATGCCCGACATGGTGGCGCGCGCTTTTAATCCCAGCACTCGGGAGGCAGAGGCAGGAGGATCGCCGTGAGTTCGAGGCCACCCTCAGACTACATAGTGAATTCTAGAGTGAGACCCTACCTCGAAAAAACAAAAACAACAACAACAACAACAAAAGGAAAATTAGACATTGTTTTAAGAACATTTTTCTTTTTCTTTTCTTTTCTATTTTTGGTTTGCAAGCTAGGGTCTCACTCTAGCCCACGCTGACCTGGAATTCACTGTGCAGTCTCAGGCTGGTCTCAAACTCAAGGCAATCCTCTTACCTCTGCCTCCTAAATTCTGGGATGAAAGGTATGTGCCACAATGCCCGCCCAGCTAAGAACATTTTCTCTTGACATTTTTGGTTTTTTTTTTTGATTCCTACTTGGAGCAGGAAGGAAGACCACACTCCGAACGCACACAGCCATAGTCTAAACTGCTGGGCATCTAAGAATCCCTCACCTTTCACGTCCAGCTGGGCGATGCTGGACACGGTGCCGTATTTGTTGCTTGCAGTGCATGTGAAGCATCCAGAATCTTCGGCAAACACCTCAGCAATGACCAGAGTGCAGATCTCTTCTGTGTGCCGGCAGAACAGAGTGGTGACTGACTGACTCGTGAAAACGGAATTATGGGGGCTGCAGAGATGACTCAGCAACAGCTTAAGGCACCTGCTGGCAATGCCTCTCAGTCAGGGTTCAGTTACCCAGTACCCACATCAGCCAGGCACACAATGTGGTGTATGAGTCTGGAGTTTGTTTGCAGTGGTGAGAGGCCCTGGCCCATACCCTGTCTCTCTGTCTCAAATAAATAAATAATATACATATATATTAAAAAAAAAAAACACTCCGGGGGCTAGAAAGATGGCTTAACAGTTAAGGCACTTGCCTGCGAACCCTCTGGATTCATGTTTTTGGCTCTCCAGATCCCACATTTGCCAGATGCACAAAGGTGAGGCAAGCACAAGGTGGCACATGCCCATTAGGTGGTGCAAGTGTCTGGCATTCGATTGCAGTGGCTGAGGCCTGAGGTCCTGGCACACCAATTCTCTGTCTCTCTCTCCGTCAAAATAAAAAAAGCTCTCGGGAGGCAGAGGTTGGAGGATTGCTGTCAGTTTGAGGCCAGACTGAGACCACATAGTGAAAACAACAAACAAGTATTTGGCCAAACTGATAGATGAGCTGAATCTATGTTGTCGAGCCAATAGCTCCATGCAGATAGGTTGGGTCTTTCTGGAAAACCTCATACCCACTTTTCCTTGACACCAGTGTAATTTCATCATATTTCCACATATGTGTGCATGTGTGTATATGTGTGTGTGTATGCATATCAAACCATCATATATTAATAAATCAAAGCTGAGGTGATCTTTACCTGGCTCTGCCATAGATCGAGGTTCTAAAAGAAAAAGCAAAGATCATGAGCATTTATTTTATTGCAGGTACTCAGTAAGTAGCTGTTAAATTTCGTTCCCCCCAAAAAACAACAAAAAAATTAGTTCCAATCTTCTACCCAGACAGAACTATTGAAGTCTTCCCCCCCCACTCTGTTTAAACATATTCATATTATACTGCTACTGCTGCTGATAAAACCCACAGCATCGCCGGGTGTGGTGGCACACGCCTTTAATCCCAGCACTCGGGAGGCAGAGGCAGGAGGATCGCCATGAGTTCTAAGCCACCCTGAGACTACATAGTGAACTTCAGGCCAGCCTGGGCCACAGTGAGACCATTCCTCAAAACACAAACAAAAAAATAGGACTGTGGAATCACTCAGAGCTTCAAGCTACTCGCTTTCCCAGCCTGATGACTGGAATTCAGGTCCCCAGCAACCTTATAAAGCCGGATGCAAAGTGGTGTCCACATCCGTAATCCCAACGAGCCTCCAGCAGTGGGAGGCTGAACCAGGAGAAGCTCTGAGCTTGTGCACCAGGCAGCCCGGCCTTAGTTGCCAAACCACAACAGAGACCCTGTCTCGAACAGAGGACCAACCCCCCCTGCGGTTTCCCTTTGACCTTCACACACCCAGTGCCATCAATGCGCGCGCACACACATTCATTAATAAAAGGAAAGCAAATAACTAAAAGTGATACATGTTCATTATGGAAAAAAAAAAAAAAACAATAGGGCTTGGGAGATCAATTTATAAAAAAGTTAAGTGATCAGAAAGACAGCTTTAAAGCCCCAACTTACTTTTCTGTAAAATCCTGAAATCTGGAGAGTCTTCTATTAAGGTCCCTTCTCTGTACCATTCCACTTTAGGGGACGGAGCGCCCTTCACCCTGCATTCAAAGACCACCAGCTGACCTTCAGAGGCAGACAGGTTTTGTAGCATCTACAATGAGAGGAATATTGTCATAACGAAAATCTATCCTTTTTTTTTTTGGATCTAGTCTCAGTGCTGAATTTTAGAAAAAGACACCATCTCCTCCACATTTGGGTTTTCTCCAAATTGGCTACTTATTCAAACATTCTGCTGAGAATGTACATGAGTGTGTGTGTGTGTGTGTGTGTGTGTGTATATTTTGTTTATTCGAAGTGGGGTCTCACTCTAGCCCAGGCTGACCTGAAATTCACTCTGTAGTCTCAGGGTGGCCTCAAATTCTCGGCAATCCTCCTACCTCTGCCTCCCAAGTGCTGGGATTAAAGACATGCGCCACCATGTTCGGCACATCTGGCTTTTAAAATGTGGATTCTGGGGATCCAAACTCCGGTACTCTCGCTTGAATGGAAAGTGCTTTATTGCCAGGCATGGTGGTGCACACCTTTAATGCAACTACTCCGGAGGCAGAAGTAGGAGGATCACTGTGAGTTAGAGGCCAGCCTGAGACTGCAGAGTGAGTTCTGGGTCAGCCTGGGCTAGAGTGAGACTCTGTCAAAACAACAGCAGTAGAAAAGTAGGACAAAACAAAAGAAGAGGGCTGGAGGGATGGCTTAGCAGTTAAGGCATTTGCCTGCAAAGCCAAAGGACCCAGGTTCGGTTCCCCAGGACCCACGTTAGCCAGATGCCCAAGGGGGCGCATGCGTCTGGAGTTCGTTTGCAGTAGTTGGAAGCCCTGGCATGCCCATTCTCTCTCTTCTCTCAAATAAATTTTAAAAATATTTTTAAAAAACGCAAGGTATTTTGTGCACTGCCCTACTCATGAAGGAACTCAGGGGGCTTACTTTTAATTCAGACATGTATGTAAATTGGTATTATGACCGCTAGGGGGCACTGCAGTTCAAGGTTAGTGCTTTTATTCACTCATTCATTTATTTTTATGTGTGTGTGTGTGTTGCATGCCATGGTGCACATGTGGAGATCTGAGGACACCTTCAAGAGACAGACAAGTTTTACTGCTTCAAACAAACTGCCAGTCAGCAATGAGCTAGCAGACTCACAAGCTTCTGATTGTCCTGGCTCTGCCACCTGCAGTTGTATTAGCCTTGGGATCATTGGTGCACGTGACACTTTTCATCTGTCTTTATGTGGGTGCTGGGGAATTGAACCTCAGCCAGCAGGTTTTGCAAGCGAGTGCCTTTAGCCACTGAGCCATCTCCTCCCGGCCCCTGTTTGTTTCTTTCTGCAGTTGAACTTATTTGCAAAAGTGACTCAGGGTGGGAACCGCACTTGATTGAAAATCTAGATGCTCCTCATCTCTCTGAAACAACATATGCTAGTGACAAGACCGTGTGGAGTCTGTTTGCAGTTAGCTAGAGGCCCTGGCATGCCCATTTTCTCTTTATCAAGTAAATAAATAAAAATAAAATATTTTTAAAAACCAAAAAGACAAGAAAGGGCTGGAGAGATGGCTTAGTGGTTAAGGCACTTGCCTGTGAAGCCTAAGGACCCAGGTTCGATTTTTCAGGTCCCACATAAGCCAGATGCGCATGCGTCTGGAGTTCGTTTGCAGTGGCTAGAGGCCCTGGCATGCCTATTCTCACACACTCTCTCTTTCTCTCCCTCTCTCTATTACTAATAAATAAATAAAAAATAAATCTTTTTTAAAATGCTTAAAAAACAAGAAAGAACAAAAAGAAAGAAGGAAGGGTGGAGGGAGGACAAGGGAGGGAAGGAACGAGGGAGAGAAGAGAGAAAGGAAAGAACAGTGAGAAGATCTGGATGTAGTTTAAGTGTGACTCCCTAGTGGTTCGTGTGTTGGAAGCTTGGCCCCAGTGTGATGCTGTTACTAGGTGGTGGGACCTTTAAGAGGAGGAGCCTAGTGAAACGTTAATATTGGCTCCACCTCTGGCTCTAGTTTCCTATCTTGCCACATGCTCTCCCCATCACCATGGTGTTATAATCTTCCATGAGTTCCTTCGGCAGAGCTAAGTGAATGCCAGTGCTATACCCTTGAACCACCAGCTGTGTAAGCTAAATAAACCTCTCTCTATAAAGGACCCAGCCTCTGGTATTTCATTACAGTAACAGAGCACAGACAAATACACATGTGTATATTCATTTCAACTTCACTAAAGATGAACAAGACAAACAAAACTGTCCCCATCTGACAAAGATTCAGTTAATCATTACTAGGAAATACAGATCTGAACTAAAAGTCACAGTAATCAAAGGTCCACAGCTTCCTGACATAAGCAATGTTCAAAGTGCAAATCTGTCTTAACGTGTCATCATACTGGTCATCTGTTTCATAGGGTGACTTGCCAGCACCCAGCCTGGGGAAGCATGTCTTCAATGACCATCTGACACTGGATTTATTTTCTCTGTTCTTCCACTGAAGCCACAGAACATTCCCTTTTAGCAGACATGGAAACATTTGCTGCTTTGTGTTGAGCACTGTGCCAGCTGCTATCAGTGTGAGTCTCTGCTTAGCGGGATCTTGGCTCGCAGTACAAGGCAGGGATATTGTCGAGAAAGCGCAGTGCCTGGGCTGCAGGGATGGCTTAGCGGTGAAGGCGCTTGCCTGTGAAGCCTGTGGATCCCGGTTGGATCCTCCAGATCCCATATAAGCTGGATGCACATGATGGCGCACGCATCTGGAGTTTCTCTGCAGTGGCTACAGGCCCTGGCGCACCCATTCTCTCTCTCTAATAAGTAAATAAATATATATATATATATTTTGTAAAGAAAGAAAGTGCAGTGCTCTTACTGGGTAAATTAGATCAGCTTCCAAGGTTCATTTTGTCATTTCAGATCCAGTTGATGCTTTTGCATATTGGGGCATAATGCAAGGAAATGTGTAAAATGCGTATTAATGCTGGAGTGGAATCAAAACAGCTCTTTTTTTTTTTTGAGGGTCTCACTCTAGCTCAGGCTGACTTGGAATTCACTTTGTAGTCTCAGGGTGGCCTTGAGCTCACAGTGATCCTCCTACCTCTGCCTCCCCAGTGCTGGGATTAAAGGCATGCACCACCACGCCCAGCAGGGGAAGAAGGATCTCTGTGTGTTTGAGGCCAGCCTGGGACTACAGAGTGAGTTCCAGGTCAGCCTGGGCTAGAGTGAGACCTTATTCCAAAACAAAGAAAGAAAGAACTGTCTGGGATTGGATTAGAGAGAGGGACCCACGCAATCTTTAGCAATCTGGACCTGGTTTTTGGCTTGGTTACCTTAGGGTTTCCTGCCTGCGCTATCATGTAATGAAGTGTTCTTCAAACCGTCCCTTCCCTTGCCCCCTTGCGCTCCTCAAAGTACTGCGGGAGCAGCTGGAGCCAGGGCTGCTGTAGACCTGAACGCCGGCCAGAGCAGCTGCCAGAGCAGGAGCAGGGACAGGAGCGCGAGTCTAATCCGGCCACCTTCCTGCCTCGGCACTCCAGCAGTGTGAGTGCTGATCCCGCAGAAGCAGAGGGAAGGCGGTTTTGAAAAGTTCACCACAGCGGAGGGAGGATGGTCTATCTCCATGCACAATGAAAGAGAGTTTCAAAACACACAGAAGCGAGCTGGGCGTGGTGGTGCACTCCTTTAATCCCAGCACTCGGGAGGCAGAGGTAGGAGGATCACCGTGAGTTCGAGGCCACCCTGAGACTCCATAGTGAATTCCAGGTCAGCCTGGGCTAGAGTGAGACCCTACCTCGAAAAACAAAACAAAGCAAACAAACAAACAACAAAAAAACACAGATGGGCTGGGGATGAAACAATTCTCCTTTTCACCTTACCCTTCTTCAAAAAGAAGGTAAGGGCTGGCGATATGGCATAGTGGTTAAGGTGCTTGCCTGCAAAGCCAAAGGGCCTAGGTTTGAGTCCTCAGGATCCATGTAAAGCCAATGTACAAGGCGGCACATGCGACTGGACTTCTTTTGCAGTGGCTAGAGGCCCTGGTGTACCCGTTCTTTCCCCCTCACTCTCTCTCTCAGATAATAAAATATAAAAAAATTTAAAACAAGAAGATAAGTACTTCTTTATTACTAAAGAAGGAAAAAGGAGTTAAATAAAACGATTTTCTAATCTTCACTTTAAAAGAAAAGTGACTTCTTGTCATAACTGGCAAAGAAATACTTTGTTGGGCCGTACTGAAAGGGAGTCATGAGAGCCGGCACACCACGCCTCCCTGAAGAGATAAACAGCCAGGAATAACCAGGACAAATGTATGCAAATGATCTGCTATCATTGCTGCGGGCCACGTAATGCCATCCTTGGTAGCTGTGACTCAGAAATCTGCTAATGACACTGGCAGTGACTGTGACCTCAATCTTGCCCTCGCTGACGGAAACTAACGCAAGCACACTGCTGACAAGTCTCTCTGGAATGTGAGGCCGCAGCCTATTGCAGGGCCCCACGTCACCCGGAAAGATCAGGATTCCTTTTATAGAGGTGAAAGCCCACATCCAGAGGTCAGAGAAAGACTCTCAGGGTTTGAGTTTGTGTTTCAGGAACTGATTTCCTACCAGGGAGCTAATGCTTTTATAGTCTTTACCATATCTAATGATCAAGCCGGGAGAGGTGGCGCACACCTTTGATCCCAGCACTTGGGAGGCAGAGGTAGGAGGATCGACATGAGTTCTAAGTCACCCTGAGACTAAATAGTGAATTTCAGGTCAGCCTGACTAAAGTGAGACACTACCTCGAAAAAACCAACAAAAAGAAAAAAATATATAGCTTATGATCAATTCATCTCCACGCCCCCGCCCCCCCCCCCCCCCCCGCCGCCCCACCTGTTTTTGGTTTTCCAAGGTAGGGTCTCACTCTAGCTCAGGCTGACCTGGAATTCACTATATAGTCTCAGACTGACCTTGAACTCATGGCAATTCTCCTATCTCTGCTTCCTGAGTACTGGGATTAAAGGCGTGCGCCACCATGTCTGGCTCATTTCTTTTTCCTTTTCTTTTCTTTTCTCTTGGTTTTTTGAGGTAGGGTCTCACTCTTGCCCAGGCTGACCTGGAATTCGTTATGTAATCTCAGGGTGGCCTCGAATTCATGAGATTCTCCTGCCTCTGCCTCTGCCTCCTGAGTGCTGGGATTAAGGGTGTGTGCTACCATGTCCAGCTTTTTATTATTATTATTTTATCAGAGTGAGAATTGGTGCACCAGTGCCTCAGCCACTGCAATCGAACTCTAGATGCCTGTGCCATTTTGTGCACATGTGTGACCTTGCGTGCTTCCATCACCTTGTGTGTCTGGCTTACATGGGATCTGGAGAGTTGAACATGAGTCCTTAGGCTTCACAGGCAAGTGCCTTAACTGCTAAGCCATCTCTCCAGCCCAATGGCTCATTTTCCTATATTTATCAAAAGCATGTATATCTGCCAATCAGAGCATCTCATTTCCAATTACAGCAGGTAATTAGTTACCACATAAAACCAGTTAAAAATGATGCCCTGATTAAACTGTGAAAATTAAATGTAAAGAATAGAGGTTAGGGGACGGATGTGGTGGTGCACGCCTTTAATCTCAGTACTTAGGAGGCACAGATAGGAGGATCACCATAAGTTTGAGGCCACCCTGAGACTACATAGTGAATTCCAGGTCAGCCTGAGCTACAGCAAGAGCCTACTTCAATAAACAACAACAACAACAAAAAAGAAGAAAGGTTAGGGCTGAGGACAGGGGACATGGCTCAGTGGGCAGACTGCTTGCCTCACAAGCATGAGGAACTGAATTCTACCCCCAGAAATCATGGGAATATGCTGGATATGGTGACAGGTGCCCTGTCATCCCAGCGCTGAGAAGGCAGAGACAAGAGGATCCTGGGGCTCTCTGGCCAGCCAGTCTAGCCTAATTGGTGAGCTCCAAGCCAATGAGAAACTCTGCCTCAACAAAAAGGTGGAAGGCATTCCTGAGAAATGACATCTGAGGTTGTCCTCCAGCTTCCACATGCACACACGTTTATGAGTATCCCGTCCCAGCATACACACATAAACACATTAAAAAGAAGAAAAAGAAGAGGAGGAGGAGGAGGAGGAGGAGGAAGAAGAAGAATCCAGGTGTGGTGGTGCAGGCATTTAATCCCAGCACTCAGTAAGTAGAGGTAGGAGGATCACCATGAGTTCGAGGTCAGTCTGGGGACTACAGAGTGAATTCCAGGTTAATCTGCACTACAGTGAGACCCTACCTGAACCCCCTCCCCCACCAAAGAAGATGTTTAGTTTCTACTGATCTCTTTCTTTTCTCTCCTCTAACTTCTTCTTCCCTCCATCTCTCCCTGCTTGCTCGCTCTAGCTCTCTCTCTCTCTTTCTCTCTCTCGCTGGTGATGTTATGGTGCCGGGCCCTGTGTTTTCTAAGCAAGTACTCTCCCACTGAGCTACCCTCTGAACGCCAGACTTTTAAAATAATAAAAGTAGCTTCAGAGCTCTTATTAACATTTTTATTATCTTATAAACTTTAAATTTATTTATTTTTAAAAAATTTTTTTGTTTGCTTTATTTTTATTTATTTGAGAGCAACCGAGAGAGAGAGAGAGAGAGAGAAAGAGGCAGAGAGCGAGAGAGAGAATGGGCGCGCCAGGGCTTCCAGTCACTGCAAACGAACTCCAGACACGTGTGCCCCCTTGTGCATCTGGCTAACGTGGGTCCTGGGGAATCAAGCCTCGAACTGGGGTCCTTAGGCTTCACAGGCAAGCAATTAACTGCTAAGCCATCTCTCCAGCCCTAAATTTATTTTTATTTATTTATTTGAAGTCAGGCGTGGTGGTACACACCTTTAATCTCAACACTTGGGAGGCAGAGGATCACCGTGAGTTTGAGGTTACCCTGAGAATACAGAGTGGATTCCAGGTCAGCCTGAGCTAGAGTGAAACCCTAACTTGAAAAAAAAAATTATTTATTTATTTGAGATATGAGTGTTCTCCAGGGAGTCTTGACACTACAAGTGAAAGTCTGGCTTTACATGGATACGAGGCAATCAAACTCAGGCTATAAGGCTTTACAAGCAAACACCTTTAACGACTGAACCATTTCCCGAGCCCCAACTCTCTTTTTTTTTGGGGGGGGGGCTTCAAGGTAGAGTCTCACTCTAGCCCAGGCTGACCTGGAATTCACTATGTAGTCTCAGGGTGGCCTCAAACTCATGGCGATCCTCCTACCTCTGCCTCCCGAGTGCTGGGATTAAAGGCATGCACCACCATGCCCGGCTCAGGCACCCCAACTCTTTTAAAACATATTTTACTGGGCTGGAGAGATGGCTTAGCAGTTAAGGCGCTTGCCTGCAAAGCCTACGGACCCATGTTCAACTCTCCAGGTCCCACATAAGCCAGACGCACATGGTGACGCAAATGCAAGGCTGCACACGAGAACAAGGCGACACACCTGGAGTTTAATTACAGTGGCTGGTGGCCCTGGTGCACCAAGTTTCTCTCTCCCTCCCTCCCTCTCTAATGAATAAAAATTTGAAAAATTAAAAATATTTTATTTATTAATTTTCAAGGAGAGTTGATTTGATATGCCAGAGCTTTCCTTCTGCATGAGCCATAGATTTAGCCTTTCAGTCCTCAGTAGAAAAAAGCTATGTTTGAAATCAGGGTTTTTTAACTTCAGTGCCATGAGATTTGGGGCTAGATAATTCTTTTTTTTTTTTTTTTTTTTTTTTTTTTTTAGAGAGAGAGAGAGAATTGGTCTCGGCCACTGCAATTGAACTCCAGATGCTTTTGCCACCAAGTGCCGATGTGTGACCTTGCACTTGCATTACCTTTGTGCATCTGGCTTATGCAGGATCTGGAGAGAGATCAAACATGGGTCCATAGGCTTTGCAGGCAAATGCCTTAACCACTAAGCAATCTTTCTAGCCCTGGATAATTCTTATTTATTTGAGAGAGAGAAAATGGCACTCTTGGGCCTTCAGCCACTGTAAATGAACTTCAAATGCATGTGTCCCCTTGTGCATCTGGCTTACATGGGTCCTGGGGAATCAAACCTGGGTCCTTCGGCTTTGCAGGCAAATGCCTTAATAGCTAAGCCACCTCTCTAGCCCTGGACTAGATAATTCTTCGTTGTGCAGGGAAACTGTCACGCTGTGCATTGTAGAATGTCTAGAAACTCTAGATCCCGCCCTACTGCTCGCCAGCACTTGCTCGCTCGCTCTTCTTGCTTCCTCCCTGCTGATGAGAAGATGCATGACTCAGGCTTTCTGCTCAGACCTGCCATGCTTTTTCATCATGATGGTGTTTCTCCTAGAAACTGTAGCTGAAATAAACCTTTGCCTCCCATGACCAGTTTCTGAGTGGGTGTCTTTGTCCTGGCAGTGAGAAGGTAATTGCTACACCTTCCATGTGACAACCAAAATATATTCGGACATTACCAATGACCTTGGAAAAGAACAAAATCAACCATGATTAATGACCTGTGGCTCTAAACCAAAGCATATTTCTTAGAGGATAAAAGCTCTTTTGGGTTATGATGGGAGCTCATACAAACAATAAAATTATAATTCCAGGCACTTGGCCTTCATAATACCAAAAATACCAATGTGATTCAATTTTTTCATCTTTGAAGCTATTCTTGGGCAACATGTAAGCCCTGTCTATGTTATACCAAAAAAAAAAAAAAAAATCATATGTCAAAGAATTGAGAGAATTTGTTTGTTGTCCTAATTCTACCATTAACCAATCCTATGACATTGGTTAAATTGTTTAATCTCTCTGACTCTCCTTTGATTTTTTTCATTTGTACATGAAAATGCCTGGCTGAATTCTCCAGTTCTAAATACAGAGACTCAGAATTTGGTGACACCACACTAGCTAATACCATGGAACAGTAAAGAATGCTCATTGTCCTGAGTGAGGCTTTATAACTAAACCTCCTAAGAATATTTAATTCCATTTCCCAGGGCACCAAAGACGGGTCCCTGCAACCAGACTCTCCCGTAAGTCCAGCGAAGTAACAAGTGGCTACAGTCCTGTCGCCTGATCTCTTACTGTGGTTATTTAACAACCCTGAAGGGCCACAGAGATCTGCACGGAGAGCGAGGAAGATACTTCCTTCATCATGAAATTTTACTAGGAACCTAGCATTTGAAGTGGTTCTGCAAAGACAAAGAAACCAAAACCCCTGAGTCCTATACTATACTTACAAAAAGACCAGAATCCTGAAGTAAAATCAATAAATCTTGGATCTCGAAGTTGCTGTGTGGTTTTGAAAGTCAAGTTCATTACCTTTGTAAACACAGGAGCTGCAATGATGGGTTTTCCGTCCAGTCCTTGTAAATAGTTGGTAGGACTCTGACACTGGTGGAAGGAAGCCAACAAAGATTCATTGTCAGTGGCATTCTTGAACGGACAGACAGATATAACAACCTACAGAATTTGGTGTATGAAATGAATCCTAAGTCAAAGGCTGATTTTTTTTTTTTTTTTTTCCCGAGGTAGGGTTTCATTCTAGTCCAGGCTGACCGGCTATTCACGATGTAGTCTCAGAGTGGCCTTGAACAGATGCACAAAGATGCATGCATCTGGAGTTTGTTTGCAGTGGCTGGAGGCCCTAGCACTCCCATTCTTTCCCTCTCTCTATCTGCCTCTCTCTCTCTCTCAAATAAATGAATAAAAATAAAGAAAAAATTTAAATAGCTGGGGCTCCACAAATCACAGTTTGAAAATTAGTATTATTAGATCTAAAATTTTACCATCTGTATTACTAATTGGGTTGCATAAATAATTTTGAATTTTTTAAAGAAAAGTTATAGATCTGACTAGGTATGGTGATACAACCTTTTTTTTTTGGTTTTTCGAGGTAGGGTCTCACTCTGGTCCAGGCTGACCTGGAATTAACTAATGCAGTCTCAGGGTTGTCTCGAATTCACAGTGATCTTCCTACCTCTGCCTCCCGCATGCTGGCATTAAAGGTGTGTGCCACCATGCCCGGCTGTGATACAAGCTTTTAATCCCAACACTCGATTGAAGTAAGAGGATCACCTTGAGTTTCAGACCAGCCTGGGGCCACAGAGTGTTCTAGGTCAGCCAGGGTTATAGTGAGATCTATCTTGAAACAAATAAGCTATAAATCAATACATTTAAATATATTAATTTAAATCATAAATTATATAATCTTTAATTTTATGTTTTATGTTCTATGTATACCTGAATATACTATTTTTTATATTTTGTTTTTATTTATTTATTTGACAGAGAGAAAGAGGGAGAGAGATAATGGACACGCCAGGGCTCCAGCCACTGCAAATGAATTCCAGATGCGTGCGCTCCCTTGTGCATCTGGCTAATGTGGGTCCTGGAGAATCAAACCTAGGTCCTTTGGCTTTGCAGACAAATGCCTTAACTGCTAAGCCACCCCTCCAGCCTCCAAATACTATATTTTAAATATTTTATTTTTATTTATTTATTTATTAGAGGAAAACAGAAAGAATGGGCACGCTAGGGCCTCTAGCCACTGCAAATGAACTCCAGATGCATGTGCCACCATGTGTGATCTGACTTACATGGGTTCTGGGGAGTCGAACTTAGGTCCTTAGGCTTTGCAGGCAAGTGCCTTAACCACTAAGCCATCTCTCCTGCCCGCAGTTTTTTTTTTTCCCTGAGGTAGGGTCTCACTCTAGCCCAGGCCGACCTGGAATTTACTATGTATTCTCAGACTGGCCTCAGACTCACAGCAATCCTCCTACATCTGCCTTCTGAGTACTGGGATTAAAGGTATGTGCAAACAAACCAACAACAACAAAAACTTAATCAAGCATGAGCTAGAGTGAGACCCTACCTCAAAAAACAAAACAAAACAAAACCTTAATCAAGTTATATTCTTATACCCTCATTTCCCAGAGGCACCTCCAGTTAATGGTCCCTACAGATAGTTCCAGGTACTTTCTTTCTTTTTAATTTAAAAAATTTTTTTAAATATATACTTATTTGAGAGAGAGAGAGAATGGGTACACCAGGGTCTCCTGCCACTGCAGAGTCACTGCAGATGCATGTGCCATTTTTTATATCTGGCTTTACATGGGCACTGGGGAATTGAACCTGGGTCGTTAGGCTTTGCAGGCAAGCACCTTAACTGCTGAGCCATCTCTCCAGTCTCATAGAAGACAATTTTAAAAGCACATTATGTCCATTTAGTAAAACAATCTCAGTAGCTTCCTCACTAGGGCCTATGATCACACTAGCCACAGTAAGCTATTGATTAGGTTTACAGTACCAGGCATGGATTTCTTCTGGTGTAGTGGGCCTCAATCCAATCAGGAGGCAGTTGGTTACCCCCATGCCAGTTGTGCCACTATTGCGCCAGTGGGCACATCTTGCCTGACAGGTTGATAGTGTTGCGTGTACTATATGTTTATTCTTCACAAGTGTAGGGCAGAGCACAAGGCTACCTAGTAGATACTTCAGTTCAGGTTATGGAAAAATATACCATGTAGCTACTACACTTGCAAATCTGCAATGTTTCTGAATTCCTTATCAATAACTCACAGATTCAGATTTTTTTGCTACTTTCATTTCTTCATAAACACTAGAGGCAGGATTTTTCTGTTAGGGTTTTTTTTTTTTTTGGTATCAGGACAGCTCCAGTGACTGGGAATGTAAGTAAGAACATGCCCTGTCGCCTTTCAGAGCGGACAACTCACCACGTGTTTACGCCCCACTCAAACTCCCAATCACAATAATCTATTCCCTTTTTGCAAAAGCAAAAATGTCTTGATAGTTTTTGGAAGTGTTTAGGCCCAGCCATGACTGTCTTGAGTCCTGAGGGATGTTTTTAGAGTATCTAGACTTTGCATTGATAGTTCTCTTCTCCAAAAGATTTAAAAATCTTGACCGTTAACTACAGTTCTTCCCACCCCGCTCCCACTTTCTATGCATATATAACAATGTTTTTGTTGTTATTTGTTTGCTTGTTTGCTTTTCAAGCTAGGGTCTAGCTCTAGCCCAGGCTGATCTGGAATCACTGTGTACTCACAGGTTAACCTCAAACACACAGTGATCCTCCTACCTCAGCCTCCCAAGTGGTGGATAAAAGGCATGCACCACCGTGCTGGGCTATGTTTTTACTTAATATATTTTTATTCTTTAGCTGTTTTTTTTTTCACAGTAAACATATATTATTGCCTTTTTGAAAAGTGAGAGATAAGGTTATTTATGGTTTTGTTAAAAAAAAAAAAAACTTTTGGGGCTGGAGAGATTGCTCAGTGGTTAAGATGCTTGTCTGAAAAACCTAATGAGCAGGTGGCATATGCATCTGGAGTTCCTTTGCAGCTGCTGGAGGCCCTGGAGTAGTCATTCTCTCTCTGCTTGAAAATGTATAAATAATTAAAAGAATAACTTCCTACTTGTTCTATCTTAGAAAGTAGAAATATTTACAGATTCATGAAACTGAGCTTTGTGAGGTAGCATTTGTCCTCATTCAGTTTGGGAGCCGTTGGGTCACTGCACACATAACACCCTATACAGTTGGGATGTCAGAGACTAACTTGCAGAGAGTTTCTTTTCCTGTTATATTTGCCCATGAAGCTAGAGGTTCAGTTCTCAGAGCAATGGGAGCCACTGGTCTAGCGCATCAGGAATGCACAGTGACTGTGCGACAATGGAGTGATGACAGAAGAATGTGGTCATGTCGTACGTGACGGTCATGGCCACAGTGCAGGTCCACCATGGTCTGTGATTCTCGTACCTGCTGGATGGTTGACACTGTGGGCTCGGCCGCTGAACGCTGGGTGTGGGGCACGGCCGGAGGACTGGCTGCAGAGGTAGCGGGAGGGGATGGCACCTCATTTGGCTTCTGGATTCTGAGAAGTTGTTAAAATGTAGATTATTAAACAGAACTATAACTGTGAAAAGTCTTTCAGCAAAACTGGTAGTGTCACCGCTGCTCACAGTTGTATGTAATACAGCTTTTGACAATCTTCTATAAACACTTACCAATCATTTTCTTGGAATACCCTTTGTTAGGTAATGCAAACTTGGAGATGAATAAGACACCATTCCTGTCCTTGAGGCAGCCAAGGAATCAGGAATATTAACAATGATGTGAGACCCAAGTCAAGTGCTGGGGCACTTCATGTGCTAAAGAGAAGTTTTTAAATATATTTTTAAAGTATTTTATTTATTAATCTGAGAGAGACAGAGGAAGACACACACACACACACACACACACACAGAGAGAGAGAGAGAGAGAGAGAGAGAGACAGAGAAGGAGAGAATTGGGTGTGTTAGGACCTCTAGCCACTGCAAACGAACTCCAGACACATGCACCACCTTGTTCATCTGGCTTACATGGGTACTGGGGAATTGAACTTAGGTCCTTAGGCTTTGTAGGCAAGCGCCTTAACTGCTAAGCTATCTTTCCAGCCCCTTAAAAATATTTTTATTAATCTCAGAACTTGGGAGGCAGAGGTAGGAGGATCGCCATGAGTTCAAGGCCACTATGAGAATACAGAGTGAATTTCAGGTCAGCCTAGACCAGAGTAAAACCCTACTTCAAAAAACCAAAAAAAAAAAAAAAAATACAAATATATATATATATATATATCGTCTGGTGTGGTGGCACATGCCTTTAATCCCAGCACTCGGGAGGCAGAGGTAGGAGGATCACCGTGTGTTCAAGAGCACCTTCAGACTACATAGTGAATTCCAGGTCAGCCTGGACTAGAGTGAAACCCTATCTTGAAAAACCAAAATACACACACACACACTATTTGCAAGGACAGAGAGAAAGGGAGACTAAGGGCCAGAGAGAATGGGTGTGCCAGGGCCTCCAGCCGTTGCAAATGAATTCTAGACACACGCACCACTTTGTGCATCTGGCTTTACGTGGTTACTGGGGAATTGAACCCAGGGAGTCAGGCTTCATAAGCAAGTGCCTTAACCACAGAGTCATCTCTCCAGCACCCAAGAGAATTTTTTAAAGATCTGTTTTGCTGTTGATTTCTTTCTTTTTTTTTTTTTTTTGGTTTTTCAAGGTAGGGTCTCACTTTGGTTCAGGCTGACCTGGAATTCACTATATAGTCTCAGGGTGGCCTCGAACTCTCGGTGATCCTCCTACCTCTGCCTCCCGAGTGCTGGGATTAAAGGCGTGCGCCACCACGCCCGGCTTGCTGTTGATTTCTATAATTTCCTTTCTTTTCCCACTTCAAGCAAGAGGCCAGGCTTTATAAATCTTTACTTCTGGGATTATGGTTTAGTGGAAAGTAGAAATAGCCTGAAGTCAACAAGCTCTTCAAATTCATACAATTTAACTTAAAGAGCTTATTTGAAATGAAGCAAAAGTGGATTTGGCCAGAGAACCAGTAGGCTCCACATGGAAACCTAGTGGAAAGTGAAACCCTTTTTCCAGACAAATCCTCATTTTTATGTGCATGAGAACTAAACATCCATCTCATTTAAGCCATAGTTAACCTGGGGTTCTGTTACACACATGGAAGCTGGGCTCTTAGCTAGAACAAGTAGATTCAGAACAAATAAATAAATGGAATATTTCCCACTTGTGTAAGTTTGTACATAGAAATCCATACAAGTTAGTCTTGTTGCAGGTTACGGGAGCCTTGAGGATGGAGAGATGGGCTTATGACAGAACCCAGAGGAAGAGAGAGACTGAGAGAGAGAGAGAACATTCGGGCTGGATGTGGGCATAAATGGGGGCTCCCTGGCAGGGAAGGAGAGGATCCTAGCAGAGTGGGCCTCCGGAGTGGGAAGATGGCCGCGCATGGCTCGGGAACAGGCAGCAGTGTGGAGAGCCTGGGTGGAGGAGGACGTGGGAGAGACCTGTGAAGCTGTCGAGTAAACTGTCTGCAGGCCACTTTCTGTGCTCCTTTGCATTAATAATCTTTCTTTAGGCCTGGGAAATGGCAGAGTCAGAATGATTTTTTTTTGGCTTTTTTTCAGATAGGGGTTCACTCTAGCCCAGGCTGACCTGGAATTCACTACATAGTCTGAGGGTGGACTCGAACTCACAGCGATATTCCTACCTCTGCCTCCAGAGTGCTGGGATAAAAGGCGTGCCCACCATGCCTGGTTTAGCATGACTCTTTTAAAGAGTTACTGATAACACTTTGGAGTCTGTAAGAGAGAAGAAGCTGGGCCCATAGGAAGACCTCCAAGTAATGATTGGCATAGCGAAGAAAGAAGTGAACTGAGGACATGGGAGTGATAAGAAAGGGCGTGCGTGAGGGAGGAGTCCCTTTCTCTGCTTATGAATAGTCATATCTACACATGACTAAAAGCAAACTACCATTGTAAGGCAGACACACAAAAATGTGAGAAACCACACACACCCTGAAGCTACCACCGTCAAGGTCTTCTCATTAATTAGGAGTTTTCTTTGAATGTGAAGATACTAAAGCTAAAAGGCAGAAAATTAGAAAATTACCGATTCATCTCTTCCTTGTGAGGGTCCCCTTCTGAGTCAGAAGAAGAAACTCCTGGAAAAATAAAAGAAGAATATTTTTTTCTTTTAAATATTTATTTATTTTTAAGAAAGAGGCAAATAGATAGAGAGAGAATAGACATGCCAGGGCCTTCAGCCACATGCACCACCTTGTGCATCTGGCTTGTGTGGGTCCTGGGGAATTGTACCTGGGTCCTTTGGCTTTGCAGGCAAATGCCTTAACCGCTAAGCCATCCCTCCAGCCCTCAGTCTTCTTCTTTTTTTTTTCTTAACAACTTCCATGATTGTTAACAATGTCCCATGGTAATGCCCTCCCTCCCCCCACTTTTTCCTTTGAAATGCCACTCTCCATCATATCCCTTCCCCCTCTTAATCAGTCTCTCTTTTGTTTGGATGTCATGATCTTTTCCTCCTATTATGATGGTTTTGTGTAGGTAGTGTCAGGAGCTGTGAGGTCATGGATATCCAGGCCATTTTGTGTCTGGAGGAGCACATTGTAAGGAGTCCTACCCTTCCTTTGGCTCTTACATTCTTTCCACCACCTCTTCTGCAATGGACCCTGAGCCTTGGCAGGTGTGATAGAGATATTGCAGTGCTGAGCTCCTGTCACTTAAAAGAAGATTTTTAAAAATTATAATTTATTAAACTAGTTCTTAGGCACTTGAAGATTGAAAGAAGAATCTTAGGCTTAGAAATGAGCTCAGTAGGGCTGAAGAGGCAGCTCAGTGGCTATGTGCTTGCCTGCAAAGCCCAGTGACCCAAGTTTGAGTCCCCAGTACCCACATAGAGCCAGACGCACAGTGGCACATATATCCGGAGCTCGTTTGCAGCTGCTGGAGGCCCTGGTGCACTGATTCTCTCAATCTCTTTGTCTCTCTTCTTTCTATCTCCGCTTGCACATAGATAAATAAAAATATTTTTTAAAAATGACCTCATTAGGCCGGGTGTGGTGGCACATGACTTTATTCCTTGTACTTGGGAGGCAGAGATAGGAGGATCAGTGTGAGTTTGAGGCCAGCTTGAATTGCATAGTGAATTCCAGATCAGCCTGGGCTAGAGTGATATAGTGAGACCCTACCATGGGAAACCAAAACCAAAACCAAAACAAAATAAAACAAACAACAACAACAACAACAACAAACCCAAAAGACAAGAAATGAACTCAGTGCACTTGGAAGGTAGAGTATCGCTGTGAGTTCAAGGGCAGCCTGGAACTACAGAGTATGTTCCAGGTCAGCTTATGCTGACCCTACCTCGAAGCAAAACAAAACAAGGGGCTGGAGAGATGGCTTAGCAGTTAAGGCACTTCCCTGAAAAGCCAAAGGACTCAGTTTTGATTTCCCAGGACCCATGTAAGCCCGATGCAGAAGGTGGGGCATGTGTTTGGTTTGCTTGCAGTGGCTGGAGGCCCTGGTGTGTCCATTCTCTTTTTCAAACAAATAAAGATTCAAACAAACAAACAAACAAACAAAAAACAGCAACAGGGCTGGAGAGATGGCTTAGCAGCTAAGGCATATGTCTGTGAAGCCAAAGGTCCTAGGTTTGATTCCCCAGGAACCATGTAAGCCAGGTGCACAAGGTGGCACATGCATCTGGAGTTCATTTGCAGTGGTAGAAGGCCCTCCCTCCCGCCCTGTCTCTCTCTCTGCCTCTTTCTCTTTCTCTTTCTCTCTCTCTCTGAGATAAAAATAAATTAAAACATATTTTTAAAAACCAGTGACAACAAAAAAAGAGAAATGATCTCAGTGGTCTTCTGCCATACTCCTCTGAATATGCCAGACCTGATCTAAGAAGCCAAGCTGGGTGGTGCCTGGTCAGTACTTGGAAAGGAGCAGTGAAGTCAGTGATTCCCTGCACTGACATCTGATTTGGCAGATGAGGAAATAGACTTGCAGGCCTTGCTTAAGGTCACATGGCTAGTTAGTGGTAGAGTTCAAATGAACGGAGCCAACTACCCTGTGTTTCAGTGTATGGAACACCTGCAGACGTCCTTGGTCTGACAGAACATTCTTGGCATTCTCTGGGGTTCATAAGTCCTTACACTCTGGGCCTCCCAAGGCTTGGTTTACCCAAGACCAGCCAGATTGAATAAGAGGGGGGATTACACAGGATTCCAAACATTGTAAGTGTGGGTGGGTGTGCTTCCGTCCTGTCCTAATATTAACAAGTCATATTTCATCTTGGGAGCAGGAGCATTTGAAGTCCATGCCATGAAGGGGAGAGAGAGACAGAGAGAAAATAATAGCAATCCAATCTCATACTCCTAGTGGAGTTTTGATCCTGGGTTCACTGCTCAAGATTGTGACTTCCAGGATTAAATCTGGAGGTATGTATCGTACAAGGAAAACTCAAGGTCAAATTACACAACACATTTCTATTCGTGTATTAACGCATCAAATGCTTATTCACTATATATTTGGTACTATGGAAAGTAATGGTGACAAAAATAAGAATGAGACAGTCCTGGCCCTTCAATCTTCTTAGTAAGGGACATTTATTCCATAATTGTAAAATATGTAAGTGTTCAATGCAAGGTATACACAGGTATTATTGGTGGGAACATGCTAAGGTTCCCAGACAAAACTCAGAGATTAAGACAGGTACAAAAGTTTAGATTAAACCGAGTGTGGTGGCACACACCTTTAATCCCAGTACTGGAGAGGCAGAGGTAAGAGGACTGATGTGAGTTCGAGGCCACCCTGAGACTACATAGTGAATTCCAGGTCAGTTTCAACTAGAGTGAGACCCTGCCTCAAAAACAAAAACAACAACAACAAAAAAAAAACCCACTAAAATATTAAAAAAAGAATGCAAGAGCAATACTGTCTTCCACACACAGTGGCTGATGCTACCTATACAAGACCTGCATACTAAGAGGGGAAAAAATGATGGCATCAAGAGAGAGGAAAGGCCATGCATGGTGAAGCACGCCTTTAATCCGAGCATTCAGGAAACCAAGGTAGGAGGACTGCCAGGAGTTCGAGGCCATTATGGAGCTACAGAGAGTTCCAGGTCAACCTGGGCTAGAGTGAGACCCCAGCTTGAAAAAAAAATTAATGGCAGGGTTGGAGAGATGGCTCAACAGTTAAAGGTGCTTGACTGCAAGGCCTGATGGCACAGGTTCAGTTCCCCAGTACCCATGTAAAGACAGATACAAAAAGTGGCTCATTTATCTGGAGTTAGTTTGCAGTGGCAAGAGGTCCTGGCATGCCCATTCTCTCTTCTCTCTCTCTCTGTCCCATTCCTTGGGATATACATATGTTGTTGTTGTTGTGCTCGAGGTAGGGTCTCACTGTAGCCCAGGCTGACCTGGAATTCACTACATAGTCTCACGGTGGCCTCAAACTCACGGCAATCCTCCTACCTCTGCCTCCCAAGTGCTGGGATTAAAGGTGTGCGCCACCACACCCGGCTGTTTTTTTTTTTTTTAATTACAGCCAAGCTGGGTGTGTCTAGGCACCCCTTTATTCCCAGCACTTGGGAGGCAGAGGTAGGAGGATCACTGTGAGTTCCAGGCCACCCTGAGACTACATAGTGAATTCCAGGTCAGCCTGGGCTACAGTGAGACCCTACCTCAAAAAAAAAAAAATTTGCTGGGCATGGTGGCACACACTAATCCCAGCACTCGGGTGGCAGAGGTAGGAGGATCGCCATGAGTTCAAGACCAGCCTGAGATTACATAGTGAATTCCAGGTCAGCCTGGGCTAAAGTGAGACCAAACCAAACCAAACCAAACCAAACAAAACAAAAATTTGTAGCCAAAACACACCCAAGTACACACAAACACACATATGTGTACAAATAGTTCCTATCCAGTTTTTCCATTTCTTTGCATTTGTTTTCTGTCTCTCCTATTATACTATAAATACTTCAGGACATGAATGCAGGGATTTTTGTCTCCTTGGCTCACTGCTATCTCCCCACTGCCTGGAAGAGTGGGCAGGTCAGACCCCCAGTGAGCGTTTGTCACCAATACCCGCTTTACTAGTGCGCGTCGTGTTTCAGCAGCATTTCGCTTTACCTTCTATGTAAATCTCAGCGGAAGTTGAGTCTGTCCCATAGATGTTGGAAGCAAAGCAGGAATAGCGTCCGGTGTCCTCTTCAAAGGCTTCTGCAATGGTCAGCGAGTGCAGGTTTCCAGCCTGAGCAATGTGAATATCTGGGGAATTTTCAAGCTCCTTGCCTTCACAGTACCACCTGCAAGGAAGAGAATGTGGCCATCGAACCTAACGAAAATATGAGCCTTCCCTGGTGGGTTCATGGTCAGGACTCGGCGCCCTCACTGACTGGAATGTGACGCCGTGGGGCCTGGTGGCCCTCACCTATAATCCCAGCACTTGGGAAGTGAAGGCAGGAGAATAGGAGCTCCAAGCCAGCCTGAGCTATACGAGACCCGACTTCAAGATGAGGAGATAAATAAATAAAATGACTTAATAAAATAGATGGCTCTAGACAGCACCTGAGGAAAAAATATGACAAAATGCTGGACATGGTGGCGCACACCTTTAATCCCAGCACTCAGGAAGCAGAGGCAGGAGGATCGCCTTGAGTTCGAGGCCACCCTGAGACTACACAGTGAATTCCAGGTCAGCCTGGGCTAGAGCGAGACCCTGCCTCGAAAAAAATCAACCCCCAGCCCAAAATTATGACATTAAACAATCCATTATTATGGTATTATCTGGTTGTAACAATGAGCATTGCTGATATTCACATTGCACTGACGTTTTACTCAGAGAACACGTTGAGGAAACACCAGAGATGCTAAACGTTTATTAAGATGGGTGCGCTCATTTCCTGCTTCTAAGTTGCCACTGACAACTACATGAAAATTAATTTGTTCTATTAATTGGATCATTGGAGCAATGGGTCATGTTCTTTCGGAAGTGGCCTAACTCTGGCAAATAATCTAAGTTAATTAGGTTTCTATAGTTTTTCTTTTTAAATTTTTTATGTTTATTTATTTGCGAGCAGAGAGAGAGAGAGAGAGAGACAGAAAAAAATATGTGTGCCGGGGCCTCCAGCCACTGCAAACAAATTCCAGAAGCATGTGCCACTTTGTGCATCTGACTGACATGGGGAACTGAACCTGGGTTCTTAGGCTTTACAGGAAAGTGCCTTAACTGCTAAGGCCATCTCTCTAGCCTTATGCTTTTATAGTTTTTTGTATTTCTTTTTTTTTGTTTTTTTGAGGTAGGGTCTCACTCTAGCCCAGGCTGACCTGGAATTCACTATGTAGTCTCAGGGTGGCCTCGAACTCACGGCGATACTCCTACCTCTGCCTCCCGAGTGCTGGGATTAAAGGCGTGCACCACCACGCCCAGCTTTATATTTTTTTAATAATTTATTTTATTTTTATTTATTTATAAGCAGAGAGAGAGAGAGAGGGAGGGAGGGAGAGAGAGAGACAGAATGGGTGCACCAGGGCCTTCAACCACTGCAAAGGAACTCCAGATGCATGTGCCACTTTGTGCACCTGGCTTACTTTGGTCCTGGGGAACGGAACCTGCTCCTTTGGTTTCACAGGCAAGCGCCTTAACCACTAAGCAATCTATCCAGCCCCTGTGTATTTTTTTTTTTTTTTTTTTTTTTTTTTGGTTTTTTGAGGTAGGGTCTCATTCTGGTCCAGGCTGACCTGGAATTAACTCTGTAGTCTCAGGGTGGCCTCGAACTCTCAGCAATCCTCCTACCTCTGCCTCCCGAGTGCTGGGATTAAAGGCGTGCGCCACCACGCCCGGCCCCTGTGTATTTTTTAAAAATATTTTTTATTTTTATTTATTTGAAAGAGAGAGAGAGCGAGAGAGAGAGAGAAAGAGAGAGAGAGAAGCAGAGAGAGAGACAGAGAATGGGCATACCAGGGCCTCCAGTAACTGCAAACGAACTCCAGATGCATGTGCCTCCTTGTGCATCTGGCTTATGTGGGTCCTGGAGAATTGAACCTAGGTCCTTTGGCTTTGCAGGCAAGCGCCTTAACTGCTAAGCCATTTCCCCAGTCCCCCCATGTTTTTTGTGGGGGGTTCAAGTTAGGGTCTCACTGTAGCTCAGGCTGACCTGGAATTCACTCTGTAGTCTCAGCGTGGCATTGAACTCATGGCGATTCTCCTACCTCTGCCTCCCAAGTGCTGGGGTTAAAGGGGTGCACCACCACACCAGGCCCATTTTTTTTAAACAAAAATTTATAGAAGCCTGGCACAGTGGTGGACAACTTTAATCCTAGCACTCGGGAGGCAGAGGTAGGAGTATCACTGTGAGTTCGAGACCACAGAGTGAATTCCAGGTCAGCCTGGACTAGAGGGAGATGCTACTTTGAAAAACAAAATACATAAAATTCTACACAAAATATTTAAAATGTGGAGGTGCACGACAAGAAAAATGAATATTGAGGCTGGAGAGATTGCTTATCTGGTAAAGGAGCTTGCTTGTACAGCCTATAGCAAGGGTTGGACTCCCCAGTACCCTCATAAAGCTAGATGCAGAAAGCGGCGCATGCATCTGAGATTTATTTGCAGTGGCAGGCGGTCCTGGCATATCCATTTTCTTTCTCTCTCTTTCTCATATAAATAAACAAGGATCATTCTAATTGGGTGCTTAATGATAAATAAGGACCTGATCCAGGCCTCTACACGAGATTTTTCCCAGTTTACTCTCCCCTGAGCTCGCAGGCGGAATTCCTCCTGGTTTGGGAGCTTTCCTGTCCTCCCTGCTTATCTCTCTCTTTCTCTTTTGTTTTCTAAGCAGAGTCTTGCTCTTGCCCAGTCTGACCTGGAATTCACTATGTAGTCTCACGGCAGCCTGGAACTCACAGTGAACCTCCTACCTCTGCCTCCCAAATGCTGGGATTAAAGGTGTGTGCCACCACTCCCAGCACCTCTAACCCTCTGTAAATAAATCTTTCATAACTTAACCTTCTCTGTGTCTGCTTAGTCATCTCTCCAGTGCCTGAACATTTTTAAAAAAATATTTTATCTACTTATTTATTTATTTGAGAGATAGAGACAGAGAGAAAGGCAGACACAGAGAGAGTGTCAGGGCCTCCTGCCATTGCAAATTAGCTCAACACATGCGTCATTTTGTGAATTTGGCTTTACATGAGTGCTGGGGAATCAAACCTGAGCCATCAGGCTTTGCAAGCACATTTAATCACTGAGCCATCTCTCTAACCCCCTGAACACTTTCTAAAACAGCAATATGGGGAGGGGGGCTGGAAAGATGGTTCAGTGGTTAAGGCGCTTGACTGCAAAACCTAAGGACCCAGGTTCGATTTCCCAGTACCCACATAAAGCCAGATGCAAAGTGGTGCATGTATCTAGGGTTCATTTGCAGTGGCTGGAGGCCCTGGTGTGCCCATTCTCTCTCTTCTGTCTATGTCTATCTGCTTATAAATAGATTTTAAAAAATCTTATTTTGGTTTTTTAAGGTAAGGTCTTCCTCTAGCCCAGGCTGACCTGGAATTCACTATGTAGTTTCAGGGTGGCCTCAAACTCATGGTGATCCTCCCAGCTCTGTCCCCCAAGTGCTGGGATCAAAGGCATGCACCACCACACCCACCAGGCAAGCCTCCTACCTGTGTCTCCCAAGGGCTGGGATTAAAAGTATGCAGCACCAGGCCTGGCTATTTTTTTTTTTTAAGTAGATACTGGGCTGGAGAGATGGCTAAGTGGTTAAGGTGCCCATGCAAACCAGATGCACAAGGTGGTACAGGCATCTGGAATTGATTTGTAGTGGCTATAGGCCACTTTCTCTCTGTGTCCAGTACATAGATAAATTTAATTTAAAATAAAAAGAAGACACTAGCCGAACGTGGTAGCACATGCCTTTAATCCCAGCAGATTTCGAGGGCACCCTGAGACTACATAGTGAATTCCAGAATTCCAGGTCAGCTTGGGCTAGAGTGAGTCCCTACCTCAGAAAAGAAAAACAAAACAAAACAACAACAACAAAAACAAGCAAACAATAAGAGATACTGGGGTGAAGAAGGGAAAGGCCCGGCTCTGGCTGAATGTGGGGGTGGGGTGGGGCTGAACCACGTCTGACGGAACAGAAAGCCCGCAGAAAACAGCTGACGTTAGCTTGCCAAGCAACAGCAGTCTAAGCACATTACAGCTCTCCACGAGCCACAGGGCAGGTCACTTTCTGTGGGAACAAAAGTGAGACTCTTTGTCCTTCGGCTGTGTTGACAGTCGCCCTGATGGGACGAAGGCTGCAGCAGGCCAAGGTGCCATCGCAATACTGTGTGGTCACCACCGCCGCTCTGCTCACAGCCAAAGAAAAGAAAATGCAGGACCGACGCCCTCGGCAAGCAAGTCACTGCTTTTTATTACGCGGGAAGGGGTGTAAAGCACTTCCGCTGCACGTGAAAGAGCCCCTGTGGGGTGCACGGGTTGGGGCACGGTGAGTGCTGCTTGCTCCACGTGCGTCTGGCTTACGTGGGTCCTGGGGAATCAACCAAGGTCCTTTGGATTTGCAGGCAAATGCCTTAACCGCTAAGCCATCTCTCCAGCCCCTTCTGGATTCTTTTAAGGTAGAGTATCACCGTAGTCCAGGCTGACCTGCAATTCACTATGGAGTCTCAGGCTGGCCTCGAACTCACGGCGATCCTCCTACTTCAGCCTCCTGAGTGCTGGGATTCAAAGACGTGTGCCACCACGGCCGGCTAAACTTTACTTTTCTTTTTTTTTCTTTTTAAAAGATGCTGGATTCCAACCATCACAGAAATCCTCTTGCAAAATAAAAACTAGCTGGAAGATGGCAGCATACTAGCCACACCAAAGCAGCCTAGGGAGGGAAATAAACAGAAACACAGCATAATACACTCTTCTACTGAGAAGTGAAGGTGTTTAAGTTATTATCAACTGCAGCAGAGAGGCAGGAGAGACTAAGATCTTCCAGAAAGAAGGAAACCAGGCATAATCCCTACAAGGCACCAGCAGCCCTGATCTGTTAGCCCCCGGGCTGGGAGCACAGGCGTCAGGAGCAGACACAGGAGGGGATTTTCCACTCACACCAGCCTCCTCGCAAAGGCAAGAAACCTGAAAGGAAGACACCAGAGACCAGCTGATCAGCTGCTGAAGGAGATACAAACGGGTCCAGCGGAGCAGCCCCGGTACAACTCCCGGCACCCTGCAAAGTCTCCCATCCCTCAGGGCCGTGAATGTTGGGAGAACTCATTCCCCCCAGCTGCCCAGCACTGAGGGGGATCGAAGTGGGCACTCAGCGTCCGTGAAACTGGAAGCCATCCCAAAAGGTAACAGAGCCTACTTATACAAAGCCAGACACACAGGCCTGCCCTGGAAGTGCTAATCTCGCTTTCCATGTCAGGAAAGGTTATGTATGACATTTGACTGATACACTCTTGGTTGGCTTTACCCTTCTCAAATAAGCTGCATTTTGGTGTTGACTATTGTTGCTTTTGATTTTTCCTGATTTTTAGGGCCTTCGTCTTTTTCTTAAGTCACTACTGGGGGAAGGGACTGACTGGCCCCAGGCTGACTTGGAACCAGTTTCAGACTAGAAATTGCAACCTCCCAGTTGACAGGAGTAAGAGTGTGGGGAAACACACACCCTTAGGGACTTTAGCTTTACTAGATTAACTGTTTAGTTTAATCCCCACACTTGTATAAATACTCTGTGCTGGTTTTGCTTGGATGTCTATATTGTTTAGTTGAATTTTAGAATGTGCCAGTAATTTGCTTCTCCCAGCCCACTAGAACACTTGAAGAGCAGGCAAACTCAACACCAAGGGTCACTTCTGCTGTTTCTCTTGGAGAATGAAAGCAACACCTGACACCTTAAACTCCTACTCTGAAGATATATAAAATTGGATTTATATAACTAAGAACACTGCAGATAATTTAAAAACCCAAGCATCAAATTAACTCAAGATGCAAAAATCTCTACATTATAATACAAGAAACACAAAAAAATCAAGACAATACAATCCCACCGAAAATTGTAAATCCATCAGAAATGACCTCCAGTGAGACTGCTTTAGATGAAATGCCTGATGAAGATTTCCCCTCCCCCCAAAAAGATTATATCTATACTAAAGGAATCAAAGAAGAAAACCAACTCCTGAAGGAATTCCAAGAGAACACAGGAAATCAACTTAATGAAATAAGTAGGTCAATACAAAACATGGGTAAGAAATTAGAAATAATAAAAATTACCAATCAGAAATACTAGAAGTGAAAAACAGAGTAAGCCAAATAGAAAACTCTGTAGAAAGTCTCACCAGCAGAATGGATCAAGGAGAGGACAGAATATCTAAAGTAAAAGACCAGGTGGCAGATCTAATACAGTCCAACAAAGAGAAAGACAAACTAATAGGAAGGCATGAGTGGGAATTTCAAGATACTTGGGACACTATGAAAAGATCAAACATAAGAATTCAGGGTATAGTAGAAGGAGAAGAAATTCACTCCAAAGGCATAACAGGCATTTTCAACAAAATCATAGAAGAAAACTTCCCCCAAGTAGGGGAAGTGATGCCAGTACAGATACAGGAAGCCTATAGAAAGCCAAACAGACAAAATCAGGAAAGAACCTCTCACTGTCATATTATAATAAACTATAAAACACACAAACTAAAGAAAATATATTGAAAGCAGTTAGGGAGAAAAATCAAGTTACATACAAAGGCAAGCCCATCTGGATCACATCAGATTACTCAACACAAACTTTAAAAGCCAGAAGGGCTTGGAATGATGTATTCCAAGTTCTGAAAGTGTCAACCAAGGTTACTTTATCTTGCAAAACTATCCATTCAAACAGATGGAGAACTAAGGACAGTCCACAACAAAAGCAGGCTAAAGGAATATTTGAAGACAAAACCAGCTCTACAGAAAACACTTGAAAGGATCCTCCATGCTAAAGAGGAAGAAAAGCACACATACAAGGAACCTGTAAAAAACAAACCATACTCAAATACTAGTTAATACAAGAGAGCAAAGGTAGAACCGGAGGAACTACAAAACACAGAAAGTGGCAAAAATAAATAACCATCTTTCAACAATAGCTCTTAATATCAATGACCTCAATGCACCAACCAAAACACACAGGTTTGCAGACTGGGTTAAAAAACAGGATCCTTCAATTTGTTGCCTCCAAGAAACTCAGCTTTCCACAAAGGATGGACACTCTCTTAGGGTGAAAGGTTGGAAAATAGTGTTTCAAGCAAATGGGCCTAGAAAACAAGCAGGGGTTGCTATCCTAATATCTGACAAGGTAGACTTCAGTCCAACATTAGTTAGGAAAGATAAGGAAGGTCACTTTATATTGATTAAAGGCACACTCCAACAGGAGGACATTACAATCCTAAATATATATGCACCTTACATGGGAGCTCCCAATTTTATCAAACAATATTAGAACTAAGGTCACAGATAACACCAAACACAGTAGTGTAGTGGATGATTTCATCACCCCACTCTCATCAATTGACAGGTCATCCAGGCAAAAAATAGGCAGAGAGATATTTGGATTAAATGAGGTGATAGAATAAATGGATCTAACAGATATCGACAGAACATTTCATACAAATGCTGCAGAATACACATTCTTTTCAGCATCACATGGAACATTCTCTAAAATAGACCATATATTAGGACACAAAGCAAATCTTAACAAATACAGGAAAACTGAAATAATTCCTTGCATTCTATCTGATCACAATGGGATTAAACTACAAATCAATAGCAAGAAAAGCTATAGAGCATACACAAAATCATGGAAACTAAACAATACATTACTAAATGATGAATGGGTCGATGATGAAAACAAGAAGGAAATTTAAAAAATCATAGAGTGCTGGAGAGATGGCTTAGCGGTTAAAGCATTTGCCACCAAAGCCAAAGGACCTTAGGTCAATTCCCCAGGACCCACATGAGCCAGATGCACAAGGTGGCGTATGTGTCTGGAGTTTGTTTGTAGTGGCTGGAGGGCCCAGTGTGCCCATCTCTCTCTCTCTCTCTCTCTGACTCTTTCTCTCTTGCTTTCCTAAATAAATAAAAATAAAATAAAAATATTTTAAAAAATTCATAGAATTAGCCAGGCATGGTGGTACACGCCTTTAATCCCAGCACTTGGGAGGCAGAGGTAAGAGGATCATCTTGAGTTCAAGGCTACCCTGAGAGTACATAGTGAATTCCAGGTCAGCCTGGGCTAGAATGAGACCCTGCCTCAAAAAATGTTTTTAAAAATTCAAATGATAATGAGAACACAACATACCAAAACTTTGGGACACAATGAAGGCAGTCCTAAGAGGGAAATTTATAGCTTTAAGTGCCTATATTAAGAAATTAGAAAGGTCACAAGTAAACAGCTTAATACTTCACCTTAAGGCCTTGGAAAAAGAAGAACAAGGCAAACCAAAAATCAGTAAGTAGAAGAAATAATAAAGATCATGGCAGAAATTAATGAAATAGAAACAAAAAAATTCCAAAGAATCAATGAAACAAAGAGTTTGTTCTTTGAAAGGTTAAACAATATTGATAAACTCTTAGCAAATCTGACCAAAAGAAAGAAAGAAGAGACACAAGTTAATAAAATTAGAGATGAAAAAGACAACATCACAACAGATACCAGAGAAAGTTAAAAAATCATAGATATATTATAAGAACATATACTCTATTAAGTTTGAAAATATAAAAGAAATGGATGATTTCCTTGATTTACATGACCTACCAAAATTAAATGAAGATGAGATTAACCACTTAAATAGACCTATAACAAGTATGGAGATCCAAGCAGTTATCAAAAATCTCCCAACTAAAAAATGTACAGGCCCAGATGGATTCACTAGTGAATTTTACTGGACCTTCATGGAAGAACTAACACCAATGCTTCTTAAACTTTTCCATAAAATAGAAAATGAAGGAATCCTACCAAACTCCTTCTATGAAGCCAGCATCACCCTGACACCAAAAACCAGACAAAGATAGAACAAAAAAAGAAAATTACAGACCAATCTCCCTCATGAACATAGATGCAAGAGTTTTCAACAAAACATTGGCAAACAGAATACAAGAATATATCAGAAAGATCATTCACCCTGACTAAGTAGGCTTTATCCCTGAGATGCAGGGATGAGTCAACATATGCAAATTGATAAATATAATACACCTGTGGTGGTTTGATTCAGGTGTCCCCCATAAACTCAGGTGCTCTGAATGCTAGGTTCCTAGCTGATGGAGATTTTGGAATTAATGCTTCCTGTTGGGGGTGGCCTTATAGGTATTATAGCCAGTGTCCCTATGCCAGTGTTTGGCACACTGTCCTGTTCCTGTTGTCCACCTGATGTTGGCCAGGAGGTGGTGTCCACCCTCTGCTCATGCCATCATTTTCCCCTGCCATCATGGAGCTTCCCCCTCAAGCTTGTAAGCCAAAATAAACCTCTTTTTTTTTCCTACAAGCTGCTTTTGGTTGGGTGATTTCTACCAACAATGCAAACCTGACTGCAACACCATATAAATGGACTGAAGGACAAAAATCACATGATCATCTCAATAGATGCAGAGAACGCATTTGACAAAATCCAACATCCCTTTATGATAAAAGTTCTACAGAAACTATGAATAGAAGAAACATATCTCAACATAATAAAGGCTATTTATGACAAACCTACAGCCAACATAATACTAAATGGAGAAAAATTGGAAGCTTTTCCAGTAAAATCAGGAACAAGACAAGGGTGTCTACTGTCCCCACTCTTATTTAATATACTACTGGAAGTCTGAGCCATAGCAATAAGGCAAGGAAACACTCATAAAAGGGAAACAAATTGGAAAGGAAGAGATCAAATTATCATTATTTGCAGATGATATGATTCTATACATAAAGGATCCTAGAGACTCTACCAGCAAACTGTTAGAGCTGAGAAATACTTATACCAACGTAGCAGGTTACAAAATAAACATATAGAAATCAGTAGCCTTCCCATATGTTAACAACAAACACACAGAAGATGAAATCAGAGAATCACTCCCGCTCAAAGTTGCATCAAAAAAAATTAAAGTACCTTTGAATAAACCTAACCAAGGAAGTGAAGGATCTCTACAATGAGAAGTTTAAAACACTCAAGACAGGAATTGCAGGAGACACTAGGAAATGGAAAGACATCCCTTGTTCTTGGATTGGAAGAATCAATATTGTGAAAATGGAAATCTGACCAGAAGCAATCTATGCATTTAATACAATCCCTATCAAAATTCCAATGGCATTCTTCACAGAAATAGAAGAAACAATCCAAAAATTAATTTGGAAGCACACACACACACACACACACACACACACACACAAAGAAAACCCAAAACCTCAAATATCTAAAACAATTTTGAGCAACAAAAATAAAGCTGGTGGTATCACCATACCTGATTTTAAGCTATACTACAGAGCCATGGTAACAAAAACAGCATGGTACTGGCACACAAACAGACATGTTGATCAATGGAACAGAATAGAGGACCCAGATGTAAGTCCAGGTAGCTACACCCACCTGATGTTCGACAAAAATGCCAAAAATACTCATTGAAGAAAAGATAGCCTCTTCAGCAAATGGTGCTGGGAAAACTGGGTATGTATCTGTAGAAGGATGAAAATAGATCCTTATCTCTCTCCATGCATAAGAATTAAGTCCAAATGGATCAAAGATCTTAATATCAGACCTGAAACTCTGAAATTGCTAGAGGAAAAAGTGGGGGAAACCCTTCAACATATTGGTCTTGGCAAAGACTTTCTGAATATAACCCCAATTGCTCAGGAAATAAAACCATGGATCAACTGCTGGGACCTCATGAAATTATAAAGATTTTGTACAGCAAAGGACACTGTGAATATAGAAAAGAGGCAACCTACAGAATGGGAGAAAATCTTTGTCTATACATCTGACAGAGGATTAATATCCAGGATATACAAAGAACTCAAAAAACTAAATAATAAGAAATCAAACAACCCAATTAAAAAGTGGGCTATGGAACTAAATAGAGAGTTCTCAAAAGAAGAAATAGAGATGGCATATCACCATCTAAAAAAGTGTTCTAACGCCAGGCGTGGTGGCGCACGCCTTTAATCCCAGCACTCGGGAGGCAGAGGTAGGAGGATCGCCGTGAGTTCGAGGCCACCCTGAGACTCCATAGTGAATTCCAGGTCAGCCTGGGCTAGAGTAAGACCCTACCTCAAAAAAAAAAAGCCTAAAAAATAAAAAATAAAAATAAAAAAAAATAAAAAAGTGTTCTATATCCCTAGCCATCAAGGAAATGCAGATTAAAACTATGTTGAGATTCCATTTCACTCCTATCAGAATGGCTACCATCATGAAAACAAATGACAATAAATGCTGGCGAGGGTGAAGAAAAAGAGGAACCCTTCTACACTGTTGGTGGGAATGCAATCTGGTCCAGCCATTGTAGAAATCCTGAGACAGCTGAAAATTGATCTACCATATGACCCAGCTATACCAGCAGCTGGTGACCCAGAGCTAACTAACTAACCCAGGGTTGAAACTTATAATCTCCTGAGAACCAAGATTATAGATATATATACCACCATGCCTAGTTACATTTTCAAATTTTAATGGGTTTATTGAAACACAAGCACATCTTAAATCTAGGAGCATCTATACTTGTTTGTTGGTAGATTATGCTGGTGAAGTCAACCTTCCCCTGACCCAATATGCATGCCCATGTTCACAGAGCATTACATTTTCATGTTATCACCTGGAAGGTGGTAGTGATGTTTTAGAAATATTTTTAAACTTTTATTTATTTACTTGAGAGAGAGACAGAGATAATGGGCACATCAGGGCCTCCAGCTGCTGCAAATGAATTTCAGATGCATGTACCACTTGTGCATCTGGTTTACATGGGTCCTGGGGAATTGAACCTGGGTCTTCTGGTTTTATAAGCAAGTGCCTTAATTGCTAAGCCATTCCTCCAGCCCTGATTTTTTTTTTTTTTTTTGATAGATCTTTTACTGAACTCGGATCAGCAAGCTAGCAAACTGTGGGTCCTCTTGTCTCCAACTCTCCTGTGCTATCTGCCATGCCCAGCTTTTATGTGAGTTCTGGGGTTCTGACTCAGATTCTCATGCTTGTATGGCAAAAGCTTCCCACTGAGCAGTCTCCCCAGATCTCCTCCCTTTTTGAGACAAGGTATTATGTAACCTGTATGAGACATTATAGAGCACTATTGAAGGATTTTGAGGTCTAGAGGTCCCTCAGACCTGTGAACACCAACTTTTGGGTCCTTGTACAAGTTAGCAAGGAAATGATAAAACATCAAAATAAAATAAAAATAAAACATAGATTTAAATAAAATAAAATAAAAAAGAAAGAGAAGATACTGAGGTGGAGAGAGGAAAGGCATGGTGCTGGTTGAATGTAGTGGGGCTAAACTCACCTGGCATTTTTTTTGATACTGTATAATAAAAGGTGTTTCTTTTTGGAAGATCTGTATTATTTAATTTCTAAATGACCAATGGATGATATTACTGATAAATTTCAAAATAGACTAATGGGACAAAAATTTGTTGGTATGGGTTCAAATTTCCCATTGCAACTCACCTTGAGAAAACCACTCCCTGCCAGGCCTGGTGGTGCACGCCTTTAACCCCAGCACTGGGGAGTAAGACCCTACCTCAATAAAAATAACCACCACCCTGATCTGAAAAGGCTGTAAACATATTTCTCCTGGGGGCTGACGACATGGCTCAGTGGTTCAAACCACTGAGACACAAGCAGTGCCCACAAGCCTAACGCAAATGGAAGCAGAGTCAGGAAAATCCCAAGGCTCAGGGGATGGGGGAGCTCATCTGGCATTTGTAGGAATCAACAACAAAGGAGACTGTCTCAGACAAAGGCTGAAGGTGAGGGGCAACATCCCAAGGTTGTCCTCTAACCCCCACACGCGTGCTACGAAACATATGCACGCATACGCACACAAATACTCCTGACTCCAGCTACCTGTTGGTGTAAGACCCCATTTACTTCAATGACTCCAACTCAAATACTATATTACAACAGGCTGAAGAAGCAACCTCATGGGCTGGAGAGACGGCTCAGCGGTTAAAGCGCTCGCCTGAGAAGCCTAAGGACTGAGGTTTGACCCCCCAGAACCCATGTAAGCCAGATGCACAAGGTGATGCGTGCACACGAGGGGCGCACACGTCTGGAGACAGGCTGCAGTGCCTGGAGGCCCTGGTGCACCAGTTCCTTCCCTTCCTCCTTTCCTTCCTCTCTCTCTCTCATAAATAAAAATAAGCAACTTCAGCAATCTTCTTTTGAGCCAAAAAAAAAAAAAAAAACTTAAAGAGAGTAATGATAATTGTAATAAAACAATGCTATCCTTTTAGTAAAGTTCTTTTTTTTGTTTGTTTGTTTAAAAAAATAGTACCCAGCCGGGTGTAGTGGCACAAGCCTTTAATCTCAGCACTCGGGAGGCAGAGGTAGGAGGCTCACTGCGAGTTCAAGGCCACCCTGAGACTTGTCAGCCTGCGCTAGAGTGAAAACCTACCTCAAAAAATCAAACAATAAAAACAAAACAAAAAAAAGAAACTTTTTGGGCTACAGAGATGGTTTAGTGGTTAAGGTGTTTGCCTGCAAAGCCAAAGGACCCAGGTGATATTCCACAGGACCCATGTAAGCCAGATCCACAAGGTGATGCATTGTGTGGAGCTTGTTTGCAATGGCTAGAGGCCCTGCCATGCCCATTCTCTCTCTCTCTCTCTCTCAAATAAATAAATAAATTTTAAAAAATAGCTATCCTGGGCTGGAGGGATGGCTTAGTGGTTAAGGCATTGTTTGCCTGGAAAGCCGAGGGACCCAGGTTCAATTCCCCTGGACCCACATTAGCCAGATGCACAAGGGGGCGCACGCGTCTGGAGTTCATTTGCAGTGGCTGGAGGCCATGGCGCACTCATTCTCTCTCTCCCTCCCTCCCTCTTTCTCTGTCAAATAAATAAATAAAAATATTTTAAAAATAGTTATCCTTTGTAAAGTTATTTATACCAACATGTTTATTATTGTTTTTATAAAAATGAATATTTGAAATATGTCTTAGCTTTAATTTCTAATGTGGGGCATTATAACTTCCATGAAGAAAATTTCTGGGCTGGGGCCATAGCTTAGCAGCAGAACACTTGCTTTGCATGTGTGAAGACCTGAGTTCAATTCCTAGCTCAGCACAAAGACAAAAATGATGCAAAGTGAAACAAAAAACTTTTTTTGGACTTCAATGATTTTTTTTTTTTTTTTTTTTTTGGTAGGGTCTCCTCTCTATCTGAGGCTGACCTGGAATTCACTATGTAGTCCCAGGGTGGCCTCGAATTCATGGCAATCCTCCTACTTCTGCCTCCCAAGCAATGATTTTTAAATATATATATATATATATATATATATATATATATATATATATATATGCACTTTAAATTTATAATCATAGAGAGAGAGGGAAACAATGAGAGAAAGAATAGGCACACCAGTTCCTCCAGCCACTGTAAATGAATTCTACATGCATGTGCCACTTTGTGCATTGGCTTTATGTGGAATACTGAAGAATTGGATCCAGGCTGTCAGGTTTGCAAGAAAGTGCCTCTAGCCCCTTCAGTGATTTTTAAAAATATTTTTATTTATAATGAGAGGGAAAGAGAGAGAGAATATGGTCGTGCCAGGGCCTCTTGCCACTGCAAATAAACTCCAGATGCATGTACCACTATGTGCATCTGGTTTTAAAATGGGCACTGGAGGGCTGAAGAGATGACTTAGCAGTTAAGGTGTTTGCCTGCAAAGGACCCAGGTTCGATTCCCCAGGACCCATGTAAGTCAGATGCACAAGGTGGCACATGCATCTGGAGTTCGTCTACAGTGGCTGGAGGCCCTGGTGCACCCATTCTCTCTCTCTATCTGCCTCTCTCTCTCTTTCAAATAAATAAATAAATAATTTTAATGGGTGCTGGGGACTTGAACCTAGGCCATCAGGTGCCGTTAACTGCTGAACCCTCTCTCCAGCCCCTCCTTCAGTGATTTTTAAGACTGTAAAGGGTCCAAAACAAAGAGAAAGAGAGAATAATAGGAATATTACTTAAAAATCTAGAGGGTAATAATCAGGAAAGCTCATAGAGGGCCAAAAATAGTCTGTTCTTAATATTTGATTTTTGAGCAATGCAAGTTTTTTTGCTAAAATTAATGTAAATGGCTATTTCAAAACAAAGAAACAACCTCCCTCACAAAACATTATAGGATTATATCAGTTCTTTCTTTCTTTATTTACTTTTGTTTTTCGAGGTAGGGTCTCACTTTAGCCCAGGCTGACCTGGAATTTACTCTGTAGGCTCAGGGTGGCCTCAAACTCACAGCGATCCTCCTACCTCTGCCTCCCCAGTGCTGGGATTAAAGGCTTGTGCCACCACGCCCCGCTCAGTTCTTTAAAAATGTGTTCTCAGCCCGGTGTGGTGGCATATTTCTTTAATCCCAGCACTGGGGAGGCAGAGGTAGGAGGATCGCTGTGAGTTCAGGGCCACCCTGAGACTACAGAGTGAATTCCAGGTCAGCTTGAAGTAGAGCAAGACCCTACCTTGAAACAAACAAACAAACAAAAAAATGTGTTCAAAATGTGAGTGGAATTGCCCTTGTATAATTGGCCAGCCAGAAGGAGATTAGGTGGAAAGACTCACGTGCCTGAGCTCTCTGTCACAGCCTTTTTGTCCTGACTCAAATGGCCAGGGTGGCTTCTTCTGCCAGCCCAGAGAACAGTCAGGAAGTCTCTGACTTCAACCCCCGGTACCCACTCAGAAATCACATGCCACTCAGGCTGTATCCTAAAAGGCTATTAAATTTACCCAGCTGCTCTGAAGATGTCACTGAGAGAAAGCAGAAAATGTATTCTCCTCAGAGCGTCTCCATGTTAGGGCATGCTTTCATAGAAAGCTCATCACCTCCACGGTTTCAGAATGCCAAACCCTCATGACAGTTGCAGACTGGCAGGCAGGAGGTGCCCGATGTGATTCAAGCACATGGCTCAGCAGAAATGAGTCACTGGGCGGGGGAAGCTGGGCAGGTCCAAACCCACCTCTGATGCACTGAGGTCACTTGCCCGATCTGCTGATTTGGTTGGCACTCAAGCAATGAAGACAAGACACTTAAAGAGCCATATTTTTCAGTCACTGAAAAGACACATTTTTTTCAGATTTCATTGGACTTTTTGGAGGGCTGCCTGTCACCATTTTCCTGGTCAGTTATTATTCCATCTCAAATATGGTTTGGGTAAATATTATTATGACTCACGGTCTAGCACATTGACATGTCTAAAGGTAATTTGGAGGCACTTCTCTGACTCATGTTATAATGCTTGTTAAAAGAATGACGAGTCAGAGTCCTCTTTTAACCTTTCCCCAAGTCTTTCCAAAGTCCCACTTTCTATTATTTTCTCTCCCTACACCCTGTTCTTTTTTCACAGAAACTACATATCATTTATGATTATGCATTTATTTGCAGGCTCATTGTGTTATATCTCTCTCTCCTCACTACACATGAAGACCACAATGGCTAACTCAAAAGTTGTTTTGTTTCTTGTTTTTGGTTTTTTGAGGTAGGGTCTTGCTCTAGCCCAGGCCGACCTGGAATTCACTATGTAGTTTCAGGGTGGCCTCAAACTCATGGTGATCCTCCTGCCTCTGCCTCCCCAGTGCTGGGATTAAAGGTGCGTGCCACTACACTGGGCTCAAAGTTGTGTTGGATTTTGTGACACGATATTTTTTTTAGAGACAGGGTCACATGTATTCCAGGCTGGCCTCTAATTTGCTGTATAGCCAAGGATGACCTTGGGTTTCTTTCTCTCTTTCTTTCTTCCTTCCTTCCTTCCTTCCTTCCTTCCTTCCTTCCTTCCTTTCTTTCTCTCTTTCTTTGCAACAGAGAGAGAGAGAGAGAATGGGCACGCCAGGGCCTCCAGTCACTGCCAACGAACTCCAGGCTCATGTGCCCCCTTGTGCATCTGGCTAACGTGGGTACTGGGGTATCGAGCCTCAAACCGGGGTCCTTAGGCTTCACAGGCAAGCGCTTAGCCACTAAGCCATCTCTCCAGCCCGGATTTCTTTTTTAAATTAATTTTATTTTATACTTATTTTTATTTTATTTGAGAGAGAGGGAGAGATAGCAGGGCCTTCTGCTGCTGCAAATGAACTCCAGATGCTCCACTTTATACATCTGGCTTTATGTGGGTACTAGGGATTGAACCTGGGCCATTAGGCTTTATAAGCAAGCATCTTTAACCCCTGAGCCATCTTCATCCCCCAGACCCTGGATTTCTTTCTTTCTTCCTTTCTTAGTTTTTGTGAGGTAGGGTCTTGCTCTAGCCCAGGCTAACCTGGATTTCCCCATGTACTCTCAGGGTTGCCTTGAACTCACAATGATCCTCCTACCCCTGCCTCCTGGATTAAAGGTGTGCGTCACCACACCCAGCCAGATCTTGAATTTCTTATACTCCTGCCTCTACCTCCTAAAGGCTGGGATTATAGGTGTGCAACACCATGCCTGGTTTTATGTGGTGCTGGTGAGTCAACCCAGGGTCTCATGCCGAGCAAGCACTCTACCAAGTAATCTGTATCCCTAGCTCTATTTGGTGTTCTGGACATCCTGTTGGCTACTAATTTAACAAAGTCACTATTGTAGGCTCAGGCTGGTCTCTAACTCACAGCTGTCCTCCTGCCTCTGCCTGGAATTAAAGGCATGCGCCACCAATGGTACTGAATCTTTCCGTTATACATTTTAAAGTATAATTTCTTCCTTTGTTAATTCTTCTATTTGAGCCAGGCGTGGTGGCGCATGCCTTCAATCCCAGTACTCAGGAGGCAGAGGTAGGAGCATCACCGTGAGTTCGAGGCTATCCTGAGACTACATAGTAAATTCCAGTTCAGCTTGGACTAAAGTGAAACCCTACCTCAAAAACCAAAAAAAAAAAAAAAAAAAAAAAAAAAAGATAATAATAATAATTCTCTTTGTTTCCGTGGGAGTCTTTCATGGTGTAGATTTTCCCTGAGGATTTGAAAGCCTTGCTGGCTTGGGAGTCTGGGCTCTGGTTACGGAGGCCCTTTCCGGTGACCGCCTGGGAGAGGCAGCCCTGATTTCAGGTGGGTGGACGCTGTGTACCGGTAGCTCTGTAATCCTGGCTGTTGTTCCCTCCCTGGAAGGCCACCCCGCCCTCCCAGCACACTGGCTGCTCTTGGCTCCAGGGGAAAGGGCTGTTCTTGCTCAGCCCAGGAAGGGGAAGCTGGAGGCTGAACCTACACAGCAGCTCTGAGTGTAGCTCCCGGATGAACAGCCCTGGCTGCCCCACAGAACCCTCCTGCTCCCCGTGTCCTTTGCCTCTGAGCTGGGAGCATGCCCAGAGCCTTCCTAGATCCACAGCTACCTTTCCTGAGATAAGATTAGGATTTTGGGTTTCAGGTTGCTTCTGTTTAGGGTTCAGATTTCCTAAGAGACCAATGAAGAGCCGGGATACAGTTTAATGGTACAGAGCACTTGTCTGGTATGTGCGAGGCCCAAGATTCAACCTCCAGCACGAAAAGCAAGCAAACAACAGAAATAAAATGAAAGCAAATCTGGGTTTGGGGAGATGACGCAGCAATTAAAGGCACTTGCTTGTAAAGTCTTCCAGCCCAGGTCTGATTTTTCCAGTACCCATGTATGAATCTGGAGTTCATTTGCAGTAGCAAGAAGCCCTGGCATGTCCATAATCTCTCCTCTCTTTCGATCTCATATGTGTGTGTGTGTGTGTGTGTGAGAGTGTGAGAGAGAGAGAGAGAGAGAGAGAGAGAGACACCGGATATGGTGGCACAGGTAGAGGCATGCTGCAGTCCAGGTTGACCTGGAATTCACTCTGTAGTCTCAGGGTGGCCTTGAGTTCACAGATCCTCCTACCTCTCTGCCTCCCAGGCGCTGGGATTAAAGGAATGCGCCACCATGCCTGGCACCAGCTTTAATATTTTTAATTATTTAGTTATTTCACAGAGAAAGAGGGAGAGAGAGAGAGAGAGAGAGAGAGAGAGAGAGAGAGAGAGAATGGGCATGCCAGGGCCTCCAGCCACTGCAAACGAACTCCAGATATATGCGCTGCCTTGTGCATCTGGCTTCCGTGGGTCTTGGCGAATCGAACCAGGAGCCTTTGGTTTTGCAGGCAAACGCCTTAACCGCTAAGCCATCTCTCCAGCCCCAGAGAGAATGGGCACACCAGGGCCTCCTGCCACTACAAATGAACACCAACTGCATGCACCACTTTGTGCATCTGGCTTTACATGAGTACTGGGGAATCGAACTCAGGCAGTCAGTATTTGCAAGCAAGTGCCTTTAACTGCTGAGCCATCTCTTCAGTCCTACTTTCATTTAAATATACATATGATTATATAAAATCTAGGAACCACAAATGACAGAAAAACATATGATATTTTTCTTTTGTTCTTTTTTTCTTCTTTTTGGTATTTTGAGATAGGGTATCATTCTAGCCCAGGCTGACTTGGAATTCACACTGTAGTCCCAGGTTGGACTCGAATTCACAACTCTCCTCCTACCTCTGCCTCCCAAGCACCACGACTAAAGTCATGTGCCACCGTGCCTGGCCCTAACATTTGTATTAAGATTAGAAAGAGTACCCAGTATTAACACTCCTCAACATTGTACCAAAGGTTTAGCCAGCTCACACAGGTAACAAAATAAGTACAAAATGAGGGTCAGAAAATGAAAAAACATGAAAAAAACAGCTTTGTAAATACATCCCCATGGGTTTTACAGTTTGTTGAATGAGGAAGATTTCCCAAAAGACAACTGTTTCATGCTTTTAGCAAGAATATCAAAATCAGTTGCATTGCTATATATAATAAACATATCATATAATTCTTTTAAAATATGCCCTTTATAACCACATAGAAATTATATACCAAGACAGGCGTGGCAGTGCACACCTTTAATCCACTCAGGAGGCAGAGGTATTCACACTGTGGTCCCAGGCTGGCCTCTATCTCACAGTGATCCATCTACTTCTGCCTCCCAAGTGCTAGAATTAAAGACATACACCACCATGTCTGGCTCCTAGCCCCTTTTCCTTTTGTTCAAAGTCTTACTCTATAACCTATGTTGACCTCAAATTCACTGCAATCCTCCTTCCTCAGCCTACAAAGAACTGGAATTACAGGCCTAAGCCACCCCACACCCAGCAAGCTATCTTCCCTCCCCCCTTTTAAATCCTTTTTCTTTATAACTGTTATTTCCTTGGCAGATTACTCATAGACAAAAGGGATAGTAATAGCAGAACTTAACCGCCATAGCAAACATTGACAGCTATAAAAAGGTAAATTTGTGCTGCCTCAGAAGGCTGTGTCCAGGCAAACACGGAGTGACCCAGCTGGACATTCCTGGGGAAAGAATTTGGAGTCAGGATAGAGAAGGGATCATAGCCATTTGCTGTGGATTCCCGAAGACGCTTTCATCTGTGGACACTGCGTGAGCACATTCCAAATTCTAAGACCACTCAAACTAAGATGATGACCAAGCTTAACAGGCTTTCATAAATGTCAGTTTCAGCCTTATAGGATCCCACTTCTACTTATAAAAAAAATTCTACATAGTACATTGAGCACGGTTCTCACCTTCTCTCCTCTGTCCACTCTTTTCTTGCCCTTCCTGTTTGTTTCTTTTCTTCCCCTAGACAATTTCACTTCTACTTTCATTTTATGTTTTAAATTTTTTTGGGGGGGTAGAGGCATGCTGCAGTTCAGGTTGACCTGGAATTCACTCTGTAGTCTCAGGGTGACCTTGAGTTCACAGAGATCCTCCTACCTCTCTCATACATTATTTGAAAACAAATAATGCATATAGAAATGTTTCTCAATCTGCTGAAATAGAATTACAAGAACATCCATCAAATACTGATTATAAGTACACTCCTTTAATCACATCACTCAGGAGGGAGGCAGAGATAGGAGGATCACTGTGAGTTTGAGGCCAGCCTGAGACTACCTAGTGAATTTCAGACCAGCCTGGGCTAGAGTGAGATTCTATTTTGAAAAATCAAAAATATATACATATTGATTACATACTGGAGTATGTAGATAGTTGCCAATATACTTATTATATTGTCTTGCTATAAGACCAACAAGCTTAATTTTTAATTTCCCTATTGACTGTGGTGTTCCTATTTAGCAAACCAAAATGACTCATTCTGGTGGTACTGGGGATCAAGCTCAGGGCTTGTACATGCCCGGCAAGCACTCTACCAACTGAGTTACATCCCCAGCCCAAATTTAATAAATATTTTATTTTTATTAATTTATTTACTTAATACACACACACACACACACACACACACACACACATATATATATATATATATAGAGAGAGAGAGAGAGAGAGAATGGGCACACAGGGCCTCTAGCCACTGCAAATGAACTCCAGACACATGTGTTACCTAGTGTGCCTGTCTGGCTTACATGGGTACTAGGGAACTGAACGTGGGTACTTTGGCTTCACAGGCAAGCAGCTTAATTGCTAAGCCATCTCTCCAGTCCTTAATGAATTAAAAAAATTTTTTTTAGTTTTTCGAGGTAGGGTCTCGCTCTAACCCAGGCTGACCTGGAATTCACCATGTAGTCTCAGGCTGGCCTTGAACTCATGGTGGTTCTCCTACCTCTGCCTCCCGAGTGCTGGAATTAAAGGCATGCACCACCACGCCCAGCTCAATACTGTATTTCTGACTGCCTACTATACTTTCTCCATCCCTTCAACCTCAAATGTCCCTCAACATCCTCCACAAATCACCTGTCTCTTCCATTTTGTCAGACCTAGCCAGTGACCCCCATAATGTTTTTTTCAGGTACCCAAGCTTCACACCTGTGGAGTCATTCCTTCTTTATTTGTTTACTTGGAAAGAGGTGGGGGGAGGAATTGGCATGCCAGGGTCTCTCACCACTGCAAATGAAATCCAGATGCATGTGCCACTTTGTGCATGTGGCTTATGTGGGTACTAGGGAGTGGAACCTGGGCTTTCAGGCTTTGCAAGCAAATGCCTTTAACCACTGAGCCATCTCTTTGGCCCCTGGAGTCATTTGTTAAATCATTCTTCCCGTGTAGTCAGTCACCAAGTTCAACTTGATCTAAATACAGGTCACTGACATTTTCTTCTGTTTCTCACTGCACACAACCCAGCCCCGCTAGAGCATCCCACACCCAGGACACCTTCCACAGTTCTCCAAGAAGCCTTGGAGCTCCGTCCTCCTCTGATCTAACCCATCGCTCCAGAATCACTCTCCCCCAAATGTTCTCTTTCATCTTGCTCCTTCCCCATTCACAGCCTTAGACGGTTTCCAGTTCATGTGGAAACCAACTCTGAAGTCTTCTGCTTTGTTTCAAGATTCTCGAAAGACACCTGCCTCTTCTGTCCATTCCAATCAGGTCCGTCTCCTCCCTGGCACGTAGAAAATTATGATGCCAGCATTGTGGCCTTGTATAAACATGTTGACTTGAAAGAACTCACTCCTTCTACCCACCTCCTCAATCACAACCCTAATCTTTCCTCACCTGTTCCTGTTCTCTACCAGGTGCTCGTGATTCCCTGAAAACACCTGCCTCTGGGCCTTTACTTGATTCCCCCTCCGAGCTTCTAAGTCCTGAGATATTGCTGTCTTCATCCTGCGCTCCAGGCATAGTAAGACACCCGCCTTTGAGCTGCCAGCGCATCTAATACATACTTCTCATATACATTGCTTTTCTCGAGGTAGGGTCTTACTCTAGGCCAGGCTGACCTGGAATTCACTATGGAGTCTCAAGCTAGCCTCAAACTCAGTGAGCCTCCTACCTCTGCTTCTCAAATGCTGGGATTAAAGGTGTGTGCCACCATGGCCAGTTCCTTTTTTTTTTTTTTTTTTTTTTTTTGAGGTGGAGTCTCTAGTTTCTAGCCCAGGCTGACCTGGAATGCACTATGTACTCTCAGGGTGGCCTCAAACTCATGGTGATCCCCTACCTCTGCCTCTCAAGTGCTGGGATTAAAGGTGTGTGCCACCATGCCTGGTCTTTCTTTGTTTTAGGAGACAGGGTCTTATGTAGCCTAGGCTAACCTCCAACATGCTATGGAGTGAGGATGACTTTGAACTCCTGATTCCCCTGCCTCTATTTTCTTTCTTTTTAAAAAATATTTTATTTATCTACTTATTTGAGATAGAAAGAGGCAGACAGAGAGAGAATTGGCATGTCAGGGCCTCTAGCCACCGCAAACAAACTCCAGACACAATGCGACACCTTGCATATCTGACTTAGGTGGGGACTGGGGAATTAAACCTGGGTCCTTAGGCTTCGCAGGCAAGTGCCTTAACTGGTAAGCCACCTCTCCTGCCCCACGTGCCTCTATTTTCCAAGAACTGAGGTGAGAGGCGAGCAGCACCACACTGGGCTTATGATGTTGGGACTTGAACCCAGGTTTTGTGTATGCTAGGGCAGGCTCTCCACTAACTGAGCTATTCCTCAGCCTTACTTATTTCTTTTCCTTTCTTTTTTCTTTTGGCTTTTCATAGAGTTTACAAATCTATGAATTTAAAAGTAATAAAATAATGTATGCTTCTATGTAGCAATATTAATTTTACCTAGAAAATTTCCTTTTTAAAAATATTATTTATTGCCAGGAGTGGTGGCACACCAAAAAAACTATTTATTTATTTGCAAGCAGAGACTGAGAGAGAGAGAGAAGTGCATAAGAGAGAATGGGCATAGCTAGGGCCTCTTGCCACTGCAAACTGACTCCAGGTGCATGGGCTACTTAGTGCATGTGGGGGTTTGATTCAGGTGTCCCCCATAAACTTAGGTGTTCCAAATGCTAGGTTCCCAGCTGATGGAGATTTGGGAATTAACGCCTCCTGGAGGGAGCGTATTGTTGGGAGTGGGCTTATGGGTATTATAGCCAGTTTCCCCTTGCCAGTGTTTGGCACACTCTCCTGTTGCTATTGACTACCTTATGTTGGCCAGGGGGTGATTGATGTCCACCCTCTGCTCATGCCATTGTTTTCCCTGCCATCATGGAGCTTCCCCTTGAATCTGTAAGCCAAAATAAACCTCTTTTCCCACAAGCTGCTCATGATTGGGTGATTTCTACCAGCAATGAGAACCTGACTAAAACAGTAAAGTGGTACCGAGAGTGGGGTTTCTGCTAGACACCTGACTGCATGGCTTTGGCCTTTTGGAGCTGATTTTCAAGAGGAATGTGGAAGGATTTGAAACCTTGGCCTAAGAGATGCCTTGCAGTGCTGTAAGTACAGCTTGATGGACTATTCTGGCCAGAGTTGAAAGGGCACACCAGGGCCTCCAGCCACTGCAAATTAACTTCAGATGCATGGATCCTGGAGATTTGAACCAAGATCCTTTGGCTTTTCAGGCAAACGCCTTAACTGCTAAGCCATCTCTCCAGCCCCTGTTCTTTTTATTTTTAAACTAGTCTATGTCTGGAAACCAATAGATGGGACAGGATGACTTATAAATTGTGTGTGTGTTATCATCTGGGAGCTTACCAGCTTACTGAGACCGACCAGATGCCATGGGCTGGCATCTCTCATGCCCCTGGAATGACATCTCACTAGCCCAGAGTCCCAGGAGTGTCATCAGTCATATTTAGAGTAGAAGGTCAGGCACTGCCCTGTGCTCTGCCGTCCAACTCATCCCATATCTTAGGCCAACTAGCTCGCTCCTGATTTAGTTCTGTTTCTATTTCTTTTTTATTTTTATTTTTGGCTTTTCAAGGTAAAGTCTCACTCTAGCTCAGGCTGACCTGGAATTTACCATGTAGACTCAGGGTAGCCTTGAATTCACGGCAATCCTCCTACTTCTGCCTCCTGAGTGCTGGGATTAAAGGCGTGCGCCACCATGCCTGGCTCACTCCTGATTTAAATCTTAGGTCAGTTTCTTGCCTTTCTCTTTCCCTCTTTTTTTTTTTTTAATTTTTAAACACTTCAACTCTCCCACATGAGTAACCATCAATGGCTTGTGGTTGCTGAGGGAAGATAACACCAGAAACTGGCTTCACACTCAGGAGAGGCCAGCAGGGTTTCATCTCAAGGTTCCCAGTGTTCTACGCTTTCAGAGAAACTTCTTAACTATGGGAATGATCCTTGAAACTATAGTCTCCTCCTTCCAGTTTCTTTAATTTTTTTTTTCTTTTTAAATTTATTTTATTTTTTCTAAATTTTTTTTTTAATGTTAGAGAGAGAGAATTGGCATGCCAGGACCTCAGCCACTGCAATTGAACTCCAGATGCTTGCGCCACCTAATGGGCATGTACAACCTTGCCCTTGCCTCACCTTTGTGCATCTGGCTTACATGGGATCTGGAAAGTCCAACATGGGCCCTTAGGCTTTGCAGGCAAGCCCCTTAACTGCTAACCCATCTCTCCAGCCTCCTGCTTCCTTATTCACAAATTTATTCACCATCTTAACCAGGCATGGTAGCACACGCCTTTAATCCTAGCACTTGGAGGCAGAGGTAGGAGGATTGTAGTGAGTTCGAGGCCACCCTGAGACTACATAGTTAATTTCAGGTCAACCTGGGCCAGAGTGAGACCCTACCTCGAAAAAAAAAAAAATCTCTGAGTGACTAGAAGGGTTCAGAAGCTGTGTCCAATGCTCAGGATTCAAAGGCACTCAGTCCATTGGTAACATGTCTATAGTCACTGCAAAATAATATACATGTGCCTGAGGTTGCCTTTTAAAGCCAAATTCAATATGTGTGGGGCTGGAGAGATGGCTCAGTGATTAAGGCACTTGCCTGCAAAGCCTAACGACCTGGGTTCAATTCCCCAGTACCCATATAAAGCCAGATGCACAAAGTGGCACATGCATCTGGAGTTTGTTTGCTGTGGCTAGAGGCCCTGGTGTGCCCATTGTCTCTCTTTTCTGTCTCTCTCTGCTTATAAATAAAATAAAAATAAATACAATATTTAAAAAAATCAATATATGAATATATCTTTGAATACATCTATAAATAAAATACCATTATTAATATTAATATTATGATGTTCCTGTAATATGAATATTATCTTAGAAGAAGATAAGGCCCTATTGATATAAAGTATAGGAGTTAAGTAGTCATGAAGTCATATTCTAGTAGGTAGGTGAATAAGTAAGCACTGTAACTTTCTTTTTTCTGGTGTCACCTTGTGCATCTGGCTTTACATGGGTACTGGGGAATCAAACCCTGGTCCTTAGGCTTTACAGACAAGCACCTTAACCACTGAACAATCTCTGCAAGGGCCCAAGAACTGTAACTCCTAAAGGACTCTAAATACCAACAGTGTTCTACAAAGGTATATTTCAACAACATTATTCACATATTATCATATTGTAATATCAGAAGTAGCACTTTTCATCGGGAGGGCTAAGGCAGATTACAGGTTTTTGTGGGGCCATAAACATGGGAGAAATCCTTCAACCCATACAGTTAGAACACAAAAGTAGGTGCTATCTATGTAAGTCAGGAGCCCTGAAACTATGTTCCATTTGCCTAATGGAACATCTGACTGTGGCAGACATGTCAAGGATGAATATCCACTCTACTCATCAGACATGTAAAGGAAAGGCTTGGGAACAAGGGAGAAGAGTTTTTATTGACAAAAGTTTATAATGTACATGTAAAAGGGGTCTTTCAAATTTACCTTGAGGGGATGAAGAGATGGCTTAGTGGTTAAGGTGCTTGCCTGTGAAGCCTAAGGACCCAAGTTCGACTCCCCAGAACCCACGTAAGCCAGATGCACAAGGTGGCGTGCGTGTCTGGAGTTTGTTTGCAGTGGCTACAGGCCCTGGTGTGCCCATTCATTCTCTCTCTCTCTTTGAGATAGGGTCTCACTGTAGCCCAGGCAGACCTGGAACTCAGTATGTAATCTCAGGGTGGCCTTGAACTCACAACGATCCTCCTATCTCAGCCTCCCAAGTTCTGGGATTAAAGGTGTGGGCCACCATGCCCCAAAAAATAAAAATTTTAGTATGCCATCTAGGTAAGGTAGATTATTAACCTAAGTTTTACTTAGTCCTTTTTATTTTTAAAAAATATAGCTTTGAGGGCTGGGAACAAGGCTCAGTGAGTGGTTAAAGGCACTTGTTTGCAAAGTCAGCCGGCCCTGGGTTTGATTACACAGTACCCACGTAAAAGCCAGATCACAAAGTGGCACGCGTCTGGATTTTGTTTGCAGGAGCAAGAGACCCTGGCTCATCTCTATTCTCTCTCTCTCTCTGTCTGATAAGTAAAACTATTTTTTAACATATATAGCTTTAGAAAAAAAAATATTTTTGAGGCAGCTCAGGCTGGCTTTGCTATTTGATCTTCCTGCCTGCACCTTCTGAGTGCTGGAGTTACAAGCATGGGCCCCCACACCTGGTTTAAAAATTTTTTAAATAGTGCTTTCATATATATATAATTTTTTATTTTTATTTATTTCAGAGAGAGAGAAAGGTTGAGGGGGGAGAGAATGGGTTCATTGGGGTCTTCAGCCTCTGCAAATGGACTCCAGATGCATGCATCACTCTGTGCATCTGGCTTACATTGGTCCTGGGGAATCGAACCTGGTTCCTTTGGCTTTGCAGGCAAGCACCTTAACCACTAAGCCATCTCTCCAGCCCCACACCTGATTTTATTTCAGTGGTGTGGATCAAACATTAGAGTTTTATGCATGCTAGGCAAGCATTACCAGCTGAGCCCAGCTCCAGAAATTTTATTTATTTATTTATTTCTTCATTCATTCATTATTTATCTATCCATTTGCTTATATATTGATTGATTGAAGTGCTGGCAATTGAACTCAGAGCCTCACACTTGCTAGGCAAGAGCTGTAGCAGAGAGCTGCCCCCATTCAGCCCTAGAAAATTCTGAATGGCGTACATAGCTACATTATGTTTCTGTTGAACAGGGCTGCTTTCAACCCTGGCTTGCTTTTCCTCAAAGGGAGTCTGTAATTTTGAAACACAAACTTAAAGGTAAATACTTTGGATAAGTATGGTAGACGGACAGCCTTGCCAAACATCTCTCATGGGGCATTTTTACCTTACTTGAGGTGGTGGGATTCCTACCACTATGCAGTCCAACTGGACTCGGGTTCCTTCGGGAACTTCTCTGCTCCGTAACTTTTGAGTGAACCGGGGAGGTTGCCCCAGAGGTTCCTCGTAGTACAGAGATGACGGTGAGGACCCTGGGGTGGTATCTCCACCGGCCGCCTCGCTGGCTGCCTGCCTCTTGGCTGCCTGCTCTTCCAGGGCATGGTTGACCTCGTTATCCCTCATGTCCGCAGGGATGGGGATGGGAGCAGAAGCTCGCTCTCGACTCTCTGCCAGGTCGGAGAAACTGGTGCTGTTTTCCTGCATCGCTTTGTTTTGAGATTCCAGTTTACCCTTGTGGTTTTTGCAGACTCGAGGCCTGATCCTCTTGGAGCTGTGGGCCTTGAACAGAGAGGAGAGTTCTTCAATGAAGTCAGCGGCCTTGTTCAGGAAAACCTTTTTGGACTGGGTTTCAGAGCTGTACTGTGGCTTTTTTGTCTCCTGGGGACTCTCTTTAGAGCCGGTGGGACTTCCAGGCCCATCCTGGCACAAGTCAGGCTCCGAGCTTGGTGTAGGTGAAGGTCTTATCTGATCGGAAGACAGACGTTTCCTGGCCTTCACTTCGTCTGCTTTCTCCAGAGGGTCGTGACTAATGGCCAGCCTGGCTAGGTTGACACTTTGATCTAGTTCTTCTTGGCTCAGAAAGGCTGAAAGATCCGGAAGGTCATCTTGGCCTCCTCCTCCCTCTGCAGCCCTGGAAGGATTGCCAAAGTGGAACGGGTTGGAGGAAGGTTCTGCCCGACTCCTCTCGTTGTCTCCCCGATGTCTGGTCTCAGCTAAGTAGCTTTCTCTCAGAAGTTGGGATACGGACATGGAAGCTTCTATGCCGTCGTCTTGCATGCTGTAAGGAAATAAAAGTCAAAAGTCATAGCACAAAATTTGTATTGTTGCTAGGGAATAACAAACCTATGTTATAGCACAGTGGTTTCTTAAGAGCTTCAAAGTTCAGCATTTTTTTTTCTAAATTGCCTGAATTTGATAATTTTATAAAATTTATTTTAAAGATCTAAAGAGCACCCACCAATTATAAAAGAAATAGGAACTGAATGAAGTTTTTCTAAAATTGAAAATAAAAACTTGAGAGATTAGTATTTCATTAAATTCTTTACATATAAGTTCAATTGTGAAAGCCACGAAGTAACTATAGAATATTACATGTGGTGTTGCGGTGGGGATATAGCTCAATGGTAGGACACTTGCCTAACATGTGAGGGCCCTTGTTTTGATCTTCAGTGCCAGAAAAAGAAAAAAAAAATCTAAGTCTAATTTTGGCAATTTGCAATGACCTTTTCATTATAGTGTAATGATGCACTTTCATGTGCAAAATGGATATTTTCTCTGCACCCTCTTCCATCCTGGCTAAAATAGAATTTTAGGATATTAAAAGATAAATGACCAGGGCTGGAGAGATGGCTCAGCAATTAAGGCACTTGCCTGCAAAGCCTAACAAGCCGGGTTTGATTCCCCAGTACCCATGTAGGGCCAGATACACAAAGTGGCACATGCATCTGGAGTTCACTTGCAGTGGCTAGAGGCCTTGGCATATCCATTCTGTATGTATGTCTCTTTCTCTGCTTGCAAATAAATAAATAATATTTTTCAAAAACTAAAAAAAAAAGATAATGACCAAAGCCAGGTGTTATGGTGCTGTCTGTAATCCCAGCCCTTGGAAGGCAGAGGTAGCAGGGTTGTTGTGAGTTCAAGGCCAGCCTGGAGTAGAGTGAGGCCCTACCTCAAAAGTTTTAAATTAATGTTGGTGAAAAGAAGATAAGGGAGACAGTAGAATGCACCGCTGGGCAGGAGAATTTTCACTATCTGAGCGCCCTCCCTAATTATTAAATTCTAAATACATGAACATATTGCTTATTCAAAAATAAATATTTCGGGGCTGGAGAGATGGGTTAGTGGTTAAAGTGCTTGCCTGCAAGGCCAAAGGACCCAGGTTCAGTTTTCCAGGACCCACTTAAGGCAGAAGCATAAGGGTGCATGTGTGTAGATTGCTTTCACACTGGGTGGAGGCCCTGGTAGACCCATTTTCTTTCTCTCTCTCCCTCTTAAATAAATAAATAAAAATAAAATATTAAAAAACTAAAAATAAATATTTTTAAAGTTACAAGAAAATAATGTAAGCCAGGTGTGGCGGCGCAAGCCTTTAATCCCAGCACTCGGGGGGCAGAGGTAGGAGGATTGCTGTGACTTCAAGGCCACCCTGAGACTGCATTTGAATTCCAGGTCAGCCTGGGCTAGAGCGAGATGCTGCCTTGAAAAGAAAGAAAGAAAATAGCATAAAGAATAGGTTTTCTACCAGTAATATGATGCCCATGAGTTCATTCAACTTCACTCCTGGGATGGTGAACTTGTGACTCATAGACTGTTAATTCTCTCTCATCCTGAATAGATCCAGCTCATGGGTGACACTGTTCTTCCCATCGACCTTGACTTACTTAACACTCCCCTCCTTTGGCTGCTACTAATTGCCAGAGATGGCAATGGAATGAAGACTACTTGTCACTCTTTGTTGCTAGGTCTCGGGCCTTGTGCTGGGAAGATGGGGTAGAAAATAATACCCCAAGTCTCTTTGGGAATTCTATGACAATAAGCCATCTCAATCTATCCCTGTCTTTTTTTCCTGACATGGTAACTCCACTTATATCACACGTAAGGCTTCCTAGGGACTTCCCTAGTTGCAAACATCTACAGAGGTATCCTAAACTAACCTCTCAGTGGGCGAAGCAGGCGGTCACCTTGAGAAGGCAATTAGGGATGGCTGCAAAGATCACTTACAGCAACATGTTTTCCACATGCTTGCCCGCGCCTGAGTGGTTCCTCCTAGAGCCACTGAAGTAGGTAAAGCCTATAGTGCCTTCAAAAATAATTTAGGGGAGCTGAGTGTGGTGATGCACACCTTTAATCCCAGCATTTGGGAGTTCAAGGCCAGCCTGAGACTACTACAAAGTGAATTCCAGGTCAGCCTGGGTTAGAGAGAGACCCTACATTGGAAACAACAACAACAGTGATAATAATACTTTAGGGGCTGGAGACACTGATTCATGGATGAAGTGCTTGCTGCACAAGCATGAAGACCTGAGTGTGGATCCCCAGCACCTACATGAAAGCTGGGCATTGCTATGTGCCTGTAATCCCAGCACTGGGGAGGCAGAGACAGTAGGATCTCTGGGGCCTGCTGGCTAGCCTGTCTATCAGAATTAGTTATCTCTCCTCAGTGAAAGACCTTGTCTTAAAAAGTAAGGTGGGGCTGGAGAGATGGCTTAGCAGCTAAGGCACTTGCCTGTGAAGCCTAAGGACCCAGGTTCAATTCCCCAGTACCCACGTAAACCAGATACACAAGGTGGCACATGCATCTTGAGTTCACTTGTAATGGCTACAGGCCCTGGCATGCGCATTACCTCTCTCTGTCTCTCAAACAAATATAATTAAAAAAAAAACAATCAATATGGTACTAAGAAGAAGTCAGCACTAAATGAGACATGTCTGTCATATCTTCCAAGACTCAGAATATGACAGAAGTGGTGGTGGGAAGAATGTAAGAGCCAGCCAGGCATGGGGCACATGCTTTTAATCCCAGCACTCAGGAGGCAGAGGTAGAAGGATCACTGTGAGTTTGAGGCCACCCTGAGACTACATAGTGAATTCCAGGTTAGCCTGGGTGAGGGCAAGAACCTACCTCAAAAAAAAAAAAAAAAAAAAGTAAGAAAAAAAAAAGTAAGAAGATCCAAAGGAAAGGGAAGAGTGCTAGAGTGTTTTGGAATGCTGTCTTCCAAACACGGAGTGGTTGTTGCATTCATAACCTCATAGTGGCTATTGTTACTTGCAGGAGACTGGAACAATACTGGGACTGGGCCCATCAACATTACCTAAAGTTTGATAGAAGAGGGCAAAAATAAAAACAATGACATGAAAATAGAAGAGAAACTATTGGACAGAAGAAGGGATTCAGTGGAAGGGGGACAGGAGAATGGAGGATGGGGACAGAACAAAGTAATCAAAAAGTATTATGATAAAAATACATTATATACAGCCATGAAAATTGTTAATAAAAAGTTTTAAGAAGCCAGGTGTGGTGGTGCACGCCTTTAATCCCAGCACTTGGGAGGCAGAGGTATGAGGATCGCTGTGAGTTCAAGGCTACCCTAAGACCACATAGTGAATTCCAGGTCAGCCTGGGCTAGAGTGAAACTCTACCTCAAAAAAAAAAAAAAAAAGTTTTAAGAGGGCTGGAGAGATGGTTCATGGTTAAGGTGCTTGCCTGCAAAGCCAAACAACTTGGGTTCAATTCCCCAGTACCACGTAAAGTCAGATGCGCAAAGTGGTGCATGCATCTGGAGTTCATTTCCTGTGGCCTGGAGGTCCTGGCGTGCCCATCCAGTCCGTCTCTCTTCTCTGTATCTCTCTCTCTCTCTCTCTCTCTGCTTACAAATAAATAAATAAGATTTTTAAAAAGTTTCTTTCTTTTTTGTTTTCAGTTTTTTTGAGGTAGGGTCTTGCTCTAGTTCAGGCTGACCTGGAATTCACTATGTAGTCTCAGGGTGGCCTCAAACTCACGGCGATCCTCCTACCTCTGCCTCTCAAATGCTGGGGTTAAAGGCATGAGCCACCACGCCAGGCTAAAAAAAAAGCTTTAAGTGCGAGCTGGGCATGATGGTTTTCAGGAGCACAGTGAGCCCCAGCCTCAGGGAGAGACTCTGAAGGAAATACGGCAGAAGAGTGACAGCGGACGACACCCGGTGTCCTCTGGCCTCCACGTGCATGTGCACATGTACAAGCATATACCACATATGTCAAAAGAAGAAGAGGAAGCCGGGCATGGTGGCACACACTTTTAATTTCAGAAAAACCAAAAAAAAAAAAAAAAAAAAAAAAAAAGAGGAGGAGGAGGGAAAAGAAGATAGAGCACAAGATAGAAAAAGGTAGAGGTGGGGCTGGAGGCCACCCGGAGACTACATAGTGAATTCCAGGTCAGCCTGGGCTAGAGCAAGACCCTACCTCAAAAGAACAAAATTAAAAATTAAAAAAAAAAATAGGGCTGGATGTTTGGCATAGAAGTTAAGGCATTTGCCTGCACAGCCAAAGGACCCAGGTTCGATTCCCCAGCACCTACATTAGCCAGATGCACAAGGGGGCGCACGTGTCTGGCGTTCGTTTGCAGCGGCTGGAGGCCCTGGCACGTCCATTCTCTCACTCTCTTTCCCACTTTCTCTGTCAAATAAATAAATAATTAAAAATAAAATATTAAAAGAAATATTTTTAGCCAGGCGTGGTGGTGCACGCCTTTAATCCCAGCACTTGGGAGGCAGAGGTAGGAGGATCATTGTGAGTTCAAGGCCACCCTGAGACTACATAGTGAATTCCAGGTCAGCCTGGGCTAGAGCGAGACCTTACCTCAAAAAATAAAAAATGAAACAGGCAAGTACAGTCAGTTCGGGTGAGCACTCTGGTGCTTCCCTGGCCCTCCATTGCGCCATGTTTTGTGTGTTGCATGTTCATTTTGCATACTCCCAGGCACTGATGGACAGTGATGAGACCTTAAGCTGATTTTTATCACATATAAAAGGTAGCTAATAGATCTTCCACCACGAAATACTTTTAAAAAAAATTTAGTAGGCTGGAGAAATGGCTTATTGGTTAAGGTGTTTGCCTGTGAAGACTAAGGACCCAGGTTCAATTCCCTAGTACCCACATAAGCCAGATGCACAAGGTGGCATATGTGTCTGTAGTTCATTTGCAGTGGCTGGAGGCCTAGGCACCCATTCTCTCTATCTGCTGCTTCCTCTCTCCCTCCCTCAAATGAATAAATAATAAATTAAATATTTTAAAGAAAATCTATTTTATTGGCAGGTGTGGTGGCGCACGCCTTGAATCCCAGGACTCGGGAGGCAGAGGTAAAGGATCGCTGTGAGTTTGAGGACACCCTGAGACTACATAGTGAACTCCAGGTGGGCTAGTGTGGGACCTTACCTTGAAAAACAAAACAAAACAAAAAGAGATAGAGGCAAAGAAAGGTGCGTTATTTTATTTTATTTTTTTCTAAATTTTTTTTGTGGTTTTATTTTTATTTATTTGAGAGTGACAGAGAGAGAAAGAGGCAGAGAGAGAGAGAGAGAGAGAGAGAGAGAGAGAATGGGCGCGCCAGGGCCTCCAGCCACTGCAAATGAACTCCAGATGCGTGCACCCCTAGTGCATCTGGCTAATGTGGGTCCTGGGGAATCGAGCCTCGAACCATAGTCCTTAGGCTTCACAGGCAAGCGCTTAACCACTAAGCCATCTCTCCAGCCCAGGTGCGTTATTTTAGCTAGAAAGGGCCCGCAAAGGTTTTATTACGTAGAAGTTAGCCATCTGACAGAAGCAGGGAAAACTTCCCTGACCAGGGAAGAAATGGCAAGGTCTGAAAAGATGGGTGTGTTGAGTCACGCCCCGTGTACCTCGTGAGTGTAAAAGAAGAAATGAGGTTAGAAACTACCAAGGCCAGATCATACTAGGCCTGGCAGGCCGTGGAGATGACCTCATACTTTACTAAGCTTGTGAATAGGAAACTACTTTGTATGATCTTGAGGACGTCCAAACCCGAGGGCCTTGTGGAGTGGAGTTGGAAGAGGCAAGCACAGGGAGGGAACAGCTCAGCAAGGTAGCAACTGCGCTACGGGAGAGGTGATGGCCCGGACCAAGGGCGGCAGCAGCAGGAGGCGGCTTGTGGGTGGGATCATCGCTGGGATGAGGGAGAAGCGGGTTTCAGGAAAGGGTTTCATGTGCAGTGCTCAGTGACATTTGACCTTTTGTTCTCTCGTCTCCGTCCTTTACAAAAATATTGCAATGGGGGGTTGGTGTTCGAGGTAGAGTCTTGCTCTAGCCCAGGCTGACCTGGAATTCACTATGTAGTTCCAGGCTGGACTGGAACTCACAGCATGATTCTCCACTGAAGTGGAGGTTTTATGCCACTTTCGAAATAAGAATGAGTAATTGATCCTGAAAAGAGATTATGGGACTGGGGAGATGGGTCAGCAGTTAAAGGTTCTTGCTTGCAAAGCCTACTGGTCCGTGTTTGATTCCCCCACCACGGTACCCAAGTAAGGCCTGATGCATAAAGTGACTCACATGTCTGGAGTTCCATTACAGAGGCAAGAGACCATGCGTGCCCATTCTTCCTCTCACAAATAAATAAAATAAGATATTTATTTAAAAAAGAAAATTATGGTATAGGTGAAATGGCACCAGGCTGGAAATGACACAATGAATGTGTCATTCATTATCAGGCCGGACTTGGCCACAGTCATGACAGTGGTGTGGCTACACAGAAAACTTATTTGGCCAAATTTCTATTTTTCTTTTCCCTAGGACTTTTCCTGAATACCATAAACATTTTTTCCATTAAATCTTTTTTTAAAATGTTATTTATTTTCAAGAGAGTGTGAGAATGAGTGTGCCAGGGCCTCTAGCCACTGCAAACAAACTCTAGATACATGTTCCACTTTGTGCATCTGGTTTTACATGGGTACTGGGGAATAGAACCCAGGTTGTTAGGTTTTGTAGGCAAGTTCCTTAACTTCTGAGCCATCTATTCAGCCCAATCTTTTTTATTTACTTTTGTTTTTTTGAGGTAGGGTCTCACTCTAGCCCAGGCTGACCTGGAATTCACTACGTAGTCTCAGAATAGCCTCGAACTCACAGTGATCCTCCTACCTCTGCCTCCCAAGTGCTGGGATTAAAGGCGTGTGCCACCATACCTTGCCAATCTTTTTATTTTATTTTATTTTATTTTATTTTTATTTTATTTTATTTTTGGTTTTTCGAGGTAGGGTCTCACTCTAGCCCAGGCTGTCCTGAAATTCACTATGTAGTCTCAGGGTGGCCTCGAACTCACGGCAATCCTACTACCTCTGCCTCCCCAGTGCTGGGATTAAAGGCATGCGCCACCACGCCCGGCTCAATCTTTTTTTAAACATTAAATCTTAACAAAGCTACCAATGCCAAGTGTGGTGGTGCACACCTTTAGTCCCAGCACTCAAGAGGTGGTGGTAGGAGGATCACTGAGTATGAGGCCAGCCTGAGACTACATAGTGAATTCAAGTTTCAGCCTGGGCTAGAGCGAGACTCTACCTTGAAAAACCAAAAAAAAAAAAAAAAAGCTACCGTGTGTGTGTGTGTGTACACAGCTACACCTTCATTACAGTGTAGAGAACACATTCATTAAAATGACAATAACAAAAGAAACTCATAAAATCCAAAGCTACTGTTTAGGCTGACACCAAATAGCCCAATATTTAATAGTTATTTATGAAGAGAACCAGGATAGCAGGACAGGACAATATCGTAGTTATGTAACTCACTACCTTGCTAACTTCTCGGTTTGTTTGTTCGAGTCTTTGTAGAAATGTACTGTACTATGTAAATGCAAGATGATTCTTTCCTACTGAACTAGAACTTTCTTTAGTGGAATAAAAAGGTGGTCACATCCTCTTATCATCATCTCTGTGCACGTGTGTGGACATGTGCATGTTTTGAGTCAAGGTTTCCCTGTAGAGCCCAGGCTGACCTCACACTCTTATTCTTCTGTCTTGGCTTCCCGAGTGCTGGAATTACAGACATATACCTACACACCTGGCATAAGTGAGTTCTTTTGTAAAAATAAGAAAAAAAAAAAAAAAAAAAAAAAAAAAAAAGAAAGAAAACCAACTCCAGGCCAAGAAGAAATCCCGACACACAGGCACCAGTTCTGGAGAGCCAGGTACAGAACACCTTCCTGAACTGAAGCCTGGCTGCAGGTGGGATGCACTTTGCACACCTTTACCTTGTCCATCCCTCGCTGCTACAATGATCATCTTCACCTCAGTGTTATTTCTAGTTTATTTGTGATGTTAACAGCGTTAGTAATTTCATAAATTAGTATACTTAAGCTTGCGCTATGTGGAAGTGCCAATAAGCCAGAAGTGACACCGGACTCGTGCTCTCAGTGATCTTCTAATTTGAAGGAGGAAAAACAGTAAAGAAACGTAGACAAGGACAATGGATTCATTAGAAGAGTATGTTGAGGCTGAATGACGTGGTGGCACACAGCTGTACAATCCCAGCGCTCAGAAAGCTGAGGCAGAAGGATCATCAGTCTGAGGATAGCCTGAGCTAAGTGAAACCTTATCTTAAAAATAAATACCTTTGGGTGGGAGGGATTGCTTAGTGGTTAAGGTGCTTGTCTGCAAAGCCTAAGGACCCAGGTTTGATTCTCCAGGTCCCACGTAAGCCAGATGCACAAGGTGGCACATGCATCTGGAGTTCGTTTGCAGTGGCTAGAGGCCCTGGCACGACCATTCTCACTCTCTCTCTTCTCTCTCTCTCTCTGTCTCTAATAAATAAATAGATAAAAATCTTTAAAAAGCCGGGTGTGGTGGTGCACACCTTTAATCCCAGCACTCGGGAGGCAGAGGTAGGTGGATTGCCGTGAATTCAAGGCCACCCTGAGACTACACAGTTAATTCCAGGTCACCCTGGGGTAGAGTGAAACCCTACTTCAAAAAACCATAATAAATAAATAAATAAATAAAATAAGATAAAATCTTTAAAAAACAAATAAAAAATATTTTTTAAAATTGACAAAAAAATAAATACCTTTGAGCTGGGCATGGTGACACATGCCTTTAATCCCAGCACTTAGAAGGCCAAGGTAGGAGGATCACTGTGAGTTTGAGACTACACAGTGAATTCAGGTCAGCCTGGGCTAGAGTGAGATGCTACCTTGAATAAAACAAACAAACAAACAAAAACAAACAAAAAAAATCTTGCCAGGTGTGGTGGTGCATGCCTTTAGTCCCAGCAGTAGGGAGGCTGAGGTAGGAGGATCACTGTGAGTTCAAAGTCAGCTTGGGGGCTGGAGGGATGGCTTAGCGGTTAAGGCATTTTCTAGCAAATTTTCCAGGTTCGATTTCCCAGAACCCACGTAAGCCAGATGCACAAGGTGGTGCATACATTTGAGTTCACTTGCAGTGGCTGGAGGCCCTGGTGCGCCCATTCTCTTTCTTGATCTCTCAAACAAATAAATTAAAAAACAACAACAACAACAACAACAAAAACAAAGTCAGCTTGGGACTACAGAGTTCCAGGTCAGTCTGGGCTAGAGTGAGACCCTATTTGAGAAAAGAAAAACAAAACAATAACAACAAAAACAAAAAACAAAAAAAACCCACAGGGCTGGAGAGATGGCTTAGCGGTTAAGGTGTTTGCCTGCAAAGCCAAAGGATCCTCGTTCAATTCTCCAGGATCCACATAAGCCAGGTGCACAAGGGGATGCACGCATCTGGAGTTCATTTGTAGTGGCCGGAGGCCCTGACGTGCCCATTCTCTCTCTCTATCTCTCCCTCTCTCTCTCTGCCTCTTTCTCTCTCTCAAATAAGTAAATTAATTTAAACACACACACACACACACAAATAAACAGATAACCCATTTCTTGGGGCTGGGGAGGTGGTTTGGTGGGTAAGAACAACACTTGCTATGCAAGCATGAGGACCTGTTTGACCCCAGCACCCACGTAAAATGCTGAGTGCGGCAGTACATGCCTGTGATCCCAGAGCTGAGGCTCAAGGGGTAGAGACAGGAGGATTGCTGGGGCCCAGTGGTCAGTCTGTCCAACAGGAAAATGGCACACGTTCCAGGTTCAGTAAGAGAATTTGTCAAGTCAGGAGAGCCATCAAGGAGAGCACCTAGAGTCCTCCTTTGGCCTCCACATGCATGTGCATGGGTGCACGCATTTGCACACACGTGTGCATACACTACACACACACCACATCCCATATCCCGCACCATGGGCATAGACCTGTAATCTTCAGCCACTCTGGAGGCTGAGAATGGAGGTTTGCAAGTTCAAGTCCTGCCTAGGCAACTTAGTGAGACCCTGTCTCAAACTCAAAACTACAAAAATGGGGCTGGAGAGATGGCTTAGTGGTTAAGGTACTTGCCTGCAAAGCCTAGCAACCCAGGTTCAATTCCCCAGTACCCATGTAAAGCCAGATGTGCAAGGTGACACATATATCTGGAGTTCACTTGCAGTGGCTAGAGGCCCTGGCACGTCCATTCTATCTCTCTGTCTCTCTTTTCTCTATCTCTCTCTGCTAGCAAAATAAATAGATAAAACTTTAAAAAGGAACCTACAAAAATGGACAGGGTAGCACACTTGTTAGTGGTGCGTGTACCTAGCTAGCATGAGTGAGGCCCTGCGTTCAATCCTCAGTACTGTAAAAACAAGCAAGCAACAGAATTTTCTCATTAGAGTTTGGCAATGCAAATTAAGGAAGTTAATTACTCTAAGATTAGTAGTACCTCTCATATTCTTAGGTTAGTGAGATGAGTCCTATTACATATGGAAATTGTTGAAAATTCTGAACCATCACCTACATGTTAATATACTAACATTGGTTAAAAAAAAAAAAAAAAACTGTCCAGGACTGGAGAGATGGCTTAGTGGTTAAGGCATTTGCCTGCAAAGCCAAAGGACCCAGGTTTGACTCCCCAGGACTCATGTAAGTCAGATGCATAAGGTGGTGCATGCATCTGGAGTTCCTTTGCAGTAGCTGGAGGCCTTGGCGCACCCATTCTGTCTCTCACACTCTCTCTTTCTGCCTCTTTCTCTCAAATAAATAAAAATAAAATATTAAAATAAACAAACAAAAAATCCTTCCAGGGCTGGGGATTAGCAGTTAAGGTACTTTCCTGTGATGCGTAAGGACCCAGGTTTGATACCCCAGTACCCATGTAAAACAGATGCACAAGGTGGGGCATGTATCTGGAATTTGTTTGCAGTGGCTAGAGGCCATGGCATGCCCATTCTCTCTCTATCTGCCTCTCTCTCTCTCAAATAAATAAAATAAAATATTTTTTAAAAACTTTCAAAATTGAACCTGTTTTATCTGCTGTCCCATTTCTTTGAAAGTTAATTTGTAAAAGCTATTTCCATGAGTTTCAAAACCAGCTCAGATTAAAAAACAAACAAACAAACAAAAACTTGGGGCATGCATCTGGAGTTCGTTTGCAGTGGCTGAAGGCCCTGGAGTGCCCATTCTCTCCCTCTCTCTTTCTCTCTGTCTGTCTCTTTCTCCCTCTCAAATAAATAAATAAATAAAATACATTAGAAAAACCTCTTTAAATGCCATATGTCTATAATTGTCCTTTCTTGGCGTGTTCTACAAGGTCTGTACCATTGTTGGCTCACGGCAATAGAAACGTATATGGAGGTGGTATTAGAAATGATAGATCCATGGTAGTTTTATGGTATTACAAGTTCCAATTCCATACGCCATGAGGCTTGGCATGGTGGTGCACGCCTTTAATCCCAGAACTGGGGAGGCAGAGGTAGGAGGATCACTGTGAGCTCAAGGCCACCCTGAGACTACATAGTGAATTCCAGGGAGACTGTACTTCACAAAAAACAAAAACAAACAAAAAACAACCCCCCCAAGAATTTGAATAGTGTCCAACTGTTTGTTTCATATTCCATTATTATAAGCTTTGGTAATACCTACTATTTGGTCTTCCAACACTTCTGTGAGTATAATTTCCAAGTGTTTCCTGTGGTGGCTTGTTTTTAACAGTTTTCTTATTATCTGTGTATCTTATTTCAAAGTGTTTATTATAGCTTTAAATATAGACATTCTTGATTTTCTAAAGAAGGACTATAGATTTTATGGGAGTCATTAATAAGAAAAGACTATAAAGTTGTGACAACTTTTTAATTTACATCCTATAGAACTCCTTTCATCATTGCTAAATTACCACTAAAAGGGAGAATGAGAAAAAAAAAACTAGATCGCTATTTCATTTCTTTCAAACTGAATGATGCTAGCATCTCTAATAAGTATGTGAAAATCTGTGGGTAAGGTGATAACATTTCTTAACATCATTACTATAATCCTCATTAAAAAAATTTTTTTTTTTTTTTTTTAGGTAGAGTCTTTCTCTTGTCCAGGCTGACCTAGAATTCACTATGTGGTCTCAGGGTGGCCTTGAACTCACAGCAATCCTCCTACCTCCGCCTCCCAAGTGCTGGGATTAAAGGCGTGCGCCACCACGGCCAGCAATGTTCACTTTTGTGATTAGAAATACAGAGTCATCTCTGTTTTTCTCCGCTGGTACAGTTATTAAAATATTCAAGATGTGCATCTAATTACTGCTAATAGTGCAATGTACCAGGCCAAACATTTGCCACTGGCTGTCAAGTGTCTCTGATGCAGCTGGAGAGAGAAAGAGAGAGAGAGAGAGAAAGGAGAAAGAAAGAGCAGTGTCCCTTGAGCAAGACTTTCTGCAGCTGTTGTGTACATTAATCCAGGCAGCAGATCTCCCCACACTAAATATAGCAAGCGTATCCTTTTACATGATAAAAAAATTTTTAAATGAAAGCCTTTAACTATAGAGTCACATTATTTTATATTTGATTTCCTTTCAAAAGGAAATCGGCACTACACACATATTCTCTATACAAATGACATTATTTTAATAAATGAATGTGTAGAAAAAAGCCAGTGATATTCACAACATGTCACGAATTCCTCCATCAATGTAGTTTTCCTTAGAACTCAAATAGGCTACTATCTTCATGAGGGAGTTTCAGCAAGCCCCTCTGAAAGCTTTACATGCAGAAAGCTTTGTTTTCCACTTAACTGAGTATCTCATCATACATAATTAGAAAGTTACCCTAGGTTTCCCTCTAAGGAACAGTATTTAGCTCTCTGAAATATCCCTCTCCCCATTGCCAGTACTCTGTTATCAAGACACACTTGAACTTAAATCTGAATATTACCTTTCTTTTTTTAGTTGACCCAGATGAGGATGTCCAAGCCAGGCACTCCACTGCGATGATAATGATCCAAGGAGAACGCTTCGATGAAAGCAGAGGGGAGAAGAAACGCGGTCTTCACGTCCTTGGGAAGGGAGCGGAGCCGTCCATAGAGAGTGAGGAGTTAACCTTAGGCTCAGGGAAGATGGCTGTAGGAGCTGGGCAACCTGTCACCGCCGGGGCATTTGTCAGCTTACAGGTCCCAAGTTATTTTGAGCTGTGGAAACCATGTGCCTGTGAAACATTCCACCTGATTGGACAGGAGAAGACTGAGCAAAGGGATTCCGGAGCAGGACAGCACCTATGGGGGCTGGGTGGGGGTCAGTTGGTTTTTCTACCTACAGAATTTCACTTATGGCTGGAGGCTCAAGGTGTTTATTGATTGATTTTTGATATTTGGAATTAACATTGAATGCACTATTTCACATTCATCTGTCACAGAAAATGGCATTTTAAAATTAGGTTGAAATTTCTAAGTTTTAATAACTAATTCATATTTTATTATTTTTTTTAATGAGGTAGGGTCTCACTCTAGCCCAATCTGACCTTGAATTCACTATGTAATCTCAGGGTGGCCTCCAACTCACAGCAATCCCCCTACCTCTGCCTCCCGAATGCTGGGATTAAAGGCGTGTGCCACCATGCCCAGCCCCCCCCCCGCCATATATATATATATAGGTTTTATAAGGTAGGGTCTCACTCTAGCCCAGGCTGACCTGGAATTCACTATGTAGTCTCAGGGGGACCTCCGAGCTCATGGTGATCCTCCTACCTCTGCCTCCTGAGTGCTAGGATTAAAAGCGTGCACCACCACGCCCGGGTCCCTCAAAAATTTTTAAAGCATTTTACTTATTTAAGACTGAGAGAAAAATAGAGGGAGCTAGAGAGGGGGACAGAATGGACGCACCAGGGCTTCTAGCCATTATAAATGAACTCCAGACATATGTGTCACCATGTTCATCTGGCTTTATGTGGGCGCACTGGGGAATCAAACCTGGGTCCTTTGGCTTTGCCGGCAAGCATCTTAACCACTAAGCCATCTCTCTGGCCCTAATTCATAAATTTTTTAACTTTTTTTTTTTGGTGAGTGTGCGCACAGGTTCACATGTGTGAGTGAGAGCATGCATACCATGGCATGCATGTTGAGGTGAGAGATCAACTTTTATCCAGTTGGTCTTCCCCTTCTACTCCATTTGAGGCGGGATCTCTTGTTTCTTGTTGTTCTCCAGGCTAGCTGGTCCGTGAACTTCTGGGGAAATTCTGCTGTCCTGCTGGGATTAGATGCACAGGTGACGCATGCGCACCAGGTGGCACACGCGTCTGAGTTGGGTTGCAGTGGATGGAGGCCCTGGTGAACCAGTTCTTTCTCTCTCTCATTAAAAAAAAAAAAAATGCTTTGAGAAGGCAATCAGCAGCCGAGGTCTACGATTTAAAGGTGAGAGGTTTGTGAACTGTGTGTCCATAGGCCAAGCAGAAAGTAGCTGATTACTGGGCTAGGGAGATGGCTCAGAGGTTAAAGGCACTTATTTGCAAAGCCTAATAGCCTGGGTTCAGTTCCTCAGTACTTATGTAAAGCCAGATGCACAAAGTGGCACATACATATGGAGTTTCTTTGCAATGGCAGGAGGCTCTGGTGTGCCCATTCTCTCCCTCTCTTTGTATGTATATATTTCTCTCTCTCCTTGCAAATCATATATATATATATATATACATATATATATATATATATATATATATTTGTATGTAGCTAATTACAAGGCTGGGCATGGTGGCCAAGGTAGGATATCTTGAGACTACATAGTGAATTCCAGGTCAGCCTGGGCTAGAGTGAGACCCTACCTTGAACCCTCTGCAAAAAAGATGCTAACTACAAATCACAGAGAATACAAAGAGGAAAAACCATCAGCCTGAGTATAAATACAGGAACAAATTAATTTGAACCAACTTCTTCAAAAAACACAAATTGAGCCAGGCGTGGTGGCGCACGCCTTTAATCCCAACACTCGGGGGGCAGAGGTAGGAGGATCGCCATGAGTTCGAGGCCACCCTAGGACTACATAGTGAACTCCAGGTCAGCCTGGACTAGAGTGAGACCTTACTTCAAAAACTAAAACTAGGCCGGGCGTGGTGGCGCACGCCTTTAATTCCAGCACTCGGAAAGCAGAGGTAGGAGGATTGCCGAGAGTTCGGGGCCACCCTGAGAATACATAGTGAATTCCAGGTCAGCCTGAGCCAGAGTGAGACCCTACCTCGGAAAAAAAAAACCAAAAAACTAAAACTAAAACAAAACAAACAAACAAACAAACAGAAACACACACATACACACACACAAATTGTGGGGCTGGAGAGATGCCTCAGCAGTTAAGATGCTTGCCTGCAAAGCCTAACAACCCAGGTTCAATTCTCTGGTACCCCACGTAAAGCCAGAGGCACAAAGTGATGCATGTATCTGGAGTTCAGGTGGGAGGCCCTAACACACCTATTTTTTCTGGCTGTCTCTCTTTTAATATCCCTCTGCTTGCAAATAAATAAAAATTAAAAAAAAACACAAATTAGGTACTGCTCAAAGGTCAAAATGACTATACAATACAACTCATATTAATCTTATTTTATTTTATTGTGTTTTTTCGAGGTAGGGTATCACTGTAGCTCAGACTGACCTGGAATTCACTATGTAGTCTCAGGGTGGCCTCAAACTCACAGTGATCCTCCTACCTCTGCCTCCCGAGTGCTGGGATTAAAGGCGTGCACCACCACAGCTGGCTTGTCAACTTGTATTATTCTATAATATCTGGATATAATGTTTTGTATATTAAAAAATTCAATACTAGATATCTTCTTTCACACACATTACCAACTAGCAAGAAAAATACCCATAGTGACCAATATCTGCTCAAATATTTATTTAAGAAATAGATTTTAATTTATTTATTTGAGAGAAAGAGGCAGATAGAGAGAGAGAGAATGGGCACACCAGGGCCTCCAGCCACTGCAAACGAACTCCAGACGCATGTGTCCCCTGGTGCATGTGGCTTACATGGGTCCTGGAGAGTCGACTTTGGCTTTGCAGGCAAGCCCTCAGATATTTATTGTAAAAATATAAGTTGTTCTTGGGCTGGAGAGATGGCATAGCAGTTAAGGCACTTGCCTGCAAAGCAAAGGACCCAGGTTTGATTCCCCAGGACCCACGTAAGCCAGAGGCACCAGGTGGAGCATGCGTCTGGAGTTCATTTGCAGTGTCTGAAGGCCCTGGTGTGCCTATTCTCTCTATTCCCCCCCCCTCAAATAAATAAAAATAATATACATATATAGTTGTTCTGAAGCTGGGAAGATGGCTAAGTGGTTAAAGAAGCTTGCAAAACCCGCCTGCCCAGGTTTGATTCCCCAGTACCAATGTAAAGCCAGATGCACAAAGCAGCACATGCATCTGGAGTTCATTCGCAATGACAAGAAGCCCTGGTGCACCCAATCTCTCTCTCTCTTTCTCTGTCTGTCTCTCTCTTTATGTCAGCTTACAAATAAACAATTATTTTAACAATATATCTTTCAGTATGAATTTTTTAAAAGCTCCATTGAGTACTGGTTAAGTAATGGCTATCAATCTTGCCAGGAGCCTCCTTTTTCTAAGTTTACTTTTTAAAATTTTTATTTATTTATTTGAGAGAGAGAGAGAGAATGGGTGCACCAGGGCCTTCAGCCACTGCAAACGAACTCCAGATGTGTGCATTTGGCTTTCGTGGGTCCTGGGGAATCAAACCTGGGTCCTTTGGCTTTTCAGGGAAGCACCTTAACCACTAAGCCATCTCTCCAGCTCCAGAAACCTCCATTTTGAAGAGTCACACTTGAATGCTAGTGACCTTTTTTTAGGATCATTTTCTGTTAACATGAAATACATTGGTTTAAATCTTTATTATAAAATCACACAAATGCCAAACATGGTGTTGCACACCTTTAATCTCAGCACTTAGGAGTCAGAGGTAGGAAGATCACCGTGAATTCGAGGCCAGCCTGACACTACATAGTGAATTCCAGGTCAGCCTGGGCTAGAGTGAGACTGTACCATGGGAAAAAAAAATTACACAACTGCTCATTCAACAAATATTTCCTTAAGAGCCATGTACCAGGCTCTGAGTGAAAAGCAGTGCACAAAGGACACCATCCTCTGACCTCAGGGAGGCTACGGAGAGATATCTATCCTCTATAGCCATCCCGAGACTCTGCTGCAGGAGACAGAGATAACATGTTTATTGTGATTACCTCAGAGGTTTCATTGTACCTTATGGGGCTTTATGTTTACACAGGCAAAATAGAAAAAAAAAAAAAAAGAGAATCAAGGAAAACTCTAATTCGGATAGGGCTGGAGAGATGGCTTAGTGTTTGGGGTGCTTGCCTGCGAAGCCTAAGGACCCAGGTTCAATTCCCCAGTACCAATGTAAGCCAGATGCATTGGGTAGTGCATGTGTCAGGAGTTCATATGCAATGGCTGGAGGCCCTGGCATGCTCATTCTCTCCCCCCCCCTCTCTCTCTCTGTTTCTTTCTCTTTCTCTCTCTCATTCAAATAAATAAAAATAAAGAAAATTAAAAAACAATTCAGGTAAACTGGGTGTGATGGCACATGCCTTTAATCCCAGCATTTGGGAGGCGGAAGTAGCAGGGTTGCAGTGAGTTCAAGGCCAGCCTGCAGCTACAGAGTTCCAGGTCAGCCTTGGCTAGATCAAGACCCTACCTTTAAACAAACAAACAAACAAAAAAAAAAAAAAAAAAAAACAAAGCAAAACAAAATATGAGGATCTTCCTCTACTATCCCATTTGAATCTGAAGTCATAGGCAGGACCAGTGCTGCTAGGCCTCGGGTGAAGATATGGGAAAATAGTACCTATTTTTCGTAAGTAATAGGTATGTTACAAATTGGCTTTCTCTCTCTTTTTTAGAGGTAGGCTCTCACTGGGGCCCAGGCTGACCTGGAAATTACTATATAGTCTCAGGGTGGCCTTGAACTCACGGTGATCCTTCTACCTCTGCCTCCTGAGTGCTGGGATTAAAGGCGCAAGACCCCACGCCCGGCGCACCATTGTGTCTGCGACCCAGCAGCCCCTCAGCCCCGAGGAGGGAGGGAGAGGGAGGCGCATGCGCAAGGCAGTACTGCAGGCCAAGCGGGGATGCGGGTGGGAGCCCAGGCTGCAGGGCATCCTCGTCACCTGTGACGTGCAAGCGCACGAAGGAGGCCGACAGCTTGCTCAGCGAGAACTGGGACGACCTGTAGGGCCCGAGAAGTTTCCAGACAAGGATCAGCAGCCCTCTGGAAGTGAGGGAGAAGGTGACAACGTAGAGGCTGCCTTGAAGAAAGAAGTGGGTGACATCAAGGCTCCTACAGAGATGAGACTAAGAAGATCCCATTCAACAGAGAATAGAGAATGGTATTTTCATCAGGACACGTGGGATAGAACCTGAGAAATTGCTGCGTCATATTCTCCAGGATATGTACAAGACCAAGACCTAAAGAAGACCTGAGTCATTCTACAAACGTCACCCATCTCAGGCACGGGCAAAGCTTTCTTAGAAGATGTGAAAAAATATGCAGAAACGCTTTTTGGAGCCCTGGTTTAAAGCTCCAAACAAGGTGACATTTCAGATTGTAAAATAACAGTCTCATGAACAGGGAAGAAGTTATCAAAGAGTTGGCAAAAATAGTGAGCATCCTCAATTCAGAAACCAAAGTGGATCTCACTAGTCCACAGTACATGGTGGCTGTAGAAATCATTAAAGCTGTCTGCTGCCTGAGTGTTGTGAAAGATTACATGCTGTTCAGAAAATACAACCTTGGGTCTGGAGAGATGGCTCAGCAGTTAAAGCACTTGCCTGTGAAGCCTAAGGACTCAGGTTCGATTCTCCAGTTCCCACATAAGCCACAAGGTGGTACATGTACCTGGAGTTTGATTACAGTGGCTAGAGGCCCTGGTGTGCCCATTCATATTCTCTCTCTCTCTCTTAAATTAATTAATTAATTAAAAGAAAAAGAAAACTTCCAGGAGGTAGTGAAGAGTGCTAAAGACCCATCTTACCCAAAGCTAGGCAATGGAAAAGAAACCCTGGTGCACCCATTCTCTTTCTCTCTCTGTCTGTCACTCTCAAACAAATAAATAAAAATAAAAATAAAAGATCCAGCATAAGGGAAAAAAGAAAGAGAGAAAAAAAGGCAGAGAGAGAGAGAGAGAGAGAGAATGGACACATCAGGGCCTTCAGCCACTGCAAACGAACTACAGACGCATGCACCACCTTGTGCATCTGGCTTCTGTGGGTCTAACTGCTAGGCCATCTCTCCAGCCCACAAATTGACTTCCTAAAGGGAAATGCTTGCATATATTGTAAGGGAACATAGTTTTGTGTTCCTATAAATTGCCATGATAAGCTTGGCATTCTATCTTTTCTCTGGTCTTAAAATATTGAATTGGAGTATTGGGAGGCAGAGGTAGAATTGCTGTGAGTTTGTGGCCAGCCTGGAACAACAGAGTGAGATCCAAGCCAGCCTGGGCTAGAGGGAGACTCTACCTTGTAAAATCAAAAAAAGAAAAAAGAAAAGAAAAACCAAGAAAGAAAGTAACATTGAGTGGGGAAAAGACTCATACTAAAAGATAAACTAGGGGTGGAGAGATGGCTTAGTGGTTAAGGCACTTACCTGCCAAGCCTAAGGACTCAGGTTCAATGCTCCAGGTCCCATGTAAGCCAGATGCAAGTGCTCAAAGTCACACATACGCACAAGGTGGCACATGCATCTGGAGTTTGATTACAGTGGCTAGAGGCCCTGGCATGCCAGTTCTCTCTCTCTCTCATCACACTCTTGCTCCCACTTGCCCACTCTCACTCTCTTGCATAAAAAAGGCTAGTCTATTGGGCTTGCCTCAAAAAATAATAAAACAAAAGATAGTGGGGAGATGGCTTAGATCCCAAGTAAGCCAGATGCACAAAGGTGAGGCAAGCACAAGGTCACACATGCCCACTAGGTGGTGCAAGCGTCTGGAGCTCAATTGCAGTGCCTAAGGCCCTGGCAGGCCAATTCTCTCTCTCTCTCTTTCTCCCTCTCTCTCTCTAAAATAAAAAAAAGGGGGGGTCTGGAGAAGATGGCTTAGCGGTTAAGGTGTTTGCCTGCAAAGCCAAAGGACTGTGGTTCGATTTCCCAGGACCCATGTAAGCCAGATGAATAAGTGGGCACATGTGTCTGGAGTTCATTTGCAGTGGCTGGGGGCCCTAGAGCACCCATTCTCTCTCTCTCTCTCTCTCTTTCTGCTTCTTTCTCAAATAAATAAATAAAAATAAAATATTTAACAAAAACAGGGCTGGAGAGATGGCAGGTAAAGGCACTTGCTTGCAAAATCTAATGACCTAGGTTCAATTCCCCAGTACCCACATAAGCCAGACAAAAAGTGACACATGCATCCGGAGTTCATTTGTAATGGCAAGAGGCCCTGGCATACCCATTCTTTCTGTCTGTCTCTCTCTCTCTGCTTACAAATAAATAATTAACAAAAATGTTTAAAATATAAAAGAATTACAGTCAGACATGGTGGTGCACACCTTTAATCCCAGCACTCGGGAGGCAAAGGTAGGAGGATTACTATGAGTTCGAGGCCAGCCTGGGAGTACAGAGTGAGTTCCACATTAGCCTAGGCTAGTGAGAGCTTACCTCACAAAAAAGAAGAAGAAGGAGGAGGAGGAGGAGAGGAAGAAGGAGAAGAAGAAGAAACAAAGAAAGAAGAAAGGAAAGAAAAAAGAATTATAGAAGCAAGAAAAATTCCGGTTTCTACGTTTTTGGGAAAATTTTCAAATACAGGTAGAATACAAAATGTTTGAGCTCTTAATAAAAAAATCTAGATCAGGTCCTAAACATTTGAACAATATCCAGTAATTACAAGTAGCTAGTTTACAAATATCTGACTCACATTCTAGATTTTGTTTATAAACTCAGTAGTACTCCCAACCTTGATTATCGACAACGATTATACAAGATTATACCACAAACCTACTAGTTCAGACTACCAGAACTCACTGGCACAAAGAAAAACGTTTAAACCTTTTTTTAATACACAGCATAGTTTCAAACAAACTTATTAGTGACAAGCCAACAAACACCAGGTCACATCTTAAGCCTTCCCCACAGAGCCAAGCGGCCCATCCAACACATGTGTTTATTGTGTTTTGAACATGAGCCTGTGTTTGCCCTCAGCTGTTTTCTTAATTCAGTCACTCAGCTGCAGAAAAAACTTATATCGGGAGGATCCCCAGGAATGCCGAAGACTCTGGAAAATCTACGGCTGAGAAAATCTTCACTTGAAGAATACATATAGAGAATTTCCATACTAGTAGCGTCAGTTAACATTTTTTTATTTGCTATTTTTCCACATGGTCATAGACTTTCATTTTCTAAAAGCAATTGCTCACATATACCAAAATTCCAATAACATTTGCTTAAAGTTTATAGATTTATATTGAGTGAATCCCTGTAGCATCAGAAGAAAAAAAATTCTGTCTGTCTTTTTGAAGATGAAAGTCATGTATTTATCTTCCAAACTTCTGTAACGAGAAAAATTTTCATACCAGAGACAAGTGAGACTGTCCAAAACAAGAGACATACAGATATGAGAATGACAATGAAATCCTTAAGTTTGTCTTTCCTCTAAACTATCTTAGAAATGTTTTCCTGGGAAAACGAAAAACATTTTCATTCTTAAAAAAAAAAAAAAGACAAAAGAACATTTTTTCAAAACCAAGCAGAACATCTCTTTAAAAACCTGATCCTAAACAGTGAAGTTGTAGTTACCTGTCTCAGGAGAGGCACGGGCCCTTTATCAATCAACCAGGATCATCTAAAGCCCAAATGTCACTGCCTGACTAGTGCCAGCCTCCAGAGTGGCATGAAGGAAACAAGATCCTGGCCCGCTGGAGTCCTGAAGGGTATTTACAGGGCTCGGCTGCCGATCCAGGGACAGCGGTTTAGAACAGACTGCCCCTTCAGCGCGGCTTTAATAACTCCGTCCGCCTGCTGTCCTCAGCCTGGAGGCGGGTGGGGGTGGGGGGTGACCACCATGACTAAGGGAACACTCTCCTCATCTCTTAGTCCACATGAGGACGATGGTAAGAAACAAAGGGCAGGGAATTTGCAAGATATCCATGCCCAGGATGTGTAAATTGCTTATTTGCTACACAAATGGAGACTATGGTTAATGTATTTGCTTGGTACATTGGGGGAAGCAACCAATTATAATAATACTTCACATTGGCTCCTCCAGTTTTAGGGTAAAGTGTTACTGAATGGTTTGGATAAAAACACTAAGAAGAGAGGAGCCGGCTGGCGGCTCACGCCTTTAATGCCAGCATTCAGGAGGCTGAGGTAGGTGCATTGCCATGAGTAGGAGGCCAGTCTGGCCTACTAAGAGAGTTCCAGGTTAGTATAGGGTTGAGTGAGACCCTGCCTCAAAGCACGTGCACGCACACACACGCACACACACACACACACGCACACACACACACACACATACACACACAGAAGCTTCCTCTATTCATGCTTGTGGTATGTAGAATGTATCAAAGTTTATACTGTCTAAAAAGTACTGTTTTCCAAGAAAAACAATCTGTTCCCAGAACTTTCTAAAGGAGCATCCTGGAGTTGGGAAAAAGAAGGGATTAATTGGAAGGGGACCTGGGAGAGCAGGTGGAGGGGAGAACAAGAGAAGGTAGTGGGAAGGGTTTAAATTTAAAGAACTCTTTAGGGGGCTGGAGAAATGGCTTAGCCGTTAAATCATTTGCCTGCAAAGCAAAGGACCTCGGTTTGAATCCCCAGGACCCACGTAAACCAGATGCTCCCATTATCTCTCACTCCCCATCTCTCATAAAATGAATGAAAAATAAAAACAAATAAACAAATGAAACACACTTTCTCAGATCAGAGCGTGGTGGTGTGTGCCTTTACTCCCAGCACTCTTGAGGCTGAAGTAGGAGGATCGCTGTGAGGTCGTCCTGGGCTACAGAGTAAATTCCAGGTCAGCCTGGGCTAGAGTGAGTCCCTACTTCAAAAAAACACAAGCGAGCCAGGTGTGGTGGTGCACGCCTATAATCCCAGCACTAGGAGATCAGAGGTAGGAGGACTGCTGTGATTTTTAGGTCACCTTGAGACTACATAGCAAATTCAAGGTCAGCCTGGGCTATAGCAAGGCTATACCTGGAAAAAAAAAAATGTATGGCTATGCCGGGTGTGGTGGCACACGCCTTTAATCCCAGTGCTCGCGAGGCAGAGGTAGGAGGATTGCTGTGAGTTCGAGGCCACCCTGAGACAACAAAGTAAATTCCAGGTCAGCCTGAGCTAGATAGAGTGAGACCCTACCTTGGAAAACCAAAAATAAAATTTTTAAAAATACATAAATAAAAATAATAAATAATATATTTAAACCAGGCGTGGTGGCCTTTAATCCCAGCATTTGGGAGGCAGAGGTAGGAGGATTGCCATGAGTTTGAGGCCACCCTGAGACTACATAGTGAATTCCAGGTCAGCCTGAGCTAGAGTGAGACCCTACCTTGGAAAACCAAAAATAAAAAATGAAAATAAATTAATAAATAAAATATTTAAGCCAGGCATGGTAGCCTTTAATCCCAGTACTTGGGAGGCAGAGGTAGGAGGATTGCTGTGAGTTTAAGACCACCCTGAGACTACATAGTGAATTCCAGGTCAGCCTGGGCTAGAGTGAGACCCTATCTTAAAAAACCAAAAAATAAAAAGTGAAAATAAAATAAAATATTTTAAAAAACCAAACAAATAAGAAAACATACATTCTCTTATGGTAAGTATTCTAAAGGAATACCAAGGTGGCTCCGTGGGATAATGGATAGTGCATTGGACTTCTAAAGGGACACTGTGTAGGGCCTTAAGTTTTCTAAAGCCAATTTTGAAATTCTTTGCTATGATTACAAGTAAGCAAGAGAGAGAGAGAGAGAGAGAGAGAGAGAGAGAGGTGGAGAGATGGCTTAGCAGTTAAGGCACTTGCAGATGAAGCTTAAGGACCCAGGTTTGATTCCCCAGTAACCATGTAAGCCAGATGCACAAGGTGGTGCATGTGTCTGAACTTCATTTGCAGTGGCTAGATGCCCTGGTGTGCCCATTCTCTCTCTCTTTTTTTTTCTGCCTCTTTCCTTTTCTCTCTCTCTCAAATAAATAAATAAATAATATATTTTTAAAAGTCCAGGTATGGTGGTACATGCCTTTAATCCCAGCGCTTGGGAGGCAGAGGTAGGGGGGTCAATGTGGGTTTGAGGCCAACCTGGGACTATACATAGTGAATTCCAAAAACATTGATTCAAAGGAGGCAATGCGTCTTGGTTTTTATATGTGTTGGTGGACAAAGAAGTTGTGAAAGCTCTTATTCTGGACTTACAGACTTGATATCTGTTGGACAGAAAGAAGAGAATAGAAAAACAGCACCTGGGGCAGTAGTTAGTGGCGCTTGCTTGCAAAGCCTGTCAGCCTGGGTTCAATTCCCCAGTACCTATATAAAACCATGTGCACAAAATGGCACATGCATCTGGAGTTTACTTGTAATTACAAGAGGCCGTAGCACACCCATTCTTTCTCTCTCTCTCTCATGGTCTAGTTCTAAAATAAATAAATAAATAAATAAATTTTTTTTTAAAAGTAGGATCTCACTTTAGTGTAAACTGACCTGGAATTCACTCTGTAATCTCAGGGTGATCTTGAACTCATGGCAATCCTCCTACCTCTGCCTCCCAAGTACTGGGATTAAAGGTGTACACCACCATGCCTGGCTAATAAAATATTGAAAAAAAATTACTGAGCTAGAGTGAGACCCTACCTTGGAAAACCAAGAAAAAAAAAAAAAGTAAATAGAGTCAGGTGTGGTGGCACATGCCTTTAATTCCAGCACTTGGATGGCATAGGTAGGTGGATCACCATGAGTTTGAGGTCACCCTGAGACTATATAATGAATTCCAGGTCAGCCTGAGCCAGAGTGAGACCCTACCTCCAAAAACAAAACAAAAAATGTAAAATAGCATATGACCAACTTTAGGGCTATTTACACACACACACACACACACACACACACACACACACACACACACACGGCTTAATAAAGTTGTTTGAAATAGCCAGGGATAAGACACGTTTTTGAGATGGTGTCATCTTATTACATATATATTATTATGAAATTAGTAAATGAGATACATGGCATGAACTTGCTGGAGAAGAGGGAAGAGTATAAAGTTACAGTGTGGAGAAAATTCAAAGGGAATTTATATTTTATATTCATTTTCACCATATTTAAGTTCATATTTCTACTGGTATTTGGATCTCTGATGTTTTTCTTGGCTTAGCCAACTTTTTATCAAATAAAGACAGTATAAGCCGGGTGTTGTGGCACACGCCTTTAATCCCAGCACTTGGGAGGCAGAGGTAGGAGGATTGCTGTGAGTTCGAGGTCACCCTGAGTCTACATAGTGAATTCCAGGTCCAGATCAGCCTGGGATAGAGTGAGAACCTACCTCAAAAAACAAAAACAAAAAACAAACAAATAATAATAATAGAAATAAAGGCAGCAGAAGAGCTGCAAAACCATGTTATGTGATTGCATTCATTCCACTTGGGTCCAGATTTCTCGTCATTCCAAACTGAGAATGGTTATTTAAAGTCCAGTCTAAACAAAGTCTCCTGGTCCGAGGTAGTTATCATGTGTGTTAACGCTTTTGTCCCTTGCCTTTCATCTGCTAGCCTAGGGAGCAAACTCTCATTCAAAATGAGGCAGTTGCAGAGAACTTCAACACAAAAACTTATAACAGTGTCAACTGAGCTGGGGATAAATCTATTCGCAGTCACTGGCCTGACAATATTATATTGTGCAATCGAGAATAAGAGAGAATATATATATATTTAGATATTCACACTGTACCTCACAAATATGTGTAATTACTATGTGTTGCTTTTTTTTTTAGGGAGGAAGGAATTTTTTTAATTAATTAATTTTTTATTAACAACATCCATGATTGTAAGCAATATCCCATGGTAATGCCCTCCCCCCCACTTTCCCCTTTGAAACTCCACTCTCCATCATATCCCTCCCCCTCTCAATAAGTCTCTCTTTTACTTTGATGTCATCATCTCTTCCTCCTATTATGATGGTCTTGTGTAGGTGGTGTCAGGCACTGTGGGGTCATGGATATCCAGGTCATTTTGTGTCTGGAGGAGCATGTTGTAAGGAGTCCTACCCTTCCTTTGGCTCTTACATTCTTTCTGCCACCTCTTCCGCAATGCACCCTGAGCCTTGGAAGGTGTGATAGAGATATTGCAGTGCTGAGCACTCCTCTGTCATTTCTTCCCAGCACCATGATGCCTTTTGAGTCATTCAGGGAGGAAGGAATTTTTTTGTGTGTGGTTTTTTGAGGTAGGGTCTTGCTCTAGCCCAGGCTAACTTGGAATTCACTATGTAGTCTCAGGGTAGCCTTGAACTCATGGTGATCCTCCTACCTCTGCCTCCCGAGTACTGGGATTAAAGGTGTTTAAAGACAAACTCCAGACATAAGCCTGTTTTTTCTTATTTTGGTGTACTTTTCATTTATGATTTGTCTACTCAACTAGGTAAATTCTTTGTGTATCAGTGCCATAAAAAATTTTAGGGTTGGAGAGATGGCTCAACGGTTAAGACACTTGCCCATAAAGCCTAACAACCCAAGTTCAAAACCCCAGTACCCACATAAACTCAGAAGAACAGTGATGCATGCATCTGGAGTTCAATTGCGGTGGCTGGAGGCTCTGGTACACCCATTCCCTCTTTCTTGGGCTTGGTGGCACATATACACCTTTAATCTCAGCACTTGGCAGGCTGAAGTAGGAGGATTGCTGTGAGTTTGAGGCCAGCCTGGCACTAATTCCAGGTAAGCCTGAGCTAGAGTAAGAGCAAGAACAAGATCCTACCTCAAAAAAAAAAAAAAAAAAAAAAAAAAAAAGCCAACAATTCTAACCTCAAGCCACATCACAAAGTAGGCAGGTAATAAATATTTGTCTGGTATGTCATAAAAATGATGCAAATAAATCCCAGGACTTGGGAGGTAGAGGCAAGAGGGGCAGAAGTTTAAGACTAGCTTCAGCTACATAGTAAATTCAAGGGTAGCCTGTTCTACATGAGACCTTGTCTCAAAAAAAAAAAAAAAAAAAAAAAAGAAAGAAAGAAGGAAAGAAAGAAACAGGAGGGCTGGAGAGACACCTTAGCAGTTAAGGCACCTTGCCGGTGAAACCAAAGGACCCAGGTTCAAATCCTCAGTACCCACAAAAGCCATTTGTACAAGGTGGCACATGCATCTGGAGTTTGTTTGCAGTGGCTAGAGGCCTTGCCGCACATTCTCTCTATCTGCCTTTCTCTCTCTCAAATAAATAAATGAATAAAATATTAAAAAAAGAAACAAACAAAAAGAAGAAACATGGAAAAATGATGCATTCATTATGGTTGTTACTGATTTTTCCCCAAGTTATGTCCTCAATTCAACATATATTAGCATTTATTGTGTGCTAAGAGATCACATGGCCCAAAATATCTGCATTACTTGATTGAATTGTCATTAATGGTTATGTGAGTTAACACAGAAATACTATTAGGAATTAAGGGCTCAGGGCTGGGGAAATGGCTTAATGGTTAAGGCATTTGCCTGCAAAGCCTAAGGACCCCGGTTCAATTTCTCTGGACCCATGTAAGCCAGATGCATAAGGGGCACATGTGTCTGGAGTTTGTTTGCAGTGGCCAGAGGCCCTGGTGTGCCCATTCTCTCTTTCTCTCTATCTGCCTCTCCCTCTCTCTCTCTCAAATAAAGAAAGAAAGAAAGAAAGAAAGAATTAAGGGCTAGAGAGGTAGCTCAGCAGTTAAGGCACTTTCATGCAATGCCTAATGACCTAGGTTCGATTCCCCAGTACCCATGTAAGGACAGATGCACAAAGTGGTGCCTGCATTTGGAATTCATTTGCACTGGCAGGAGGCTCTGCAATACCCATACTCTCTCTGCTACACACACACAACAACTAAACTCACACATGCACATTTACATCTTGTCCAAAGCACCTATATCAACCAAGACGCTTGCTTGCTGTTGGCATTGTCACCTGCTGGCACCAACTCAACCTGTTTCCAGGTCCTGAATGACTGGTGCCAAGGAGCTGAGCTGTGATGGGGCCGAGTCAGCAGAGCCAGGGGAACTTCGGGTGGCTTCTTCTGCACAGGAGCCCACAGGCAGCAGCCTGCAGAACTTTTATTAGAACAGCTCTGTGTACAGGGTTCATGCAGAGTTTATTCATACAGCAGCTCAAACAAAACCAAGTAGCCAGCAACTCCTTATCTCAAGAAAAGGAGACACTCTGGCTAACTTGAGACTATAGGTGAACAGTAGGCTCCCTAACCACAGAATACAGATCACAAACTCTGTCCCCAGCATTTCAGGATAAGCACAGATGTCTTTATTCTCAAAACATGGCCTCAGCAGAATCACAAAGTGTTTTGCAAACAGAAAGCTTTTACTACTACAGGCTAAGGCCCCCTATGCTCGCAAACCTGCCCACCCAGGTTCTATTCCCCAGTACCCATGTAAAGCCAAATGCACAATCTGGAGTTTGCTTGCAGAGACAAGAGGCCCTGGTACACCCATACTCTCTCTGCTTGCAAATAAATTAATACATACATATATATATATATATATATATATATATATATATATATATATATATATATCAAGTAAAAACTTACATAAGGCTGGCCATGGTGGCACATACCTTTAATTCCAGCACTCAGGAGGCTGAGGTGGGAGGATTGCTGTGAATTCCAGGCAAGTCAGAGACTACATAGTGAATTCCGGGTCATCTTGGGCTTGAGAAAGACCCTACCTCACAAAAACAAAACAAAACAAACAAACAAAAAACCTCACATAATTTCTATCAAGGGCTCAACCATTTGTGACCAACTTTAGACTGGACTGACTTACTGAAAACCAGATATTCAAAGTGAGCTACTTAGCTGTCGTGACACTAGTTGAGCCTAGGCCAGCATCTACATCAACCAAACTTTATATTTGTTTTCATACTTACTGTATAACCATACAACATTATCCCCATTTTATGGAGAGTGAGACAAAAAAAAATTACATGCTACTGTATTTTTTCCCTCAAATTCACCGATCTGAAAAGGTCTTCAGAAGTCCACCTCATGATTGCCCAAGGATGCTATGTCATTATCTTCTTTTTATAGAGGAGGAAATTGAAGATCAGAGAAGACATTTGCACAAAGCCTCTCAGGGCTGTGATTCACACCCAAGGTGTACAGAACGCCAGAACCCAAGCTCTTCTTCACGCCACCACCAAGCCTCCTTCCAGAGGCTTTCATGCTTGTTATAGCGCATTCAAGAATCAATTTGGGATCCAGGCGTGGTGGCGCACACCTTTAATCCCAGCACTTGGGAAGCAGAGGTAGGATAGCTTGAGTTCAAAGCCAGCCTGAGACTACATAGTGAATTCCAGGTCAGCCTGGGCTAGAGTGAGACCCTACCTCGAAAAACAAAACAAAAAACACAAAGAACCAAGCCGAGTACAGTTCGCACCTGCAGGCCCAGCGACGTGGGAGGCTAAAGCCGGCAGATGTCTTGAAGCCAAGATTTGAGATCAGACCGGGCAATATAGTGAGATCTCTGTCTCAAAATAAGTAAATAAAGCCAACAAAACAACAGTGCTGACCTTGAAACTGGTCTTTATTGTGATTATTTTGTGTGTAGAAAAGTTAGGAACAATGTGGCAAGTAAGTTTGAGTCAGTAGTGCACCCCAGGTTTCCAGACTTACCTTATTAATTTAGTTTGGTGAAAAGCTATTTTGCAGAACACATCAACCTTTATCTATTAGCAAGACAGAACAATAAATGTGTGCCAATGACATTTAAAGCAGCCTTTTATTTATTTAAATATTTTTTATTTTTATTTATTTATTTGAGAAAGAGAGAGAGAAAAAAATGGGTGCACCAGGGCCTTCAGCTACTGCAAAGGAACTCCAGACACATGCACCACCTTGTGCACCTAGCTTTATGTGGGTCCTAGGGAATCAGGGCCTTTGGCTCTGCAGGCAAGTGCATTAACCACTAAGCAATCTCTCCAGCCCTAGCCTTTTAATTATTATTCTGCTTCTGTCTTCCAAATGCTGGCATGGGAAGTGTAGACCATCAACCCTGATTTATTTTTTTATTTTTTTAATATTTTATTTTATTTATTTATTAGAGAGAGAAAGAGGCAGATAGAGAGAATAGCCATGCTAGGGCCTCTAGCCCCTGCAAATGAACTCCAGACACATACACCACCTTGTGCATCTGGTTTACATGGGCCTGCAAAGCCTAATAACCCAGGTTCAATTCCCCAGTATCCACATAAAGACAGATGCACAAAGTGGCACATGCATCTGGAGTTTATTTGCAATGGCTGGAGCCCCTGGTGTGCCCATTCTCTCTTTCTTCTCTTTCTCTCTCTGCAGGGATTAAAGGCATGTGCCACTGACCTGGCTATTTTTTTTTTTCAAGGTAGAGCTTCACTCTAGCCCAAGCTGACTTGGAATTCACTATGCAGTCTCAGGATGGCCTCGAGCTCATGATAATCTTCCTACCCTCTGCCTCCCAAGTGCTGGGATTAAAGGTGTTCTTTCTCTCTCCCTTTTTCTTGAAGCAAGCCCAACAGACTCACCACTCTTTTTTTTTTTTTTTTTTGAGAGAGAGAATCTGGCATGGCAGGGCCACTAGCCACAGTCTACTTGAACAAAAAGAAGAAACATGGAAAAATGATGCATTCATTATGGTTGTTACTGATTTTTCCCCAAGTTATGTCCTCAATTCAACATATATTAGCATTTATTGTGTGCTAAGAGATCACATGGCCCAAAATATCTGCATTACTTGATTGAATTGTCATTAATGGTTATGTGAGTTAACACAGAAATACTATTAGGAATTAAGGGCTCAGGGCTGGGGATATGGCTTTAATGTTAAGGCATTTGCCTGCAAAGCCTAATAACCCAGGTTCAATTCCCCAGTATCCACATAAAGACAGATGCACAAAGTGGTGCCTGCATTTGGAATTCATTTGCACTGGCAGGAGGCTCTGCAATACCCATACTCTCTCTGCTTGCAAATAAATTAATACATACATATATATATATATATATTATATATATATATATCAAGTAAAAACTTACATAAGGCTGGCCATGGTGGCACATACCTTTAATTCCAGCACTCAGGAGGCTGAGGTGGGAGGATTTGTTTTGTTTTGGTTTTTCACGGTAGGGTTTCACTGTAGCTCAGGCTGACCTGGAATTCACTATGTAGTCTCAGGGTGGCCTTGAACTCATGGCGATCCTCCTACCTCTGCCTCCTGAGTGCTGGGATTAAAGGCGTGTGCCACCATGCCTGGCTCTTTTTTTTTTTTTTTTTTTTACTTGAGAGAGAATGAGTGCACCAGGGCATCTAGCCACTGCAAATGAACTCCAGACCCATGTGCCACCTTTTACATGTGGCTTTACGTGGGTACTGGGCAATTAAACCTGGGTCCTTTGGCTTTGCTGGCAAGTGCTTTAACTGCTAAGCCATCTCTTCAGCTCTACATAGATTTTTGATGAGAATTTAACTCAGAAAATTGAAGTAGAACCACATTTTCTCCTCCTCTCCCTACTCCTCTTCCTCCTCCTCTTCTTTTTTGGAGACAGTGTCTCACTCTAGTCCAGGCTGACTTTGAACTCAAGATGATCCTACTTCAGCCTCCCAAGTACTCGGGTTATAGGCATGAGCCACCACGTTCCATTATCATTATCTTTATAAGCAAGCTCTTATCTACTTTGTTTCATTCCACGAGGCGTTAATATACACTGAACATCAGTCTATTAGACAGACAATTCAGTCTCATGGAAAAAACTAAGAATTTCCCCACTTTAGCAGAAGTCCCCCCTCTAAATCACTTATGCTGAACAATAGTTTTGTTACTCTATGTTGAATACCACACATAGGCAAACATCCTTTTCTTAAAATATTAGATTGGATAAGAATAAGACATTCACCAACACCCCAATCACAATTTTCTTGTCATAAGGCACATGCCACAGAGTGGATATAGTGCTCTGATATTTGTCACCACTCTATTTGGCTGAAGAAGTCTTGTTTGATACCTGTGTTGTCAGATCAAATTATAATTTAAAGCCTTTAGCTATGTTTAGCCCCTTGGCAGTGGGTGAGTTTAGAATTTAGATTTCAGAAGCAGATGGTTCAGGAGTGCAGTAGGGAGACAGGCAGCATTTTGCCTGGGTCTCCTTGCTTTGAGTCTGAGTTTAGTTGATGGTAGGGGTGTATTGGACCAGATGTAAATGACCTGATTCACATCTCTAATGGAACAACACCCCACCTTACCAGACTCATCACTCTTGGCACTAATTGGCATTGTCGTTGTCAGCCTCAGGAGAGATGCCAAGGACTGAATCAGTCTGGAAACCTGACCTGTGGTGGCTGGGTCTGAGTCATCAGTCTAGGTGGCCCATTCAGCCTTTGGCCTTTCCCGAAGCTCACAGCTCAGCGCAACTGCGTGCACCCCACAAAACAGACTAGATGATGTCTATTTAATAGATGTTTTTACTGACATTTACTGACCCCTTGCTAGCAGCCAGACATTGTTCTAAGAGTATTAACAGCTATTCACAGCACTCCTATGAAGGAGTCACTAGGATTTTCCCCTTTCAAGTTTTTATTTATATATTTATGTATTTACTTATTTACATTGGGTCTCACTGTATTGCCCAGGCTGGTCTTGAATTCTGGGTTTTGTTTTTATTATTTTATTTTATTTTATTTTATTTACTTAGTTGACAGAGAGAGAGAGAGAGAGAGAGAGAGAGAATGTGTGCACCAGGGTCTCTAGCCATTGCAAACAAACTCCAGATATATGTGGCACTTTGTGCATCTGGCTTTACATGGGTACTGGGGAATTGAACTCAGGTTTTAGGTTTTGCAGGCAAGTGCCTTAACCACTGAGCCATCTCTGCAGCCTAATTTTTTTTAAGGTTCCCTTTGTTTGTTTGAGAGGAGAGAGAGTATATAAGCATGCCAGGGCCTCTTGTCACCGCAAAGAAACTACAGATGCATGTGGCACTTTGTGCATCTGGTTTATATGGGTACTGAGGGTTCGAACCCAGGCTGACAGGCTCTCCAAGAAAGTGCCTTTAACCACTGAGCGATCTGCCAGTCCAGATTTTATATAGATTTCTTCTTGTTTTCTTTTTCTTCTCTCTCTCTCTCTCTCTCTTTTTTTTTAGGTAGGATCTCATTCTAGCTCAGGCTGATTTGTCACTCACTCTGTAGTCCCAGGCTGGCCTTGAGCTCACAGTGATCCTACCTTTGCCTCCTGAGTACTAGGGTTAAAGCTGTACACCACCACACCTGGCCATCTAAAACATTTTACCCTCACAACTCTCTACAGTCTTCTCCCAAACTCCAGCAATTGTCATTCTACAATTGTCCCAGTGAACTTGATTTCTCTTCCGCACAACCTAGTTTTGTGTGTATGTGGTATAGGGAATGGAATCCAAAGACCTTGTGCTTGCTAAGCAAATGTTCTAGCACTGAGCTCCATCCCCAGCACTCCACACAACCTATTCTAATAAACATTTTCATTTTTAACATTTTCATTTGTGTGTGTGTGTGTGTGTGTGTGAGAGAGAGAGAGAGAGAGAGAGAGAGAGAGAGAGAGAAACGGTACGGGTATGCCAGAGCCTCTTGCCACTGCAGACACATGTGCCACTTTGTGCATCTGGCTTTATGCGGGTATTGGGGAATCAAAGCCAAGCTGTCAGGTTTAATAAACAAGAGCCTTTAACTGCTGAACCATCTCCCCAGGCCAAAACTTTAAATTGAATTCCTTCAATTATAATTCACTTTTGATAAGCCTGATTAGTCTATGAAGAAAGAGTCTGTAAGGATTCTGCCTTGAGAGGCTACAGTAGGCTGGTTTCAGGAGTTCTGGGTTTGTGCTTCTGAGCTGGGCAGCAGGCTCTGGGATGAGCACAGTTATGATTGACTCCCCCATCTTGCCAGTGCCAGGATACTTCTGCAAACTATGGAGAAGGTTGATGCACACACACTACCTTTTGTGACTTATCTCTTTCAAACACCCAGGTTTTGTTTGCTTTGACTGTTCTAAAGGGCAAAAGCCAGTAAGATTATTTCAGAGAAGCATAATCAACATTATGAGGGAAATTTAAAATAAAACATTGCCAGAAAAAGGCTAGGGATCACGGGTACAGCATGTTCTTACCATACCCTTGGTTGAGTCCTCAGCCCTAAAACACAAATACAAAACAAAACATATTTAGCTAGCAACATTTAAAAATTTTTGTTTTATTTATTTGAGAGAGAGAGAAGCAGAGAGATAGAGAGAAAATGGGCATGCTGGGGCGTCTAGCCACTGCAAACTAACACCAGATGCATGTGCCACCTTGTGCATCTGGCTTTACGTGGGTACTGGGGAATTGAGCCTGGGTCTTAAGGCTTCACAGGCAAATGTCTTAACCACTAAGCCATCTCTCCAGCTGCCCCCCACCCCTCAGCTACATGCCCAGCCTCCTAGCTACATTTTTTTTTCGAGGTAAGGTCTCACTAGCTCAGGCTGACCTGAAATTCGCTATGGAGTCTCAGGGTGGCCTCAAACTCACAGGTTCTAGGCAGATCTCTGTCCCTCACTAGCTGTACAACTTTGGGAAAAATGATTCTATATACTTGAGTTACTTTATTCAGATACAGAAATCTTGTTCTGCTCATTTCAGGAGGTTGCAATTAATGCAAAATGAGATAATCATTTAGGCTGGAGAGATGGCTCAGCTGTTAAGGTACTTGCCTGCAAAGCTTAACAACCTGGCGTTTGGTTCCCTGGTACCCATGTAAAGCCAGATGCACAAGGTGGCACGTGTTTCTGGAGTTCCTTGGTAGTAGCTAGAGGCCCTGGTCCACCCATTCTCTCTGTCTCTCTTCCAGGTGTGGTGGCGCAGGCCTTAAATCCCAGCGCTCTGGAGGCAGAGGTAGGAGGATCACTGTGAGTTCAAGGGCAGCCTGAGACTGCATAGTGAATTCCAGGTCAGCCTGGCTACAGCAAGACAACCCTGTTTTGAAAAAAAGAATATTCAAAAAAAAAAAAAAAGATAATACATTGAGTATTTAAAATTTAAATGTAAGAGTTGGGGAGATGACTCAAAAGTTAAGAGCACTTCCTGCACAAACATGAGGGCCTATGGAGACCTCTTAATTCCATCCCCATAACCTCTAACCCCAGTCCTGTGAGGAGCAGAGAGCCTGGAGATTCTCTGGTGCTCCTGAAAACTACAAGTTCTGGAACCAATGAAGAGACACACTCTGTCTCAAGGAAACAAGCAAATAAATAAAAATATTTAAATAAATATTGCAAATAAATGAATTATTAAGGTGGGTGTGGTGACACATGCCTTTAGTCCCAGCACTCAGGAGGCTGAGGTAGGAGGACTGCTGTGAGTTCGAGGCCAGCCTGGAACTACAGTGAGTTCCAGGTCAGCCTGGCTAGAGTGAGACTCTGCCTTGAAAAACCAAAGTAACAAAAATATTGGATTATTTAGCATGCTTGAGGCTCTGGATTCAATCCCCAGTATTGCCAAAAGACAAAAAATAATTGGATTACTGTAAGATTTTTTGGAAAAAAAAAGTTTCTAAGCTTGAATTTGGAAAGCTGAAGGCCAGACAGTGGAATCTGCCATTTCATCAAAGTAATTACAGGTTGCAAGGTCCATGACAGTCAACCAACTGGGCTTCCCTCAGAAGCAACTCTATAATTCAATGTGTCATGCTTAGTATGAAATCAACAAAAGGCAGGTGAGTTGGAGATATTGGACCTTGCCATAAAATCTTTCCACATTACAATCAATGAGTGTGTTATTTCATGTATGATCCAACATAATTATTTCTTTCTTTTTTTTTTTTTTTCGAGGTAGGGTCTCACTGTGGTCCTGGCTGACCTGTAATTCACTATGGAGTCTCAGGGTGGCCTCGAACTCATGGTGAGCCTCCTACCTCTGCCTCCCGAGTGCTGGGCTTAAAGGTGTGCGCCACCACGCCCGGCCAACATAATTATTTCTAATCTAGAGCTACAGACGAATTGAGAATCCAAGAAAGTTAAGTCAGTTGTACAAGATTATAGTTGATGTGACTTCAAACTTGAAATTATATCTGGTGCATCCTGCTCCAGCACATGAAATTATTTCCAGACTTTGAAATATTACCATAGGGGCTGGAGAGATGGCTTAGTTGCTAAGGCGCTTGCTCCAGCAAATCAAAGGACCCACACTTGAGTCTCCACTCCCCGCTGAGGCATCTCTTCAGACCCAAAGCTATTATTTTTTTCTTTTTGGTGTTTTGAGGTAGGGTCTCACTGTAGCCCAGGCTGACCTGGAATTCATTATGTAGTCTCAGGGTGGCCTTGAACTCATGGTGATCCTCCTACCTCTGCCTCTCAAGTGCTTGGATTAAAGGTGTTCACCACACCCAGCAAAGACGTTATTTTTTCAAAGTTCTGAATTTCTATTATTCATTTGCACAATTTAGATTAAAAAACCATCTTAATACTAATTAGAGAGTTTTATTTATGAGGCAGAGAGAGGGGAGAGAGAGAATGGGTACACCAGGGCTCTTTGCCACTGTAAACAAACTCCAGATATATGTACCACTTTGTGCATCTGGCTTTGTGTGGGAACTGAACTCAGGCTGTCAGGCTTTGCAAGCAAGTGCTTTTAACCACTGAGCAATCTCTCCAGTCCTCACTGGAGGGTTTTAACATTAGTGAGGAATTGCAACTTCAAAACAAAAACAAAAACAAAAAACATCAGAGCTAGGCATGGTGGTGCATGCCTTTAATCCCAGCACTCAGAAGGCAGAGGTAGGAGGATTGCCATGAATTCAAGGCCACCCTGAGACTACAGAGTGAATTCCAGGTCAGTCTGGGCTAGAGCAAGAGCGTGCCTCGAAAAAACATAAAACAAGCAAACAAAAAAACCTAAAAAACATAAAGCCGGGCATGGTGGTACACACCTTTAATCCCAGTATTCAGGAGGCACAGGTAGGAGGATCTCTGTGAGTTTGAGACCAGCCTAGGACTACATAGTGAATTCCAGGTCAGCCTGGACTTCCTAACCCTACCTCAAAAACAAACAACAGAAAAAAAAAAAAAAAAAAAAGAGTAACATAAAATGAATGTCAGGATGGGAGACAAAAACGCATGTGTCTAAACCAGGTATGGTGGCCCACACCTTTAATCCCAGAATTTGGGAGGCAGAGGCAGGAGGATCGACAAGAGTTCGAAGCTACCTTGAGACTACATGGTGATTCCAGGTCAGCCTGGGCTAGAACGAGACCCTACCTAAAAAAAAAACCAAAAGAAAAAAAGTGTATGTGTAGTATGTTGTGTATGTGGTGTGTGTAGTATGTGAGATGTGTGTAGTACATGGTGTGTGTGTAGTATGTGGTGTGGGTGTGCATATGGGGGTGTTTATTTGCACACTTGTGGAGGCCAGAGGTGGACATCTGGCGTGCTCCAGAACCCTCCTGCTTTGTTCCCCAGGACTGAGGGTCTCACGGCACCTAGAAGCTGCGATGAGCCTTCTGTCTCCGTCCCCTCAGTGCTGATGTCCAGTTTTTTACACGAGTGCTGGGGATTGAACTCATATCCTAATGCTTGCACAGTAAGTGCTCTTACATGCTGAGCCATTTCCCCAACCTCAGGAAACAAAGACAATGGAGAAAGTCTAGAGGTCATGGGCTGGAGACATGATTCAGCAGTTAAAGCACTTTCCTGCAAAGCCTAACAACCTGAGTTCAATTCCCCAGTACCCATGAAAAGTCAGATGCACAAAGTGGTCTGTGCATCTGGGGTCCATTTGCAGCAGACAGAAGCCTTGGCATGCCTAGTCTGTCTCTCTTCTCTCTCTGCTGGCAAACAAATATGTAAAAATATTTAAAAGTAAGTCTATGGGTCAGGTTCAGTGGTAGAGCACTTGTCTAATGTGCTCCATATACGCGGTTTGATCCCTAACACCATAACAAACAAAATAAAAACAGTGGAAGTCTGGCATGGTGGTTCACAACTGTCATTTCTGCCCTTGGCAGCACCAACGCAGGAGGATGGTCAGTTCTAAGCTAGTCTGAGCTATATAGTGAGATCCTGTCTGGGAACCAAGCAGTGCTAGGGAAATGGCTCAGGGAATACAGTACTTAATTACCCTGCCACTCTGAGTACATAACTTCACATCCCCAAGCCCCATGGAAAACCTTCAGGCTATGACAGGTTTCTGTGATCTGAGTGTGCCTATGGTAAGGAGAGAGTCAGGGTTAGGAGCACTGCCTGGGAGCTCACAAATGGAGTGAGACCCTGTCTCAAAGTGAGTTAGAGCCAGGTGTGGTGGCACACACCTTTAATCCCAGCAATTAGGAGGCAGAGGTAGGAGGATAGCTGTGAGTTCGAGGCCACCCTGAGACTACATAGTGAATTCCAGGTTGGCCTGGGCTAGAGTGAGACCCTACCCTGAAAAATCAAAAGAAAAATTATTTATTTAATATTATTTGCAAGCAGGGAAAGAGGGTGCACCAGGGGCCCCTGCCACAGCAAATGAACTCCAGATGTGTGTGCCACCTTGTGCATTTGGTTTTATGTTGGTACTGGGGATATGAAACTTGACCACTAAGCCATCTCTTTAGCCCCTGCCTGTATTATCTTTAACCTTTGTGGATCTGCATTATCTTCATCCTCTTCTTTACATCATTTGGTAATGGGCTTTCCTCACTCCACTTCTCACATGGTTTACCGATTTTCTGAGAGATCCTACCATTTAACACTTGAAGAAACCAGCAAGAGAGCTCTAATTCGAGAAGGTGAAAGTGAGCGGTTTGGATGAATAACTTGTGTAAGCATGGCTATAAGAACTTTTTTTTTTCCGATGTAGGGTTGCACTCTGGCCCAGGCTGACCTGCAATTCACTATGTAGTCTCAGGGTGGCCTCAAACTCACAGTGATTCTCCGACCTTTGCCTCCCAAATTCTGGGATTAAAGGTGTGTGCCACCATGCCTGGCAAGAATTTTTTTTGTGTGTAGTTTTTCGAGGTAGGGTCTTCCTCTAGTCCAGGCTGACCTGGCATTCACTATGTAGTCTCAGGGTGGCCTTGAACTCATGGCGATCCTCCTACTTCTGCCTCCTGAGTGCTGGGATTAAAGGCGTGTGCCACCATGCTGGTATAAGAATTTTTAAAATTGCATTCTTTTTGATTTTTCAAGGTAGTGTTTCCCTCTAGTCCAGGCTGACCTGGAATTCATTATGTAGTCTTAGGGTAGCCTCGAACTATGGCAATCCTCCTACCTCTGCTTCTCCAATGCTGGGATTAGAGGCATGTGCCACCAAGCCCGGTTCAAATTGATTTCTTAATCATTAGATACTTGGAGACATTGCTTTACTGGGCACTAGTAAATCTTTCAGTTCTCTGCACATCTACTTTAAAAACTCTTGTTTGGAGGCTGGAGGGATGGCTTAGCAGTTATGATGCTTGCCTGCAAAGCCAAAGGACCGAGGTTTGGTTCCTCAGGACCCATGTAAACCAGATGTACAAGGTAGTGCATGCGTCTGGAGTTCGTTTGCAGCAGCTAGAGGCCCTGGCTCACCCATTCTCTCTCTTTGTCTTTCTCTCTCTCTCTCTCTCTCTGCCCCGTTCTCTCTTTCTCTCTAAATAAATAAATAAGTAAATAAACAAATAAATAAATAAAATTTGAAAACTTTTTTTTGAGCTGGGACTGTAATCCCAGCACTTGGGAAGCTGAGGCAGGAGGCTGGTCACTTCCAGGCTAGCTTGGGCTACAAAGTGAGACCCTGTCCCCAAAATAAACAAAATCAGCAGAAAATGAAGGAAGGAGAGCTGGAGAGATGGCTCAGCAGTTAGGTGCTTGCCTGCAAAGCCTAACGACCATGGTTCAATTCTCCAGTATCCATGTAAAGCCAGGTGCACAATGTGGCTCTTGAATCTGGATTTCATTTGTAGTGGCTAGAGACCCTGCTGCATCCATTCTCTCTCTCTTTTGTCTCCCTCTGCTTGCAAATAAAAAAAAGAAATGAAAAGAAAGGAAGGAGGAAGGAAGGAAGAAAGGAAGGAAGAAAGGAAAGAAAGAAGGAAGACAGGAAAAAATAAGGAAAAGAGAGAAAATTCTTGCTTTGCTTCCCTTGATAAGGGTTGAGGGAGGGCCTTACCTGGCATGAGCAGCTTGGCACTCCAAAGACTGAGGGGGTTCCGCTGGGGACTCCCAGCCCTGCCTCACTGGTGAGGACAGGGAAGCTCCCTGGCTTTCCCTTCTCAGGCTTACCCATCCTGCTAATTTTAGGCTGCTTCCTCATGCGGCGGCCATGGTATGGGAGCATGTGGCTCCTCTCCGAGGAGCTATTTTCTCCTGTGAGCCTCATTTGTTTGTCTCCATCATGTCTTGCTTCTCCCCTCCTCCCCCACCCATCTCTGTGGAGGTGAGCATTAAGCTATTTAATATTAAAAATAAAATATTTTGCAGGGACTGCTTAGCATGTACAAGGCCCTGGATTCAATCACCAGAACACACACACACACACACACACACACACCACCACCACCACCACCAACAACAACAACAACAACAACAAGGCTTTGAGAATTCTCCTCCCTCTGATCTGAATTTATTCCTGAATCCAAGATCAAGGAAAATTTTACACTTGAGATTTCAGTTGTACCTGTCAGTAGCTGGGTTTCAAGTTATCCATGTTTATCTAATAAATTTTTACTGGATTCTTACTACAAATAAATGTTGCCCTAGGTCATATAAACAGGATGATGACCAATGAAATCTTGATAACAGATCTATCAAGTTTCCAGTGGTTCTGTGCTAATAAGTAGAGCTCCTTTAAGAGAGCTCATAGACATTTCAGGACACAGAGAGTCAAAGGCACATGTCTTGAGATTTCATTTTGATTTTTATTTATTTTTTATTTAAGAAAAAGGAGACAGAGAGAGAGAGAGAGAGAATGGGCACGTCACAGCCTCTAGCCACAGCAAATGAACTCTAGATGCATGTGCTACCTTGTATATCTGGCTTATGTGGGACCTGGAGAATTGAACCTTAGGCTTTTTGGGCAAGCACCTTAATTGCTAAGCCATCTCTCCAGCCCAAGATTTCATATATACATATACATGCAGAGAGAGAGAGAGAGAGAGAGGCAGAATGAGTGTGCCAGGGCCTCCTGCTACTGTAAACTAACTCCAGACACATGGGCCACTTTGTGCATCTGGCTTTACGTGGGTACTGGGAAATCCAACCAAGGCCATCAGGCTTTGCAAGTGTCTTTAACCAGTACCCACGTAAAGCCGATGCACAGAGTGGCACATGGATCTAGAGTTCGTTTGCAGAGGTTATAGGCCCTGGCGCTCCCATTCTCTCTCTCTCTCTCTCTCTCTCTCTCTGTGTATGTGTGTCTTCTTGCGGTCTCCCCATTTGCAAAGTTCAAAGTGAGCCGGATGTGGTGGTGCAAATCTTTAATCTCAGCACTTGGGAGGCAAAGGTAGAAGGATCACTGTGTGTTCCAAGTCAGCCTGGGCTAGAGCTGAGACTCTATCTCAAAAACAAACAAACAAGCAGAAATGGAGGGACTAGGGATATTCCTTAATGTTTGACCCTCAACATGACTGGAAAAAGGGAAGAAAAGTTAAAATATATGTAAATATTATTTCTTTCTTTCTTTCTTTCTTTTTTTTTTTTTTTTTTTTTTGGTTTTTCAAGGTAGGGACTCAGGGCCCAGGTTGACCTGGAATTCACTATGTCTAAGGGTGGCCTTGAACTCACAGCAATCCTCCTATCTGTGCCTCCCGAGTGCTGGGATTAAAGGTGTGCACCACCATACCCAGCGTAAATATTATTTCTTGATTCCCTATTTCTGACAGCTAATTAGAACTTTCTAACAAATTATTTTGCTATCATCTATCAGCTAACATCTATCTGAGCTAGGAATTAGCTTTACACACATGCATTCTACCACTGAACTACCTCTCCAGTGTCCAATTTCAAATATCTGTCTAACACCACTCAAAATCAATGGCTATGGGAGTGAGGTTTTTTTTTTTTTTTCTATCCAAAGATATAACTGACTAGGGCTAAAATCAATGGGTATGGGAGTATTTTTTTCTATCCAAAGTTATAACTGACTAGGGCTAAAATGTGAGATTCCTCCTTGTTATCTTGTTATAGCTTTAGCTTTATTATTAGCAGTATTATTGCAGAAAACAGAAACATTTAAAAGATGCAGGTAGCCAGGCATGGTGGCGCACACCTTTAATCCCAACACTCGGGAGGCAGAGGTAGGAGGATCACCATGAGTTCGAGGCCACTCTGAGACTACATAGTGAATTCCAGATCAGCCTGGGGTAGAGTGAGACCCTACTTCAAAAAGAAACAAGAAAAAGAAGATGCATGTAAACACAAACCCCACACTTTACATTGTGCTGTTTTGGGGACACTCATTTTCTGTGTGTGTGTGAGTATAGAATGTGTGGTGTGTACATGTACACTGTATGCTCTTGTGTGTACAAATGGCATGCCCTGTGCACATGCATGTAGAGGGCAGAGGAGAGTGTTGGGTGTCCCCCTCTATTGCTTATCCACATTGTTTTTCTAGAGAGAGGTCTCTCACTGAACTTGGAGCTTCTGTTTCCCATTAGACTGGGCGATCCTGGATCCCCAGTGACTTTTCGGTCTCCTCTTCCCATAGGACTGGGGTTACAGACATATGTGGCTATCCCCAGATTTTTACATGGGTGTTGGTGGATGAAACACAGGCCTTCTTAGGCCTTCATGCTTGCATGGCAAATGTTTTTATTTGCTGAGTCAAGTCACCAGCTCCAATGCTCATTGTTAATTAGAATTTACACAATTTTCACCTTATAGCCTGGCATGGTGGCACATACCTGTAATCCCAGCACTTGGAAGGCAGAGGTAGGAGGATCACCATGAATTTGAGGCCACTCTGAGACTAATTCCAGGTCAGCCTGGGATAGAACCAGACTCTACCTCAAAAAAAAAAAAAAAAAATTCTCATGACGGCTATGGGATAGTTTTAAAACATAGTTTATCATGTGATTATGTCTTTGTTTCTAAATAAAGGCTTTGTTTTCTAATGTTGTAAAGAAAATCATTTTGAGAGCTTTTCCTGATAAGAAAGAACAGTAACAACCAAAGTGGCCACACTGTCATTTCAAATGCATGAACACATCCCCACATACTGGTCAAAGACCACATTACATGTTGATTTTTCAAGTTTTTATATGTTTAAATGTGAGCTTCACTTCTGTGATTACAGAATGGACACTGAACACAGAATCATGGAGTTATAAAAATCATTTAACAGTATTTCTGATATTCACAATGTAACCCTTATTATTGTTTCACATAGGGATACTGAGAGGGAAATTGAGGTCAGAAGATGAATTTTGAGTGACAAAGAGATTGGAAGTAATTGTGATAGTAAAAGTCAAGGATTCCTATGATAAATACTTTCCTGCCCTTCCCTTCCATCCTCATTTATTTTAATATGGCCACAAGCAGGACATAGATGCTTTTGTATCCTGATTTAAAAAAATTAGTGTCATATAAATTTTGTATGGACATAGTCTTTCAAATTAGAATTTTATCAACCACATATCAAAATTTCCTTCCCAGTTCCCCATTGTTGGAATTTGGGTTGTGTTTATTTATGTATGATTTATTATTAGTATTAATTTTAGAAAGAGGCAGAGAAAAAATGGGTGTGCCAGGGCCTCTAGCCACTGCAAATGAACTCCAGATATAATGTGCCACCTTGTGCATCTGTCTTACATGGGTACTGGGAAATTGAACCTGGGTCCTTAGGCTTTGCAGGCAAGCACCTTAACCTCTAAGCCATCTCTCCAGCCACCCCTTTTTTTTCTGAGGCAGGGTCTCACTCTACTCCAGGCTGACCTGGAGCTCATTCTGTAGCCCAGGCTGGACTGGAACTCATGATGACCCTTCTACCTCAGACTCCCAAGTGCGCAGATTAATGGTGTGCTCCACCACATCCAGTCCATTTATTTAGTTTAGTTTTATTTTTGAGACAGAGTCCCATATAATCCAGGCTGGCCTCAAGTTTACTATGCAACTAAAGATAACCTTAAACTCATAATCTTCTTACTTCCACCCCCTGAGGTATGCACCACCACACCCGGCTGCTAAATGTATGTATAAATAGGCTGTGATGATTTACAATGCTGCTGACACCACTAATTAACTCAGCCAATAGTCTTTGAGTACATGCTTTGGTCCATGAAGTATTGAAGGCACTGGAGGGCAGAGCAATGAGCAAGGCAGACAAATGCCCTGCCTTTGTGCAATTCCCCTCTAGCGTAGGAGACAAAGTGATGGATCTATTTATATGTGATATGCACACCTCCATTTTCTTATGGATCTAGTACACATACTGAATGTAATATACATATTTATTATACTATATAATTAAGTGCCAAGTTCTGGAAAGGGTAAGCAGGGTAAGATGACAGGGACTGAGGAGGTGGGTTTTTGGATAGGGAGGTTAGGGATAACTGGAGCCGTGACAGACCTGAGGGAAATGAGGTAAGATCTAGCACAGGAAGTGGCATGGCTGAAGGTAAGGGGGCAAGAAGATGGGGATAAGAATGAGCAATAACTAAAAGTATTAAAAACAACCAAAAAACCACCACCACAACAACAAAAAACCATATTATAGAACTGGGGCTGGAGACATGGCTCAGTGGTTAAGCATGCTTACTACGTAAGCATCAGGGCCTGAGACTGTATGAGTTCAAATCTCCAGATCCTACATGAAACAGCTTGATGTGGCCACGAGTGCCTGAAGCCCCAGTCCATAGAGGGACACAGACCGAAAATCTTTTTTTAATGTTTTTAAATTTATTTATTTGAGAGAGAGAGAGAAAGAGAGTGACAGAGAGAGAGAGAAAGAGAAAGAGAAAATGGATGCACCAGGGCCTTCAGCCACTGAAAACGAACTCCAGACGCATGCACCACCTTGTGGATCTGGCTTATGTGGGTCGTGGGGAATCAAACCTGGGTCCTTTGGCTTTGTAGGCAAGCGTCTTATCCACTAATCCCCTCCAGCCCCCAAGAATCTTTTTAAACCCTGGTAAACTCTGGAATGAATAAAAAGGAGACTCCAGCTCAAAACATGACCAGGAGAAAGAGCGATGGAGTGAGATACTCCATGTTCCAGTCCAGCCAGGGGTTGCCACAGGCAAGTGCATACTACATATGCACACCCCACACCACACAGATTTTACACACAAACACACACTTACATACACAAACACTAGCAACACAAAATATTACAGAATTGTACCGATGTAGCAGACAGTGTCTACTGATCCATGCTTTCCCTTCCATAATATTGGAGAACTTCTCAGAAACTCAGATAAGGGACTGCTCCCCAGTGGTCATGTTTCTAGATGTGTAGTTATTATTATTATTTTTTCAAATTTTATTTAGTTAGAGAGAGAGAGAGAGAACGGGCACAACGGGGCCTCTATCCACTGCAGACAAACTCCAGACACAAACACCATCTTGTGCATCTGGCCTATGTGGGTACTGAGAAATCAAATCTGGGTCCTTTGGCAGCAGCAAGCGCCTTAACCACTAAGCCATCTCTCCAGCCCTATTTTTTCCTTTTTTCAGATTTTCGAGGTAGGGTCTCACTCTAGCCCAGGCTGACCTGGAATTCACTATATAGACTTAGGGTGGCCTTGAACTCATGGCAATCTTTCTACGTCTGCCTCCTGAGTGCTGGGATTAAAGACACCCAGCTTAGTTATTTTTAAAATAACTTTGGGCTGGAGAGATGGCTTAGTGGTTAAGGCATGTAACTCTCTAGGCCCCACATAAGCCAGATGCATGTTACTCAGGTGTACGAGTATGTACACATGTGCACAAGGAGGCACATGCATCTGGAGTTTGATTGCAGTACCTGGAGGCCCTGGCAAAATACTCTCTCTTTTTTTTTTTTTTTTTTTTTTGGTTTTTTGAGGTAGGGTCTCACACTAGCGCAGGCTGACCTGGAATTCACTATGTAGTCTCAGGGTGGCCTCGAACTCACGGCAATCCTCCTACCTCTGCCTCCCAAATGCTGGGATTAAAGGTGTGCACCACCATGCCCGGCTTTCTCTCTCTCTTAAAAAAAAATATATTTTTACTTATTTATTTATTTGACAGAGAAAGAGGGAGAGAGGGAGAGAGAGTGTGTGCTTCCTGCTTAAGAGGAACCCATGTGAACAGCTGGGTGTGACCATGTGTACCTGTGACCCTAGTCCAGCAAAGGTGAGCAGAGATCAAGGGCTCACAAAAAACAGTGAGGTCTGGTATTATCAAGAGACTGCCTTAAAATAAGAGCAGGAGGATGGGCTGGAGAGATTGTTTAGTGGTTAAGGCACTTGCCTGTGAAGCCTAAGGACCCAGGTTCGATTACCCAGGACCCCCATAAGCCAGATGCATAAGGTAGTACATACATCTGGAGTTCATTTGCAGTGGCTAGAGGTCCTGGTGTGCCCATTCTCTCTCTGCCTCTTTCTCTCTCTCTCAAATAAATAAATAAAATATTTAAAAAAAGACCAGCCAGGCGTGGTGGCACACGCCTTTAATCCCAGCACTTGGGTGGCAGAGGTAGGAGGATCGCCATGAGCTCAAGGCCACCCTGACACTACAGAGTTAATTTCAGGTCAGCCTGGACCAGAGCAAGACCCTACCTTGTAAAACCAAAAAAAAAAAAAAAAAAAAAAAAAAAAAAAAAAAAAAAACCAAAAAAAACCCAGGAGGGCTGGAGAGATGGCTTAGCAGTTAAGCACTTGCTTGTGAAGCCTAAGTACTCCGGTTTGAGGCTCGATTCCCCAGGTCTCACGATAGCCAGATGCACAAGGAGGCGCACGCATCTGGAGTTCGTTTTCAGTGGCTGGAGGCCCTGGCACACCCATTCTCTCTCTCTCTCTCTCTGTCTCTCCCTCTGCTTCTTCTCTCTGTCACTCTCAAATAAATAAAATAAAAATAAACAAACAAAAAAAAGGAGGAAGAATGATGAAGCAGACACACACATGTACATACACCATGCACACACCACATTACACACATACCACAATATATACACCCACCACATTACACACACACATATACACACTACACACACATCACACACACATATACACACAAGTAAAAAAGAAACACAGAAAGGAAGAAAAAGGAAGGAAGATAATAAAAAAAATCAAAGTCCCACATAAAAAGTAGTAAAAAAAATAATAATAATATGGGGCTGGGGACATGGCCAGTGGAGAGTGCTTGTCCAGCAAATATGAGCAGTGGGGTATGGATTTTCAGCACCAGCATAAATGCTGGATGAGGACTAGAGAGATGGCTTAGCAATTAAGGTGCTTACTTGAGAAGCCTAAGAACCCAGGTTGGAGTCCCCAGCACTCACGTAAGCCAGATGCAGAAGGCATTGCATGTGTCTGGAGTTTGTTTGCAGTGGCTGGAGGTCCTGGAGCACCCATTCTCTATCTTCTGCTTTCTCTCTCTCCTTCTCAAGCCAGGCATGGTGGCGCATGCCTTTAATCCCAGCACTTAAGAGGCAGAGGTAGGAGGATCACTGAGAATTTGAGGCCACTCTAAGATTATATACTGAATTCCAGGTCAGCCTGAGTTAGAGTAAGACCCTACCTCAAAAAACTAAAATAATAATAATAATAATAATAATAATAATAATAAAGTCTCTCTCTCAAATAAACAAATTAAATATTAAAAATAAAAAAAATTAATAAATTCTGGGTGGGTGGGCATGGCAGCCTGGCTGTAATCCCAGTGTTCAGGAAGTGGAGACAGGGTACCCTGTGGGCAATGGCCAGGTCGACTAACTCAATCTGTGAGCTCTGGGTTCAAGAAAAGAGATCCTGGGCTGGAGAGATGGCTTAACAGTTAAGGCGTTCGCCTGCAAAGCCAAAGGACCTCGGTTCAATTCCCCAGAACCCACATAAGCCAGGTGCACAAGGGGGCTCATGTGTCTGGAGTTTGTTTGCAGTGTCTGGAGGCCCTGGCACACCCATTCTCTCTCTCCCTCTCTCTGCCTCTTTCTCTCTCTCAAATAAATAAATAAAAATAAAGTTAAAAAAAAAAAAAGAAAAGAGATCCTGGGCTGGGGAGATGGCTTAGCGGTTAAAGGTGCTTGCCTGTGAAGCCTAAGGACCTCGGTTCGATCCCCAGGACCCACGTTAGCCAGACGCACAAGGTGGCGCATGTGTCTGGAGTCCGTTTGCAGTGGCTGAAGGCCCTGGCGCGCCCATTCTCATTTTCTGTCTGTCTGTCTCTCTCTCTCTCAAATAAATAATAAAATATTAAAAAAAGAAAAAGAAAAGAGATCCTGCTGCAGAAAGCAAAGTGAAAAGCAATTGAAGGGCTGGAGAGATGGCTTAGCGGTTAAGTGCTTGCCTGTGAAGCCTAAGGACCCCGGTTTGAGGCTTGATTCCCCAGGACCCACATAAGCCAGTTGTACAAGGGGGCACATGCATCTGGAGTTCGTTTGCAGTGGCTGGAGGCCCTGCCATTCCCATTATCTCTTTCTCTCTGCCTCCTCCTTCTCTCTCTCTCTTTCTCTCTCTCTCTCTCTCTCTCTCTCACACACACACACACACACAAAGAAATAAAATGTTTAAAATTAAAAATTTAAAAAAAAAAAAAAAAGAAAAGCAATTGAAGAAGACACCCAATGTTAACCTCTGGCCTCCATATGCATGTGCACACACCTGTACATGTACCTAAACAGTCATGCACACACACACAAACAAGCATAAACGTATGTATGCACATCACACATATATACATGCAAAAAACATTAAAAACATCTTTTTTTTGTTTTTATTTTTTCGAGGTAGGGTCTCACTCTAGCCCAGGCTGGCCTCAAAGTCACAGTGATCCTCTTACCTCTGCCTCCCAAGTGCTGGGATTAAAGGTATGTCCACCATTCCTGGCTTGAGAGGGAGAGAAAGAATTATCCTAATATTGAAATTACGTTTTCTTTGCTTAAATTCCTTATCATTTTATACTTATTTCTGTAATATACTATTATGGATTGATTTTGGTCCCTCCAAAAGATATGTTGAAGTGTTAACCTCATGTACCCTATGTGACCTTACTGGGAAATAGAGGCTTTGTAGATACAATCAAGTTACCATGAGCTCATAATGGGCCCTAATCCAATCCCTGGTGCCTTTATAGAAGGGGAACTATGGATACAGATACAGGGAAAACACCAAGTGATGATGGAAGCAGAGATACAGCAATGCTTTCCCAAGGATTCCAACAAGCACTGGAAATGATCAAGCTAGGAGGCATGGGGAAAATTCTCTTCTCCAAAACCAGAGTGATACAACCTGCTGCCATCTTTCAGACCTCTGAACTTCAGAACTGTGAGACAAGCTGGGCGTGGTGGCACGTGCCTTTAATTCTAACCCTGAGAGGCAGAGGTAGGTGGATTGCCATGAGTTCAAGGCCACCCTGAGACGACAGAGTGAATTCCAGTCAGCCTGGGCTACAGTGAGACCCTACCTCAAAAAAACAAAAACAAACAAACAAACAAAAAAACAAAAACAAAACAAAACAAAAGACTTCTGCTTCAGAACTGTGAGACAAGACATTTCTGCTGTTTTGAGAAACAATCTGTGGTTATAGCAGCCTAAGAAACTAATACACACACCGACATCTTTTAGCATCTGATATTTTTGTTTGTTTTTGTTTTTGGAAGTATGAGCCTTACACTAGCCCAAGCTGACCTGGATTAAAGGCCTGCGTCACCATGCCCCGCTAAATCTTCCTGTTTTTAAACAGACGGATTGTGTTTATAGTTACCCTTAGCTGGAAAGGTTCTGTGCCTCCTTGCTCACCCAGCCTTCTTAAATCATTTAAACTAGTGGCACAGCTGATTTGTAGACCTCTCCGCTGTCCTCAAGTGTGAGGCAGCAGCCAGCTACCAGGTTTCCTCAATCACTTCCTCTAAGGAGAAAAGGAGCATTGAACCTGTGTTAAGAAGGCTAAGATGTTAACAAGCTACTCCACCATTCTTGGTCTTGCTGGCATATGGAATAAATCTTGTTCCTTTCCCCAGCCACTTGCTGTCTATGTACTCACTGGGTCCTTTTTGAGAGAAAACAGATGGGTTTGGTAAGCAAGATATTAAATTGGCCTGTGAAATCTGGAGATCATTTTTCCTGAAGCAGAAACTCTAGCCGTATGTTTTATTTTGCTCTGACTAAAAGAGGCCCTGCAACTTAACCTTATCTTCCAGAGAGCAGACAGTGTGAGCCAACACTACCAAGACCTTGAACTGCAGGTACTGACATTTAATGTGATTTGTTTCAGCTACTGCTATCAACATAGCTCATCTTTTCCGAGTAGCTTCCCTTGAGTTTAAGGGGAAAAATAATCCATGTGCATATGTATGGGTGCGCCAGGGCGTCTTGCCACTGCAAATGCATCTGTACTCCAGACATGTGCCGCTTTGGTGGCTGGCTTTATGTCGGTACCGGGGAATCGAACCCGGTCCTGTAGGCTTTGTAAGCAAGGGCCTTTTAACCATTGAGTCTTTTCCCAGCAGGAAAAGTTTTATTTATATCTGTACTTGTGATGGTTTCATCTGCTACTTCAAAATCTCCTTGGGGAAGGAAGAATAATGACAGGACTAGGATGTATGACTGGAAAGACAAATCAAGGGAAACAAGATAAGAAAAGGGCTGGAGAGATGGCTCAGTTGTTCAAGGCGTTTGCTTGCAATGTCTGCCAGCCACGGTTCAATTCCTCACTTAAAGCCAGATGCACAATGTGGCACATGGTCTGGATTAGTTTGCAGTGGTGTATCTCACTCTGTCCCAAATAAATAAAAATGTAAAAAAAAAAATTACAAGGAAAAAAAAAAATGAGCCTCAAGTGGTGGCGCACGCCTTTGATCCCAGGCAGAGGTAGGAGGCTCCCTTTGAGTTCAATGCCAGCCTGGGCTAGATAGTGAGCACCTAACTCGAAAAAAAATTTTTTTTTAATTAAAATAGATGTGTTCTTCATTCAGTGGTTCTGCTTGCGGAAGCACTGTTTAAAAAAAACAAACATAAACCACACTCTCTTTCTCTTACACTTCCTTGGTTTGATCCGCGTTACTCGCCCATCAGCGCCTGGCTGCGCACTGCGCAGGCGCGCGGGTCGAGGCGGTGGGAGGAGGGCGGGGGCGGGAACGAGGACTACGGCGCAGGCGCGCCGCCGGGACGTGAGCGGGCTCGCGCGCATGCTCCGCGGCTCACTTCCGCCCGGCCCATCCTCCTCCCCCTCCTCCCCCCGCCCCCACCCTCTCTCCCGCGAAGTCACCTCCCCTCTCTCTCTGTCTCTCACTCTCTCTCCCCCTTCACGCCAGCGTGTTCCGTCAACTCTCCGTCCGCCCTGCTCGCTTCCAGTCCTTCCCGTCGCGCTCCATCCGGGTCGCCGGACGTCTGCGTCGGGGACGGGAGGGGGTCGTGTGGAGAGGAGCGGCGGTGGCGGCTTTCCTCTCGGAGGTACCGGGTTAAAGTTTTCAGCCGGGGCCGCCGGGTGAAGCGGAGGGGAGGAGCCTTTGGGTGAACGCCACTTGTCCCCGGCAGCTTGGAGACCTGCCCCGTCCTCGGGGAGACGCCGCGCCCGGTGGCCGCGGACGGCCGGGGTGAGTCGTTGCTCGCTCGCTCGCACGCTGTCTCCTCGTCCGGTGCTGGGTTCGGGGCGGCGGGGCGTGTGACGGTGGCCGGGTTGGGCCAACCTGACGGAGGGCGCCGTCTCCGCGCCGCCTGCGGGTGAGCGGGGCCGGTCGCTGGTCCCCGGGGTGGGGTGGGGACAGGGCGGCCATGGGGCCTTGCCCCGGCGCGGAGGTGCTCTGGCCGGTGGGGTCCCCGCGAGCCCGAGGTTGGATGCTGCACACCGACAGCGTTTTTTCCCCCTCTCTCTCCCCACCACCCCACCCCGGCCCTCGTGATCGGGGTGCATGTTCGGGGTTGGGGGGGAGAGGAGGCTGAACTCCTCCTCCTACCTGTTGCCTGCCGGGATCACGGCCTGTGCTCACCAGCCCCCTTCTGATTTGGGAAAGACACGAGAGAGGTTCGTCCCCATTCTTCCTCCTCCTCCTGTTCCTTTTTTTTAAATACTAGAAGACAGTGCACTCTTACCAACTACCCATAGGGATGAAACGAAACTTGTAACATGTTAATGAATGGGATCGTCGTCGTGGAATGGGGGCACCTTAGGCATTGACTTAACCACAATGCAAGGAGATTTGGGGATTGAAATCTCCCGTTCAGTCACCATAGGTCGCTCCCAACAGGGATGGAGGGGATCTGTAGCAATGGTCTGTTTTCGTTGATTTGGCGTGTGTGCAGGTTTAGATGAACAGGACTCTTTGATGCCTATTTATGTCTTTACAAGCGAAGCAGTATTCAGTCAATGTGCTGGAAAGTTCTACACACTTCGCTCCCGAACTATGTGTCCCAACCCCCGTTCCTAGTCTTGAAAAATCAACAGTCCAGGGGTTATTTGCAAATTATTTTTCCATCTTCGAATAGTGCCCCCAGAGATATAAATACAGATAGCCTAAAGATAATTTTTTTACTCATAGTGACCACTTAATATAGAAAATGTTGTGTTTGGGGGAGACTCTTGATATTTAAATTGCATATTTTTTTCTGTATTAAAATCATACTGATTTAATTTTAAAATACAGAGGTTGGGGTGTTAGTATTTTGACTTGTTAAGTGGAGGTGATTGCTCTAAGATTATGGCTTGATAAATCCTCATATGTACATAGCACATTAGTATAGGTACTTAATTTAAATTGGGAGAAGTTAAAAGAATATTTATAATTGCTTTTATTTCTTCTACAGGTAAGAACTTCAGTTTTCTGTTGATGTGGAGGTAGGTATTAGGTTGTTTAATTCTGTGAGCTGAGGGGGATTGTAAGGTTGTTTTTTTGCATTTTGTTGTGAGCTTGATTTTGTTTTGGACATGAACAGATACCTTATTTCCTGCTCCCATTGAATAACTTAAAAAGAAAGACCCGTGTGATTCATTTTATTAGGTACTAACTACTTCCCTTAGTTACAAGTTAAAGTAGTCAAAGCTCAAGCTTTCAGTTCGTGAAGAATCACAGTGATACATAGGTTCCCATAACATGCCTCCTTGAAACTGAATGATGCATTATGTAGCATGCAACAATTACAGTGATCATTGTAGCCTAGCCGGTGTTGAAAGGGCAACTCTGCATCATGCTTCTTTGAAGTCATTAACTTTTGTCTGTCTCCTCAGATACAGGGTACCTGCAAGTTTCCAGTGTTTCAGAAAGGACTTTTGTATTGAAACTGGAAGACCAAAATAATTACAAGCATGTTGTGCTGGGGAAATGCATCTTTTGGACAACTAGGTTTGGGTGGAATTGATGAAGAAATTGTTCTAGAACCCAGAAAAAGTGACTTTTTTGTAAATAAAAAGGTTCGAGATGTAGGTTGTGGACTCAGACATACCGTATTTGTTCTGGATGATGGAACTGTGTACACGTGTGGATGTAATGATCTAGGTCAGCTAGGTCATGAAAAATCCCGGAAGAAACCAGGTAAGTTTGAAAAAAAATTTTGCTATTTCTAATAATTCTGTCATCTTAAGCTTGAAGTGTCATATAATTTCTGTAAGTCCTAAACCTGTATTTTTATTTTATTTTTTTCTTTTTCCGAGGTGGGGTCTCACTCTCTAGCCCAGGCTGACCTGCAATTCACTATGTACTCTCTGGGGGCCTCTAACTCACAGTACCTACCTCTGCCTCCTGAGTGCTGAGATTAAAGGCATGCGCCACCACGCCTGGCCCAAAACCTATATTCTGTGTCATGTTTTAAAAGCAAATCAGGAGTTAAATATATCCTGTTAAATGTAAATATCTACATACTTCTTAGTGCTTTAGTTTGTAGCTCCACTTTATTCTCATGAGCCCCCACTGGGTGGTATTAAGCAGTAGAGAAAATTCCCTTTTGTGTGTCTGTCTTTGGAATAGAATATAAGGTGTCAGGATCATCATTAATAAGTTCAGCCACTTTGCACAGGTTTTAAATCCCTAATTTACTCTGGTGTTTTTGTACATATGGAGAAAAAAAAAAAAAACCCAAGGTTAAAGCTTTGTACTTTCATTTACTTGCCTAAATCACATCTTAATTCTTTTATTTATTCTCCTACCATATTGGAAATACCTTTTGATCTTCTAATTGTCTACTTTCAGTTATCAGTGCTAACACTGAAAGCGTTTGTGAATATGAGTCCTGATTTTGTAGCAGGTATCTAACAAAATTTAAAATAATTTTTCAGGAAACGAGAATTTGAAATAATTTGGTCAAATTTTATAAAATGTTTTTCCTGGGTGCTATATTTTAAATATCACATTTAGGGGTATTATTGGTAGGGATTTGCTTTCAATTATGATAACCCAAAGTAATGGTGTAAAGGTGGTAAATTTAAGAGAGACTGTGGCTATATTAATTAGTTTCTTTTTTCAACTTCAGTAGTATTGGCACTTAAGTATTTTTAAGGCAATTAATTTTTTAAAATATTTATTTGCGAGATGGAGGAGAGAGAAAGAGGTAGGGAGAGAGAATGGGCATGCTAGGACCTCTAGCATGCACCACTTCGTGCATCTGGCTTATGTAGATACTAGGGAATTGAACCTGGGTTCTTAGGCTTCACAGGCAAGTGCCTTAACCACTAAGCCATCTCTCCAGCCCCAATTAGTTTTGTCAGTTCATTATACAGGTGGTTTTTTTTTTTATTAGTCTACTTTTGAGAGATTGATATAGATATAAAACATTCAAGCATTAAATTGAGATATCTTTCATACCATGTCATCACCATGCCATACTTTACTTTCATAACTTGCAGATACTACAGAGTTTTCATTCTTTTTAGTTCGGCCCTTAATCTCTTGTCTTCTGGCATAATTTGTAACTTAGTTTTATGAATAATAGTAGGTTTAATTAAGCAAATTGTAGGTTTCTTATACTTCACTAAGTATATTTTATTTGAAGCACATTGGCCTTCTTTTTTTGGCTAAGCATTGAAACCTCAGGTTGGGATTATCATCATATTGGGGCTTCTGCTATTTATTTGTACTTAAATAATTGAACACTTCTGTATTGCTTTAATAATTTCTGAAAAGAAACAGGCCTTGTGGTTCACACTGTTACTCCCAGCAGAGATAGGATGATTTTGAGGCCAGCCTGGGACTACAGTGAGTTCCAGGTCAGTCTGGGCTAGAGTGCGACCCTACCTTGAAAACAAGCAAAAAAATTCTGAAAGGAGGGAGGACCAGTAGAAAGTACAAAGTCAACAAGTTGCAATGTCTTATGTTATCCTATTTATACTGGAAGCATTATTTAGTAATATAAAGTTGGGAGATGTGTTTATTCTTTTTGTTTTTTGAGGTAGGGTCTCACTCTAGCCCAGGCTGACCTGGAATTCACGATGTAATGGCAGGGTGGCCTTGAACTCTAGGCAATCCTCCTACCTCTGCCTTCCATGTACTGGGGTTAAAGGAGTGTACCACCATGCCTGGCTGTGTTTAATCTCTAGAGTATCTCTTTAGGATTGGTTCATTGTTGTCCAGGGTATATACCATAGTTTATGGAATAATAAAAGGAAAAAAGCTAGTTAGTCTGAGCCTAGAGTGCTTTGAAAATCCAAAATAAGTGAATAAATAAATAAATGCAAAAACTATAGAGAATTGAAATTTAAAATAATATCCTATGTACTTTGAGCCTCTGGAATTTAAATGATGGGGAAGTATTGTGGGATCAAATTAAAGTAAGATTACTGGGAGAAAAGAAAGGCTTAAGTTAAATTCTGCCAGTAGACACAATTAGCTAGAAAGTAGGTCTGGAGCTAGAATTTCTCTTTCTTTCTTTCTTTTTCTTTTTTTTCTTTTTTCTTTCTTTTTTTTTTTTTTTTTGAGGTAGGGTTTCACTCTATTCCAGGCTGACCTGGAATTCACTGTGTAGTCTCAAGGTGATCCTCCTACCTCTGCCTCCCAAGTGCTGGGATTAAAGATGTACACTATCTACTTTTCTAGAGGAGGGAAAATTCTGATCCTGAGGAAAAACTTTTATCATCAAAAGTCTTGGTTCAGGACTAGGTTACAGAGATAAGGAAAAGTAGAAGTCCAAAGAGGAGTGATTGTTATGATTAGGGTTTTGCTTTCCACCTTGGTTTGATTTAAGGTGCATGAGTGGTAAATTTTAATGTTTTTAACCCAAATTATCTCTATTTGGAATAATTTCTTATCCATTTCTTACCCCAGTTTTAAATTTGTGAATTTGAGGACTGAATTTGAAGATACAAAACTTTTAGAACTTACTTAATTGCTTTTAGTCTTCTGGTAATTGAGCAGTCAGGTATGTTTCTGTGTAATAATAGTTCTCTTCATCAGAGTTTAAACTTGAGTCACAAACAAAGTAGGAAGAAAGTATCTAAAAATTGCTTCTTTACATGGACTGGTTTTATAACAGTAACAGATGTTTTATGAGACTTAGCCTCATGAAGGACAGGTTACTCTTGTAGTCATGAGAACTTACTGTAAGAGTTGGCCTTGTAATATAGTAAATAGTTTTAGCCTGTGGCCTTTTGGGAATGTGTTTTCATTCTAAAAATTTTAGGAGTCATATTAAAAAAGGTTTAGTTGATTTATTATATCAAGAGTGTAGATTGTTCATATTCAGTTCTGTTCTCATATAGGTTTGAACCTTGCTATCTAGCTTTTTCCAAATTAATTTCCGAAAGTATGAATGTCACTGGTGGTGCATGTCTTTAATCCCAGCACTTGGGAGGGAGGTAGAAGGATCACTATGAGTTCGAGGCCAGCCTGAGACTACTCATAGTGAATTCCAGATCAGCCTGGACTAGAGTGAAACCCTATCTGGGGTAGAGGTAGGGTGGGGGAATGAATGTCTTCTGTCACTTTCATGTATTTTTCCAATGTAAAAACTTTAAAATACTTTTAAACAATATATTTTATATTATAAAATATTATATATTTTATTTTTTTGTTTTTTTCAAGGTAGGGTCTCACTCTAGTCCAGGCTGACCCGGAATTCACTGTGTGGTCTCAGGGTGGCCTCCAATTCATGGCAATCCTCCTACCTCTGCCTCCTGAGTGCTAGGATTAAAAGCTTGCGCCACCACACCCAGCTTTTATTTCTTTTCTTTTCTTTTTTGAGAGAAAAAGAGAACCAGACAGAAAAAGAACCAGACAGAGAATGAGTATGGGTATGCCACGGTGTTCTACTGCAAATAAACTCTAGACACCTGTGCCAGTTTTTGCATCTGGCTTTATGTATGTACTAGGGAATAGAATCCAGGCCATCAGGCTTTGCAAGCACTTTTAACCACTGGGCAATCTTTCCAGCCCTCAAATACTTCTTAAAGCTATTGTCTTTTTTGGGGGGAGGGTTCAAGGTAGGGTCTCACTCTAGCTGAGGCTGACCTGGAACTCACTATGTAGTCTCAGGGTGGCCTCGAACTCACAGTGACTCTCCTACTTCTGTCTCCCAAGTGCTGGGATTAAAGACCTGCACCACCATGCCTGGCTTAAGCTAGTGCCTGTATTAATTCAAATTTTACAAGGAAGTTCATTCAATATTTGATGTAACTGTCCATTTAAATAGACTGATAGCTTTATTTATACTTCCAAATTTGCTTATAAAGGTTGATTTTAAGATATTTTGGAGAAAGTGTACTTTTTAAAACAAGTTTCTTATTTTACTATATATCCAGCCATAGATGTAACTTGGTGACCAGAACCTAAGTACGTGTTTTTCACATCTATTTTTTTCCTGTTAGAAGCAGTATAAAACTTTTCTTATTTTATTTTTCTTGAGGTAGGGTCTCACTTTAGCTCAGGCTGACCTGGAATTCACTATGTAGTCTCAGGGTGGCCTCGAACTCTCATTAATCCTCCTACCTCTGCCTCCGGAGTGCTGGGATTAAAGGTGTGTGCCATCATGCCCAGCAAGAAACCATGTTTTATTATCCCCTCTGCCTTGGGTAGAAATTAAAAAATCATTTTAAGAACAGCTTAAGATTGAGATTTCTATTTTTAGAACGTAATATTGTAACAACATAAACTAAAAAGTCAGATTTTGGGCTGGAGAGATGGCTTAGTGGTTAAGGTGCTTGCCTGTGAAGCCTAAAGACCCAGGTTTGATTCTCCAGGTCCCAGGTTAGCCAGATGCACAGTGGTGGCACATGTATCTGGAGTTTGTTTGCAGTGGCATGCCCATTCTCTGTCCTTCTTTCTCTGTCTCATATAAATAAATAAAATAAAATCTTTAATAAAAAGTCAAATGTCTGGTTTGTTACTGAATGGAAGAATAACCTGATTAGCAAAGTCAGTAATAGGTTAAAGTTTTGAATAGTTTGGTAAAGTTTATTACAGTTTACATTTAGCTGTTTCTTGAAGATAGGGAGGTAATAATTGATTGGAACTACCTGTATCCTAAAATGATAGTTTCTGCTGTTGGTTATTCCAGTGAATGCATTTTGATCCCATTTAATCCCTAATTACTTGCTTATCTTTCTTCATATTCAGGCCTGTTCTCTCTCTTCATAAAACATAAATCTATAAATGAGCTGTCCTTTTAAATAAACTTAGAATTAAAAATATAGTATAGGAAAATATATGTGTAAATATGATAAATTTTTTTGCTGAAGAGCAGATTTAATTTCATTTATTTATTTGCAAGGAAAGAGTCAGAGAGAAAATGGGTACACCAGGGCCTCTTGCCACTGAAAACGAACTCCAGATGCACGGACCACTTTGTACATCTGCCTTTATGTGGGTACTGGGGCATTGAACCTGGGCCTTCAGGCTTTGAAAGGAAGAGCCTTTGACCACTGAACCGTCTCTCTAGCCCAAGAGCAGGTTAGAAATACCAAATTATCCCACAGTTCCCGTTTTACCAAAATATATGAAACCATAGAACTTAATAGTTTTTTGGTTTTTCATTGTCCCCCCCCCCCCCCGAGGTAGGGTCTCATTCTAGCCCAGGCTGACCTGGAGTTCATTATGTAGTCTCAGGGTGGCCTTGAACTTGTAGCAATCCTCCTACTTCTGCCTCCCTGAGTGCTGGGATTAAAGGCATGTGTCACCACGCCCAGCATCATTATGTTTTTTAAGAAATTTATTTGCAAGCAGAGAGAGATAGAAAAAGGAGTGTGTGAAAGAGAATATGAATGAATATGGGAGCACCAGGGCCTCCAGCTGCTGCAGATGAACTCCAGGTACATGCTCCACTGTGCATCTGGCTTTACATAGGTACTGGAGAATTAAATCTAGGTCATTAGGCTTTGCAGGCAAGCACCTTAACCACTGAGCCATCGCTCTCTAGCCCTCATGTTTTGTAACTTATATTTTTATTATTTATTTTTATTTTTTGGTTTTTCAAGGTAGGGTCTCACTCTAGCCAAAGCTGACCTAAAATTCACTATGTAGTCTCAGGGTGGCCTTGAACTCACGACGATCCACCTACCTCTGCCTCCCAAGTGCTGGGATTAAAGGCGTGCGCCACCACGCCCGGCTGTAGCTTATATTTTTCACAATACCTTCTAAGGAAGAGAAAGATGAGAATGATACAAAGACTTGAAAAAAAATAATTACTTGGGCCAGGATTTCAGGCTTGCTTTAAATGCTGCTTTGAGAAAGGTCAGTGCCCAAGAATCACAGCATCAAGTGTAGGGGAAAAAAATCATAATGCAAACAGATGCTACTGTTAGAGAGATGTATAATAATACTTTACTTTGTGTAGGATCCCACATCTGAGGAATTTCAAGAGCATTACACAATAATTCATGGTTCCTTTCAAAATGCTTGTGACACAAATTGCAAGAATTATCCTCATCTTAGGGGATAAGTGTACGGAGAAAAGGCAGCCAAGTTGGTAAGTAGCTTGTCAACACAGCAGGGGACTGGTAAACAGCTGTAGATGGAACTGAAACTTTAAGCCTACCAGTCTCCTATCTTGTTCACTAAGTTGTGCTTATGTTTAGTTTTATTTCTGTTTGAGGCAGATTAAAATCTGATGCACAGATGGTTTCCTTGCCATTCTGTTTGAAGGCCTAGTGAAATAAATCAATATTTTACCAAGATAATTGCACTGTAATACCTCTTTGGTATTTCATTATAACCCTGTGTGGCATAACGAATGTTTTCTATTTATTTATATTTCTGTGCGGTGGTTGAACCAGGGACTTATGCATGCCAAGCAGACACTCTGACACTCAGTTACACCTCCAGCCCAAGAATAATAATAGGCAGATAGAGCTCACTCTTACAGTGCCTGTCTTTTTCTGTTATGTATCATATATATGTACGTATATATCCTTTAGTTGTCCTGATTGCTGTGCTGTTCTGCTACCAGAAGTCCAGAGTAGTTGCCATGCAAGGTTGATTTGGTAACTCACATTAGCATTTGAGTTAGTTACGAGTGATGTGTCAAGGCGGCCATTCGTCTGTCTAGGATGCATGGTTTGGTGATGGTTTATAACACTTAACCTACACAGAAATAATAGCAGTAGATTCCTAATCTGAGCAGTCTAACAAATAGTGTCTTCTTTAAGACCCTTTTTTCCTTTGTGTTTGGTATATTAATGTCTTTATGATTGGCAAGAGAATCACAAATTAGAGGCCTACTTGGGCTGTGTAGTAAGACCCTGTCTCAAAAAAACAAAACAAGGACAAAATACCACCACTACAACCAAAACAGTTAGTTTGACAATTTGGCCAATTACCCAGGATTCTTGTTGCAAGATGATAGCCCAGATGGTTAGTTTGCATCATCTACTTAGGAGAGATTCTTAGGGTTCCATGTTCTCAGTATGCTATATAAATGTATCACAATTATTTTTTTAAAATAATTATATTCATTTTTATTTGTTTATTTGAGAGAGAGAGAGAGAGAGAGAGAGAGAGAGAGAGAATGGGCACACCAGGGCCTCCAGCCACTGCAAACGAACTCCAGACACGTGCGCCCCCTTGTGCATCTGGCTAACGTGGGTCTTAGGGAATCGAGCCTCGAACCGGGGTCCTTAGGCTTCACAGGCAAGTGCTTAACTGCTAAGCCATATCTCCAGCCTTGTATCACAATTATTAAGGCTCATTCTCACAAACCCCATGTATTTTTAAGATTACTTTAAGGAAACAAGTGACTTGTGTTTTCTTAAACTGTAAAACATATTGGTTACTTGGGATAATACCAATAAGAGTCTGGGCATGGTGGCGCAGACCTTAAATCCCAGCACTTGGGAGACAGAGGTAGGAGGATCACTGTGAGTTCAAGGCCACCCTGAAGACTATGTAGTGAATTTCAGGTCAGCCTGGGCTAGAGTGAGACCCTACCTGGAGAATTAAAAAAAGGGGTGGGGATGGCTTAGTGGTTAAGGTGTTTGCTTACAAAGCCAAAGGACCCAGGTTCGATTCCCCAGGACCCACGTTACCTGCATGTACAAGGGTGCTCACACGTCTGGAGATCGTTTGCAGTAGCTGGAGGCCCTGGCATGCCCATTCATATTCTCTGTCTCTCTCTCTGTCTCTGTTTCTCTCCCTCTTAAAAAAAAGAAAACAAACAAACAACAACAACAAAAAACCCCAGAGGGCCAGGCTTAGTGGAGCATGCCTTTAGTCCCATTAAAGAAGCCAAGGATCACTGAGTTTGAGGCCACTCTGAGACTACATAGTAAATTCCAGGTCAGCCTGAGCTAGAGTGAGACCCTACCTCAAAAAAACCAAACCAAAACAACAAAAAACCAATCAGAGGAGTTGTATTCAGATGAGGATTTATCTGGGCTAGCATTTTGTAGAAAAATGGGTAGTATTTATGAAGAAACTATATTGATAAGCCCATGTTTTATGTCCTTTCTGTTTTCTGGACTTGTGTTTTCCATGCTGATAGAATTTTTAAAAAGTGATTATTTTTAACTCTCAGTGAGTTGTGATAGTTAAAACTTGTGCTGTATGCAACAGAAATTGGCTATGTGTGGTGGCTGAGGGAGGAGTATCAAGAGTTTGAGGTCAGTCTGGCTATATATTGTTCCAGGCCAGCCTGAGATCTCTGTGTACCCTTTCATGACACCAAACCAAAACCAACTTTTTTTTTTCCTTTTATTTTGAGGTAGGGTCTCACACTAGCCCAGCCTTACCTGGAATTCACTGTAGCCTCAGACTGGCTTAGAACTCATGGTGATTCTCCTACCTCAGCCTCCTGAGTTCTCTTGGCTGAAAGTGCAAACTGCCACACCTGGCAGAGTTAATTCTTTAAGAAATTAAAATTTTTATTTTTTTATTTTTGGTTTTTCAAGGTTAGGGTCTTACTGTAGCCCAGGCTGACCTGAATTGACTGTAGTCTCAGGGTGGCCTTGAACTCACAGTGATCCTCCTACCTCTGCCTCCCGAGTGCTAGTATTAAAGGCATGTGCTATCACACCCGCCAGAGTTTCTTTTTTAAAATTGTTTTTACTTTTTTGTTTTTGAGAGAGAGAGGGAGAGAATGGGTGCGCCAGGGCCTTTCAGCTACTGTGAACAAACTCCAGATATTTGTGCCCCCTTGTGCGCATATGTGGCATTGCATGATGTGTCACTGCATCTGGCTATGAAGGAGCTGGAGAGTGGAGAGTCAAACAAGATTTTTTTTTTTTTTTAAAGAGAGAGTGAGCAAGAGAGAGGAGAGATAGAATTGATGCCCCAGGGCCTCAGTCACTGAAATCTAACTCCAGACATTTTTACCCCATAGTGGGCATATGTGACCTTGTGCTTTCCTCACCTTTGTGCATCTGGCTAACGTGGGATCTGGAGAGTAGAACATGGGTCTTTAGGCTTTGCAGGCAAGTGCTTTAAGTGCTAAGCCATCTCTCCAGACCCTGAGTTACTTTTGATATAAGAGGAATGTTTTGAATTTTGGTAGCTCATGCTTTATATATATATATTTTTTTAATATTGTTAAAATTTGTGTGTGTGTGCATGCATCCATGCATAGTTAGAGGAGTGCTGCAAGGTTGAGGCTGTCTCAAAACACATACACACACCCACCCATACCCATACACGTGATAGTATAGTGATTTGGAATAGTTGTTTGTAGATGTCTAGGAGAGACAGCAGATGAACTGGAAACACAGTGTTCTAAAAATGGAAGAATGAAAAGGACTTGAAAGGCAAAGCAGCTCAAGTGGCAGCAGGCTGGTTTGAACTACTAGGGGCAATGCATGTAACTAAAGTGTCTGAGAATGTGAACACAGACAGGTAGAGTTGAGGTCAAACCATAGAATTAAATTAATGCATTGAGGGCTGGAAAGATGGCTTAGCAGTTAAGATGCTTGCCTGCAAAGCCTGAAGAACCAGGGTTCAATTCCCTAGAACTCACATAAACTAGATGCACATGGTGGCGCCTGTGTCTGGAGTTTGTTGCAGTGGCTAGAGGTCCTGGTGTGCCCATTCCTCTTCTCTCTCTCAAGTAAATAAAAATAAAAATACTTAAATGCATTTCAGTTTAATTTATTTAATATCCACTGGTAGTTTGTATTGAGAATCCCCCGCCCCAAGGTAGGGTCTCACTCTAGCCCATGCTGACTGGGAACTCACTGTATAGCCCCAGGCTGGCCTCAAACTCACAGCTGCCACCATGCCAGCTATAACTGTTTTGTTTATAAATATTTTCCTTTTTAAAATTTTTTTTTTGTGGTTTTTCGAGGTAGGGTCTCACTCTAGCCCAGGCTGACCTGGAATTCACTATGGAGTCTCAGGGTGGCCTCGAACTCACGGCGATCCTCCTACCTCTGCCTCCCGAGTGCTGGGATTAAAGGCTTGTGCCACCATGCCTGACTAATATTTTCTTTATTTATTTGAGAGAGAGGCAGATTGAGAAAGAGGGAATGGGTGCGCCAGGGCCTCCATCCACTGTAAACAAACTCCAAACACAGGTACCACCTTGTGCATATCTGGGTCCTGGGGAAGTGAACCTGGGTCCTTTGGTTTTGTAGTCAAGTGCCTTAACTGCTAGGCTCTCTGTTCAGCCAGAGACAAGGTCTTACTATTTGGCACAAGTTGGCCTTGAACTCGTGAGTCCACCACACCTGTCTCTGTTCATTTTTATAGGTAAGGAAAGTAAGAATGTAAGAAGGTAAATAACTTGACCAGAATCAAGTTTGGCACAATAAGTTAATAGCTATTTGGGGCTGGAGAAGATGGTTTAGTGGTTAAGGTATTTGCCTGCAAAGCCTAAGGATCCTGGTTTGATTCCCCAGTACCCATGTAAAGCCAGATGTACAAGGTGGCACATGTATCTGGAATTTGTTTGCAGTGCCTAGGAGCCCTGGTGTGCCCATTCTCTCTCTTTCTGTAATAAATAAATCCTTTATAAAGGGGGTCATGTAGAGATAGCTTAAGTGGTTAAAGCACTTGCCTGCAAGGCCCAGGGTCCCAGGTTTGACTGCCCAGAACCCATGTAAGATGCACATGGTGGCACATGCCGTGCTTCTTTTTGGAACTGGCATAATAGTGATCCATCCAACCACTGTAACATGCAGTGTTATGTAGTTGAAGGAGTTCTTTGGACTGGAATGGAAAGATGTGTAATACAAATCTAGCAAAAGAGCAAGATAAAAGAGGATTGGATAGAAAGCTATACTTTAGATAAAAGGAAAAGCCACGCATTTCTATTTGCTTACTGATTATAGTAAAACAGTAAATATTTTTTACTGTTGGTGCAGAGGTGGAGGAGAAAGAGTGAGAAGTAGTTTGATGGAGGAGATGAATAAGACACACTGAATTTTTTTTTTTTTTTTTTTGAGGTAGGGTCTCGCTCTATCCCAGGCTGACCTGGAATTCACTATATAGTCTCAAGCTGACCTTGAACTCACAGTGATCCTTCTATCTCTGCCTTCCCAGTGCTGGGATTAAAGGTGTGCACCACCATGCCTGGCTCTGAATTCCTTTTTATTGACAGATAAATTGTTACCTGTCCTCACCAGGGCCCCAGCTGAAACCATAGAGTAATTGGGGAAAATGAGCAAGAGTGTTGCTTTCTTGGTGAACCTGGTATCAGCACAGAGAACACCCAACTCCTTCAAACCAGAGACAGAGAGAGACAGGCTTCCAAGAGCTCATCACAGAAGTAGACTTAAAATGAACCCAACATGGCTCGAGGAAATTTGTGGAAGAGGGAGCAGAAAGATTGTTAGAGCCACAAGTTGGGACATTATGCACAGAAACATTGCGTCTTTCCCATAATGGATGGCTACCCCCACAATGCATGACCCACAATCCCCATGGGGATAACTTACATCCCCAGCAAGGAGAGTCCCTTTGGAGGGGGAAGTACAGGGATGAGGGTAAGGATGGTGCCAACATGTGCTATTTACACACTGAGAAAAAAAAATGGTTAAAATATACTGTTATCTGCTAAAAAGTATGCTTTTTTGTGGAGTCGGGTGAGGCTGGAGAGGTGATGGCTCAATAGTTAAGGCACTTACTTGCAAAGCCTAATGACCCAGGTTCAATTTCCCAGTACCCATGTAAAGCCAGATGCACAAAGTGACTCATGGGTTTCAAGTTCGTTTGCAGCAGCTGGAGGTCCTGGTGTGCCCATTTTCCCTCTTTCTCCCTCCCTCCCAGTAATAACTTTTTTCTTTTTCTTTCTTTCTTTTCTTTTTTTTTTGGTTTTTCGAGGTAGGGTTTCACTCTAGCCCAGGCTGACCTGGAATTCACTATGGAGTCTCAGGGTGGCCTCGAACTCACGGCGATCCTCCTACCTCTGCCTCCCGAGTGTTGGGATTAAAGGCATGCGCCACCATGCCCGGCTCAACTTTTTTCTTTTTTTAAAGAAAAATTAAATTTTTTAAATTTTAATTTATTTGAGAGAGAGAATGAGGCAGAGGAAGAGAGAGAGAAAGAGTGGGCGTGCCAGGTCCTCCAGCTGCTGCGAACAAACTTAAGATGCCTGTGCCAGCTTGTGCATCTGGCTTATGTGGGTCCTGGGGAATTGAACCGAGGTCCTTTGGCTTTGCAGGCAAGTGCCTTAACCACTAAGCCATCTCTCCAGCCCTTAAAAAAATATATTTTATTGATTTGTTTGACAGAAAGAGGCAGAGAGGGAGAGGATGGGGCTACCAGGGCCTCTAGCTGCTGCAAACGAACTCCAGGCGCATGCACCACCTTGTGCATCTGCATCTGGCTTATGGGGTACTAGAGAATTGAACCTGGGTCGTTTGCAGGCAAGTACCTTAACCGCTAAGCCATCCCTCCAGCCCCCCCCCCCCGCCCCCTTATTTCTTTTGTTTAGTTTTTTGAGGTAGGGTTTCACTCTAGTCCAGGCCGACCTGGAATTCACTATGTAGTCTCAGGGTGGCCTCAAACTCAATGGTGATCCTCTTACCTCTGCTTCCCAAGAGCTGGGATTTAAAGGCCTACACCACCACACCTGGCTTTTTTTTTTTTTTTTTCTTTGAGGTTGGTTCTCATTGTAACTTGGAATTCAGTCTCAGGCTGGTCTCAAACTCATAGTGATCCTCCTACCTTGGCCTTCTGAGTCCTGGGATTAAAGGCATGTGCTACCATGCCCAACAATATATATGTAAAAAGTATGCTTGAAATTAAAGAATTTGTATACTGTCTTCCTCTGTTGCTTATCGATATATTGTGTTGGGTGCATAAGATTACCCCCCAGGTGTCTAAGTGTTCTCTAAAATTAGGATAGTCATAACACCTAGGGTATAAGGATTAAGTGAGAACACCATGCAGTGCAAACAACCATGCTTGGCATGTGGTGAGCGTTCAGTAATGTGTGCTTAAAAGGAAAAGGCTATTATGGATTGAGGAGATGGCTCAGTGAACAAAGCACTTGCAGTATAAGTACCTGAGTTTGGATCACTGAAACCTAGGGTCTATAACCCCAGTGTACCTATGCTGAACAGGGAGGGGAAGACAGAATTGCCTGGAAGTTCACCAGCCAGCCAGCCTGGTAAGCATAGTAGTGAGCAAGATCCTGCCTCCAACAAAATGGAAGGCAAGGACCAACACCCAAACCTCTACACACGTGCTGTGGCATGCGCACACCTGTGCTCATGTATATGAATGCACACCAAATACACACTACTCCCGGCACTCCAACATAAAAGAAAAAAAAGTGTTGCAGTCAGGTTTGCGTTGCTGGCAGAAAACACCCAACCAAGAGCAGCTTGTGGGTAAAAAGGTTTATTTTGGGTTACAGACTCGAGGGGAAGCTCCGTGATGGCAGGGGAAAATGATGGCGTGAACAGAGGGTGGACATCACCCCCTGGACAACACCAACAGGAGAGTGTGCCAAACACTGGCAAGAGGAAACTGCCTATAATACCCATAAGCCCACCTCTAACAATAGATTGCTTCCAGGAGGCATTAATTCCAAATTGCCATCAGCTCAGGACTTAGCATTCAGAACACTTTAATGTTAGACTGGGAACTTAGTAAGTAAGTAGGTCTGCCTAATGAGCAATGTATTTTGCTGTTTTTCGTATTTGGCTAATAGCCTGTTAGATTGTCCTACATGGAAACTGTTATTTATATATTTACCTCCCAATAGACAATGCCTATCTTTTGACTGCAATTGAAATTTAGGCATGTAGTCAACAACTGTCTTCCCAGTTTGTCTCTCAGATATGCTAGACATGAAAACACTTCTGGCCTTTAGACTTTAAAGACCTTGTTGGAACTCTTATTCAAGGACTATATCAAAACATTAAAAGAAACCGTATGCTTTTAGAGGTATTGCTATATTAGAATAAGAAACAAGACAAAGTGGATGGGATTTCTTTATATCTATATCTATACCTATATATATATGTGTGTGTGTGTGTGTATATGTGTATATATTTGACAGAAAAAGAGGGAGAGAGAGATGGAGAACGGGTGCTCCAGGGCCTCAAGCCACTGCAAACAAACTCCAGACACATGTGCCCCCTTGTGCATCTGGCTAACGTGGATCCTGGGGAATCGAACCTGGGTCCTTTGGCTTTGCAGGCAAATGCCTTAACCTCTAAGCCATTTCTCCAGCCAAGGATGGGATTTCTTTGTGTTTAAAAGATGTGCTGATTGTGGTGGTGCACACCTTTAATCCCAGCACTTGGGAGGCTGAAATAGGATTGCTATGAGTTCGAGGCTAGCCTGAGACTACATAGTGAATTCAAGGTCAGCCTGGGCTACAGTAAGACCCTACCTTGACACCCACCCCCCCAAAAAAAAGAGACAGTACAAGAAAACAAAAGCCACTTATACTTTTCCTGTGAGAAGCACATAAACAATGGAAGTTAAATTGTCATTGATTTTAAAAGTTAGTTAATGAGGCTGGAGTGATGGCTCAGTGGCTAAGTGTGCTTTTTTGTACAAGCTTGAGGTCTTGAGTGGGTCTGGTCTGAGACTGCCTTGAGTTCTAATCTTCAGAACCCTTGTCAAAGCTGGGCTGGTCATGCATGTGTGTAAGCCCAGTCCTGTGGGGGAGCAGAGATGAGAAGTGCTGGGGTGCATGAATGACAGGCTGCAAGTAGGTAGGTGAGTGATAGAGGAAGACAACTCAAGGGGAGGGGGCCACAGGTGCAGCGTCAGCACATGCACATGCATGTACACAGTACACGTATGCAGAAAAATTGTTTAATGAATAATTACAAGGTATAGTTGGTGAGGACTACAGGTACTTGAATCATTGCTACTTATTTAAGCTTTTAAACTCAGCCCAACCCAAAATGGTGAGCTTGACCTGTAAAATTTAAAATAAATACATTTGGCCAGGTTTAGTGACTCATAATCCTAGTACTCAAAAGGCTGAGGTGGGAGGAGTATCATGAGTTCTACAACAGCCTGGGCTAGAGTGAGACTGCTTCCCCCCTCCCCCTATATTTTGGTGCTTTATTAGAGGAGAAATTTACACATCAAGAGAATTTAGAGAGACATTTGTCTGAGATAAAACTTAATTGTGGAGAATAACAAGGGAATATTTAAAATGGAAACCCTTGTGGTATAGATTAACTTCTACCCTTGTTAGTAAGTACTCCTTGAATTCAGCTAGATTCAAAGTGTGATCCATTTTGGTCTCTGGTGCCAGATGTTGGCTTGTTTTCACCTTCTGTTGTTTCCTGGCATGCGGCCATGTGATCTTCAGCTAGTGACTTGAAACGCTTTGCTGTTAATTTTCTGTCACTGTCAAAAAGTCTTTGTGGGGCTGGAGAGATGGCTTAGCTGTTAAGGCGTTTGCCTGCAAATCCAAAGGACCCAGGTCCAGCTCCCCACTACCCACATAAAGCCACATGCACAAGGTGGCTCATGCCTCCGGAGTTTATAGTGGGTAGAGGCCCTGGTGCACCCATTCGCTCTTTCTTTCTACCCCTTTCTCTCAAACAAATAAATAAATAATTTTTAAAAAGGCCTTTGTTTTCATTCTAGTTAGGCCATTTCTGTTCTGTGCAAAAACTTTAAAAATTATTTTCTGGTTTACCAGCTTCAATCTATTCAATCTTCAATTCTCTCTCTCTCTCTCTCTCTCTCTCTTTTTTTTTTTGAGATAGGGTCTCCCTGTAGCCCAGGCTGACCTGGAATTCACTCTGTAGTCTCAGGGTGGCCTCGAACACATGGTGATCCTCCTTGCCTCTGCCTCCCGAGTGCTGGGATTAAAGGCGTGCGCCACCACGCCCGGCTCACCAGCTTCAATCTATTCTTACTAATTCCTTCTTACTGTTTCATTTTTGTCTTTTGAAGTTTCCCAGTTAAAATGCTATTTTCCTCATTATGCTTCAGTCATTCCTGTAAGAACTCAAAAAACCCCACCTGTAAACCCTAAGTATTTACAAAATTATATATTCAAAAGTAAACTGCATAAACATAGCCTTGAAATATATTAAGTATTAGCATTGCAGTACAAAGGAAAATGTTTAGGACATAATGATTTATCTGAGAAGTATAGATGGTTTGGACACTTGTTTCATGCTGTCATGAGCTAAGGATTAAATCAAGTCCTTAGCACAGTCCTAGGTTGATTGTATGTGTAAAAGGGATGCAACAAAGTGGTGCATGCATTTGAAGTTGATTTACAGTGGCCAGGGGCCCTGGCGCTGTCATTCACCCCACCCCCCGCCATCTTTTCTAAGCTTGAAAATAAATAAAAAAACTTTCAAAAATCCTAAAAAGGATGTAAAAGAGGGTGCAAACTTGTGAACATACTTATTGTGATAAATTTCATAGGCTAGTTAGTTGTAGCTCCACTAGACATTATTTTGTTTGCTATCAATTAAGACAGGTAAGCTACTTTTTTGTCTGGTTGGTTTTTGGTAATTTTGAACTTTGCTATGTTGCCTGTCTTTATCTCCTAAGTGCTAAAAGTATAAGTGTGCTCTATCATGCCTGGGTATAAATTAGTTTCTGTTAACTTAAGGACCATTTCATAGTGCTGAAACTAGGCACTGAACTTAGGCTCTCGTGTATGCTAGGCAAATGCTGCCATACTATTAACCTCTAACTTTAAATTTTGTCAGGGAGTTCATTAAAGTATTTTCTTTTTAAAAAAATTATTTTTATTTATTTATTTGGGAGAAAGAGGGGCATAGAGAATGGGCCAGGGCCTCTAGCCACTGCAAATGAACTCCAGACACGTATGCCACCTTGTGTACCTGGCTTACGTGGGTCCTGTGGAATTGGACCTGGATCCTTTGGCTTTGTAGGCAAGTGCCTTAACCACTAAGCCATCCTTCCAGCCCTAAAATATTTTCATTTTTTTAAAAAAAATTTTAAACTTTATTTATTTTTTTTATTGACAACTTCCATGATTGTAAACAATATCTCGTGGTAATTCCTTCCCTCCCCCCACTTTCCCTTTGAAACTCCACTCTCCATCATATCCCTTCCCCCTCTCAATCAGTCTCTCTTTTATTTTGATGTCATGATCTTTTCCTCCTATTATGGTCTTGTGCAGGTAGTATCAGGCACTGTGAGGTCATGGATATCCAGGCCATTTTGTGTCTGGAGGAGAACGTTGTAAGGAGTCCTACCCTTTGGCTCTTAGATTCTTTCCGCCACCTTTTCTGCAATGGACCCTGAGCCTTGGAAGGTGTGATAGAGATATTTCAGTGCTGAGCACTCCTCCATCACTTCTTCTCAGCACCATGGTGCCGTTTGAGTCATCCCAAGGTCACTGCCATCTGAAAAGAGAAGGTTCTCTACTAAAAGTGAGAGTAGCATTAATATATGGGTATGCACATTAAGAGAAGTGCTTACTGGGCAGTTTGGTGAGCATAGTATATACATTTAGCCAGACAGCAGCAGACGTCACACCTCTAAGGCTCATGACTACCCCTGTTGTAGGTTTTCAGTATCAGGGATGTATTCTTTCCCATGGAGCAGGCCTCCAGTCCAATTAGAGGGCAGTTGGTTTCCACCAACCATGACAAACGAGGCACTACGTTAGCTCATTTGGTCTCACTGGCCAAATATAAGGCTTGCAGTGTTCACTGTTGATTATCTTCACTGGTGATTTCTCTTTCTCCCATTGAACTGCATGCAGTGTGCCTTTTCCTAGCTTTCTGTCAGCTGGTCTACATGGAGGAGGATTTCAGCTGAGCTCCAGCAGGATTTCTCAGAGACCTTGCAGCCCAAGTATGTGGAGTCTTTAGCCATAGGGTCTTACCACTTATTCCTGGTGGGAAACCAAGGGCCTCAGCAATGGCCTGTAATGTTTTGGGGGCATCCCCCCGGCCAACAACTCACTGGAAGGTATCCCATCCCTGGCACTGAAAATTTTCTAGCAACAATCCGTGGCTCCTGAGTGTTCCATTGTCCAAAAGGGTAGGTTACCATATGACTTATTTATATCCTCTTAGATTTTGATTAGCCCTTCCTTCACCTTTCCTTTACTCAATCTCTTCCCCTGACTTCACTTAGGCCTTTTCACCCCCATTAATCTTTTTACTTACTCATATACAATACCATCCTATTAAGTTCCCCCCCCCCCCCTTCTGTTCCTTTTAAATCTCCTTTCTAGCTTACTGGCCTGTGTTACTGAGTTTTCTTCCTACTGCGCAGAAGTCCAATCATTTGTAGCTAGGATCCACATATAAAAGAGAACATGTGACGTTTGGCTTTCTGGGCCTGGGTTACCTCACTTAGTATAATCCTTTCCAGATCCATGCATTTTCCTGCAGATTTCATAACTTCATTTTTCTTTACCGCCAAGTAGAACTCCATTGTGTAAATGTGCCACATTTTCATTATCCACTCATCAGTTGAGGGACATCTAGGCTGGTTCCATTTCCTAGTTATTGTGAATAGAGCAGCAATAAACATGGTTGAGCAAATATCTTTAAGGTAGTGAGACAAGTCCTTAGGATATATGCCTAGGAATGCTATAGCTGGGTCATATGATAGATCTATTTTTAGCTGTCTCAGGAACCTCCACACTGATTTCCACAATGGCTGGACCAGATTGCATTCCCACTAACAGTGTAGAAGGGTTCCTCTTTTTCCACATCCTTGCCAGCATTTATGGTCATTTGTTTTCATGATGGTAGCCAATCTGACAGGAGTGAGATGGAATCTCAATGTAGTTTTAATCTGCATTTCCCTGATGACTAGGGATGTAGAACATTTTTTCAGATGTTTATATGCCATCTGTATTTCTTCTTTTGAGAACTCTATTTAGTTCCATAGTCCATTTTTTAATTGGCTTGTTTGATTTCTTATTATTTAGTTTTTTGAGTTCTTTGTATATACTAGATATTTGTCCTTTATCAGATGTGTAGCTGGCAAAGATTTTCTCCCATTCTGTAGGTTGCCTCTGTGCTCTCTTCACAGTGTCCTTTGCCGTACAAAATCTTTGTAATCTCATGAGGTCCCAGTGGTTAATCTGTGGTTTTATTGCCTGAGCAATTGGGGCTATATTCAGAAAGTCTTTGCCAAGACCAATAAGTTGAACGGTTGCCCCTACTTTTTCCTCTAGCAGTTTCCGAGTTTCAGGTCTGATATTAAGGTCTTTAGTCCATTTGACTCAATTCTTGTGTATGGAGAGAGGGATAAGGAACTATTTTCATCCTTCTGCAGATACATACCCAGTTTTCCCAGCACCATTTGCTGAAGAGGCTGTCTTTTCTCCAATGAGTATTTTTGTCATTTTTGTCGTATATCAGGTGGCTATAGCTACCCAGACTTACATCTGGGTCCTCTCTTCTGTTCCACTGTTCTACATGTCTGTTTTTGTGCCAGTACCATGCTTTTTTTGTTACTATGGCTCTGTAGTATAGGTTAAAATCAGGTATGGTGATACTACCAGTCTTATTTTTGTTGCTCAAAATTGTTTTAGATATTCAAAGTTTTTTATGCTTCCAAATGAATTTTTGGATTTTTTTTCTATTTCCATGAAGAATGCCACTGGAATTTTGATGGGGATTTCATTTAATGTGTAGATCGCTTCCGGTAAGATGGGCATTTTCATAATACTGATTCTTCCAATCCAAGAACAAGGAATGTCTTTCCATTTCCTAGTGTCTTCTGTAATTTCTCATTTGAGTGTTTTAAAGTTTTCATTGTAGAGATCCTTCACTTCCTTAGGTTTATTCCAAGGTACTTTATTTTTTTTTTGATTTATTTTTTTATTAACAACTTCCATGATTGTAAACAATATATCCCTCCCTCCCCCTGCCTTCCCCTTTTAAACTGCACTCTCCATCATATCCCCTCCTCGTCTCTTTTATTTTGATGTCATAATCTTTTTCCTCCTATTATGGTGGGTCTTGTGTAGGTAGTGTCAGGCACTGTTAGGTCATGGATATCCAGACCATTTTGTGTCTGGAGGAGCATGTTGTAGGGAGTCCTACCTTTCCTTTGGCTCTTACATTCTTTTCACCACCTTATTACTATTATTATTATTATTATTTTGATGCAATTGTGAGTGGGAGTGATTCTCTGATTTCATCCTCTGTGTGTTGTTAGCATATAGGAAGGCTACTGATTTCTGTGTTTTTATTTTGTATCCTGCTACATGGCTATTGGTGTTTATCAGCTCTAACAATTTGCTGATAGGTTTTTTATGTATAGAATCATGTCATCTGCAAATAATAACTTGATCTCTTCCTTTCCAATTTGTGTCCCTTTTATGTGTGTCTCTTGCCTTATTGCTATGGCTAAGACTTCCAGTACTATATTAAATAGAAATGAGAATAGTGGACACCCTTGTCTTGTTCCTGATTTTAGTGGGAAAGCTTCAAGTTTTTCTCCATTTAGTAATATGTTGGCTGTAGGCTTGTAATGAATAGCCTTTATTATGTTGATATATGTTCCCAGTCACTTTAGGACTTTTATCATGAAGGGACGTTACATTTTGTCAAATGCTTTTTCTGTATCTCATGAGATGATCATGTGATTTTTGTCCATCAGTCCATTTATATAATGTATTACATTTATCGATTTGCGTATGTTGAACCATTCCTGCGTGTCTGGGATAAAAGCCTACTTGGTCGGGGTGAATGATCTTTCTGATACATTCTTGCATTCTGTTTGCCAATATTTTGTTGAGAATTTTTGCATCCATGTTCATGAGGGAGATTGGTCTGTAATTTTCTTTTTTTTTTGTTCTATCTTTGCCTGGTTTTGGTATCAGGGTGATGTTGTCTTCGTGGAAGGAGTTTGGTAGGATTCCTTCCTTTTCTGTTTCATGGAAAGGTTTAAGAAGTATTGGTGTTAGTTCTTCCATGAAGGTCTGGTAAAATTCACCAGTGAATCCATCTGCGCCTGTACATTTTCTGGTTGGGAGATTTTTGACAACTGCTTGGATCTCCATACTTGTTATAGGTCTATTTAAGTGATTAATCTCATCTTGATTTAATTTAGGTAGGTTATACAAATCAAGGAAATCATCCATTTCTTTCAGATTTTCAAACTTTAGTAGAGTATATGTTCTTATAGTATGTCCTTATGATTTTTTTAATTTCTCTGGTATCTGTTGTGAGGATAGCATTTTCATCTCTAATTTATTAGTTTGTGGCTCTTTCTTTTGGACAGATTTGATAAGGATTTATCAATCTTGTTTATCATTCCAAAGAACCAACTCTGTTTCTTGGATTCTTTGGATTGGTTTTTGGTTTCTATTTCATTAATTTCTACCCTAATCTTTATTATTTCTTACTACCTACTGCTTTTCAGTTTGCCTTGTTCTTTTTCCAAGGCTTTAAGGTGAAGCATTAAGTTTTTTACTGTGACCTTTCTAATTTCTTAATATAGGCACTTAAAGCTATAAATTTCCCTCTTAGGACTGCCTTCATTGTGTCCCAAAGGTTTTGGTATGTTGTGTGCTCATTATCATTTGACTCTATGAATTCTTTTTATTTCCTTTTTGATTTCTTTATTCACTCATTCATCATTTAGTAGTGTATTGTTTAGTAGTCCATGATTTTGTGTGTGCTCTATAGCTTTTTTTTGCTATTGATTTGTATTTTGACCTTAGTAGAATGCAAGGAATTACTTCAGTTTTCCTGTATTTATTAAGATTTGCTTTGTGCCCTAGTATATGGCCTATTTTAGAGAATGTTTCATGTGCTGCTGAAAAGAATGTGTATTCTGCAGCATTTGGATGTGATGTCCTGTATATATCTGTTAGGTCCATTTGCTCTATGACCTCATTTAATCCAGATGTATCTCTGTTTATTTTTTGCTGGGATAACCTGTCAATTGATGAGAGTGGGGTGTTGAAGTCACCTACTACAACTGTGTTTGATGTTATCTGTGACCTTAGTTCTAATAGCATTTGTTTGGTGAAGTTGGGAGCCCCCATGTTAGGTGCATATATGTTTAGGATTGTAATGTCCTCCTCTTGGAGTGTGCCTTTAATCAATATAAAGTGACCTTCCTTATCTTTCCTAACTAATGTTGGACTGAAGTCTACCTTGTCAGATATTAGGATAGCAATCCCTGCATGTTTTCTAGGCCTGTTTGCTTGAAATATCATTTTCCACCCTTTCACCCTAAGATAGTGTCCATCCTTTGTAGAAAGGTGAGTTTCTTAGAGGCAACAAATTGTCTATGTCTTTTGGTTGGGGCATTGAGGACATTGATATTAAGAGTTTTTATTGAAAGGTGTGTATTTATTTTTGCTATTTTTCTTGTTTTGTAATTCTTCCAGTTTTACCTTTGCTCTCTTGTATTAACCAGTATTTGAGATGGTTTGTTTTTTCCAGGTTCCTTTTCTTTTTCTTTTCAGGTGCTTTTCTTTCTCTTCAGCATAGAGGATTCTTTCAAGTATTTTCTGTAGAGCTGGTTTTGTCTTCAAATACTCTTTTAGCTTGCTTTTGTTGTAGAATGTCCTTATTTCTCCATCTATTTGAATGGATAGCTTTGCAGGATAAAGTAACCTTGGTTGACAGTTGTTATCATTCAGAAGTTGGAATATATCATTCTAAGCCCTTCTGGCTTTTAAAAGTTTGTGTTAAGTAGTCTGCTGTGATCCTGATGGGCTTGCCTTTGTTTGTGACTTGATTTTTGTCTCTGCTTTCAATATATTTTCTTTGTTTTGTATATTTGGTAGTTTAATTATAATATGCCAAGGAGAGGTTCTTTCTAGGTTTTGTTTGGTTGGTGTTCTAAAGGATTCCTGCATCTGTACTGGCATCTCTTTCCCAATTTGAAGTTTTCTTCTATGATTTTGTTGAAGATACCTACTATGCCTTTGGAGTGGAATTTTTCTCCTCTACTATACCTTGAATTCTTATGTTAGATCTTTTCATAGTGTCACAAATTTCTTGAAATTTCCATTCATACTTTCCTATTAGTTTGTCTTTCTCTTTGTTGGACTGTATTAGATCTGCCACCTGGTCTTCTAGCTTAGATATTCTGTCCTCTCCTTCATCCATTCTACTGGTGAGATTTTCTACAGAGTTTTTTATTTCATTAACTGTGTTCTTCATTGTAGTAATTCTGTTTTTCTTTATTATTTCTATTTCCTTGTTTATGTCTTGTATTGACCTCATTTCATTAGATTGGTTTCCTGTGTCTTCTTTGATTCCTTTGATTTCCTTGAACATATTCTTTTGAAATCTTTCTTAGGCATTTCCTCTAATTCATTCTCACTGGAGGTCATTTCTGATGCGTTAGTACTTTTTGGTGGATTTAAATTGTCTTGATTTTTTTTTGTATTTCTTGTATTATTATAATGTACATATTTTTGCATCTTGGATTAATTTAATACTTGGATTGTCTAGTTATCTGCAATATTATTAGATGTATCAATCTTCAGGGTAGGAGCATAAAGTGCTAGGTGTGGCTCTTGAGACACAGAGTAACTACAAAAGTGTTCCGTAGGTGTTGGGTTTGCCTGCTATGAGAGTATTCAAGCAGGCTGAGTGGAATAAAATACAGGCAAATTCTAAAATTTAACTATACAATGTACACTTTCAATGAAAAACAGCACTGAGTATTTATGCAAGAGTAGGTATTATGACAACCAGATCCTCTTAACAAAGTCACAGACCTTAAGGATGTGTGTTGCCTCACACTCTTAATCCTGTCAACTAGGAGGCTAAATCTGTAGAGGGTTCCAAGTCAGTTTGTGACCAAGTGAGACCCTTTCCTAACAAATGATAGAAGAGGAAATGAAGGCACTATAAATGAGAAAGCAACAAATGACAAGCCCAAAACATGCTTAAACAAGCTTACTTAAGCATGGCAAATCCAACCATCCATCAGATTTAACATGTAATTATCCTGACATGGAAGGTGCAATTAGCATTTCTGATTCAAGCCTATATACCAGGCTTATTTGGTGGGCACTGACCTGGTGTAATCCCAGTTACCTTTTGGGATAGTTTTGGTTTCACTTACGCTCCTTTCCTGCTTGGGTCCCTTTTTGCTACACTGTGGGCTTAGGTAGGCTGGCTGGGTCGCTGGATTGCTGCTTTGATTGCCTGTGCCGGGTGCTGTGTAGGTGAGTTCCCTTCCCCAGATCTCTGGTGCTTGCTGGCACTGGCAGTGGGGGAGGGTTGGGGAGGCTGTGGATGGCTGAAGTTCTCCTGCTGGTCTTCAAGATCCATTTCCTCACGAGCTGCTCCTCTGTTCTTCCCTGCCGTCCTCCCTGCAAGTTTCTTGAGTTTGCGAGCAGGCCGATGTGAGTGGACAGTCCCTTCACCTGGCTTTTCCTGTGGCTCAGGCCGAGCCTGGGGGTTGTGGCCACACAGACCTGGTTCTGCCTACTGGAGCCACTTCTGCCTGCTTCTGTGGACTCTAGACACTCTGAATCTATCCTACTTCTCTGCTGCAGTTCATAATGTTTTATACACTTCACTTTTTAGTAGAAGAGTTTATTTTGCTCTTTTTTTTTTTTTTGGGAGGCGGGCTTTTCTCCGCTAGGCTGCTTTGTCATGGTTCCTACCCTGCCATCTTAACCAGAAGTTCTAAAATATTTTCTTGAAGCTAGGTGTGGTGGCCCCATGCCTTTAATCCCAGTACTTGGGAGGTAGAAGTAGGAAGATCACTGTGAGTTCAAGGCCACCCTGAAAGTACATAGTTAATTCCAGGTCAGCCTGGACTAGAGTGCCTCAAAAAAAAAAAAAAAAAAATTCATATGCGTGTGTGTGTGTGTGTGATTTGTTTTTTTTTCTTGAATATGGGTTGTTCCATTTCAAATTCCTGCTGGTAGTTACTATCTATTTTAGCAGAAATTCTCATGTAATTTTTTGAAACTTGGGGGCTGTGTGGGTGGGGGCATGGAAACCTCACTGTTGTATCCCAGTTGTATCAGCCTCCTGAGTGCAAGGATGATAGATATGTTCTAGGTGGATGCTACTGTGCCCACCTAGATGTTTTAGTTCCTTTTCTTTAGTTATAATTTTTTTTTAAACATAGGTTGTGATTACTATATGAATGAGGTCCTTTTATTTTTGTTGTTTTCAAGGTAGGGTCTCATTCTATCCCAGGCTGACCTGGAACTCATTCTGTAGGTTCTGGCTGGCCTTGAACTCACAGTGATCCTCCTACCTCTGCCTCTTGAGTGCTGGGATTAAAGGTGGCATGTGCCACAATTTGCCAGTATTTTATTGAGGACTTTTGCATTATTGTTCATAAGAGATACACTGGCTTGTGGGTTTCTTGTTCTTTTAAAAATATTTTATTTTTATTTATTTATTTGACGGAGAAAGAGAGAGAGAATGGGCGTGCCAGGGCCTTCAGCCACTACAGACAAACTCCCCTTGTGCATCTGGCTAATGTGGGTCCTGGGGAATCTAACCTGGGTTCTTTGGCTTTGCAGGCAAACACCTTAAGTGCTAAGCCAACCCTCCAGGCCTCTTGGTTTTTTTTTTTTTTTTTTTTTTTTTGGTTTTTCAAGGTGTGGTCTTGCTGTAGCCCAGGCTGGCCTGGAATTCACTGTGTAATCTTAGGGTGGCCTCAAACTCATGGCAATCCTCCTACCTCTGCCTCCCAAGTGCTGGGATTAAAGGCTTGCTCCCCCACAACTGGCCTTGACGTTGTTGTTATTGGGGAATTTGTTTGCAACAAATTCTTTTTATATAGCTCTGGCTGGCCTTGTACTCATGGCAGTCCCCTCAGTTCCTGAAGTATTGGAACTATAAACATATACACCAGCTCTTAATTCTTAATGTATGTGTGGGGGTGTGTGTATGTTTAAAACAGGCTGGCTGAAACACATGAACCTCCTGCCTCAAGCAAACTTTGGAGTGCTGGCATTACAATCATATACCACTGTGCTCAGTTTCTCAAAGGTTTTGGTATGTTATTTTTGTTAGAACTAGATGTTTGCTTTTTTAAAAAAAATTATTTATTTATTTATGAGAGAAAGAAGTAGAGAGTGAGAGAATGGGCACATCTGGGCCTTTAGCCACTGCAAACGAACTCCAGATGCATGCGCCCCCTTGTGCATCTGCCTTACTTGGGTTCTAGAGAATCAAACCAGGGTCCTTAGGCTTTACAGGCAAATGCCTTAACCACTAAGCCATCTCTCCAGCCCCCCCCCATTTATTTATTTATTTATTTATTTATTTATTTTTGAGGCAGGATTTTCACTGTAGTCCAGGCTGACCTGGAATTCACTATGTAGTCTCAGGGTAGCCTTGAACTCACAGTGATCCCCCTAACTCTGCCTCCCAAGTGCTGCGATTAAAGGTGTGCACCACCACACCTGGCTTAAGATGTTTGCATGTCTGAACTTTTTTTGTTTTTTCTGCTTTTTGTTTGTTTGTTTTGTTTTGGAGGTAGGGTTTCACTCTAGCTCAGGCTGACCTGGAATTCACTATATAGTGTCTGGGTAGCCTCAAACTCACAGTGATCCTCCTACCTCTGCCTCCCAAGTGCTGGGAGAGGGAGAAAGGCAGAGAGAGAATGGGCATGCTAGGGCCAGCCACTGCAAACGAACTCCAGATGCATATGCCACCTTGTGCATCTGGCTGTGTGGATACTGGGAAATTGAACCTGAGTCCTTAGGCTTCGTGGCAAGCAAGCACCTTAACTGCTAAACCATCTCTCCAGTCCTCATTGTTTTATATATTTTTTTACAACATAATATTATAAAATCATATACTAAATAATACAAAAAATAAGAGGTCAGTGTAATGAACTTTACTGACCACCAACTTGAAGTGTTATAAGCAGACAAACCATGAGGGTATGTGCCTGTAATCCCAGTACACTGGAGGTAGAGGCAGGAGGATTGCTGCCTGCTTAAAGCCTGTCAAAAGATACATAGTGATAGACTGTGTCTGAAAAAGAACATGTTATCTTCTCTAGGTACTCTAAGGTAAGTAAGTACTTAACATAATCAATGGAGTTGTACAGGTTTCTAGAGGCAATGCAGTAGTTACCTCCCACTCTGAAAATGTCAGCTAGCAAACTAGATACAATGTGAATTGTATGTGGGAATATCAGCTTTTTTGATGGCAGCCTGTTCTTTACTGAATAGCAACAGATTGGACTAAAATATGCCAAGAAACTCATCATGTAACATGAGGCTTTTATGTATTGCAGACAGTGAATGTAACTTTCTTACTGAGCTAATGAAGTTGATTTCCCATGGCATGTTAACAGAAAATTTGTACCAGTGAAATACAAGTCACACATTTTAAGAAACTTTGGAGATACAATTTCACTTTGCTCACTGATTTGTCAGTTGCTTGTTACTCCAGTCTTGGCTGGGAACTCAGCAATCTTCCTACATCTGCCTCCTAGGCACTGGGATTACAGGCATGCACCACACCTGGTTACTCCAGTCTTTTGAATCTGTAGTATTCTTTCTTTCTTTATTTAAAAAAAATTTTTTTTTAACTTGAGTCTCCTTTACATTTTTAGAAAATACTTCTATTTTTATTTTTATTTATTTATTTGAGAGAGGGAAAGAGGCAGAGAGAGAGAGTGTGTGTGTGAATGGTCATGCCAGGGCTTCCAACCACTGTAAATGAACTCCAGATGCATGCATCTCCTTGTGCATCTGGCTTATGTGGGTCCTGGGGAATTGAACCAAGGTCCTTTGGCTTTGCAGGCAAGCGCCTTAACCACTAAGCCATCTCTCCAGCCCTATTTATTTATTTTTACTTGAGACAGAGGACGGGAGAGAGAGCAAGTGCTAGTGCACGCGCCATGGCCTCTAGCCACTGCAAACCTTTTAAACTCCAGATGCACGCACCACTTTGTGCATCTGGCTTACGTGGGACCTGGAGAATCGAACCTGGGCCCTTAGGCTTCGCAAGCAAGCATTTCTAACCACTAGGCAATCTCTCCAGTTCCTCCTCTAGTATTTTAAATTAACTTTTGAGTTAAAACTTGTACATATTTTAACCACACATGGAGGTGTTTATAACTGTTGGTGATAAAATAGAAGTCCATGAGCTGGAACATACTAGTTACCATGGTCATGCTGCCTTTCAGTTCTTTCATTAGTATGTCAAGTACATGCATTTGTGAAATCTCCACTGAGCATGCTAATGCATGCCTGCAAGTCCCCACACTTGGTCAGCAGAGCAGGAGAATTGCAACCTTGAGGCCAATCTGGGCTACAATATCAAGACCTTATCTCCGAAAAAAAAAAAAAAAAAAAAAGACAAAGAATAAGAGAAATTTGTAATGAAATGACCAGTTCAGATTATTCTTTTAGAATCATTCCTCAGTAGTATCTATCTGGTAAGATATGTGTCATAGTTGCATACTGTATTGTAAAAATTAAGTAGGCCATGTTATTCGGATGACTCCTTTATTTCTTGTGGTTTTGAATGGAGACTACATTCTTGAGATAATTTTCATGAACCCTTAACTTATCCAAGATGTCCAGGTCAGTTATTATTCCTAATGGGTTATACTGTATAACATCTGTATTTCACCATGATGAGAATTATGTATGGAACATATATGTTAGATTTTTCAAAATAACTGGTTATATTGTATGATTCAGGATTTCCTTAGCTTTTTAATATGAAATGACATTTAAATATATTTTATTTTCATTGGAAGCTCAAAACTAGAATGTAATATTTCTCTTCTTGACTTCTGTTCTATAGAGCAGGTTGTTGCCCTGGATGCCCAAAATATCGTAGCTGTTTCATGTGGAGAAGCTCATACATTAGCACTTAATGACAAGGGCCAGGTGTATGCTTGGGGTCTCGATTCTGATGGACAACTTGGCCTTCTAGGATCAGAGGAATGTATCAGAGTACCCAGGTAACAAAAGTGACCAAAAAGAGGTCCTTAATCTTGTACAATAAGTAGGTTCTGGCTTTTAATTTGGATTGAGCTATTAATTTAGTTGGTTATTTTTTATATACTTAATTTTTTTATAGTCAGTCGAATTTTTGTTTGTTGAGAAAAGAGATAGGGATAATAAAGAGATAAGTTCACTTTAAACTTTCTCTTAGTAGGTTACGTTATACTGTCGATTTTACTATCAGGTTTTCAAAATACTTATTAAATATTGATAGGTGGTAAACAATAAAAAATATTGATTGGTTGCACTTTTTCTAACTTGTGTTTTGGACTTTATTGGCTTTTTTATTGATTATGGAAGTCCATTAGAAATACTTTGGTATAGAATGGATTTAGTTGCCTTCCGCTTTTTTTCCCTTAATTGTCTTTTTAATTATGTACCTTACTGTATGAACAAATCATGTGTTGGTCCCATTCCCCTTCTGTTATCCTCTCATACTCCCTCTTCCCTGCCGCCATTTCACTGAGGGTCCTCCTCAGTGGAGTTGTTGGTATTTACCATGGGGTTATGAATACAATAGTCATTCTCTGTGGGGCAGTTGGGGAGGGGTGTGTGGAAATGCCTCAGGATGCTCCTTCCCACCCTGTGGCTCTTCCACTTACATAGCAGTGACTACAATTTAATTTATATTGACCTTGGAATTAGAAAATTATTTTAAAAATTTAAAGTTGTTACTTTATCAGTATTGTATTCTCATAGATTTGTATATAAACATAGCCATTGCTTGAAAATTAAAGACTTGTAAGAGCAAATGGAAAAAAAAAAAAACCAAACTTTTAAACAACAAATAGTTTTAAAATGAAAAATATTTGAAAAGAAAATTCCCTAAAGAAGGCATACAGGTGTTGGAGAGATGGCTTAATGGTTAAGGCACTTGCCTGCAAAGACTAAGGACCCAGGTCTGATTCCCCAGTAGTCACGTAAGCCAGATGCACAAGGTGGTGCATACTTCTGGAGTTCATTTGCAGTAGCTAGTGGTCCTGGCGTACTCATTTTCTCCCCCCCCCAACAAACAAACAAATAAATTATTGTGATATTTTATATTTATTTATTTGACAGAGAAATAGGGAGAGAGAGAAAGTAAGAGAATGGGCACATCAGGGCCTCCAGCCACTGCAAATGAACTCCAGATGCATGCGCCCCCTTATGCCTCTGACTAACATGGGTCCTGGGCAACCGAACCTGGGTCCTTTGGCTTTGCAGGCAAACACCTGAACTGCTAAGCCATCCCTCCAGCCCAATAAATATATTTTAAAAAACTGTAACAGCATGAACATAACTAGGTAAAATATAAAGGTTTAAAGAAAAGTATTTCTTTAGGTAAGTAATATGCTAACTTACACTTTTTAAAACTTTGCAAAGTCTGGCATCCTTAAACTTTCCTTTTTCTTTTTAGTAAATAATTATAGAACTTTCTAGAAAACCAAGATATTCATAAACTAATTTTAGGTTTATTCCAGGTAGCATTTTTTTTTTACATGTGTATATATGTGTGTGTGTGTTTTGTTTTAATACCAGAATGTAGTTACTAGTATAACTGCTGAGCTATCTCCCCAGGTCTTGGTATATATTTTTGTTTCAGTCTCTTTCACTCATTTCTGTTATGTTTTTTTAAAGGTATTTCTTTTTTTTTTAATCATTTTTAAAAATTATTTATTTATTTATTTGAGAGAGAGAGAGAATGAGAATGGGCATAATAGGGCCTCCAGCTACTGCAAACAAACTCCAGACGCGTGCGCCACCTTGTGCATCTGGTTTACGTGGGTCCTGTGAAATTGAACCAAGGTCCTTTGGCATTATAGGCAAACACCTTAACCACTAGGCCATCTCTCCAGCCCTCTTTTTATTTTTTTAAAGCTTTTGCTTTATTATTTTTTTTAATGAGAAAGAGAGGGAAAATGAACTCCAGATACATGGACTACCTACCTTGTGCATCTGGCTTATATGGGTCCTGGGGAATCAAACCTGGGTCCTTTGGCTTTATAGACAAGTGCCTTAACTGCTAAACCATCTCTCCAGCCCTGCTATGGTCTTTTAATACTTCTTTTTATCTGTTAATGTAGAGTTTTTCTTTTCATTTTTCTTGGTCTTTGAGATTCAGGAATAAGTTGTTTGAAATCTTTTTTATTGACCTACTTGCTGATTGCTAAAACCTGCTATAAGTATTGCCTTTGCTGTATCCCATATCCCATAAACTTTTTAAACTTTTTTTGGTGGGGGGAGGTTGAGGTAGGGTCTCACTCTAGCTCAAGCTGACTTCATTTCAAAAAAAAGCAAAATAAAACTTGAGCCAGCTGTGGTAATGCATGCCTTTAATCCTAGCACTGGGGAGACAGAGGTGGGAGGATGACTGAGTTTGAAGCCAGTTTGAGACTACATGGTGAATTCCAGGTCAGCCTCGGCTAGAGCAATACCCTAAAAAAGCAACCAACCAAAAACAACAATAAACTCGAGGCCTAGAGTTAAAGATGTTTGCTTGCAAAACCTGATGCTTGGGTTTGATTGCCCAGTACTCATTTAAAGCCAGTACATGGAGTGGCACGTGTATCTGGAGTTTGTTTGCAGTGGTAGGAGGCCATGACATGCCCATACTCAATCTCTCAGATAAATAAATAAATATTTTTTAAAAAAGACTTGTTTTGTGATCTATCCTGGAGAGTGTTCCATGTGCTGAAGAAATGAATACATATTCTGTAGATAGATGCAATTTTGTGTAGATGTCTGTTGGGTCTATTAATTTTACCAACTTTTTGTTGACTTTTGTCTGACTGTTCTGTCCATTGCTGAAAGTGGGGTACTGAAGTCCTCTGTTGTCATGGCGTTTTGGTCTGTCTCACCTTGGGTCTATTAAGATTTGTTTGATATGTTGGGTTCTCCAGTATTGCCTGCTGTGTGTGATTAGAATTCCATGTTGCTGGGCTGGAGAGATGGCTTATCAGTTAAGGTGCATGCATACAAAGCCTTAGAATGCTTGTTTGAATCTCCAGGTCCCATGTAGTAAGTAGACAGACATCAAAAGTGTGCAGTGTCGCACATACGCATAAGGGGGCACACATGTCTGGGAGTTCATTCACAGTGGCTGGAAGGCATGCTTATTCTCTCTCTGTGTCCCTCTCTCAAAAATAAAATAATAATAAAATAACTCCTTGTTGCTGAGTTGAGCCTTTATCTTAATCTTTCTTTTTTACTGTGTTTTTTTATGTAAATGTGTGGTGTGTGTACATGTTCATATTTGTGTGGGCTCACATGCATGTGTTTGTGAGTAGAGGCCAGAGGTTGACTTCAAGCATCTTCCTCAGTTGCTCTCAACCTTAATTTTTGCCTGAGCCTGGTGCTTATTGATTTGACTATACTTGCCATCAAGCCACAGGGATCCTTTGTCTCCACTTCTCCATTGCTGGTGTTATTTATAGTCGCCTGGCTTTTATGTGGATGCTGGGGATCTGAACTCAGATTCTCATGTGTTCATGGTAAGCAGGTAAAGTAAGTTGTTTATAAGCAACTCTGTGTGAACTGGGTATGGTGGTTCATATTTGTTCATACTTGTAATCTGAGCATTTGGGAGACTGGTGCAGAAGGGTCTGAGTTCCAGCATAGCCTGGGCTACAGAATGAGGCTCTGTCATAAACAGTCAAATAAAACCACTGAAAAGCAACAGCGTTAAGGGTTTGGGTCTTATTTGGAGAATGTAGTCCACTGTCTTTTTTTTTTTTTTTTTTAAATTACTTATTTTTACTTTTTAAACATTTATTTGTGAGAGAGATAGAATGGGCACACCAGGGCCTCTTGCCACTACAGACAAACTGGAAGCATGTGGCACCTTATACATCTGGCTTATGTACGTCCTAGGGAATTGAACCTGGGTCCTTAGGTTTTGCAGGCAAGTGCCTTAACCGCTAAGCCATTTCTCCAGCCCCATTGTCTTAAAAAAATATTTATTTATTTGTTTGCAAGGTGAGAGAGACACAGAGACAGAGGGTCTAGCACTGCAAACAAACTCAAGGTGCATGGACTACTTTTTTTGCATCTGACTTTACATGGGTAGTGGGGAATTGAACGATAGGTGGTTAGACTTTGCAGGCAAGCACCATAACTGCTGAGCCATCTTCCAGCCCACATTTTGGAATTTTAATGGCCTGTATTATTTATATCTTTCTTTATTGTCTGTCTTTCATTATTTTTGATTTGTTTGGCTTTTAGTCTTCATTCTAAGAGTATTTACTTCATGTTGAATTCTATGAAATTCAGTTTTAGTTTCTTTGTAATTTGTTGTTCATTTAGTGAAAACGAAAGAAGAGAAACAAATTTGGTAAATTAAATTTTATCATTCACAGTATTGCCTTTTTCTCCTCAAGTCAAGCCAACAGAGCAACATATAGTAAATCTACCTGACCTTCTACTGGAGTGAAGATAGTGTTTTTAGAGAGTCACTGAATATAAATTGTGGAAACTTAAGTTTTTTTTTTTTCCCCTTGGTTTTTCGAGGCAGAGCCTCACTGTAGCCCAGGCTGACTTGGAATTCAGTCTCAGGGTGGCCTCAAACTCACAGTGATCCTCGTACCTTTACCTCCCAAGTGCTGGGATTAAAGGCATGTGCCACCATGCCTGGCATAAAAATTTTTATTTGCAAAGTTTATGAATCATTATTTATTTGTTTATTTATATTAGAGAGAGAGAAGGAGAGGAGAGAATTGGCACGTTAGGGCCTCAGCCACTGAATTCAAACTCCAGATGCTTGTGCCACCTAGTGGACATGTGCGACCTTGCACTTGCCTCACCTTTGTGCATCTGGCTTACACAGGCTCTGGAAAGAGATGGAAAATGGGTCCTTAGGCTTCACAAGGAAGCACCTTAACTGCTAAGCTATCTCTCCAGCCCTAGATTATTTAATACAATGACTTTAAAAAAAAACAAAACCTTATTTATATTTTATTTATCTGAGGGAGACAGAGAATGAGGTGGGAGGAGGGAGAGAATGGGTACACCAGGGCATCCAGCCACTGCAAACAGAATCCAGACACATGTGCAACCTTGTGCATATGATTTATGTGGGTACTGGGGAATTGAACCTGAATCCTTAGGCTTCTTACAGGCAAGTGCCTTAACCTGCTAAGCTATCACTCCGGCTGTACAATGGCTTTAATACCCTACCAATTGATTCATCTTTACTATTGTATTCATTATGTAGTGTTTGCCAGTGTTAGGGTTAGACTCCTCATGGGTACAAGGCATACATAATCTGTCTCCTGGAGTGTTTTGTTTAGCAGAAGACTCAACATTAAATAAAAAATGTGATAGTTATAAATGCTGTCAGGGCTGGGTGTGGTGGTGCATGCCTTTAATCCCAGCACTTGGAAAGCAGAGGTAGGAGGATCACTGTGAGTTCAAGGCCACCCTGAGACTACATAGTGAATCCCAGGTCAGCCTGGACTATAGCTAGACCCTATCTCAAAAAACAAACAAAAACAAGTGTGTGTGTGTGTATATATATATAAATATGTAAATTCTGCAGGGAGAAAAATAAAGGGTTCTACCAAAAAAAAATTTTTTTTGAGGTAGGGTCTCGCTCTAGCCCAGAGTGACCTGGAATCCATTCAGTAGTCTCAGGGTGCCCTTGAATGCACAGCGATCCTCCTACCTCTGCCTCTCGGTGCTGGGATTAAAGGTGTGCGCCACCACGTCTGGTCAAAATGTATTTTTTTAAACCCAGAATATAGTAAAAAGATCAATGTAGTGTAGGAATATAGCTCAGTGGTAGAGTGCTTATTTACCACGTGCAGGAACCTAGGTATAATCCCTAGTAACCACCAAAAAAGTAAGTGGGGGGCTTCCATGATAAAAATCAAAAAAGTTGGGTGTGCCGCACATGCTGTAATCCCAGCGCCAAGGTGGACAGAGATGGGAGTGTTGCTGAGGCTTGTTGATCAGCTTGTTGATCAGCCAATTTACCTGTAAAATAAAAAATGATGAGTTCCAGGTTCAGTGAGATACTGTATCAAGGAAATACGGTGGAAGAGCAATAGAAGACACTTGGCCTTTTCCTCTGATGTCTGCATGGGTGTGCATGAGGCATACATTTGCACATATACACACCCTAGAAAGATCAGTGTATATTCATAAACAGTACTTGTTGACTTCAGCAGTTAAATGTGCCTTTTGGGGGGGAGAGGGTTAGGGTCTCACTTTAGCCCAGGCTGATCTGCAACTCACTCTGTAGTCCCAGGCTGACTTCAGACTCAAAGCAATCCTCCTACCTCTGCCTCCTGAGTGCTGTGATTAAAGGTGCTGCCACCACGCCTGGTCATGTGTCTTTTATTTCAGATATACTTGTTAGCTTCAGCAGTCACAGATGTCCTTGTATCTTTTACTTCTCTTTTTGTATGGCCAGTTTTTGCTTTTGCTATGGTAGAAAAATGGCATTCTGTTATTTGTGAAAATTTTAAGTTCATTGGATCCTACTAATTTATAGCAGCACAACATTCAGGTTCTGTAGTTAAGAATGTAAACCCACTAAATAAAAGCAGCTTTTAACACAATAGTATGGTCCTAGAGTAACTGTCCTTTTTCCTGTTCACAATTTGGTTTGTTGAAGCTGCCTCCTGAAAATCATGGGTATGAACTCTCTGTTCAGAACTTGTTCCAAACTCTCATTGGGCAAAATCAGGTCAGGTGGCAATATCAGGTAAAGGGAATATGAAATATGTCCCCTCCCCCTCTTCTTGTAAACATTCATTCAGGAAAACCAGTACAGGTTGACCAGATGTTGGGAAGTACATAACAACATGCTGGAAAGAATGTGACGATCAGAGTTATAATTTTTGCGTTTTTTTAAAGTTAGCCCTTAGAATTGAATTACAGTGTAGTAAATTTACAAGGGAGAATTATAAAAGTACAAGGACAAAACCAAATGACAGAAAACAAGAGTTAACATATCACTGTTTATCATAAATGTGAGTTGATTAAATTTCTTGGTGAAAAAGAATGGATGGCACTAATTTAAATGTAAATGAAAAGATAGTCTAAAAGGAATTGTTTTCATAATTTGTGACGTAGATGAACATGATAGGAATCCCTATTGATTGTTTTTTTAAGAGCTTTTTGTATTTATTTATTTAATAATGTATTTATTTTGGGGGAAAGGGGCAATGTGAGCGAGAGAGCACAAGACAATGAGCAGGGCCACTCCAAACATGCATCACTTTGTGTGTCTGACTTTATGTAGCTACTGGGGAATGGAACCTGGGTTAGCAGGTTTTGTAGACAAGCTCGTGTAACCACTGAGCCATCTTCCAAGCCCCTTATTCATTCTTAAGTAACCTAAAAGAGGGGAACATATATTAAACTAGACAAAAATGCCAATTTTAGAAAAAGTCATATCATATGCGTATATGTGTGTGTGTGTGTGTATTCCAAATACATTGTTTTACAAGATTAAAAGAAAATTTAATGATGATAAATCTGAACTAGAACACTGAAGAATATTTGACATTTAATCATAATTCATTGTGCTTCAATACTGTTTTTCAGAGTGTTTTCTCATCACACCTTTTATTTTTATATATTACTTATTTTAACATAAGTTTTGATAAACTGGCCTTAATTGAAAAAAAACTAGCATATTAGGTTGGTAGACAACTTTGCCTTATAGTAGGTGGCTAATAAATGGTATATATAAGTAGCATTCAAGATTTGTTTGTTACATGGAATGAACTGATGTGCTCTCTCTCTCTCTCTCTTCTTGTTTTCTAGAAACATTAAAAGTTTGTCAGATATCCAGATAGTACAGGTTGCATGTGGTTACTATCATTCGCTTGCACTTTCTAAAGGTAAGCACTGGGATTTTTTTTTTTCTTTTTGAAATTATTATTTGGTACATTGAACAAAAAGTCCTTAAGCTTTATTGTTCTTTTTCCAAGGTTGTCCTGCTTCTTCTTGATCCCTTGCCATGTATTTTGTTATTTATTTTCACATACACAAAAGAAATTGTTGAATTTTTTTTATTTTTATTTATTTATTTGAGAGCAACAGACAGAGAGAGAAAGAGGCAGAGAGAGAGAGAGAGAGAGGGAGAGAGTGGGGGGGGGGGAGAATGGGCAAGCCAGGGCCTCCAGCCACTGCAAATGAACTCCAGATGCGTGCTCCCCCTTGTGCATCTGGCTAACGTTGTTCCTGGGGAATCGAGCCTCGAACCGGGGTCCTTAGGCTTCACAGGCAAGCGCTTAACCGCTAAGCCATCTCTCCAGCCCTAAAATTTTAATTGAGATTATACTGTCCACAAATCAACTTGAAAAAAATCTTTATAATATTGAATCTTTCAATTCTTTTTTATTTTATTTTATTTTATTTATTTGAGAGCGACAGAGAGAGAAAGAGGCAGATAGAGAGAAAGAATGGGCGTGCCAGGGCTTCCAGCCACTGCAAACGAAATCCAGATGCATGCGCCCCCTTGTGCATCTGGCTAACGTGGGCCCTGGGGAATGGAGCCTTGAACCGGGGTCCTTAGGCTTCACAGGCAAGCGCTTAACCTCTAAGCCATCTCTCCAGCCCAATCTTTCAATTCTTAAACATAGTATCTTTCCACTTAGATCTCCATTTAATTTTTCTTAGTATTTTCTGTGCAAAACCATTATCTTTTACTATATTTTCCCATAGTTATTTAAGTAGCAAGAACAATAAGCAGTCAGCTTTTGTTTGCTCTCTTTCTGATTTAACTTATTCATGTGCTAGCTGGGGATTGGAACATGAATTAGAGAATCTGTCATGGTTATTATGGTTAACACTTACAAAATGCTGCCTGGAAAAGAAAGAAAAGTCTCCTGGGCCTGGTGGTACACATCTGTAATCCCACCATCTGAAACACCGATGCAGGAGATTGCCATGAGTTTGAGGTCATCCTGTGGCTACATAAAGAGTTCCAGGCCAAGCTGGGCGTGGTGGCGCACGCCTTTAATCCCAGCGCTCGGGAGGCAGAGGTAAGAGGATCACCATGAGTTCGAGGCCATCCTGAGACTACATAGTGAATTCCAGGTCAGCCTGGGCCAGAGTGAGACCCTACCTCGAAACCCCCCCCCCCAAAAAAAAAAGAGTTCTAGGCCAGCTTGTGCTATAGAATGAGACCCTGTCTCAATAAAACAAAATGAAAAGTGTTGTAATGACTATGTCATTGTTGATATTTCAGTAAATGTTTAGTGAAGTTTACTGTGAATGAAACATTAGGCCATAGCTTAATGAAACTGATAAATTGAGATAGCTTTCCAATTTGACCTTTTTGTGTGTGTGTGTGTGTGTGTGTGTGTGTGTGTTCTGTATTGTATAGCATCATGCAGTATTATAATTATTTAACAAACTTTTTGAGCATTTAAAAAATATTTATTGGTGCCGTGTGTGGTGGCGCACACCTTTAATCCCAGCATTCAGGAGGCAGAGGTAGGAGGATCACTGTGAGTTCAGGGCCACTCTGATGAGACTACATAGTGAATTCCAGGTTGGCCTGGGCTAGAGTGAGACTCTACCTCAAAAAAACAATGTACATATATATTTTTTTCAATATATGATAAAAAATATTTATTTATTTGCAAGGTGGGGGTAGGATGGCTGTGACAGGACCTCCTGCCACTGGAACCCAACCCAGGTCATTAAGCATTGCAGGCAAACACCTTAACCATTGAGCCAACTCTTCAGCCTCCTTTTGAGTATTTTGTATGAACGAGGGACATAATGTGCAGTGATAAGCACCACACTGTTGGTCTTCCTGATAAAGTCAAACAAAAATCAAGATCAATTATACACTATGGTAAAGACTGTAAGGACTTAAGATATTTAGAACACTTAGTGGAAATTAGACTAAGTCTGAGATAATTAGGGATTGAAGGCTAGATGTGAACTGGACAAAAGTTAGGGGAAGGTTTAGACAGAAAGAAGTGCCTGGGTGTGGTGATGCACACCTTCAATCCCAGCACTCAGGAGACAGAGGTTGGAAGGATTACTGTGAGTTCTAGGCCAGCCTGGAACTAAAGAGAGAGTGCCAGGTCAGCCTGGGCCAGAGTGAGACCCTGCCTGGAAACAGGTGGTGGGGGGGGAGGGGTAAGAAGTGACAGTTGAAGGATGTGAAGGAAGGCCAGGTGGGCAGGAGTGTAGAGACTGAGGGAAGAGACAAGTGTAAAATGGGATTGGGAACAAGTGGGTCATACAAAGCCTCACAGGTGTTCTTGAAACTTTATCCCAAGAGCAATGAGAATGCACTGAGCTTTTTTTTTTTTTTGCTTTCAAATTTCCCCCCTCCCTCCCTTCCTCCCTCCCTCCGTCGTCTTCTTTCTTCTTCTTATAAAATTTTTTTATTTCTTTGGAAGCACAGAATGATAAAAGAGAGACAGAATTTGTGTGCCAGGGCCTCCAGCTGCTGCAAATGAACTCCAGATGCATGTACCACCTTGTGTATCTGGCGTTAGGTGGGTGCTGGGGAATTGAACCTGGGTTCTTGGGCTTTGCCAGCAAGCACCTTAACCATTAAGCCATTTCCTCAGTCCTTTTTTGAGGGAAGCCCAGCAGACTGGCCTTTTTTTTTTTTTTTTAATGCAAGTCGGGGGGTGGGGGGCAGAATTGGTACATCAGGACCACCAACCACTGCAGTCAAACTCCAGAAGCATGTGCCATCCATCTTGTGTGCTTTCATCACCTTGTGCATCTGGTTTCGTGAGACCTGGAGAATCGAACATGGGTCCTTAGGCTTCACGGGCAAGTGCCTTAATCACTAAGCCATCTCTCCAGCCCCCCACCCCCAACTTTTTTTTGACAAGGTCTCACTGTGTAGCTTATGCTGGACTTGAACTCAGAGTAATCCTGCCTTAGTCTCCTAAGTACTGAGGTTACAGGCAAGAATCATAGGTAACTGCATTTTCTGTATCCTTATGCATGTATATACACTTCTGTTTGTATGTACACATACCATTTCTGAATGGACTTACCAGAATTGGTGACAGTTGTCTCTTTGAAGAAGGGTCAGGTGTCTCATAATTTAGACAGATGTTTTCTTTTAAATATATGCTTTTTGGAGGCTGGAGAGGTGACTCAGCATTTAAATGCACTTGCTTGGAAAACCTGCCAGCCTGGGTTCAATTTCCCAGCTATCTATGTATATCTGGACCCCAAAAATGTCAGAAGCATCTGATGTTTTGTTTGCAGAGGCTAGAGTCCCCTGGTGCCTCCCCTCCCCCCCCCCCATGCATGTAAATACATAAGGAAGAAAAAAAAATTGTGTTTTGTTTTGATTTGTTTTTGTTTTTCAAGGCAGGGTCTCACTCTGGTCCAGGCTGACCTGGAATTTACTATGTAGTCTCAGGGTGGCCTCGAACTCTTCGTGATCCTCCTACCTCTGCCTCCCAAGTGCTGGGATTAAAGGCGTGTGTGTGTGTGTGTGTGTGTGTGTTAGAGGTAGGGTTTCTCAGCTGCCCAGGCTGACCTGGACTTCACTATGTATTCTCAGGGTGACCTTGAACTCAAGGCAATTCTCTTACCTCTGTCTCCTGAATGCTGGAATAGAAAAAAAAAAAAATTAATGTATACTTTTTGTAGTATGAACATTAAAGTCAATTATTTAGTGTAGCACTTAACTAGTTTATTGCCAATTATTCGTTTAATAAAAGTAAAGGATGCCTAAAGTCACAAAATAGGTTGGCAATAGAAGGATCAAAATATTTCAGGAACTAGGTAAGGTAGTGAAAATCTGTTTTTATATTCTTTGGAAAGAAAGCTGTGTAACAGACTTGGATTTGTATGAAGTCAGAGGAAGATATATTACAAGGGGGATGACTCTCCTAGGCTTATGCCTTGTATTGCTGAGTCAGTTACGTTGTTTACGAAGATAAACAACACTAGGAAGAGAAGTAGGGGTATCAGAAATGGGAGGCTGGGTATGGTGGCAAAGGAAGGAAAAAAAGAAAAGAAAGAAAGAATTGCTAAGTAGAAGAATATATGTTTCCATCTGATGAGAAAAGGAGTGTTCCAGAATAGCAGGTGGGCTTCAAGTAATTGTTGTGTTTGTAAGGAAAATAATTTTAATTTTTATCTTACAGCAAGTGAAGTTTTCTGTTGGGGACAGAATAAATATGGCCAATTGGGTTTAGGCATTGACTGCAAAAAGCAAACGTCACCCCAGCTGATTAAGTCTTTGCTTGGAATCCCATTCATGCAAGTTGCAGCAGGAGGAGCCCATAGTTTTGTACTCACCCTTTCTGGAGCTATCTTTGGATGGGGACGCAACAAGTTTGGACAGCTAGGTCTTAATGATGAAAATGGTAGGTTCTCATTGTAGTGCAATGTACTTTTAAAAAGATGGTCTTTTGAGATGAATGAGTGGTTCTTGGTATATCAGAAAAACATACCTAGAAAGCCAGCTCTACTAAAGGTTGGTTGAGGCTGTTAACTTTAAAATTTTGATTGGATAATATTTTGGGAGGATAGTAGGAATGCAAAAAAATTTCTTTTTTCAGCATAAAATAAACTAGAACGTTTATGTGATTGCTGGGGATCTACCTCACTGGCAGAGCTCTTGATTCGCATGCACAAGGCTCTAGTTTTGATGCCCAACACAGTGCTATAATCAGTCATTCAGTTTTTTGGAACATTTTTGCTAAAGATATAGTGTTGTGGTAGAGTATTTGCCTAACGTGCAGGAGGCTGTGGGTTTAAAACCCAGTGCTGTAAGAAAAAGAAAAAAAGAGTTTATGTGGACAAAAATATTTATTATTTGGTATCATTAAAAGACAATGGTAAAACCAAGTATGGAGGCTCTTGTTTGTAGCCCCAGCATTTGGGAGGTGGAGGCAGGAGAATCAGAAATTGGTCATTTTCTACTAGTGAGTTTGAGGCCAACCTGGGCTACATGAGACCTTGTCTCAAAAAAAAAAAAAAAAAAAAAAAAGACAGTTGAAAACATAGCTTTAGTTGGTAACCACTGTTGTCCCATTATTACCATCAGTGGAAAGAAGGAACTGAAATGCAGCCTAATGGTGGAGCTCATGCACGAGGGCTAGGAAAGTACTATGAAGTATTCAGTCTGAGTATTTAAAGGAAGTTTTTTACACAATCTGGGGTTCTCTTGACACTGATGCTAGAATCTTGAAAATAAGCGTTTTGAATTTTAATAAATTATAATTACTTGAAACAAGTTGGTATCTTAGATCTGACCTTTCATACTTGCCAATGTTTTGAATGCCAGTATTTGACATTAAAACAATAATTTCATAAAGTTCAGTATATTTGTAATGACTAAAGTGACCCAAGTGAGTTATTCACCTGGAACAACTGTTAATGATAAGCAAACAATATATGCTGTCATAGAATTAAATAATAGTTTATTCTGTGTAATAAAAATGTTCATATTGTGACATTATTATCGTTTCTGCTACAAAATAACAGAAAGTAAGATTTTCAGGCTATTGAGTACAATCTTTTGAATGTAAAAATAAAGATTGATGCATATTTAGAAAATTAGAAACACTGAAGTAGATTTGTAATTTTTGATTTTTGAGCTGTGTGCAGACTGGTACACAGGCATTTAATTCTCAACTCTTTAAATCTTGACTTTATCATAGTAGCACAGGTAGGTACGGGAGCCCACATTAATAGGCTTTGTATTATGAAATTATTAATCCCATAGTTAAGATTATTTAGTCATTCTGTCTGCTGAATTTATGAAGTAGATGAAACACGTTCTAGAAGAATTATAATTTAATAAATATCATTAACATCTTTTATTGGAATTTTCAGATAGGTATGTTCCTAACTTACTAAAGTCACTAAGATCTCAGAAAATAGTTTATATTTGTTGTGGAGAAGATCATACTGCTGCATTAACCAAGGTATCGTACTTGTGAAGGTTTGTTTTACTACTCAGTAGTATTTTCTTGATTATTTCCATTAAAAGTTGAATGTTACTGGTGTTTCAAAAGTAATATGTCTTGAAATGAAAATTAAGGTCCATTTAAATCTTTTTAATTTTGTTTACTATTAGGAAATTTAAATTTTGATACACTCTAATGTGATGACTACATATATATATATGCATATATATATATATATATATATACACACACATACACATATATATATTGAGTTTCTTATGAAATATTGCTAAAATAATTTTTAAGAATTTTTATTTTTGTTTTTCGAGGAAGGATCTCACTGTAGCCCATGCTGACCTGGAATTCACTATGTAGTCTCAGAGTGGCCTCGAACTCATGGTGATCTTCCTCCTTCTGCCTCTCAAATGCTGAAATTAAAGATGTGTGCCACCACACCCAGCAATTTTTAGGAAATTTTAAATTGAAGGAGTAGAGCCTCACTTTTAGTTCAGGCTGACCTGGAATTCACTCTGTAGTCTCGGGGTCGAACTCATGGCGATCATCCTACCTCTGCCTCCCAAGTGCTGGGATTAAAGGCAAGCACCACCACGCCTGGCAAATTAAAGTTTTTAAGGCAGTGTCTTGCTGCATAGCCCAGACAGGCCTCAAACTTAAGGCACTTCAACAGCCTCAGGCTCCCAAATGCTGTGAGTGTAGGTATGCACCTCTAGGCTCAGTCCTTTATATTATTTTGTGGCACAAGGGGTTAAAACTCAGGGCCTTGCATGTACTAAGCAAGCACTGAGCCAGTGAAATACTTCCCTAGCTCTTTTTTATTTTTATTTTGAGGTAGGGTCTTGCTCAGTTGACAGGCTAGCCTCAGACTTTCAGTTCTCTTGCCTTAGCCTCCCAAGTAGCTTGGATGATGAAGTATTGTGAATAAAATGGTTTCGTTTCGGGTCGTCAGGCTTACCAGGCTAAGTGTGTCAATCCTTTTTGTATTTTATAGCTCTACCTAATTCGAATTTGATTTCCATTGGCTTATAAATACTTTGTAACAAGTAATACAAGAGACTGAATTTCTGTTTATCCATAGTCTGGCTATTGTGCTAGCAGCTGTGAACTTTGAGTCTTATCATGGCTTTAACTCTCACCTTTCACTTTCTTGGCTGTGTGCCAGAGTCAGTACTGCTTTCTTCTGTGGTGACTAGATGTTGAAAGAAAAAGAAATGATTTAGACTGGGTATAACTCAGTTGTAGAGTGCTTAAGCACTGCACTAAGAAAATACTTATACTCATTTATGTCAACATAAAGTAGCTGGGAAATTGTTCTTTGTCTCAGTTACAAATTGGTGTTTTGGGTGTGGCTGGAGATGAAGTAGTTCAGCTGGCAGAGTGCTTGTGTAACATGGACCTTGGGTTCAATCCCTAGCACTGTAAAAAGCAGGTGTGGTGGTACATGCCTGTAATCCCAGCATTTGGGAGGCAGAAGCCAGAAATTCAAGTCATTCAGCTACTCAGGGAGTCTGAGGCCAGCCTGGGCTAGAGACCTATTATCAAAAAAAGAAGGAAAATTGATTGATTGATTGTTTTTCTTTTTTCCTTTGTCTTGCATAGTAGATGAAGAAATTAACTTCTTTTTTTGGAAGAATTTTATTTTTTTAATTGACAATTTCCATAATTATAGACAATAAACCATGGTGATCCCCCCCGCCCGCATTCCCCTTTACCACTCCACTCTCCATTATGTCCCCTCTCCTCAATCAATCTTGTTTGTTTGTTTGTTTGTTTATTTATTTTGAGGTAGGGTCTCACTCTAGCTCAGGCTGACCTGTAATTCACTCAGTAGTCTCAGGGTGGCCTTGAACTCTTGGCCATCCTCTTACCTCTGCCTCCCAAGTGCTGGGATTAAAGGCTTGTGCCACCATGCCCGGCTTCTCTTTTAATTTTGATGCCATCATCCTTTCCTCCTGTTACGATGGTCTTGTGTAGGTAGTGTCAGGCACTGTGAGGTCATGGATATCCAGGCCATTTTGTGTCTGGAGGAGTGCAGTGAAAGAGTCCTACCCTTCCTTTGGCTTTCACATTCTTTCTTCCACCCCTTCTGTAATAGACCTTGGAAGTGCCTTGGAAGGTGTGATAGAGATGTTCCAGTGCTGAGCACTCCTCTGTCACCTCTCAGCACTGTGGTGCCTTTTGAGTCATCCCAGAGGTCACTGCCATCTGAAAAGAGAAGGTTCTGTAACCAAAAGTGAGAGTAGCATTAATATATGGGTATGACCATTATGAAAAGTGCTTGTCAGGCAGTTTAGTGGGTATAATATATACATTTAGCAAGACACCAGCAGACATCACACCCCTAGGGCTCGTAATAGGTTTTCAGTATCAGGCGTGTATTCCCTCCTGTGGAGCAGGACTCCAGTCCAATTAGAGAATGATTGGTTTCCCCTATAAGAGACGTGCCACTATTGCACCCATTGGCTCATTTAGCCTGGCTGGCCAAATATAAGGCTTGCAGTGTTAAGGTTGCAGTCCACTGTTGATCTCTCCTGGTGAATTCATTCTCTCCCATGGAGCTGCATGCAGTTTAGCTTTCCCCAGCTTTCTGTCAGCTGGTCTACAGGGAAGAGGTCATCAGCTCAGCTCCAGCAAGATTTCTCAGTGACCTTGCAGCCCAAGCATGTGGAGTCTTCAGCAATAGGGTCTTACCATCTATTTCTGGTGGGAAACCAAGAGCCTTGGCAATGGCCTGTAATGTGTTAGGGACATCAGGGACCTCCCTGGCCAACAGTTCACTGGAAGGTATCCCATCCCTGGCACTGAAATTTTTCTAGTAACAATCAGTGGCTTCTGGGTATGCCATTGTCCACAAAGTAGGTTTCCATATGACTTCTTCATACCCTCTTATATTTTGAGTAACCCTCTGCCCACCCTTCCTTTACTCAGAAATTAATTTCTAACCCAGACAAAATTCTACACATTTGGGCTGGAGATGTATGTAGTTTAGTGGGATAGCACTCACCTAGCATGCATAAGGCCATGGAATTAATTCCTATATACAAAAGAAGGAAAAGAAAATTGTGTGCTCATTGAAACTAATTTTTTTTTTTTTTTTTAGTCCCAGGGTGCCCTCAAACTCATGGCAATCCTCCTACCTCTCCCTCCTAAGTGTTGGATTAAAGGTGTTCACCATTATACCCAGCAATAGTGGTTTTTTGAGGTAGGGTCTCACTCTAGCCCAGGCTGACCTGGTATTCACTATGTAGTCTCAGGGGGGCCTTGAATCTCCTACCACCTCTGCCTCCAAGTGCTGGGATTAAAGATGTGCTCCACCACACTCGACAGTTACTAGCTCTTTAATGAGCACTTAAACTGAGTATTTTTATAATAATGGAAATATCAAGTACTTTAAAAATACAGGAAAGCCTACCTGGTGGCTCAGGCCTAGAATATTAACTGCTGGGAAAGCTGAGGCAGGAGAATCATAAGTTAAAGGCTTGTCTGGGCTGCAAATTCTTGGCAACTTAGATCCTTTCTCAAAATAAGAAGTGAAAAAATAGCCTGGAGCTGTAGCTCAAGTTGTATAATGCAGTAAAGAAATCCCGTGCATAAGGTTAGCTCTCCTTCCAAAAAGAAAGTATTCATTTTAAGACATTTTACCTTAAAAAACAGTAGAAATTAGTCCATATTAAAGATCAGTTTAGGGATTGGAGAGATGGCTCAGTGAATAATGGCAGTTATAAAACTTGCTGTCCCAAAACAAAAAAACTTAAAAAAGGGGGGGGGGTCGCTGGAGAGATGGTTTAGTGGTTCAGCACTTGCCTGTGAAGCCTAAGGACCCTGGTTCAAGGCTCGATTCCCCAGGACTCATGTTAGCCAGCCAGATGCACAATGGGGCACACGCGTCTGGAGTTTGTTTGCAGTGGCAGGAGGCCTTGGCGTGCCCATTCTCTCTTTCTCTCTCTGTCTGTCACTCTTAAATAAATAAATAAAAATAAAAAAAAAATTTAAAAACTTGCTGTCCCAGGTTTTATTCCCAGTACCCACGTAAAGCCAATTACAAAATGGTGCATGTGTTTGGTGTCTTTTTACAGTGGCAAGAGGCTTTGGCACAAGTGTCTGTCAGTCTCTCTCAAATAAGTAAAATAAATTTTCAAAAGGCAAGAATTTTCTTTAAAAATAATAAGATCAGCTTATATTTCTGAAAATCAGTTTGTTTATTTTATCATGCTTTCTAATATGTTAGGGCTTTTTGTGTCCCCTCCCCCCCAGGAAGGTGGAGTGTTTACTTTTGGAGCCGGAGGGTATGGCCAGTTGGGTCATAATTCCACCAGTCATGAAATAAACCCAAGGAAAGTTTTTGAACTTATGGGAAGCATTGTCACTCAGATTGCTTGTGGAAGGTAAGCTCGGGTAAAGAAAAGACTGGGATTGTTGAGCTGGTGAACACGCAGTACTCATGATCTTAGCACTAGGGAGAGCCTGTCTTAAACATACCTTATGGTTATTTTGGGATTAGTTAGGGGTCTAGGATTCTGAGGTAAAATCATTTCCTCCAAATGTCTGATTTGCTATTGAGGAGTAACAAAATATACTCTTTTTCGTTTTTCTTGATAGGGTCTTGCTCTCACCCAGACTGACCTGGAATTCTCTATGTGGTCTCAGGGTGGCCTTGAACCTCCTACCTCTGCCTCCCAAGTTCTGGGATTAAAGGCGTGCACCACTATGCCCAGCAGACGTTTTTCAATTTTATTTTAATATTTTATTTATTTATTTGAGAGAGAGGGCCAAATAGAGTGGAGAGAGAATGGGTGCATCAGGACCTCCTACTGCAAACAAACTCAAGATGCATGCACCATCTTGTGCATCTGGCTTATATGGGTACTGGGGAATTGAACCTGGGTCCTTAGGCTTTGCAGGCAAGCGCCTTAGCTATTAAGCCATTTCTCCAACCAGTGTAATCGAACTCCACATTCATGCACCATCTTATGTACATCTGTGACCTTGCGCATCCGTCACCTTGTGCATCTAGCTTACATAGGATCTGGGGAGTCAAAGATGGGTATTTGGACTTCACGGACAAGTGTTTTAACCACCAGGCCATCTCTTCAGCCCAGAAAAAAAATTATTTTTTATTTATATTGACTTATTTGCAAGCAGAGAGAGATAGAAGAGAGACAAACAGAGAGAATGGGTGGACCAGGGCCTCTAGCCAAACACACATGCCACTTTGTGCTTTGTAGGCAAGCACCTTAGCCACTGAGCCATCTCTCCAGCCTCAATGTTTTTATTTATTTACTTATTTATTTGAGAGAGAGTATGGGCAAGAAAGCACCATTGACTGCTGAGCCATCTTTCTAGCCTCTGTAATTTCTTTTTGTCTTGGAACAGGGCCTTGCTGTGTAGTCCAGGATGACCTCAAACTCACAAAGCTTCCTCAGCCTCCTCAGTACTGGTGATTACATGCTTAAGCCACTATGCCCAGCTCCAGTCTTGTAGGTTTATTTTGTATATATGTATGGTGTACATATGTGTGCAAATGCATATGCACTGTTCACACCTGTGTGGGGACCAGAGCACCTTTTAAATTGAGTTTCTGTGTAAAATAATAATAGTAATAATAATAGATAAAAATTAGAGTTCATGACCAGGCATGGTAATACATGCCTTTGTTCCCAACATTGGAGAGACTGAGGTAGGAGAATCACTGAATTTGAGTCTAGCTGGGGCTACAGAATGAGTTCCAGGTCAGCCTGGACTAGAGTGAGACCCTGCCTTGAAAAAAATTAAAAAAAAAAAAAAAAAAACCTTAAAGAACTTTCTGGACTATACTTATATAGTCTCCCTCTATATAGAATTCATTCTGTGTAGATTAAGGCTGTTAATGAATATTTTCTTCATAAGTTTTATAATTACAATGATTTTATTTGTTTTTGAAGAGAAAAATTAGCAGTTCGTATTTGTGACTTTTCTCAATATAAATTGTTTGGAAGTTAAGATTAGACTGAGGTTTTCTACTGTTTTATTCTAGGCAGCATACCTCTGCATTTGTTCCTTCTTCAGGACGAATATATTCCTTTGGACTTGGTGGTAATGGGCAGCTGGGAACTGGTTCAACAAGTAACCGGAAAAGTCCTTTCACTGTAAAAGGCAATTGGTTTCCTTATAATGGGCAATGTCCACCAGATACTACTAGTAAGTTCTAGTGTACTAAAGCTTTGCTACTACAGATATTAGAGTTCTTATTAAAATGTTTCTCAGGGGCTGGAGAGAGAGCTCAGTAGTTAAAAGACGCTTGTTTGGAAAGCCTCCTGGCCGATGTTCAGTTCCTCAGTACTCAAGTAAAGCCAGATACCATGATGTAGCACATGTGTCTAACGTTCGTTTGCAGCAGCAAGAGACCCTGGCATGCCCATACACATACCTACATATTTTCTATTTCTCATATAAATAAATAAGAATAATTAAAATGTTACTCCTAAGTGATGAAATTTTCTGTGTTTATAAAATTATAAGATATTGTATATTATTATAAATATAAATGTATTTAGTACAAAATAAATGTATAAAGTAATAAAAGTGATTTCAGAGGGTAGATCATATGGGAACTAGGTAGTATGCCTGTTTCATGTGGTTCTGGGGATCAGCACTTCAGGCTGGTACTCTTATCAACTGAGCTACATCTCCATTTAAAATGCCATCACACATGGCCTTATATACATGTGTAATCCCAGCACTGGGAAGGCAGAGATAGGATCCCTGGAGCTTACTGGCCAGCCATTCTTGTCTAATTGGTGAGGCTTAGGCCAATGAGAATAATTAACACTTTTTGTCATTTTGTATATGGAGTAAATGAGAAGTCTAATTAGATGATCAAGACAAATCAAATAGTAAATTTGATGCTCTGAAAAATCTGGTGTAAATCTTAGAATCTTAATCGTGTTCGTTTCATTTTTATTATAGATTCTGGAGAATATTTCTGTGTGAAAAGAATTTTTTCAGGTGGAGATCAAAGCTTTTCACATTATTCTAGTCTTCAGGTATGAATATAATCATGTAAATACTGTTTCAAAATCTTGAGGAATTTATAAAAACTCCTATCAGTGTTGTTTCTTTTTTTTCTTTGTATACTGTGGTGGTGTATGCACCTGTATGTATCCTTGCAGTGCCCCATGTGCTCACCTGTGGTGGAGGTCACTCACCTGTAGTGCCAGAGCCAAACATTGGGTATCTATCACTCTTCTGTCTGTTACTTGTGCCCAAGTCTCTGATTGATCCTGGAACTTGCTGTTTTTCATCAGTCTGGGCGATTACTTGTTCTCTGTCCCACCTTGCAGAACTGGAGTTATAGCCACACCCAGCTGTTTACTTGGGGTCTGGAGATTCAAACTCAGATGGTCTCAGGATCCCTTGGGCCTCATGCTTGCACAGGAAGCCACTTAACAACAGGCCTGTCTTTCTAGCTCAGTGTTCTTTGTATATTACAAATTATCTTAATTTTATTTCCCCTCAAGTCTTCAGAATGAATTATTTTTCTTTTTAAAAAAAAATATTTTATTTAGGGCTGGAGAGATGGCTTCTCCATAAAGCCTAAGGATCCAGGTTTGATTCTCCAGTACCCAAGTAAAGCCTGATGCACAAGATGGCACATGTATCCGGAGTTCCTTTGCAGTGGCTAGAAGCCCTGGCATGCCTATTCTGTCTCTAGATCTTTCTCTCTCTCTTTTTTTTTTATTTGAGAGAAAGAAGCCATGTAAGCGTTTGGCATATGTGGGTGCCAGGGAATCGAACCTGGGTCCTTAAGCTTTGCAGGCAAGTGCCTTAGCTCCTAAGCCATCTGTCTAGCCTGCCATGAAATCTTTTTCTAATCTGCTTGCTAAGTTTTTGTTTCAGATATTTAGGAGAAACTGACTTCTTTTTTTAAATATAAAAACCACACGTAATATAAATAAACGAAAATGTTAAAAAAATACAGGAAGGTTCTTGATTTTTGTATTATAAATAATATCACTTTCTCAGTCTTACCTCTTTAATTTTGACATTTAGAACTGTGGGCCACCAGATGACTTTCGATGTCCTGATCCTTCCAAGCAGATCTGGACCATTAGTGAAGCTCTCATCCAAAAGTGGCTGAGCTGTCCCTCTGGAAGACTTCCTGTGGAAATAGCCAAGTAAGGAGAGCATGTCACCCTGCAAACTGAGGCACACAGCCTTCTGTTTTATGCAGTAGAGCAACTTCTTTTGTACATATCGATTAAGTTAAAAAAATATAATACAGGCCAGGCGTGGGGGCACACGCCTTTAATCACAGCACTCGAGAGGCAGAGGTAGGAGGATCGCCATGAGTTCGAGGCCACCCTGAGATTCCATGTCAGCCTGAGCCAGAGTGAGACCCTACCTCGAAAAAAAAAAAAAAAAAAAAAAAGCCCAAAATCATGGTTTTATACACACACACACACACACACACATACATACATATATAAAATACAGAATATGACCATCTTAAGATTATGTTTGAAATTTATTCCTCTGATGCCATATTGCTCACTGTTGTTCATGCTGTCTGGAAGAATTGGGTATTATGCTTATAAATCACCTAATTTATTTAGTACTAGGATTTTGTTGGTTGGCTCATTTTTTTTTATTTTAATTTTGGTTTTTCGAAGTAGGCCTTCATTCTAGCCCAGGCTCAGGGTGTCCTTGAACTTATGGCGATCCTCCTACTTCTGCCTCCCGAGTGCTGGCATTAAAGGCATGAGCCACCATGCCTGGTGGTTGGTTCATTTTTTTTTGTTGGTCTTGGTATTTGGGATAAATAAGGTAATAAGGTTATAAAGTCATGTTGTGCATAGTGACATTTTGGTCGTTAATAAAAAGTGTAGCACATACAATTAGGTAGTTGATAAGTGTCTGTTTTACTGGTGTTTGTTTGTTTCTTTACTTGAGAGAGGGAAAGAGGGAGAGAAATAGAGAGAGAGAGAATGGGTGTGCCAGGGCCTTCAGCCACTGCAGACGAACTCCAGGTGCATGCACCCCCTTGTGTATCTGGCTTACGTGAGTCCTGGAAAGTCGAACCCGGATCCTTTGGCTTTGCAGACAAACACCTTAACCACTAAGCCATCTCTCCAGCCTGGTGTTTGTGTTTTGTACTCTCTGCTTTCTGTACTTATTTTAGAAGGTATCTTAAGAAAAAGTTTACAGTGAAATATTGTGTTACACTGGCAGCACCCTTATCCGTCTCATGTTTACAGTCTCCTGAGTGCATCTAGACTATTTAATCTTTTTTTTTCCCCCTGAGGAAAAAGAGAGAATGTGCGTGCCAGGGCCTCCAGCCACTGCAAACGAACTCCAAATGCATGCGCCATCCTGTACATCTGTCTTACATGGGTCCTGGGGAATCAAACCGAGGCACTTTGGCTTTGTAGGCAAATGCTTTAACCACTAAGCCATTTCTCCAGCCATATATGTATTTTTTATTGATTTGATGGGTTATTTGAGAAGAAAATGGCAGATAGATAGAAAGGAAGAAAAAAATGAATGAATAAATGCATGAATGAGTGGGCACACCAGGGCCTCTAGCCACTGCAAATGAAATCAGACACTTGCACCCCCTTGTATATATGGCTTTTGTGGGTACTGGAGGACTTGAACCTGGTTCCTTAGGCTTTGCAGGCAAGTGCCTTAATTGCTAAGCCATCTCTGCAGTCCTTGTGTTGTTTTCTTCATCATAGCCTTAGGGGAAAAGCCATACATACCATAGAGACTGGGTTTGTAATGGGCTATACCATCAGAGTTTTGTTTTGTTTTGTTTTGTTTTGTTGGTGTTTTGAGGTAGGGTTTCACTCTTGCCCAGGTTGACCTGGAATTCACTATGTACTCTCAGGATGACCTTGAACTCATGATGATCCTCCTACTTCTACCTTCTGAGTGCTGGGATTAAAGGCATGTGCCACCACACCCGGTGGATCAGAGTTTTTTAATATAGTATTTTTTTTCCCTTCCCATCTAGGTGTGTATAAGAACAGTCTATGCTCCCATAGCAATAAAATTGCCTCATGACTCATTTGTCAACATACAATGTCATTAAGTGATGCAAAACTATTGTTTATGCATCTGCCTTCATGTGGGTACGAGGGAATTGATTTCAGGCCAGTAGGCTTTGCAAGCAAGCAATTTTAACTGCTGAACCATCTTCCCACCCTTGTACTATATTTAAAATATTTAATTATTTGAGAGAGAGAAAGAAGCATGTTGCAGTCAGGTTCGCATTGCTGGCAGAAATCACCTGACCAAGAGCAGCTTTGGAGGGGGGGGGGAAGGGTTTATTTTGGCTTACAGACTTGAGGGGATGCTCCATGATGGCAGGGGAAACGATGGTATGAGGAGAGGGTGGATATCACCCCCTGGCCGACATAAGGTGGGCAATAGTAACAGGAGAGTATGCCAAACACTAGCAAGGGGCCACTGGCTGTAATGCCCATAAGTTCGCCCCCAACAATACACTGCCTCCAGGAGGCATTAATTCCCAAATCTCCATTAGCTGGGAACCTAGCATTCAGAACACTTAAGTTTTAGAGGGACACCTGAATCAAACCCCCACAAAGCAGATGGAAAGAATGGGTGCGCCTGGGCCTCTAGCTACTGCAAATGAACTCTAGACGCATGTGCCACCTAGTGCATCTGGCTTTACGTAGGTGCTGGGGAATTGAACCTGGGTCCTTTGTTTGGCTTTGCTAGAAAGCACCTTAACCTGTAAGCCATCTCTCCAACCTTCTTGTACTATATTTAAATATAGTTGTTAAGCAGTTTGCTTTTCTGAAAATCCTATAGATTAGGCCTTAAGAATAGCACCTAAGATTGCCAAAGATCCAAGATTAATATTACCTTATAGAATTTGAGAGGAGGGGGGAATAGGACTGGGGAGATGGCTAAGTTGGTAAAATGCTTGCCTCACACACGTGATGAGTTCAATCCCTAGTACTCATGTAAAAATGCCAGGGTTGTGCTGATGAGATAGCTCAGTGGTTAAAGGGACCTGCTTATAAAACTTGACAACCTGGATTTGATTCCGCAGTGCTCACATAAAGCCAGATGCACAAAGTGTATGCATCTGGAGTTTGTTTGCAATGCCAAGAAGCTCTGGTGCACCCATATCGCCTCCCCACCTCTGCTTGCAAATAAGTTAATAAAAATATTTCTTTAAAAATGCTGAGTTTGGATGGGCTGGAGAGATGGCTTAGCGGTTAAGACATTTGCCTGCAAAGCTAAAGGACCCAGGTTGATTCCCCAGGACCCATGTTAGGCAGATGCACAAGGGGGCACATGTGTCTGGAGTTTGTTTGCAGTGGCTGAAGGCCCTGGTGCTTCCATTCTCATTCATTCCCACCCCCTCTCTCTCTAATAAATAAAAATGCCGAGTTTGAGCTGGAGAGATGGCTTAGCGGTTAAGGCCCTTGCCTGTGAAGCCTACAGACTCAGGTTCAATTCTCCAGGTCCCATGTAAGCCAGATGCACATGGTGGCACTTGCATCTGGAGTTTGTATGCAGTGCCTAGATCTAGGTCCTGGAGCACCCATTCTCTCTCTGTGTGTGTCTGTCCTTCTCTCTGTCTCTAATAAATAAAATAGAGAAAAAATAAATCAGAAAAAAAGTTTGTTTTTTTTTTACAGTGAAAATATAAAGGATAATCTTGGTATTTAGGAGGCCGAGGTAGGCAGATTGGCATGAGTTTGAGGCCTGCATGGGCTATAGAGTAAGTTCCAGAGCAGCTGAGCTATACTGAAACCCTACCTTAAGAGAAAACAAAATTATCTGGGCTAGGGAGATGGTTCATTGGTTAAACTTGCTGCACAAGTTTGATGACCAGTGTAGCAGACAGATTCAGGTTCACTGAGATGAACTTCCAGACCAGGCATAGTTATGGAGGAAGGGATATTTATTGAAGCTTACAGATCCAGGGAAAGTTCCATAATGGCAGAAGAAGCTGGCCTGCCTTTACAGGACCAAGCAGAGAGAGAAGTACAAGCCAAAAGCCAAAAGCCACATAGCATAGCACACTTTGCATATCTTTAGATTGAAATCTGAAACCCACCACCACACCTTAAGATCCACACAATGGCACTGCCTCCAGCCAGGTGGCTAAAGATGCAAACTACAAACAAATAAACAACTGAAATATATTGGGGGCCATCTATTCTATTCAAACCACCACAACCAGAGTTCAGATCTCCAGTCCCCAGAACCCATGTAAAACTAGATATAATGGCACATGTATCTGTAATCTCATCATGCCTATGACAGTGAGAGGTGACATCAGGAAACTTTCAGAGCTTGTGAGCGAGCTAGTCTGGAATTCATTGTGGCAAAACATCAAGAGAGACTTTGTCTCAAACAAGGTAGAAGGAGAGGACCTACATTCTGAGGTTGTCCTCTGACTTCCACATGTAAGCCATGGCGTGCACACACGCGCACACACACATACCACATTCACACAGAGAAACATAATTTCATATTTACATAATTTTCAAGTACTTGATCAAGTCTAAAACCAATACTACCTTTACCAACTATTATATAACCAATATTCAATAATTTACATGATTTCTGATTCATATTGTGTGTTAGAGTGTTCTGTAGAATTAAATACTATAGTAAATGTTCTTATTTTTTCTTTCTTTCTTTTTTATTTATTTTATTTATTTATTTATTTATTTATTTTCAAGATAGCGTCTCAGGCTGACCTGGAATTCACTTTGTAGTCTCAGGGTGGCCTCATACTCAGTGATCCTCCTACTATGCCTGGCATGGCCTGAAATTTTTATTAAAGAAGATTTAGTAAAGTCAGACGCTAACATTTCTCATTATTTATTTTTCTTTCTAGTGAGATAGATGGAACATTTTCTTCATCTGGTTGCCTAAATGGAAGTTTTTTAGCTGTTAGGTAAGTGACAGTTTCTTGGTTAGCTGGAACTTTAAGATGTATTGAATCAGATAATGTATAAAAGAAATGAGTATAATTCATATACACCAGTGGAAAAAATACACACACTCATATGAAATAATGTCAGGGTTTTTTTTTTTTTTTTTTTCCAAGCAGAAAGAGGGTGGAGGACAGATGGGCCTCTTGCACTGCAAATGAACTCCAGATTCATATACCACCTTGTGCATGAGTACTGGGAATCAAACCAAGACTGTCAGGCTTTGCAAGCAAGTGCTTTTAACTGTTGTGCCATCTCTCCAGCCCCATTGGTTTGTTTTCTTTTTCAGCAACGATGATCACTATAGAACAGGCACCAGATTCTCAGGAGTTGACATGAATACTGCCAGGCTTTTATTTCACAAACTTATACAACCTGATCATCCTCAGATATCTCAGCAGGTTTGTTTTTAAGTAATTTTATATTTATGCTATTTAGCTGCTGAACTTTTACATGTTATTTTATGTTTACAACCTAACTTACCTCAGAGTTTCACTTACTTAGAACATACTTTATATAGTTTTGTTAACTAATGTAAGAATTTTTAAAAAAGATTTTTATTTTAAGACATTTATAATCTGAATGTTAAAGATCTATAAACCTGGAGGGGTCCATGAGACCCCTTATCTCCCAGAGTAAATAGTAGGACCTGTTTGTTGATTGCTGGGAGAGGGGCCATCAGGTCCCTTCATGGCGTAGTCACTGGAAGATTGTTCACTTTCCAGTAAATAATCTACCCATGATAAAACAAGTGACCCTAAAGTGAATCAGTGGTTCAAAACAAAAGAGCTGGAGAGATGGCTTAGCAGTTAAGATGTTCACCTGCAAAGCCAAAGGATCCACATAAGCCAGATGCACAAGGTGGCGCATGCATCTCGGGTTCATTTGCAGTGACTAGATGCCCTGGCGTGCCCATTCTCTCTCTATCTGCCTTTATCTCTCTCTCTGAAATAAAAAAAAATTTTTTTTAATTAAAAAAAAATAGAAAATAGCCGGGCGTGGTGGTGCACATCTTTAATCCCAGCATTTGGGAGGCAGAGGTAGGAGGATTGTCATGAGTTCGAGGCCACCTTGAGACTACATAGTGAATTCCAGGTCAGCCTGGGCTAGAGCAAGACCTTACCTAAAAAAAGGCAAAACAAAAAAAAGAAAGTAGACAAGGCATGCAAATAGGATAGGGATCTAATGGGAAGAACAAGGGGTTGCGGGGGGGGGTCACGAAGGGAGAGGAAGGATTAATATCAGGGGAGTGAGATCAAAATGGATTGTTCACATGTATGGAAGTACCAAAAAAGACTTCCCAGATGTTTGTAGCCATCCTTAAATTGCCTAATATTACTCTGTAGGGAAGTTATTAATTGAGACTGCATTCTAGATCTTTTGAATTCTCTAAGCAATGTCTAGGGTCAGTTTTCTGCTCTAGAGTACATTCTTTGTAGGATTCTTTTCTTCACCATTTCATGTTTCTTTTACTGCCGGATTTTCATTTTTCTTTTGTTTCTCTTGTGTGTGTCTTCTGAGTGCATTCACTTTAAATGAAGGTAAGTTTTGCTTTTTTGTCAAAATATAGGTGGCAGCTAGTTTGGAAAAGAATCTTATACCTAAGCTGACTTGCTCCTTACCTGATGTTGAAGCATTGAGGTTTTATCTTACTCTACCAGAATGTCCCCTGATGAGTGACTCCAACAATTTCACAACAATAGCAATCCCCTTTGGTACAGCTCTTGTGAACCTAGACAAGGCACCACTAAAAGTACTTGGTAAGAATTTTAATGTTTTTCTTTTGAAACCTTTCCTCTTTAGATTAAAATGTTCATAAGATCTTTCTTTTTGCTGTTTGAAATTTTACTGCCTTATTTGACATTGTTCTAGGTAGGAAAAAAAAAAACTGTTTTTCATTGATATTTTTTTTTTTCCTGGTCATTTGATTCTAATTGTTGGAGTAGTTGCTGATGGCAAAGCATACTAGATATAGAATATCCATCAAGCTTAACAGGAGAGATTGAGCATCAAGAAAGATAAAACCTGTCCTTATTTTTCTACCTTCTTGTCACCCCAAGAGTGACTTTGTTGTTGAGGAACTAAAGGAGAGGAGGAATTAAAACTGTCAAATGGGGATGTTCATTCGTCCTTGAGCCCTGATGGCAGCCCTTTTCCTCCTATTTCTTTCACCTGCTAATTTTCTTGTGTTTGATTTTATATCTCTTCTTGTAGACAGATTTTAATACTCATCTGATCTTACAGTTTGGTCTTTAATTTCTCTGATTTTTTTTTTTTTTTTGGATGTGGAACTTAACTCACTTTAATCTTTCTAATTGTATGGATTCACCTCTAACTCCTTGGCCTTTGCAGTTGACTTGGCTGCATTTAATCCAGTATTTTACCTTCTAATAGTATTTGCTAGATGTATGAAACTGCAGTATATTGAATAAGATCACTACAAGGACTTGAAGGCTGGGTATGAGTGAAAGAAGCAACAAGCAAGGGGTTGAATGGTGGATCCAAGGGATTAGCCAGGAACAGAGAAATGAATCAGAGACTCATCACAGTGTTACTGCCCTGTTTAGAAGTTTTTGTGTGATTTCTACTTCTTTGTATGATTGTAGTTACTAACTATAGATAATAAATGTGGGTAAGGAGATACATGCTACAATTTAAAGCTCTTATATGATTTTCCAGAATTCCTTCACTCTTAAAGGTATTGCTTCACAATATTTCAGTTTGATATAAGTTGAGTGGCAAAACTTAAGAGGATTCTTAAATATTTGAGCAATACAGCTTAAAAGTTACTTTGTTTATTAATAAAATTCTGGTTTCTAAAACTTTTTAATAACTTATTTTAATATTTAATATGCAGTTGGTTTTAACAATAGGTAATATTAGATGAGTTTTTAATATAATGTAAGAAACCAAGAATGTGAAGTTTAGTAGGCCTCTCATACTGTATTTTTACTTTTAAGAGCTTTTAGAACAGTATGCTTTGGCTTGATGATGGCAAAGGCCATCTATAACCCTAGAAACATCATATAATGTTATATAATACAGTATGCTTTAGTTTGATAGTGGGGAATGTTAACTATAGCTCTAGAAATGTTAATATAATAAAATATGCTTTAGTTTGATGGTAGAGAAGGTCATCTATAATCCCTAGAAATGTTATACAATGTTTTATATATATAATAAAGTTGCTTTGTTCATCTTCCTGGAATTTTCAAAAGACTAAGAACTTCTCTAGAAGAAAAGTCAGTATGATTTTGAAAATTGTGATTTTTAAAAAAAATTTTATTTTAATTTACATGTTCACCTTTAATAACAGAAAACTGGTGGTCAATACTTGAACCTCCACTATTCCTCAAGATAGTGGAACTTTTTAAGGAAGTTGTGGTACATCTTTTGAAACTCTACAAGATCGGCATTCCCCCTTCTGAAAGAAGAATTTTCAACAGTTTTCTTCATACTGCATTAAAGGTTTTAGAAATATTACATAGGGTATGTCCAATAGTTCCTTTATTTTCCTCTTTCCCCACTCCTACTAACAGAGTGATAATGTTCATTTTAACATTAATATTAGATTTGCATAAAAGATACACTTTAAAGAAATTCGGAAAATTATTCATAGTTTCCTTTAAAAGAAATAATTATCTGTACTATAGAACTTTGGACTTACTTAACTTAGGTATTTGTAGCCTATAGTTGGGCAGAACAATAGCATATTAATGAATTAGAAATCTTATGTTTTCATGCAAAGAACATACATTAATTTAATAATTTTTTGTTCATTATAAATGGCTTTCATATAAAAGTGACTTGAGCCCTTGTTATTATGAATATCAAAACTCATATTCTTTTGGTATCAGGTACTAATGGCCTCAATCAAACTAGAATGTTTCATGTGAAACAGATGACTGATTTGAATTGAAACCATATATATTCATTAATTTGCCTATTGTTCTTTCCTGCCCTTTTCCCAGTGTAAGAAATAGTACCCTTTACACTGTAGAAGTACAAAGTTATATGAAGAAATAGAAACTCACCTGTTTCAGTAAAGATGGATTTGAGTCATCCCTGACAGTTGGTAGGTATATCTCTGTTATGCCATTTGGTATTCTTGACTTGCTATTTAGATGAGACATGACCTAAGGGAGAAGCATATATATGTAGCCTATAGAGTGACTCAAAACTCCATTTGAACTTAGTTTCTTTCCCATTACAGAATCGTTATGCTCTCAGACCCTTCTTTTCCAATACTAAAATAAACAATAAAGGGACAGAGGAAATAGACTTTCTGTTCTCTGTACTAAAGAACTCTTATGGTTCATTTATTTTCCTTTTTATTTTTTTTAGCTAAGCTCCTGGCTTTCTAACTACTTCCTGAACTTCTCATTTTGTACTGAGCATGTTCATAATTCTTAGCAAATACTAACTCTTATTCTTCTCATTATAATTAAAGAAATGATAGCAATTTCTTTCCTAGGAAAACAAGACATTCCCCAGAAGCAGTGCATCAGGGCCAGGGTGTGCAGCAAACTGCTACTGTGAGATCTAACTTCATGAGATGGCTGCCTGCCTTTTGGTCTACCTTTTGCCTAGGATCAAGAGATTGTTTTTCCTTTCCTCTGAACTCTTCAGTGAACCATGCTTTTTCAGCTGGACCCTATTTCTAAATAATTACTCTTTCTCTCCATTGTCTGATGCTTATTTTCCTGAAAGAATACGGTCCCCAAATTTTTACTTTAAGAATTAGGGGCTAGAGGGTTGGAGAGATGGCTTAGCAGTTAAGGTGCTTGTCTGCGAAGCCTAAGGACCCACGTTCAACTCTCCAGATCCCACATAACCCATGCGTACAAGGTGGCACACACATCTGGAATTTGATTGCAGTGGCTGGAGGCCCTTGTGTGCCAATTCGTTTTCATTCTCTCTCTCTGTCTCTCTCTTTCTCTCTCTGGGGGGGGAGGGATTAGGAATTGGGCGTGGTGATGCACACTTTTAATCCCAGCATTTGGGAGGCAGAGGTAGGAGGATTGCTATGAGTTTGAGGCCAGCCTGAGACTACATAGTGAATTCCAGGTCAGCCTGGGCTAGAGTGAGACTCTACCTCGAAAAAAAAAAAAACAAAAAACAAAAAACAAACAAAAAAAGGAGCTGGAGAGATGGCTTAACAATTAAGGTGCTTGTCCGCCAAGCCTAAGGACCCAGGTTAAATTCCCAAGAACCCACAGAAGCCAGATACACATGGTGGCACATGCATCTAGAGTTAGTTTGTAGTGGCTGGAGACCCTGACATGCCCATGTTCTCTTTCTCTCTCTCTCTCTTAATAAATCCGTAAAAAATACCACCGGGTGTGGTGGCGCCCGCCTTTAATCCCAGCACCTGAGGGGCACAGGTAGGAGGATTGCGTGAGTTTGAGGCCTCCCAGAGACTACATAGTGAATTCCAGGTCAGCCTGGATTAGTGTGAGACCCTACCTCGGACCCCCCCCCTGCCAAAAAAAAGTAAAAATAAAATATTAAAAAGTTAGGTAGTACTTTATTTCATAAAGTTAAGTATGTATTTCCCAGAGATTTTCTTGTTGTAGGGATGGGAGACAGAGTTGGGGATTGAACTTGGGTTCTTGTTACATTCTAGACAAACGTTTTGAGATAGGATCTCCCTGTGTAGCCCAAACTGGGTTTGAGTTTACTATTCTCGTACCTCAACCTACTGTGAGCTAGGATTATAGGCAAATACTACCATTCCTGGATTGCTTGATAACAATATCCAGTGTTGAAACCCTCCTTGTACATACCTACATATCAACACTTTCTGTGTATTAGTCATTTAACTTTGTATAGTTGGTATTTTGTCCCTTTTTAAAGAGTAAAGAAGTAAAGTCTGTTAAAAGCCAGTCTGTCAGTAAGTAGCAGTTAAAATAAAGGCCCAAGTCTGAGAGTTGCTGCTGTTTTGAATGCTCTTCTATCATAGTAATGTAATAGCATAATGCTAAGTGGCTCAGGGGTACTTTTACTATATCCCTAGACCTAGAATTTATATGCTAGAACAGATCATGTACTATGTGATGTTTAAGTTCTGGAATAGTAATCACATAACCATGTTTTAATCTCCTTTGTTCTATTTCTTACCAGTATGATTTTAAATGTCTTTCTCTTTTATCATGTGCAAATGAACAGTTACCTATAAAATCAAGTATCAGTCCTGATAGTTTCCTAGGCTTGATGTGTTGCTTAAATTACATAATTTTTAAAGCTATTGTGTGTTCGAGGACAGAGGTTTTATTATTACACCATCATAGTGTGGATGGAAAACCACTACTTACTGGGTTATAAGGAAGCTGGGTTCTGATCTGAAGTTGTTGAAAGCAGAATGATACTGGGATGAATTTCTTCTTTCTTTTTGTTATGCTGGGGATCAAGCCCAGGGCAGCTCATGCTAGATAAGTACTGTACCACTGAGCTGTAGCCCCAGCCTGTGCATCCTTGTAGTAGCAGCTTCTGTCTTCAAAAGCACCTTATGACATCTGTATATATTCCTGCTGCTCTCTGCTCCATGGTTAGGATTAGGGAATGTTTTCTCAAACAGTTTACTTCTTGACTAACCCTGGAGTAGGGTTAAGAACCAGAAAGCTGGGTTTGTGTTTGCTAGTCCCTTCAGAGTGTGTGGATGTGCTTGTTCCTCCCATATGTCATGTTCTTTGGGAAATTTTTGATTAAAAATATTCCCAGTACTCCAAATGGCATCATAAGGAAAATACCTTTGGTACCTGCTGTCAGGAATGGATAAATAATTAGACAAATGAGTTTACATGATACAAGTAATTGTATTGTGTCTGAGTTTTCACACAGTGCATTGTAGCAGTATTAGTATGCCAAAGCAGTGGCTTACTTGGTCTGTCTAGCTGAGTTGCTATATATTGTGTTGGTTTTCAAACTTTTTTTTTGCAAGGAATCCTTAAGTAAACCAAATGGATAAGACATAAGCATTATTCACCATAACCACCTGTGAACTAAAGTTCATTAACCAAAATATTAAACTGTAGCCAAAATGTGAAATAAAAATATTATGATCAAAATTTTTAGATTTCATTTTTAACATTTTAAGTAAAAAATATAGGTTCTTTTGAAATTCTATCATGTGTTTCATAAATATTTATTGAGTGCCTACTGTATACTTAACATTGTTAGATATTAAAGATGCAATAGTAAGGAAATGATGTGTTTTCTGCCCTTATTGAACTTACAATCTAGGAAAAAACACATATAAAGCTACTATATATATGTGTGTGTGTGTGTGTGTGTGTGTGTGTGTATATATATATATATATACACACATATACATATATATACACACACACACACACATATTTGTATGTTTGATTAAGCTCTTGATTTTGTATGCAGGTCCTTCAATACCTTATTTTATTATTTTAAAGGCTGTGTGTCCTGGTTTTCTCTTTAGTTACCAAATCATTGTATCTGAACTATTAGATATAATTCTTCTACAAGCCAAAGGTTGACTGAAGTCTAACTTTTTTGAGACCAGGTACTAGGATTACAGCTGTGTACTATCACACTTGATTTATGCAGTGCTCCATATCGAACCCAGGGCTTCATACATGCTAGACAGCACTGTGCCAGCTAAGCTATATCCTCAGCCATTTATTTATTTATTAGCTTGCAAGCAGAGAAGAAAGACAGAGAGAGAATGGGCATGCCAGCACCTTCCAGGCATTGCAAACAAACTCCAGAGGCATGTGCCACTGTCCATCTGGCTTTATATAAGTACTGAGGAATTGAACCCCAGTTGTTAGGTTTTGCAGGCAACCACTTTAACCACTGATCCATCTCTCCAGCCCTAATTGTTAGTTTTATTGTAGAATGTTAGCATTTCTCTTAAAAATGTTATATATTTCAGTGGGCGTGGTGGTGCACCCCTTTAGTCCCAGCACTTTGGAGGCAGAGGTTGGAGGATTGCCGTGAGTTGAGACTACACAGTGATGAATTCCAGGTCAGCCTGAGCTAGAATGAGACCTTACCTTGAAAAAATAAAAAAAAAAACTTATATATCCCATATTTACATAATATATAGACTGCAAACACTGGCTGATTTTGGGTAAGGAAGCAACAGCTTACCTTTTTAAATTTTTAAATCTTTTTTTCAAGGTAGTATCTCACTCTAGCCCAGGCTGACCTGGAACTCACCCTATAGTCCCAGGCTGTCCTTGAACTCCTATTGATCCTCCTACCTCTGCCTCCTGAATGCTAGGATTAAAAGTGTGCACCACAACACCCAGCTTAAAATTTAAGTTTTTTTAAATAAATAAATACACACACACACACACACACACACACACTAGAGCTCGAGAGATGGCTTAGTGGTTGAGCACTTGTGTGGGGTGCCTAAGGACCTAGATTCAACTTCCCAGAACCCACATAAACCAGATACACATGATGGTGCATGCATCAGGAGTTTATTCACAATGGTAGAGGCCTTGGCACGCCCATTCTGTCCCTCCGCCCTCTCCCTAATAAACGAGTAAAAATAAAATAAAGTTTTAAAATGTGTATATTAGATAGTAATACTGTCTGAATCATTTTCTATAAGAATCATTACATTTAAGAGTGACTAACTATAATATGATTAAAGGTAATGTGAGCTGGGCATGGTGGTACCCATCTGTAATCCTAGCACTTAGGAGCTGAGACAGGAGGATCAGGAATGCAAAGCCAGCTTGAATTGTGTATGCACCACTTTGACATTGTGACTTGATGTCATTTACACATGTTGACGCTATGTTCTTAGCTGTGCTGGGATGCATGTGTCCACAGGCTGCAGGTTGGACACACCTATTTGTCTAAGTCAGCGATCCACAAGCTTTTTCGTTAAAGGACCAGATAGTAGTTATGCTTCATGAGATACTACAGTTTCTTTTGCAACTATTCAGCTCTTAGCACTGCTGTGGGCAGCATGTGTATGGATTGACCTACCTGCTTTCCAATAAAGCTGAGTTATCAAAACAGTGGTTTAAATTTGCTGGGTGTGGTGACGCACACCTTTAATCCCAGCAATCTGGAGGCAGAGGTAGGAGGATCACTGTGAACTCCAGGCCACCCTGAGACTACATAGTGAATTCCAGGTCAGCCTGAGCTAGAGTGAGACCCCACCTTGAAAAACCAAAAAAGGAAAAAAAAAGAAAAGAAAAAAGTCAGTAATAGTTTCACACTGGTCTTTTTTTTTTTAAATTTTTAATGTTTTATAATTAACAGCTTCCATGATTGTAAACAATATCCCATGGTAATTCCCTCCCTCCTCCCACTTTCCCCTTTGAAACTCCACTCTCCATCATATCCCCTCCCGCTCTCAATCAGTCTCTATTTTGATGTCATCATCTTTCCCCATTGTGATCAGATAAAATGCAAGGAATTATTTCAGTTTTCCTGTATTTGTTAAAATTTGCATTGTGTACTAATATATGGTCTGTTTTAGAGAATGTGTTCCAAGTGCTGCTGCAAAGAATGTGTATTCTGCAGCGTTTGGATGAAATGTCCTGTATGTATCTGTTAGGTCCATTTGTTCAATGACCTGAATCCAAATGCCTCTCTTTATTTTTTGCCAGATGACCTGTCAATTGATGAGAGTGGTGTGTTGAAGTCATCCACTACAACTGTGTTTGGTGTTATCTGTGACCTTAGTTCTAATAGTGTTTGTTTGATGAAATTGGGAGCCCTCATGTTAGGTGCATATATGTTTAGGATTGTAATGTCCTCCTGTTGGAGTGTGCCCTTAATCAATATAAAGTGACCTTCCTTATCTTTTCTAACTAATGTTGGACTGAAGTCTACCTTGTCAGATATTAGGATAGCAACCCCTGCTTGCTTTCTAGGCCTATTTACCTGAAACACCATTTTCCACCCTTTCACCCTAAGATAGTGTCCATCCTTTGTAGAAAGGTGAGTTTCTTGGAGGCAACAAATTGAAGTATCCTGCTTTTTAACCCATCTGCAAACCTATGTCTTTTGGTTGGGCATTGAGGCCATTGATATTAAGAGATATTGTTGAAAGGTGTGTATTTATTTTTGCCATTTTTGTTTTGTTTTGTAGTTCTTCTGGTTTTACCTTTGCTCTCTTGTATTAACTAGTATTTGAGCATGGTTTGTTTTTTTACAGGTTCCTTATGTGTGCTTTTCTTTCTCTTCAGCATGGAAGATTCTTTCAGGTATTTTCTGTAGAGCTGGTTTTGTCTTCAAATATTCCTTTAGCCTGCTTTTGTTGTGGAATGTCCTTATTTCTCTGTCTATTTGAGTGGATAGCTTTGCAGGATAAAGTAACCTTGGTTGACAGTTGTTATCCTTCAGAACTTGGAATACATCATTCTAAGCCCTTCTGGCTTTTAAAATTTGTGTGGAGTAATCTGCTGTGATCCTGATGGGTTTGCCTTTGTAGGTAACTTGATTTTTCTCTTAACTGCTTACAATATATTTTCTTTGGTTTGTATGTTTGGTAATTTAATTATAATATGGCACGTAGAGGTTCTTTCCAGGTTTCGTCTGGTTGGTGTTCTAAAGGATTCCTGTATCTGCATTGGCACCTCTTTCCCAATTTGGGGGAAGTTTTCTTCTATGATTTTGTTGAAGATGCCTACTATGCCTTTGGAGTGAAATTCTTCTCCTTGTACTATGCCCTGGATTCTTACATTTGATCTTTTCATAGTGTCCTGAAAATCTTGAAATTCCCACTCATACTTTCCTATTTTGTCTGTCTCTTTGTTGGACAGTATTAGATCTGCCACCTGGTCTTCTAGTTTAGATATTCTGGTCCTCTCCTTCATCCATTCTACTGGTGAGATTTTCTAGTTTTCTATTTCATTTGATCTCATTGACTGTGTTCTTCATTGCTAGTGATTCTGACTGGTTTTTCTTTATTATTTCTAGTTCCTTATTTATGTCTTGTATTGACCTCCTTATTTCATTGAAATGGTTTCTTGTGTCGTCTTTGGTTTCCTCTTTGAATCCTTTGATTTCTCCTCTTTAATTTCTTTGAACATGTTTATAATCGTTCTTTTGAAATCTTTGTCAGGCATTTCCTCTAACTCATTCTCACTGGAGGTCATTTCTGATGCATTAATACTTTTTGGTTAATTTATATTGTCTTGATTTTTTTGTGCTTCTTGTGTTATAATGTACATATTTTTGCATCTTGGATTAATTTAATGCTTGCATTTTCTAATTAGCTGCAGTATTATTAGATGTATCAATCAATCTGATGTTATATATCTTCAGGATAGGAGCTTAAGGCGCTAGGTGTGGCTCTTAAGACTCCCAGAGTAACCACAAAAGTGACTGTAGGTGTTGGGTTTGCCTGCTATGAGAGTATTCTAGTAGGCTGGGTGGTTCAAAATACAGGCAAGTTCTAAAATTTAACTAAACAATATATACATTCAGTGCAAAAAAACAGCACAGAGTGTTTATACAAGAGTAGGTATTAGAACAAACAGATCTTCTAACAAAGTCACAGTCCCTTAGGGTGTGTGTTGCCCCACACTCTTAACCCTGTCAACTAGGAGGCTAAGATTTCTGGTCTCTTGAGGGTTTCAAGTCAGCTTGTGACCAAGTGAGACCCTTCCCTAATGAATGACAGAAGAGGAAAGAAAGGCACTATAAATCAGGAAGCAACAAATGACAAGCCCAAAACATAGCTTATTTAAGCATGGCACATCCGACCATCCATCAGATTTAACATATAATTTATCCTGACATGGAAGGTGCAATTAGCACTTCCGATTCAAGCCAATATTCCAGGCTTATTTGGTGGGTACTAACCTGGTGTAATCCCAGTTACCTTTTGGGATTGTTTTGATCTCAGTTATGCTCTGTTCCTGCTTGGGTCCTTCTTTGTTGCACTGTGGGCTCAGGTAGGCTGGCTGGGTCACTGGATCGCTGCTCTGATCACCTGTGCCGGGTGCTGTGCAGGTGAGCTACTTTCCCTGGGTCTCTGGTGCTCATTGGCGCTGGCAGTGGGGAAGGGGAGGCTGTGGTTGGTGGATCTAGTTCTCCCGCTGGTCCACGTGATCCTCTTCCTCACTAGCCGCTCCTCCATTCTTCCCTGCTGTTCTCCCTTCATGCTTCTTGACTTTGCCAGCAGGCCGGTGTGAGTGGAGATTCCCCTACCGTGCCTTTTCCTGCGGCTCAGGCCAAGCCTGGTGGTGGTCTCACTCTAGCTCAGGCTGACCTGGAATTCACTATGTAGTCTCAGGGTGGCCTTGAACTCCCAGGGATCCTTCTACCTCTGCCTCCCCAGTGCTGGGATTAAAGGCATGCACCACCATGCCTGGCTAGAAGCATCAACTTTTAAAATAAAAGTATTACTAGTTAATAAGATTGTTAAAATAATGCACACAGTAGCACAAGGTCTGTTTAGTGGTCTACAATGATAGCTTTGTTTTGTGTATGTGTGGGCACTTGTGTGTGTATGTATACTTGTTGGGTGTCTCCCTCAGTGCTGTCTACCATTTTTTTTTTTAGACAGAATCTCTTCTCTCACTAAACCTGAAACCCACCAATTCAGCTAGACTAGCTTGCCAGTGAGCCCCAGGGGTCCTTCTGTCTCCATTACCCTAGAGCTTATCTACTCAGCTCCTCAAGCTGTTACTATTTTATTTATTTTTTTTTGGGGGGGGGGTTCAAGGTAGGGTCTTGCTCTAGCCTAGGCTGACCTGGAATTCACTTGGTAGTCTCACCACGCCCAGCCTATTATTTTTTTAATTTTTTAAAATTTTAAATTAAAGAAATTTTTTTAAATTTTAAATTAAAGAGAGAGATACACATAGAGAATGGAGTATGGTCACATGAAGGCCTTGCATATTACACATGAACTCCAGATACATACACCACTTTGTGTGTCTAGTCCTACATGGGTCTGGGGAATTGAATCCAGGCCATCAGGTTTTGTAAACAAGTGCCTTTAACCACTGAGCCATCTCTAGGCCCCAAACTATCTTTAAAACCTTTTCCAGGGCTGGAGAGATGGCTTAGTGGTTAAGTGCTTGCTTGTGAAGAAGCCTAAGGACCCCGTTTCAAGGCTCGATTTCCCCAGTACCCATGTAAGCCAGATGCACAAGGTGGTGCATGCATCTGGAGTTTGTTTGCAGTGGCTGGAGGCCCTGGTGTGCCCATTCTCTCTCTCTCTCTCCGTGTCTGTCACTCTCAAATAAATCAACAAAAAACACCTTTTCTATTTACTTTCCTCTTTGTCTTTCTTTCCTTGTGTACCTGTATTTATGCACATAGTCATGTTGAGCCTCTGCCACTATGCTAAGATTACAGACATTTTTCTACAGGATAGTAATATCATTATTTCTCTTAATGAAATTGTAATTCTATATTATCATCTATCCAACCATATTTATGTTTTATCTATTATAGTAAAGATGTGTTTTTATCACTGCTTTTTACTTAGATCTCTTTATTTTCTCTCAGCAATGTTTCATAGTTTCCATAGTTCATACATATCTTTAAGAAAAAATATTACTAGCTGTGCATGATGGTGCATGCCTTTTAATCCCAGCACTTGGGAGGCAGAGGTAGGAGTATTGCTGTGAGTTTGAGGCCACTGTGAGATTACATAGTGAATTCCATGTCAGCCTGAGTGAGACCTTACCTTGCAAAACCAAAGGGGGGAGAAAATTCCTAAATGGGTTGGGAGATGGCTCAATGGAGAAAGTTCTTGCCATGTAAGCATGAGAACCAGATCCAGACCCCTAGAAGCCATGTAAAAGCAGGCCATGGTGGCATGCTCCTATAATCCCAACATTGGGGAGGTGGAGACAGGTGGATAGATCTTTAGGATGTACTGGCTACCTAAGATAGCTGACTCGGTGAGCTCCAGGTTCATTTGAGACCTTGTCTCAAAACATTGGGGACTTAGGGCTGGAGAGATGGCTTAGCAGTTAAACGCTTGCTGCGAAACCTAAAGACCCTGGTTTGAGGTTCAGTTCCCTAGTACCCCCATAAGCCAGATGCAAAAGGTGGAGTATGCATCTGAAGTTCAGTTGCAGTGGCTGGAGGCCCTGGTGTGCCCATTTATTTCTCTTTTTCTCTTGCAAATAAATATTTTTTATTTATAGAGGCAGGGAGAGAGAGAGAGAGAATGGGCACACCAGGGCCTCTGCCACTGCAAGTGAACTCCTAACGTGTATGTCACCTTGTGCATTTGGTTTATGTGGGTCTTTGGGAGTCGAACCTGGGTCCTTTGGCTTTGCAGGCAAGTTCCTTAACTACTAAGCCATCTCCAGCCCTAAATAAAATAGTTTTATTTATTTGCAAACAGAGAGATTGAGTCTGATTGTATCATGCCAGGGTTTCTTGCTACTGCAAATGAACTACAAATGCACACGCCACTCTGTGCTTCTGGCTTTACATGGGCACTGGGGAATTGAACTTAGGCTAGCATGCTTTACAAGTAAGTGCCTTTAACCACTGAGCCATCTCTCCAGCCTTCCTATTTCTCCATTGCATCACAGGCTTCAAATTTCCCAAGTGTTTTAGGCTTATAGCAGAAGTAGCTTGTCAATGTTTGTGCCTATTCTGCATGACTCGTGGAGTTTGTCTCCTCATTCATCCCCTTATCAGTAGTGAGCTGATATCGCTCATTACTCAGTACTTGCAAGATTGGCAAAAGGGAGGGACAGAAAAGGTCCCTTATGATACTGCCTTGGTATGTGTACCTGGAACTCAGGATAGGATAGTACTTAACTCCTTTCTGGCTTCCCTATGGCAACCACACTGTATGTTCTGTGTCTTAAGTACAAGTGAAGATTAGGGTAATTTATTCCAGGATTTTCCAGATGTCTTTCTGTGGCTGACTTTCAGTTTAATTTCATTATGAACAGATTGCATATTTTGTGTCTTATGGTATGTACTCATGTTCCAGGGTTAGCCTCTATTGGTTTCCTTCTGTGACTTTTCTTCATTGTCTGGCCATTCTGGCAGTGTTAATCTCTGATATAACCCTCTTGTCTGGCAAGACTGCTGCTTTCTGTTGGAGCTGTATCCTTTCTGTCCTTCATACCAGTATGTGAGTGAAATGCATTTTTTTATTGAAAAAATTGTATTGCTGCCTCCCTTTTGGTTTTTTGAGGTGGGCTTTTGCCCAGGTTGACCTGGAATTCACTATGTAGTCTCAGGCTGGCCTCAAACTCACCGCAATCCTACCTCTGCCTCCCAAGTGCTGGGATTAAAGGTATGCCCTACCATGCCCAGCTGCTCCAGGGTTTTTAAGTCCTCTACTCTAGAAAGTTTATCATTGTTCTTGTCAGAGTGGCGACTCCTAAAGTGTCTCCCTCATCCACCATCAGAATCCCTCTAGTCTAACTTAGAACACCTTCCTCTTTATTCTCATTACCTTCTTCTCCTTGTGAACAATTCTGGCCAGTGTTGTCAAAGTCTCAAAATCAGGATTTCTGTGATTATTTTTATCACTACATTGCTTTATCTTGTCTATCCTTTGTTTTTTCTGCAAACTAGAACTTAGGTCATACAACAGGGTTCTTTTCAAGTTAAATCTTTGCTTCATAAATGACGTATATACCTGTCGTTGCACTATATATGCCAGCAGTAACTGTTTCACTGTCCTGCTCTTGGTTGTGAGCTGGCTGAGATGGTCCTCATCTCTGTAGAGATTTGTTTTCTCTGTAATTAGCAAATTATCTCTGGAGTGATAGTCTGCAGCCTCTTCATTTAAAAAAAATTATTTATCTGAGAGAGGAGGGGGAGAGGGACACAGAGAATGAGCGTTCCTGGGCCTCTAGCCACTGCAAACACATGTGCCACCTTGTGCATCTCACTTATGTGGGCACTGGGGAATTGAACCTGGTTCCTCACGCTTCACAGGCAAGCACCTTAACTACTAAGCCATCTCTCCAGCCCAGCCTGTTCATTTTTATATCCTGTGTATATGTCATCTTTGGAAAGCTTACTCTTGTTTTTTTTTTTTTTTTGTTTGTTTGTTTTTGTTTTTTCTTACCTGAAACAGAGTCTTATGGTCTCTTGTAGCTGAGGCTACCCTTGAACTTGTTAGTTAAAGATGTCTGTGAACTCTCCTGATCTTCTTGCCTCCATCTCCCAAGTACTTGGTTTAGAAATGAACTATTATTATCCTTATTTTGTGCAGTGCTGAGGATCAAACCTAGGACTGTGTGCATGCACCCTTGAAGTTCATTCTAATCAGATGTCACGTACACATTAACACTTTCACCATTAGCTATTATTGTTGCTATTGAGGGAGGTTCCGTTCCCCAACCTGAACTCCATGTAGTTTCTAGTTTATATACTGCATGCACTTTAATGGCACCTATTTTATACTCTGTTGTGATTATAAAGACATTTGTTTCATCTTGCTATATTTTAGGGTACTAAATGCAGATAGATATCACATCTTCTATAAATCTTGTTCTCTCAATGCTTAATCACTTTCATACAGTAGGCACTCAGTAATTATTTTTTATAGGAAATGAAAAATTTGCTAAGAAATCAACAAACCCTTTTTGTGTTTAAGCATTTTTTTTACACTGTCTTGATGCTGGTTAATTTTAATGTTAATTGTACTTTTTTGTAGGTAAATGAAAAAACAGGACAAATTATACAGTATGATAAATTTTATATACATGAAGTACAAGAATTGATAGACATAAGGAATGATTATATCAACTGGGTCCAACAGCAGGCCTATGGCATGGTATGTTTCTGTGTACTTTGTGATTTCATTTTTATGTGTCATTTGTTCTAATATAAAACAAACGAGGGCTGGAGAGATTGCTCAGCAGTTAAGGCGCTTGCCTGCAAAGCCTGAAGACCCGAGCTCTATTCAGTACCCACTTAAAGCCAGTGGCACATGCATCTGGAATTTGTTTGCAGTTACTGGAGGCCCATCCTCTATCTCTCATCTCTTAACTCTTTCTGTTTGCAACTGAATAAACAAATATAAAAAAATGAGATTTCAAAACACACAAACTTTATTCATAGAGCTTATTTTTCAAAATAAGAATACATTGCATAAATAACTGAATTTATAAGCAAATGTCCTGTTCTTCCAAAGCTACACTGAAGACACAGATTGTATTTTGCTGAAGAAAGATGCAAATGTATGACAACTCTTATGTTCTGTGAGATTGCTTGTTTTCTCCCCAATGTTCAGAATCTGGAGTCCCTGGTTTCAGGTCTCTGGACAATGTCTGTTGCAATGCTTCCATATATATGTATATATAATCTCCACATATGTACTTCTTTGTATGTGGGTATCTTTAGTAGCTGGAAATAACATAATACCGCATCAAAGAGCCAAACATGGTGGCACACACCTGTAAATCTCAGCACTTGGAAGGCTGAGGAATGATGCTGAGTTCTGAGTCAGGTTGAACTACAAAGTAAAATCCTTTCTCAAATATTTCCCATTTCTATTGTAACATCATATTATAAAATGAATTAGGCACATAAACTTTTCATGTGGAAACTGGTGAGCAGCAGCTACATGTAATAAAGTAGCCAGGGTTAATACCATTATGTGCTACCTGTAGTTTTGTGTTTGAGGACTTTTCTGCCCCTAAAGCAGGTAGTATGTGTCTGATGGTTATAGAAGGATAAGTAACCATGCATTACTTACAGTGACTCATTATAAGCTCCTATGGATAGGACATTCTTAGTTTATTTACTAGCATCTCTAGTATTGTTGGAAATAATGTCTAATACAAACAAAAATGAAGGGGTTTTCCACCAGAGCAAAGATAATGCATGTAAGTTTTAGGATATTCTCACCTTTAGGATTCAAGTCACTTTGTTTTTTTTTGTTGTTGTTGTTGTTGTTTGTTTGTTCGTTTGTTTATTTTTTTGAGGTGTTGTCTCACTCTAGCTCAGGCTGACCTGGAATTCACTATGGAGTCTCAGGGTGGCCTCGAACTCAACAGTGATCCTCCTATCTCTACTTCCGGAGTGCTGGGGTTAAAGGCATATGCCACCACACCTGGCTCAAGTCACTTCTTAAAGAGCATACTTCCTTCCCTAGTTACTTGAAGACTATGTAGAAGAAATAACTTTCCAAAAGAAATTCATTGCGTACTCTCTCCGGTCACTAAGGAATTACATCAGTTTGATCACCACTGTGTTGATTTACCTCACTGAACAATGTTTAGTGAGGGTGAACGTTGGTGGCACACACTTGTAATCCCAGCACCCCAGGAGGCTGAGGTAGGAGAATCAAGAGTTAGAAATGGTTTTCAAGGTAGGGACTCGCTCTAGCTGGGTTGACCTGGAATACACTATGTAGTTTCAGGGTGGCCTCGAATTCACGGAGATCCTCCTACCTCTGTCTCCTGAGTTCTGAGATTAAAGGTGTGTGCCACCATGCCCAGCAAGAGTTAGAGAATTTGAGGCCAACTTGTGCAAGATCCTGTCTCAAAAAAAAGTTTTTTTAATAAAGAATATTTAGTGATAGTCTTCTGTATATGAGGTACTGATTTAGCCGGGTGTGGTTGCGCACGCCTTTAATCCCAGCACTCAGGAGGCAGAAGTAGGAGGATCACTGTGAGTTTCAGGCCATCCTGAGAATACATAGTGAATTCCAAGTCAGCCTGAATTAGAATGAGACCCTATCTCAAAAAAATAAAAAAATTAAAAAAGGAGGTACTGATTAAGGTGTTGGGAATACACTGGTGAGACACAAGTAGAAGGAACCTATTCCTTATGAAATGTATACTCTAGTGTATAAGATTGGCATTAAAGCAAAAATCACCTGTTAATAAGATGTATTATATAGAGAATTAAAATCCATGACTGTAGTTAGGTGTGATGGGTCACCCGGGAGGCTGAGGCTGTAGATTCACCACTAGTTCAAAGCTGGCCTGGGCCACATACTGAGGCACTGCCTCATAAAAGGAAGAAAGATGGGCTGGAGAGATGAAGGCTCTTGCCTGCGATGCCTATGGACTCAGGTTCCATTCCCCATCACCCACGTAACACAGATCACAAGGTGGCACGTGCGTCTGGAGTGGCTTTGCAGTGGCTAGAGGTCCTGGCGTGCCCATCCTCCCCCACCTCCCTGGCCTCTTAATCTCTCACTCTCTAAAACAAATAAATCAAACAAAATTTCCTTTGAAAAGAAAGAGCAACGAGTGTGGTGAAACACACCTTTTTAATCCCAGCATTCTGGAGGCTAAGGTAGGAGGTCATTCTGGGGCTAGAGAGGTCCAGGTCAGCCTATGCTGGAGTGAGACCCTAATTCCTTGGCTGGATGTGGTGCAGTAGAGAAAGGAAGGAAGGAATGAATAAAAGAAAAAGCAGTCGTACGTGGTAGCTCATGCTTGTTATTCTAGCAAGGGAGGATCACCAGGGGTTGAGGACAGCTTGCAGCCTGAGCTTGTTACACGCAATCAAATTATGTTGTGAAGATTGGCTTTGTGTGCTATGGAGTGGGAGAAATGGTACAAAAGTGGAAGAGGGAAACTAGTGCAAAGGCTGTTTTTAGTAAATACGTGGACAGAACATGAAGAATATGGCTAAAATTGCAGTTGTGTAGATGAATGGAGGAAATAGATTTGGAATACTTGGAGATGGGATGAGAAGGCTGGGGATGAAACAGCAATAGAGCACTTGCCTAGCATATACAAAGCTCTAGCCTTGGTGGTGCATAGTCAGGACCACCAAGAAGGGTACAGAAGACAAAAATCACTGATGGATAGATTGTGAATGACAGGTGAAGTGAAAGGAAAATTTAGGAAAGGGCTAGGATGATATATGGTGCATGCCTGTAATCTCAGCCCTTGGGAGATAGAGGCAGGAGGCTCAGGAATCTAAAGTCATTCTTTAGCTATGTAGTGAGTTCTAGACCACCCTGGGCTACATGAGACCCCCTCCAAAACAAAAACATGAAGACCCTTTGTTAATGCTGCTGAGGGGGAGAATAAAAATAATTACACAGTGAGTTTGGTTTTATGAGTTATTTGTAGTCGTAACAATCATAGGGTTGAGTTGTTTCTAAGGAGAAATTTGCAGGTTAAGAGCAGGATCAGCAACCATAGATGTATGTGAGAGGCCCTCCCTAGAAGAGCAAAAGGTAGAGTGGTAGCTGGAGTCAGGAAATAGCTTCCTTCCTTCCCTCTGTCCCTTTCTGCTGAGGATTGAGTCCAGGTCAGAAAGTAACTGAACTCAATACAGTTTTAAATAAATACTTCCTTTTGCTCCCCTATTTGAACAGAATCTCTGACTAAGACAAAATTTAGCACACACTCCCTCCAAAGTACCTATAAGGGCAGGAGGAGTAACCTATTTATTAAGGCTTTTCACCTTCCCTCAGCAGCACTTATCTAGGGAGCTATCTCAGGCTGGGTTGAATTTACAGTGATCCTCTTTCCTCAGCCTCCAGAGTGCTGGGATTAAAGGCACCATGCCCAGCTAGAGCTTAGCTTTTAAAGGAGCTCTAAAACTACAACAAATAACACTATAAAATCAGACCGTATTGGTGTGAAGGATGATTTTTTTTTTTTCTTCACCATTAGGAATCCCAGCTCATAACCTCAGTATGATGCTTAATATCTCATGAGAGTGTTTAGGTTGGGGTCCCATCACTCAGGAAACAGGAGGAAGCTAGTCTGGACTATGTTGCCATAACCTACCTACATGGATGGTTGGATGGATAGGGTGGGTAGGTGGATGAAAAAGAATGTTCTTAGGAAAGTAATTTCTTTTTTTTTTTCTTTTGATTTTTAGAGGTAGGGTCTCACTCTAGCCCAGGCTAACCTAGAATTCACTATGTAGTCTCCAGGTGGTCTTGAACTCAGGGCAATCCTCCTACCTCTGCCTCCCAAGTTCTGGGATTAATGGCATGTGTCACCACACCTGGCTTGTGTTTTGAGGTAGGTTCTTGCTGTAGCCCAGGCTGACCTGGAATTCACTATGTAATCTCAGGCTGGACTTGAACTCAGCAATCATCCCATCCTGAGTGCTGGCATTAAAGGCATGTACCACCATGCCTGGTGGGAAAATAATTTCTGTGAAATTTCCTTTTCTGCAAATTAGAATAATGGTGTCTTTCTCAAATGGTTTCTTAGATAATTTGATATAGTCCACATGTAGTACTTATTATTAATGGCAGCATTGAGGCAGACTGAAATGTGACAATAGCCTTTGTTATTGCTGTGTTTGATAATTGTTGCCTTTCTCTGTCAGTTTGCACTGTTGTGGAACACTTGCTTTTTGAATGAGATATGATAATACACGTGGCCTTCACTGGTTGAAGTCGTGCAGTTATAAAGATGCTTTGCAGGGTAGCTTTCATCAGAACCATCACAAGCCTCAGAGTTTCCTAACAATACTGAAATTATAAACAGATTGTTCTAATTTTAGATTTGTTTTAGAAATAAGTTTTGTTATTAATAACAGAAAACCACTAAATTAAAAATTCTCAGTCGGGAGTGGTGGTGCACACCTTTAATCCCAGTAGAGGTAGAGGTAGGAGACTCGCTGTGACTGGTGAGATCCAGGTCAGCCGGGGCTGTAGCAACACCCTACCTCAAAGAAAATCAGAAGGAAAAAGAAAGACTATCTGAAGGATAACCCACATGCTCTTTTATGATGACATGAACATGTGTGCATATTTCAATATAGGTGCCAATATATACACACGTAAAAATATTTATATCCATGCACACAGAGAAGCTTGTGTGTCATTTTTTGTTTTATGAGTTAAGATCTTCCTGTGTATCCACTTTGGAATCCTGCTTGAACTTCCTAGTGCTGAGATCACAGGTATGTGGCACCATTCCTAGCTTTGTGTATAGCTCTTGACACAAGATGAGCTGATGATGACACATGTCTAATCCTAGCACTCTGGATGCTGAAGCAGGAGTGTGAGTTGAAGGTCAGTCTGAGATACATAGGGAGACTCAAGAGTTATGAGCTTAATACTTTCATTACTTTACTATGAACCATTTAAAATATTTGTTAGAGCATAGTTCTTGTCAGTTGAGGAGATAGCTTATAGTTTAAATGCACTTGCTTAGAAAGCCTGCTGGCCCAGGTTCAGTTCCCCAGTGCCCGTGTAAAGCCATATGCACAAAGTGGCTCACTTGTCTGGAGTTCATTTGCAATAGCCAGAAGCTCCAGCATGCCTGTGCTCACTCTTTGTGTTTCTGTCTGCCTCTTTTTTTTCTCAAAAACTTATTGATATAAATAAAAATATTTTTAAGAGGGGTCTAGAGAGATTTACAGTGGCTGGAGGCCCTGGCCTGCCCATTCTCTCTCTTTGCCTCTATGTCTTCTATCACTCTCTGCTTGCAAATAATTAAAATCTTTTTTTTAAATATTTTTTGTTTATTTGAGAGAGAGAGAGAATGGGTGCGCCAGTGCCTCCAGCCACTGCAAACGAACTCCAGACACATGCACCACCTTGTGCAGGTCCTGGGGAATCGAACCATGATCTTAGGCTTTGCAGGCAAACAAATGCCTTAACCTCTAAGCCATTTCCCCAGCCCCTAAAATCTTTTTTTTTTTTTTTTAAAAGAAAGAAGTATGTCTTAATAGCCGTTTTACTGTCTATCTCATAACATCATGCTTGTATATCTGACATGTGTGTATTTATTCCAAAGTCTCATAAATGTTACATGCATGTAAATACAAAGCTTGACCTTATCTGACTACTGTTTCATGCTGCCATTGCTTGGGTGGAGAGGTGGGTTTTCTATTTACTGCTCTGACCCTTATACTTTTTTTGAAGAAAGTATCTCATGTATCAGATTCTTGGCTTTTCTTACACAAATTGAGCATCCTTAATTGGAAAATCCACAAGTACTCAAGAATTTGAAACTTGGAGCACCCACATGCTAATGAGACGTTTTGGACTTAGGGCTGGAGTGTAGCTCAACTGATAGAGTGCTTGTATGTCTTCAGCCTGCATAAAGACCCAGATTTAATCCCACCACTACCTACACTGAGCATGTTGGCACTTGGCTGTAACCTCAGCACTCAGGTGGTAAAGGCAGGAAGAGCAGAAGTTCTAGGTCATCTTTGGCTATTTAGTGAATTGACAGCCAGCCTGAGCTATATGAGACCCTATCAGAGAGAGTGGGTGGGGGAGAAAGAAAAAGAAAAGGATAGATCCATACTAGGTCTGTCATGTTTGAATTACAGTAAGATGAAATTTGTATTTTTAAATTTTTTAATAAATTTTATTTTTATTTATATTTGAGAGAAAAAGAGACAGAATGGGCATGCTAGGGCCTTCAGCCACTGCAAATGAACTCCAGAAGCATGTGCTACCTTGTGCATCTGGCTTACATGGATCCTGGGGAATCGAACCTGGGTCCTTTAGCTTTGCAGGCTAACGCCTTAACTACTGAGCCATATAGCTGCTGACATAGCAACCTAACGTGTTCAGTACATATAGTACTGAACATAGTACATGTACATAGTACATGGGCTGATGTAACATCTGGGTAGATTCAGCTTGGGGAAGATACAGCGGTATTTACCTTCCTTGGGTTGGGTAGTTCTTTGTGAGAGAATTTAGCCAACTACACAGTTCAAGACAAATCCTCATCAAGCTAGCTTTACTTCTGACACCAGATGCGAAGATGAGGAAGCATGTTCCCCATATTGTTCTCAGGTCTGATCACCTGTTATCAGGCCTTACAGGAAACAACGTGGCTGGGCACAGTTATTAAGGGAACGGGTGCAGACTACAGCTAGCCATGCTAAGAAGCACCAGGGAGAGTGTAGAGACAACGGCGGCAGAGCACCTGTCCCCTGTGGTGGTCAGGAGTGGGTCTTACCCAGCATTGGTGTATGCCAGCACCAGGAGGGTTACCAGAAGGGAGATTCACCTGGTGCCCACAGTTTTCATTGCAGTCATTAAAAAGAATCGTGGGGCATGGTAGGTGGATCGCTGGGAGAACTGATGGACGCTGCCATCATCAGCCATGCTTTTGTCCTACCTAGAAGCTAAAGGGCTTGGGCTTTCCTGTCAGGCATGACATTCCCAAGGCCTACCTGTCACCACCTTGTAGCCCAGGAATTTTTTATTTTTTTTTTCTGTTTGTATAAGCTTGATTCTTCTCTATAAGTTTAGTAACACATTTTTGATAATTCTAGAACTTTATGTGACTCTCAACCCCTGAGTATATATGGAAGCTTTTTTAAAAATTTTCATTTCATTTATTTGTGAGAGAGAGAATACATGGGTGTGCCAGGGCCTCTAGCCATTGCAAACGAACTCCAGATGCATGTACCACCATGTGTATGTGGCTTGTTGAATCTGGGGAATTGAACCTGGGTCCTTAGGCTTCACAGGAAAGTGCCTTAACTGCTAAACCATCTCTCCAGCCCCTATATGGAAGATATTATTATTATTTTATTATTATTGTATTTATTCTTTTGGGTTTTTTTTTTTTTTTTTAGTCAGTGTTAAAGAAGAGAGAGAGAGAAAGAGGCAGAGAGAGAGAGAGAATGGACACGCCAGGGCCTCCAGCCACTGCAAATGAACTCCAGACACGTGCGCCCCCTTGTGCATCTGGCTAACGTGGGTCCTGGGGAATCGAGCCTCGAACCGGGGTCCTTAGGCCTCACAGGCAAGCGCTTAACTGCTAAGCCATCTCTCCAGCCCTTCTTTTGGTTTTTCGAAGTAGGATCTCACTCTAGCCCAGACTGACCTGCAATACCTGGGATTCACTATGTAGTTTTAGGGTAGCCTCGGGCTCATGGCCATCCTCCTGCCTCTGCCTCTTGAGTGCTGGGATTAAAGGCGTGTGCCACTACACCTGGCTTACTTACTTACTTATTTATTTATTTATTTATTTTTAGAGAGAGGGAGAGAATTGGTGCACCAGGGCCTCAGCCACTGATATCAAACTCCAGATACTTGTACCACCTATTGGGCATGTGCGACCTTGCAGTTGCCTCACCTTTGTGCGACTGGCTTACACGGGATCTGGAGAGTCAGACATGGGTCCTTAGGCTTTGCAGGCAAGGGGCTTAACCACTAAGCCATCTCTCCAGCCTAAAAGCTTTTATTAAGAAAGTATTGCCGGGTGTGGTGGTGCACGCCTTTAATCCCAGCACTCGGGAGGCAGAGGTAGGAGGATCACCGTGAGTTTGAGGCCACCCTGAGACTCCATAGTGAATTCCAGGTCAGCCTGGGCTAGAGTGAGACCCTACCTTGACAAACCAAAAAAATAAAGTATGTACACTTGTGGGCTGGGGATATAGCTTAGTGGTAGACCCCTTGCCTATCCCATGAAGGGCCCAGGATTCAACCTTCGTGATAAGGGGAAGGAATGGACTTTTTTTTTTTTCTGTGAAGGGATAGGCTTTCATTATAATTTCTATTATTTCCTTCATAAATCCTCTCTTTACTGTGCTCTGTCTTGTACTTCATATTTTTTTGTATTTCATATTTTAAGTAAATTTGATTTTCAAAAATAATGTAACTTCATGCTTTAATAAGTGTTTCTGTCACAGCAACTTACGGCTTATTTTCTCTCATTTTGTTTCCAAGTAGTATTTCAATATGTCAAACATGTCAGCTTTAGAGTCAGTTCCCTGACTCTACGCAGATTTTGCAAAGGGTTACTCAGTTGCTGAAACCAGGTCTTATTATATTCAAAGATAATTTGATTTAAAGTGCTTGAAATAAAGTCTTTAAAGTATAGCTATAGATTTATAAGGTATATATGGGAAGGGCATATTGTTGTAAATCTATTTTTTACCTCATTAATTCAATATTCAGCTGTAGCAAAATATATGAAATGCTGCTTTTAATAGAAATAGTTATATCTGGACACTAACATTGCTCTTTCCTCATTATTGTTGCATTCTACTTTGCTGTCTTAGGATGTCAGCCATGGATTAACTGAGGTAAGTATGGTGTAATCAAGTTGTATGGTCAAAATAAGGTATACTCTTATCTTTTCCTTTGTGAAGAGAGTCATATTCCTCTTTTTTTTTTTTTAATGTGTGTGTGTTATATAATTGTGATTTTTTAACAATTTTTATTTATTTTCAGGGGTGGGCTGCATCAGGGCTTCCTGCCTCTGCAAAGGAACTCCAGATGCATGTGTGCCACTCTATGCATCTGACTTTACATGGAACCTGGGCCTTTAGTCTTTGCAAGCAAATGTCTGAACTACTGAGCCATCTCTCCAGCTTTCGTTGCAGTATTTGTTTTTTAAATATTTTATTTATTTATATTTGAGGGAGAGAATGGGCATACCATGGCCTTCAGCCACTGCAAAAGAACTCCACATGCATGCACCACCTTGTGCATCTGGCTTACGTGGGCACTGGGGAATCAAACCTGGGTCCTTAGATTTCCTGTGCAAAAACATCTTAACCCTAAGCCAAATCTCCAGCCCTCATTGTGGTTTTTAAAGTTGACTTCATAGAAGATACCCTGTATAACATTTCAGAAGAGTTTTCTGAAGAAAAGTTAAAAACGATTGTACTTAACATTGCACCAAGATGATGCCTTTCAACAAGATTTGCTTTCAAGTAGTTCCTATTCTCCTTGCCTTTTAATATAAAATGTGATGTGTCTTCAGAATATAAAATCGAAATTTACAGGCTGGAGAGATGGCTCAGTGGTTAAGACGCTTGCCTGTAATGCCAAACGACCCAAGTTTGATTCCCCAGTACCCCATAAAGCCAGATACACAAGGTGGGACATGTGTCTGGAGTTTGTTTGCAGTGGCTAGAGGCCCTGGAGTGCCCTCCTCCTCCTGCTCTCTGTCTTTCTCTCTCTGTCTCTGTCTCTCTCTCATAAATAAATAAATGACAAATGTCTAATAGAGGACAAAATATATTAAAGTAATAAAATGTTCTCAGTTTTTGAACTAATAATTGTTAATCAAAATGGTCACAAAATTAAGCCTTCAGTATGATTTTCTTAAGAGTACACTAGTTGACTGAAGTAGTGTTGCCCTAAAACACTGTTTAGTACTTGAGAATGTCGTGTTACTCTTTCGTTTCTTTGTTAAGGTCAGGTTTAGTTTCACTTTGCCTTGCTTGTTGCTTTTCCCAGCACTTAGCTAATGTGCATTCATTAAACGTAAGTTAGCTTTATGAAAATATAGGGCTGGGTACAAGCTCAGTACTAGATTTCTTGCCCAGCATGTGCAAGATCCTCCTCACGGTCCCCAGCACCAGATGTGGGGGAGGAAGGGAAAAAGGAAAAAACAATTAGGAAAGCTTAGAGTTTAGGAAGCCAGCAGGAACTTTAGACGCCTCTTTGAGTTACACAACTGTGATGAGGAGTTAGGTAGTAAACCAGGCACAGTGGTGCATGCTTTTAATCTCAGCACTCTGAAAAAGAGTTAGATAGTGATGCAAGTGCAGGTTGTAAACCTTGGTAAGTTTCTGTAGGGTCATATAACTCAGCATATTGTCTTATATATTGAGAACAGAGTAAATGAGCAATGTTCGGTTAATTTTGTTTTGGTAGCCCACGTTAACAGAAAAATTGAAAATATGGCAATTAGGATGAAAAGGAACTAAAAACCCTATTTTCAGAGAGGCTATAACACTTGGGAGTGTTTAGCATGGAACAAAGACAGGTATGGCTCACATTTGAAATTCCAGCGCTGGAGAGACTGAGGCAGGAGGATTTCTGGGAGTTCAAGGCAAGCCCAGGCCACATAGTGAGTTTGAGGTTACAGAGGAAGACTTGGGGGGACCATAGTAGGAAAGCATGGTCAGGGCTTGAGATAGTCAGTGACACACACTTCCTGTTAGGGGCAGGGGTGGTCATGGGCTGTGCATACAGCAGCTTGAGATGTTCTCCTTATGTACAAAGAAGGTTGTTTTGCTCTTTTTTTGGCTTTTCACCTTTCCTGAAATTCTAGGTCTCTGCTTGGGTAAGCCCCTCTTATCTCGGCCCTGCGAAGCTGAGATTCCCCTCCTTCCACATGGCAAGAGCCTCTGTACTTTCCTTCTTTTAATCTAATAAAGTCTCTTTAAGTCTTTTTTTTTTTTTTTTTTTTTTTTTTTGGTTTTTCGAGGTAGGGTCTCACTCTAACCCAGGCTGACCTGGAATTCACTGTGGAGTCTCAGGGTGGCCTCGAACTCACGGCGATCTTCCTACCTCTGCCTCCCGAGTGCTGGGATTAAAGGCATACACCACCACGCCCGGCTAAGTCTTTTTTTTTTTTTTTTTTAAGAAGTTTCATGGTGTGTTAACTTTTCATTGGAAGCCTCATAGAAAATATTTTAATTCCAAGGCTGGCCTAAAAATAATGTCTTGATCTTCTAATTGTAAGAATGTGTAACTGGCAACTATTTGTAAGTAGTCTATCACAGTATTAGGATGTCTTCATGGTGTCTATAATGAGATCAGTTCTCCTACATTTTAATTTCTAACAAATAGTAATACTAATAATGCTGACTTTGAATGATGAATGAATGGTTTATTGGACTCAGTTTTGAAACCCTAGCTGCTAGAATAGCCCTAACAAACATGACCTCTCAGTGGGTATTGTACAAAATTTAGAAGTCCCAATTTATAGAATAAATCCAGCTTATTGAAACTTGGGACTTAAATATGCTAAGCAAACAATACATGTGCTAGGAAAGGTGGTGTACCTCTGTAACTCCAGTACTTGAGAGGCAGAGGTAGGAGGTTTGAGAGTTTGAGGGCAACCTGTCAAAAAAAAAAGAGCTGGGGATGTATGTTCAGTGGCAGACCACTTTCCTAGATACACAAAGCCCTGGGCTCTAGAGAGACAAATGGTGGTATGGGGAGGGAGACTGGATTGAATTTTATTTTACGGACTCTGAAGTGTACAATTTTCTCCTGAAATTTAGTGTTGAGATTATTTTAATGCATCATCAAATCTTCGATAAAAATTCTATATTCAGAAATAAGGAATTTTTTATATATGAGTCCACCAAGAATAAGATCTTTTTTTTTCAGCACCCACAATAAATGTCACAGATCAACTTGTACTAATGTTAACTTTTTATTTCCAGTTGGCAGATATCCCTGTGACAATATGTACGTATCCATTTGTATTTGATGCTCAAGCAAAAACAACTCTGTTACAGACAGATGCAGTGTTACAGATGCAGGTAAAATATCATACAATGCTGAATGCTCTATGTAATGGTTCTTTTTATTTAAAGTGAAGCTCTTACTTTAGTCCAGGCTGTCCTCAAACTCAGGACCCTCCTGCCTCACCCTCCTGAGTGCTTAGCTTACATGTGCACCACACCATCAAGAAGACTGCCTTGTGATGACCACGCATGACAAAGGGCTGCGATGAAAACGGCCTGACTTGGCCCTTGTTAGTTTTGTATGTTCACAATGGCCTAAGCCCCTTTCCTTATCAACTTGCAATCTTTTTTTGTGTGGCCTCGAACTCACAGTGATTCTCCTACCTCTGCCTTCCAAGTGCTGGAATTAAAGGCGTACCCCACCACGCCCAACTAATAACTTGTATTTTTTATATGGTGTCTTCTATTTTAGAACAAGAACACAAGAAAAACCATAGAAAAGGAGCAACCTTAAGAGGTGCTTGATTTGTGGGCATATATGGTAGCCTCTCTGTTGGTTGAACTTCCATAGCATGCTTCCTTAGCTAAATTAGTTCCTTTCTCTTTAAAAGTTTATTTTATGCTATTTTTCTTTTCTCCTCATTCCCCATCTCCATACCTATCCTCAAATTGTTTTCATTTGCCAGGGCTGGGGGTAGTGGAAAATCAGGTTTAGTATTACTGTTAATAGTTCTTTGCTCACCATAATGATGATGTTAGTTGTTCATTAATAAAAAAATTCAGGTTGCTGGAGATATGGCTTAGTGGTTAAGGCTGTGAAGCCTAAGGACCTAGGTTCGATTCTCCAGGTCCCACGTAAGCCAGATGCACAATAGTTGCACATGCATCTGGAGTTTGTTTGCAATGGCTAGAGGCCCTGGCGTGCCCATTCTCTCTCTCTGTGTGTCTCTAATAAATAAACAAATAAAAATCTTAAAATTCCAGCACTCTGTAGGTTGAGATGGGAGGATCACTGAGTTAGGGATAGCTTGGGCTATGTAGAGAGACCGTGTCTCAAAGAAGTAAAAAATAGCTGTGTGTACTCCACCCCTTGAATCCCAGCAGTCAGGCAGCTGAAGAAGGAAGGTCTCTTGAGTTCATGGCCAGCCTGGAATACAGAGTGAGTTGCAGGTTGGTCTGGTCTAGAGTGACACCTCAAAAAAAAAAAAAAAAAAAAAAAAAAACTAAAAAGTCGGGGCTGGGAAGACAGATGGCTCAGTGTTTAAAGATGCTTCCTTGCAAAGCCTGCCTTGAGTTTGGTCATCCCAGCTCCCTTGTAAAAGTCTGATGCAAAGTGGCACATGCATCTGTGGAGTCAGGAGAGGCTGACATTTTTCTGCAGTGGCAAGAGACCATGTCTCAAGGTGGAAGAAAAGGACAAACACCTCATGATGGTTTTCTGACTTTCAAACATGTGCTGTGGCACGTGTGCCAATACACACACAAATAAATAAAATAATAAATAGGTAAGTAAATAGACGGGCGTGGTGGCACACGCCTTTAATCCCTGCACTCAGGTTCGCCACAAGGTTGAGGCCACCCTGAGATACATAGTGAATTCCAGGTCAGCCTGGCCTAAAGTGAGACCCTACCTCGAAAAACCAAAAAAAAAAAAAAAAGATAAAGATAAATAATTTAAAAACTATATATAAATTCAGAAGAGTCCTCTTTATTCTCAGTTTACTAAGTTTTTATGCCATACTAGATACCATGGGTTATGTGCATTGTGAATTTCTGGAATTAGAGCATGCAGATTCACAACATATCTTCTTTGTTACTAAAATTGAATCTTTTATTTTCCAGATGGCTATTGACCAGGCCCATAGACAGAACGTCTCTTCTCTTTTTCTCCCAGTCATTGAATCTGTGAATCCCTGTTTAATTCTGGTAGTACGCAGAGAAAATATAGTAGGAGATGCAATGGAAGTCCTCAGGAAAACAAAGAACATAGATTACAAAAAGCCACTCAAGGTAATTTGACATTGGGACTTTTGTTTAGAAGCTGCTTCACTATTCTTAGGGTTTGTTTGTTTTTTTTAATATCCTTGGAGCTTAATAAAACTTTTTGTTTGTTTGTTTGTTTTCCAAGATAGGGTCTCACTCTTTAAAGGGGTGCACTACCATGCCTAGTTTAGTGTTTTTTGTTTGCTTGTTTGTTTGTTTTTCAAGGTAGGGTCTCGCCTTAGCCCAGGCTGACCTGGAATTCACTATGTAGTCTCAGGGTGGCCTTGAACTCACAGTGATCGTCCTACCTCTGCCTCCCAAGTGCTGGGATTAAAGGTGTGCGTCACCACGCCCGGCTTAAAACTATTTAATTTTTGAAACTCTAAATTGCTGACCATTTATTAGTAATAAATAGCGTATTCTAGGGCATCCAAAATGGACTTTTATTTATTTTCAGTGTATTCAGTGTTCCCATTCTGCGGTTGTAGGTTATATTTGTTGGAGAAGATGCGGTTGATGCTGGAGGTGTACGTAAAGAGTTTTTCTTGCTCATCATGAGGGAGTTGTTGGATCCTAAATATGGCATGTTTAGATACTACGAAGATTCGAGGCTCATTTGGTTTTCAGATAAGGTATAATGCTCGCCCACCTAAATCACTCCTTCCTTTATATCTGTGTTTGTATATTCCTGTGTAAAACTTAACTTGGGAAGAAGTGTTGTTACTGGATTCCTAATATATTTTGTTCCAAGACCAGTTTTATTATAACTTGAAAAGTTAAGAGACTTTTAGACTTTTGTATTTGACAGAAGATAGTCATGTTTCTTACATGTTTCAAATTAAGAAAAATATTGAAGGACAATCAGCCTGAAAATGATGCTGATTTTTTTCCTTTTTACTTATTTCAATATGGGAAATGAATAGTAATGATTAGATTAATGTTATTTCTGAGAAGAATTAATTTAGCAATAAATATTGTTGATGTCTTATTTAGATAAGGTGTGAGCCACACCTTCCCTGCACATACTTTTATGTATATGAAGTCATACTCAAGAACCCTGTTATGATCTGGGTCCTTTATAGAAAATTTGCTGAGCTCTGATTTAGTGAAAGTGGATGGCTCCATTTGTAGAACTATCATTTGCAAGAAAATTATATTAGGCATCTACATTGTTTATAAAATGTCTCTATTATTTAGTCTTTCTTCCAGTCACTGATGCTTGGTGACTAGGTTGATGGTGATGGGTTGTAAAAAATAATGCTACTGTAATTGTAATTTTTTTCCAGCTTGGATACTTGTACATAGAACATTTCGTCTGCATTATTTAATAGTAGCACAGTTCATATGGAAAAAGATTCTGTTTAGTCACCAGTTTTGAAAAGATGCAACCTGTTCTAGCCTCTTCCATTAGTGGTAGTTCATGTTTTGATTTTATTTTCTTTCAAGTTTTATTTATTGGGTCTGGGGAGATAGTAAAGTGTTTGTAAGCAATAGGACTTGAATTTGATCCCTAGTACCCACATAAATGCACCATAACCCCAGTGCTGGAGAGAGGAGACTGGTAGATCTCTGGAGCTCACTGGTCAGCCCAGACTAGCCTGGGTGGCCTCCAGGCCAATGAGAAGCTCTATCTCAAAAACAGATAGAAAATATGAAATACTTTTATATTCTAGATAATTTTTCACTTCAAATATTAAATGATTTTTAATTTTTTAATAAAAGAGGTAGAAGTTTGGGGAGATGGCTCAGTGAGTAAGAGCACGTGTTACACAAGGATGAGGACCTTTGTTTGATCCTCAGGACGAATGTAAAAACCTAGGTGTGGCCTTCACTCCTGTAACCCCAGTGCTGAGGGGGACGGAGACAGGAAGATCACTGGGGCTCACTGGCCCAACAGTGACCTCCAGGTCCAGTGAGAAACTGACTCAAGGAGATCAGGTGAAAAATGACAAGGGAGGGTGCCTTCACATGCCTGCACACACTTCTGTGCACCACGCATAACACACAAACACACACCCCAAAGGAAGTGACGGTCTCCCTGAGAATAACACCAGAGGTAGTCTTCTGGTCTATACACTTGCTGATACACTTGTGTGCACACACGGGCACATATACATGTATGCACATACAAAAGTACTTTTTGTAGCCAGGGTTGGTGGCGCATGCCTTTAATCCCAGTACTCAGGCAGAGGTAGAGAATCGTTGTGAGTTTGAGGCCACTCTGAGAACACAGAGTGAATTCCAGGTCAGCCTGGGCTGGAGTGAGACCCTACCTCAAAAAACCAGAAAAATAAATAAATAAATAAATAAATAAATAAAATTTAAAAAGTACTTTTTATTTACATTTTTTCATGTTTTTTTAGTCCATTGCTCTTATTTTATTATTTTTTTAATGTAGCACTTTATTTAATTTCAAAAACATCTCAGCATTTTAAACATACAAAAAATGTTGCAAATTGTGTTTAAGTACAGAGGGCCCTTGAACTTTCAATGATGCAGTAGTTCTTTTGCTTTGCTGACCAAAGACAAGTTCTAGTTTAGAAACAAAGTTTGAAAATCTACTGCACTTAACTAAAAGATTAACTCCAAACACTTCTCATCCAGCCGACCCCACCCCTCTTTTCCATATCTAAGAATGTTAGCAGAATGTTGTGTCACTATATGCAAGACAAGACAACCTGAAGCTAAGTGGATGCTCACTGCACTGTCAATAGGTCCAGCCTCACAGTGCACACCCTGAGCCAAAAGCCCCTCCAGAGGGCATCTCCCCCTTCCCATTCTCCTCACCACACAAGGAACATCAAGGGTTTGTCTCAGTTGTTTTGTCCTCCTTATGAACTGTAAATATGTACAGTTGATAGCTCAGGATTTCTAGCCAATAACCATATAGCTAACACCACTTTACAAGCTGCAAACAAAGTGCCAGAAACATCTCCAAATGCCTTGTCATACTAACAGCAAAGTACACAGAGTGAGGAGAACACAAAAGTGCCTTTTCATCTTAAAAATGCTTGGAAGTACGTACAAATTTGATACAGTTTCAGGGTACTCCGAACACCCATGGTCACTTTGTGTAAACCACTGACACTTTGAGAGACTACAGTATAATCATGATCAAGTTTTGGGTTAAACCAAATGAGGGCAATAGACATGGCTCCAAGGAGAGATGTGTCAGTCAACGGCACTCCCTACTCTAAGGTATTCACAAAGGGACAGATAAACAGATTATTCATCATCCTCCTCCTCCCCCTCTTCTAGCTTTTTCTGGGCAACTTTGGCAAGACCCTTGGCCCTATCATAGGGACTTACAGTCTGCCACATCCTTGTCTTCTCGTGCTTCTCCAGCTTGGCCGCCTTGCTGACATACGGCTGCTTCTCGCTGTCACTTAAGTCATTTCACGTCTCCAGTAGAGATGCCAGGGTTTGGGGTTCTGATCTTGGGACAGGATTCTGAACAGAATAAGAAAAATCCATCCAAATGGTGGTCTTTTGGGGGCATTGGAGTCCTTTTTCTTCTTGCCTCCTTTAGCTGGTTCATACTCCTTCATTTCTCAATCATAGCACACTTTATCTGCCTTCGCCATTTCATCAAGCTTGGATTTTTCCTTGCTGCACATTGTCTTCTGCCTCTCAGAACACTTCTTAGAAAACTCTGCAAAATTGACAGGGACCCTGGGTTTTTCTTCTTACGTGTTTCTCTGCAAGTCTGCACAGAGCAGGCCATTTGGCTTCTTGGGTCACCTTTACCCACCCTGACTGTACTGTTCCCTAGTCTGGGCAGTGCAGGGCACAATGCGCAGCTCAGCACTCCCCTCTTACTATTTTTATTTATACTTATTTGGTCATCCTTTGTTCTCAGTAAGCATTTTCTATTTATTTCAGAGGGAAGGGAAGAGAGAGAGAATGGGCATGCCAGGGTCTCTAGCCACTGCAAACGAACTTCATAGACATGTGCCACCATATGCATCTAGCTTTACATGGGTAATGGGGAATTGAGCCTGGGTTCTTAGGCTTTGCAGGTAAGCACTTTAACTGCTGAGCCATCTCTCCAGTCCCCAAACCAAGCTTTTTTGTTTTTTAAGATAAGGTTTCATTCTAGCCCAGGCTGACCTACAGTTCCCTATGTAGTCTCAGAGTGGCCTCGAATTCATGGCGGTACGTTGACCTCTGCCTCCCCAATGCTGGCATTAAAGGCGTGCACCACCACACAGCATTTATATTTCTTTATTATTTTTTTTTCTTTATGGGTTTTTTTCGAGGTGGGGTCTCACTCTAGATCAGGCTGACCTGAATTCACTATGTAGTCTCAGGGTGGCCTCGAACTCATGTTATCCTCCTACCTCTGCCTTCCAAGTGCTGGGATTAAAGGTGTGCACCACCACGCCTGGCTTAAACTAAGCATTTTTTAAAAGCAAAAGTAAGCTGAACTCAAAAAGGCTGAGGTAGGGTGATCATCATGAGTTCTGGGTCAGCCTGGGCTAGAAATGAGACCCTGCCTCAAAAAGAAAACAAGCCAGGCATGGTGACTGTCATGGTTTAATTCAGGAGTCCCCCACAAACTTACATGTTCTGAATGCTAGGTCCCCAACTGATGGCATTTTGAGAATTGGATCCTGCTGGAGGCAGTGTATTGTTGGGGGTGGGCTTATGGGTGTTATAGCCAACTTCCTCTTGCCAGTGTTTGACACATACTCCTGTTGCTGTTGTCCACCTGATGTTGGCCAGGAGGTGATGTCCCATCGTTTTCCCCTGCCATCATGGACCTTCCCCTTGAGTCTGTAAGCCAAAATAAACCCTTCTTTCCTACAAGCTGCTTTTGTGGTTGGGTGTTTTCTGCCAACAGTGCGAAACTGACTGCAACAGTGGTATAGTGGTGCACGTCATTAATCCCAGCACTTGGGCGGCAGAAGTAGGAGGATCACCATGAGACTACATAGTGAGTTTCAGGCCAGCTTGGACTAGAGCAAGACCCTGCCTTGAAAAAAAAGGGGGGGGGGCTGGAGAGATAGCTCAGTGGTTAAGGTACTTGCTTGCAAAGCCCACGGACCTGGGTTAATTTCCCCAGTACCCACGTAAAGACAGATATACCAGATGGAACATGCATCAGGAGTTCATTTGCAGGGGCTGGAGGCCCTGGCACACTCATTCTCTCTCTCAAATAAATAAGTAAAATTTCAATAAAACAGGAATAGCAGCACCTCTTGTTAAAAAAAAAAAAAAAAAGCTTTTACTAATAAGAGAGAAAATTGGCACACCAGGCCCTCCAGCCACTGCAGTCAAATTCCAGGTGCATGTACCACCTTATGCACATGTGCAAACTTGCACACTTGTGTCACCTTGTGCTTATGTGGGACCTGGAGAGTTGAACATGGGTCCTTAGGCTTCACAGGCAAGCACTTTAACTGCTAAGCCATTTCTCCAGCCCTAACATTTTGTTTGTTATGGGGTGGCACCCATATGCTTGCCCATAGCAGCCAGAGCAAAATATACACATCCATGTATGCTCCAGGGTCTCTTCCTGCTGCAAATGAATGCTTAGGTTTTGCAAACAAGCACCTTTAAACACTGAGCAATTTCTTTAGCTACTTCAGCTCTCTTTTATTTAACTTTTTTGTTTTTGTTTTTGTTTTTTGAGGTAGGGTCTCACTGTAGTCCAGGCTGACCTGGAATTCATTATGCAGTCTCAGGCTGGCCTTGAACTCACAGCAGTCCTCCTACCTTTGCCTCCCAAATGTTGGGATTAAAGGTGTGCACCACCACACCCAGCTCACTCTGTCTTGGTTTTTCGAGGTAGGGTCTCACTGTAGCCTACGCTGACCTGGAATTCACTATGTAGTCTCAGGGTGGCCTTGAACTCACACCACGCTGGCTTCTTTTTTTTTTTTTTTTTTTTTTAACGTTTATTTATTTATTTGTAAGTAGAGAGGGATAGAAAGAAGACAGACATGCATGCACCACTGTGCATCTGAACTTCACGGCCCATGAAAATACATTATATTTACTAGTGTATTAACATGTATTGTACTTATTAATGGAGTTCAGTGTGATAGTTTCATGCATGCATAAAGCATGCATTCTTTAAAAAATTTTTAAATATTTATTTGCAAGCAAAGAGGGAGAGATGAGAGAGAGAATGGGCACTGTGGGGTCTCTAGCCACTGCAGTAAACTCCACATGCATGCACTACCCTGCATCTAGCTTTATGTGTGTACTGGAGAATCGAACCTGAGTCATTAGAGTATGCAGGTAAACGCTTAACCACTGAGCCATCTCTCCAGCCCCATGCAACTCTTTCAACCCCACACCCCTTTCCCAATCTCTGGTGTACACTCAAAAGACTACATGGATTGTAAGTCTCTACACTTTTGCTAAACTTAGCAAGCAAGTGCATTTAATGAATAAGCCCTCTTCCCAGCACCACTCTCCAGAATTTGAATGCATTTTGGTGTTGCAGTTACCTTTCTGTTGCTGGGATAAAGCACCCAATGGAAGGAGCTTATGGGAGAAAGTTTCTTATTTTGGCTGCCAGTCTCAGGGGGAAGCTTCATGACAGAGACGACATGGCATGAGCAGAGGCTGGACATTGATTACCTGTGCCACAGCAGCTGGAAAATAGCTGCAGGAGACTGAGCCCAAATTGCCATCGGCTGGGTACCAAACACATGAGTTTAGTGGGGACATCTTATGCAACCCACTACATTCTGCGCCCAGACCTCAAAAACTGATGACCATCCATTTTGTAAACTATAAATGCATTAACTCCAACTTTAAAAGTCCCCTTAGTTTTTTCAATCTTGTTCACTGTTCAAAGAAACATCCCCATAGTCCAAAGCCTATTAATTGTGAGTCTGTAAAGCCAAAAATGTATCATGGCACAGAGTAAACATTCATGCTGCAAAAGATGACATTTAACATAGCAAGGAAGGACTGAACATCACTGCAAGATCTAAAACAAGCAGGGACTCAAAGGGCACCATGGTGCTGAGAAGTAACGGAGGAGTGCTCAGCACTGAAACATCTCTATCACACCTTTCAAGGTTCAGGGTCGATTGCAGAAGGGGTGGTGGAAAGAACGTAAGAGCTAAAGTAGGGGTAGGACCGCTTACAATGCACTCTTCTAGACATAAGATGGCCTGGATATCCATGACCTCACAATGCCTGACACTACCTACGCAAGACCAGTATAATAGTAGAAAAAGATGATACCAAAATAAAAGAGAGACTAAAAAGGGGAGGGGATATGATGGAGAATGGATTTGTGAAGGGGAGGGAAAAATTTTTTTTAAAAAAAGCAGGGAAGATATCAAATCCTATAGCTCCAAGTTCAATGTTTGTAATCAGTGACGAAGTTTCTTGGTTTCGAATTCTTCCCCACCAGCTGGGCCGCACACAGCCCAGGAAAACTACTATCCTGAGCCAGCATCTCTTCTTGGCACATCTCACAGTCCTGGCATGTCAAGGTCCTAGGGTCTCCACATGGGGACTCCAACAACCCTGCCTCACATTGCCCAGCAGCCATCTCCAACAAAACCCTCTTGCACACCCAGTAATCCTGTCTTTCCTGCATTTGTTATACTTCGGTAGTACCAGGTGGGCGACCAAATTTGTTAATCCAGTGGAGAATAAAGCCGACTTTGAAGAGCAGGACACTCAGCATTCAGGCTCCCTACTTTCTCAGAAGTGAGCTTTGGTTTTTGTTTTTGTTTTTTTCTTCCGAGGTAGGGTCTCAGGCTGGCCTTGAACTCACAGCAATCCTTCTACCTCAGCCTCCCAAGTGCTAGGATTAAAGGCATATGCCACCATGCCTGGCACAGAGAGAATGAGTGCACCAGGGCCTCTAGCCACTGCATATGAACTCCAGGTGCATGTGCCACTTTGTGCATCTGACTTTATGTGGGTACTGGGGAATCAAAAACAGGTTGTTAGGTTTTGCAGGCACCTTAACAGCTTAGCTAGCTCTCCAGCCTAGAAGAGAGCATTTTTCTGCTGTCCCAGTCAATGCAAAACAGCTGGCCCAATCTCAGTGGTGGTAATCTGTCAAACAATTGCGCTGAACATGGCTGATGCCTCCCACCCAACTTTATTCATATATATAATTTCTTTATTTGAAAGCAGACAGAAGGAGAGGATGGGGAGAAGTGTGTGAGAGGGGTTAAGTGAGTATGGGTGCTCCAGGGTCTTGAGATACTGCAGACAAATTCCAGATGCATGTGCCATTTTGTGCATCTGCCTTTATGTGGGTCCTAGAGAATTGGACTTGGGTCAGCAGGCTTTGCAGGCAAGTGCTTCAACTGCTGAGCCGTGTCCTCGCTCAACTTTCATTTTTCTGTGTTCTATCCATCTGCTCAAACAACCCATTTCTTCTAAGTTCAATCCTGCACAGAGTTGAACACAGCAGGCCTCTCACACAAACTGCTTCTCGCCCATTCCCAACAAAGCTCTTTTTCCTCTCATTAGCCAACCCTGTACAATCCGTAGTTCCCATTGCATTTAGGTCCTTTAACTCTGACCAGGATGGAACCAAGCATTCAGAACACATAAGTTTATGATTTACACCTTTTTCAAACCACCCCTTTTGGTTTGGGTGCTTGTGGGCAGGGTCTTGCAATGTGTATGTAGCACAGGCTGGCCTGGAACCCCCAGCTCTCTTGCTTTAGTTTCCCAAATACTAAGACTGCAAGCATGTACCACTATCCCTGGATATGCAATATGTTTGCTGTTGAATCCGAAGAAAAAAAAGTTAAAAATAATTGTTTGCCTTTCATGTGAATTACCCTCCTTTGCTCCCATGCTGGATTGATCAGGGTATCCAGGCTGTTGTATTGTGGGCAAGCACTCTAGTACTTAGCTGCATCCCAAGCCTGCCAGTCCAAATTTAATGTTTAATGACATGGAAATGCTTATATTTCTGGGACTAGCCAGATGTAGATGTGTTACGATTTCAGCTGGATATTCATTTAAGTCTTAGGAAGCACATTGAATGGAAATGTACAGAAAGACTTGTGGGTGATGTTTACGTCAGGGAGCTAGCAATAAGGATGCACTTGCTTCTTATCCATCATCATAATCGTTCTCCCACGGGGGTGTGTCTTTGAAATAAAATTGACGATGTAACTTGAAAGACAAGTCTTTTTAACTTTTCCTTCCTTATGTTTCTAGACATTTGAAGACAGTGATTTATTCCACTTGATTGGTGTAATCTGTGGATTAGCAATTTATAATTTTACTATTGTGGACCTCCATTTTCCATTGGCTTTATATAAGAAATTACTGAAAAAGAAGCCATCACTGGATGACTTAAAAGAACTAATGCCTGATGTTGGGAGGTTAGTTGTGAAAAATCTCAAGTATAGGGGTTGGGAAGTAAGAAGTGGAAATTGTATAGCAAACATTCCTTCTGGAAATAATCATGTTTCTTTGTTTCTGTTAAATTTTTTCTTTACAAAAACAAAAAAAAAAACAAAAACAAAAACAAAAAAAAAACCCAGCTCTTGGGCTTGAAAGATTGTGTAGTGGTTAAGGCGCTTGTCTGCAGAGCCTGAGGACCCATGTTCTACTCTCCAGAACCCTGTTAGCCAGATGCACTAAGATGAGGCAAGCTCAAGGTCACACATGCCCACTAAGTGGCACAAGCATCTGGAGTTCAGTTGCAGTGGCTGAGGCCCTGGCGTGCCAATTTTCTATCTCTCCTCTCTCTTGCTCTCGAAAAAAGAAAAAAGAAAAAAAAAAAGACAGCTCTTTAAGGGAAAGTATAACATGTACTTACGCATTCAGTCATAGTATACTAAGTGATGTTTTAAAGAAACCCATATGTTGTTTTACAGAAGCATGCAACAGTTACTGGATTATCCAGAAGATGATATAGAGGAAACATTTTGTCTGAATTTTACGGTAAGATGAAAAGACCCAGGTTAGGCCGATTATTTATTGTCCCCCTTTTTTTGAGGGACGGGAATGGGTTCAAGTTAGGGTCTCATTCTAGCTCAGGTTGACCTCAAACTCAAGGTGATCCTGCTATCTCTGCCTCCCTAGTGTTGGGATTAAAGGTGTGCACCACCACGCCTGGCTTATTGTCCCTTTTATGTAACAGCTGCAGCTCACAGTTTTTTTTCTTTTGATAGATGACACTCTTTACCCTTTAGTTGACATTTATTGAGCATTTACTATGTATCAGCAACAGTCCTGTGAGGTTATTACCCCTATTTTACAAAAGAAGAAAACAGAAAATAAGAGTGGATTCTCAGTCAGGATTCATACCCAGCTCTGCACTCCTCGGTGCTTATGCACTTTACAACTTCTAATAAAGGGTATTTAGAGATGCAAGAGGTCTTTATGGAAATGGATCCATTTTTGCGGTTACAGGAATGCTTAAAGAAGCAGTAGATTTATTATAATAATAAAACTGATAAATAAAATTAATTCTGCCGGGCATGGTGGTGCACGCCTTTAATCCCAGCATTTCAGAAGCAGAGGTAGGAGGATCGCTGTGAGTTCGAGGCCACCCTGAGAAGACTACATAGTGAATTCCAGGACAGCCTGGACTACCCTACCTCGAAAAACAAAAACAAAAAAAAAAAAAGAAAGAGATTAATTCCCCAGTACCTCTGTGCTTGTCACTAATGTCCACCTGGCCTGTCGTGTCTGTTGTCCACGTTACACTACTGTGATGCAAATGCAAAGCATCTCAGTGTTACGTGGAAGTGCAGCTGCAGATCTTGAGGAGGCAGCCTTCTAGGTGCTTTATAAACAGTGTCTTTTTGTTAAGGTTTTCTTGTGCTTTCTTGACTTGAATTGTTTTCCTCCTGTGTAGCATGGTAAAATCTTGTTCATATCCCTATGATAGTGTTTTATTAAAACAACTTGTTTCTCTTCCTTTACAAGATAATGAACTCAAAAGCATGGAATTCTCTTTTTCACCACGATAGTTTTTTAAACTATTTTATTTTTATTTATTTATTTGAGAGGCAGATAGAAAGAATGAGTGTGCCAGGGCCTCCAGCCACTGCAAATGAACTCCAGACACGTGCGCCACCTTGTGCATCTGGCTTACATGGGTCCTGGGGTATCGAACCTGGGTCCTTTGGCTTTACAGGCAAACACCTTAACCACTAAGCAATCCCTCCAGCTTCACCGTGGTATTTTATAGATACCAGATTTCCATTATCCGCCCCTCCCCCCAAAAAAAGGATTAGGGAAAGAAAAGATGTAGGAATTGTAGCATTAAAAAAAACATTACATCCCAGCACTTAGCAGAGAGGTAGGAGGATTGCTGTGAGTTCAAGGCCACCCTGAACTATGTAGTGAATTGAAAAACAAACAAACAAAAGACACTAAACTAGTTGTGGTAGTTTACTACGCCTTTAAAAATCCCAGCACTCTGGAGGCCTAGATAGAAACCTGGGCTAGAGAGCAACACCCTACTTCAAAAAAACAAAAAAAATAATAACTTACTAGCTTCTTTTGTTGTTGTTTTGTTTTGTTTTTGGTGTTTGGTTTTTCGAGGTGGGGTCTCACTCTAGCCCAGGCTGACCTGGAATTCACTATGGAGTCTCAGGGTGGCCTTGAACTCAAGGTGATCCTCCTACCTCTGCCTCCTGAGTGCTGGGAGTAAAGGCGTGCGCCACCACGCCCGGCTTACTAGTTTTTATATGTATTAATGAGAGAAAGGAAGAATTTGACAAATTATTAAAATGATTTTTAAGTTTTGAATCTGACATTGACTTTTGTAAAAATTTAATAGATCACAGTTGAGAACTTTGGTGCAACAGAAGTAAAAGAGCTGGTTCTGAATGGTGCCGACACTGCCGTTAACAAGCAGAACCGGTAAGTGAGCTGAGCTGGGCTGAGAGGAGAGAGAAGACTCAGCAGGTTCTTCCTCTGTTATTAGAAACATGGCAGAATCTCAACTTATATTTAGTGAGAAAGTAATCTGCTCATGAAATCTGCTGTCAGGTCTCAATAGAAGAATGAAGAGATAAGCGGGGCCTGGTGGCGCACGCCTTTAATCCCAGCACTTGGGAGACAGAGGTAGGAGGAACACCCTGAGTTCAAGGCCACCTGAGACTACATAGTGAATTCCAGGTCAGCCTGGACTAGAGTGAAACCCTACCTTGAAACACCCCCCCCCCCAATAAAAAGGCGTGGTCGCCTTTAATCCCAGAACTCAGGCAGAGGTAGAAGGATCCAGTGAGTAACCACCCTGAGACTACATAATGAATTCCAGGTCAGCCAGGGCTACAGTGAGGTCATACCTCAAAAAACAAAACAAAAAAAATTTTTTTTCAATGATTATACTAAAAAGTATACAATGCCTGCTTCTTGGAGTGGTTGTATTTTTTGTTTTTCAAGGTAGAGTCTCATTCTAACCCAGACTGACTTACAGTTCACTTTGTAGTCCCAGGCCTCAAACTCATGATGATCCTCCTACGTCTGCCTCCTGAGTACTGGGATTAAAGGTGTGCATTACCACGCCCAGCTTTTTAGCATACACTTACATATGTATGTGTGTGTTTGTGTTTTAATTTATTTCAAGCAGAGAGAGAGAGAATAGGCATGCCAGGCCTCAAGCTGCTACAAGCAAACTCCAGACATATGCATCACCTTGTGCATGGCTTACGTGGGTCCTGGGGAATCAAATCTGGGTCCTTTGGTTTTGCAGGCAAGCACCTTAACTGCTAAGCCATCCCTCCAGCCCCCAGCTTCATTTTTTACAAGCAGAGAGAGAAATGGGTGTGCCAGGGCCTCCTGCTGCTGCAAATGAATACAGATGCATGCGCCGCTTTGTGCATCTGGCTTTATGTAGGTACTGGGGAATTGAATCCAGGCCATCAGGGTTTGCAGGCAACTGCCTTTAACTACTGAGCCATCTCTCCAGCACCCCCCCTTTATTTATTTATTTATTTTTCTCAATTTTTATTAACATTTTCCATGATTATAAAAAATATCCCATGGTCATCCCCCCCTTTTTTAAATGAAGGAAGAGGGTTTGGGGAGATGGCTGAGTGGTTAAAGGCAGTTGCCTGCAAACCCTGATGGCTCAGGTTCAGTTCTCCAACCATCTATGTGAACACCAGTGCAAAAAGTGGTGCATCTGGTGATGTTCCTTTGCAGCAATAAGAGACTGTTGCTCACATACGTATTCAACACACAGGCATACACACATGCAAATAAATAAAAATACAGAATATAATTAAAAATACATGAATGTAGGTGTTTTTCATAATGACTTTTTTCTCTTTGAACTCTGCTTCTGTTTTTCTGAGTGGTTAAGAAGTAGCAGAAAGCACAGGAGTACTCAGATACATCAGGTATTTCCCAGAAATCTTTGTAATCTGTGCATTGTGTCCTTTTTACTTCTAGACAGGAGTTTGTTGATGCCTATGTGGATTACATATTCAATAAGTCAGTGGCTTCCTTATTTGATGCTTTTCATGCGGGCTTTCATAAGGTCTGTGGAGGAAAAGTTCTTCTGCTCTTCCAACCAAATGAATTACAAGCTATGGTTATTGGAAATACAAATTATGATTGGAAAGAACTAGAAAAGGTAAGAATAAGCAAATTTTGACATTGTTTAAATGGAAAGACAAAAGAGGCACAGCTTGTTGGTAGAAGTCTCATCTTTTTATGCATTGTTTTCTATTCTCATAGTTTATTACTGCCATTTTATTGAAAATATCCACCACCCTTCTTACTTTGAGGTGGGGGGATTGCCATGAACTCCAAGTCAGACTATGCTAGAATGAGACCCTACAAAAAAGAAAAGGGGAGAGAGAGGAGAGAAGAGAAGGGAACAAAAAAAACCTTTATTTCCCTTTTCTCTGGTAAATCTCCTTGTTGACTTTTTTTTTTGCCAAGTAATACCATGATCTTCAATACTTGTGCCTTGGTCAATCTCTAGGACAGATTGAGAATTTTGTAAACAATTTATTTTTCTATATCCATGTCACTCTTAAGAATTCCTTCAGATACAGGCCAGAGAGATGGCTTAGCAGTTAAGGCACTTGCCTACAAAGCCTAAGGATCCAGGTTCAGTTCCCCAGTAACCATGTAAGCCAGATGCACGAGGTGGGGCATGTGTCTGGAGTTTGTTTAAAGTGGCTAGAAGGCCTGGTATGCCTGTTCTCTCTCTCTCTCTCTGCATCTCTCTCACTGAAATTAATTAAAAAAATAGTTCCTTCAGATAAACATTTCATAAAAAGTGCTAAATTGGCTGTGATGGTACATGCTTTTAATCCTAGCATTTAGGAGGCTGAGGTAGTAAGATCACTGTGAGTTTGAGGCCAGTCTGAGACCACATAGTGAATTTCAGGTTAGCCTGGGCTAGAACAAGACTACCTTGAAAAATATCAGGGGGGGAAAAGTGCTAAGTTAGCCAGGCATGGTGGTTCATGTCTTTAATCCCAACACTAGGAGGCAGAGGTAGGAGGATCACTTGAGTTCAAAGACAGCCTGGAACTACATAGTGAGTTCTAGGTCAGCTGGGAAGTGCTAAATTGGTGGGGCATGGTTGCCCATGCCTTTAATCTGAGCACCCAAAGGCAGAGGTAGGAGGATCACTGTTGAGTTCAAGGCCACTGTGAGACTACATAGTGAATTCCAGGTCATCCTGGGCGAGCAAGGCCCTACCTCAATTAAAAAAAAAAAAATAACAAATGCTAAATTAGGACTGGGGAGACGGCTCAGCAGTTTGCAAGCAATTGCTTACGAAGCCTGTTGGCCTCTGTTTGATTCCCCAATACCCACATAAAGCCACATCCACAGAGTGGCTCATGCATCTGGAATTTGTGTGCAGCACCAAGAGGCCCTGGTGTGCCCATTCCCCCCACCCCCCTTCTTCCCTCCTTACATTTAAATAAATAGAACGTTTTTTTAGAATGCTAAATTAGTTTCCCCCTTGCGTAACATGATGCATGACATGATTACCTTGTCTATTTTTCTAATAATCTAGCATCCTTAAAAAATTTTGAAGTTATGCAGTTTCTTACAAAATTAAGTATATATTTGCTCTGTGACCTCATAGTCACCGATTCCCTCAGAGTGGTTGGTCCAAGAGGACTGAAGCCACAGAGATGGTTTTTTTGTTTTGTGTTGTTTTGTTTTTTTGTTAAGGGTTGTTCACTGGGGGTGGTGATGCATGCCTTTAATCTCAGCACTTGGGAGGCTGAGGTAGGAGGATCACAATGGATTAGAGTGAGACCCTACCTTGAAAAACAAAACAAACAAACAAAAAGTTTTTTTTTAAAAATAATACATATATATATATTTTTTTCAAGGTAAGGTCTCACTGTATCCCAGGTTGACCTGGAATTCACTATGTAGTCTCAGGGTGGCCTTGAACACACAGTGATCCTTCTACCTCTGCCTTCAGAGTGCTGGGATTAAAGGTGTGTGCCACCATGCCTGGCTAAATGCTTTATTTATTTAAGAGACAGAGATAATGGCTTACATGAGTACTGGGGAGTCAAACCTGGGTCCTTGAACTTCACAGGCAAAGAATTTAACCACTAAGCCATCTCTACAGCCCCAGAGTTGTTTTATTATGATCTAGTCCAAAAGTTACATAGTCATATATCCAAAAAAAAAAAAAAAAACACTAATAAAAAAAAAAAAAGACATATGCAGTGCCACATACCTTTAATCCTAGCACTTGGGAGGCAGAGGTAAGAGGACTTCCATGAATTCAAGACCACTCAGAGACTACATAATGAATTCCAGGTCTGCCTACCCTACCCAGAACAACTAAAAAATAAACAAAACAAAACATGAATCATCACACAGGTCAGGCCACCCATTTTGGGTAGGGTTCTACACAAGGAAACTTCCACAGATCAGTAGTGATGTAGAAATAGTTTGATTTCTATTCTTTTTTTTTTTTTTTTTTTTTTTTTTTTTTTGGTTTTTCGAGGTAGGGTCTCACTCTAGCCCAGGCTGACCTGGAATTCACAATGAGTCTCAGGGTGGCCTTGAACTCACGGTGATCCTCCTACCTCTGCCTCCCGAGTGCTGGGATTAAAGGCGTGCGCCACCACGCCCGGCTTGATTTCTATTCTTGAAATACTAGAAACTTAAATATTACAGGCACAGTTGTTTTACTCCTAGGATTATTTTAGTAATTTGAAAGTATCCTTCCTCAGATACGTACTCATGAAGATGGTATCATTTACTGTGTTGTTTCTGGTGATTCGTTCCTCTGGTCCTTTGTCTTGGAAAATAGTTAGTACACAGGAAATCTGAGACAATTCAAACTTTCCCCCACCCCCCAAGGTAGGGTCTCACTGTAGTGCAGGCTAACCTGGAATTCACACTGTAGTCTCAGGGTGGACTCATGACGATCCTCCTACCTCTGCCTCCCGAATGCTGGGATTAAAGGCGTGCGCCACCAATTCAAACTCTTGTCCATAGTAGCTTTATAAAGGATGCCAACGTCCCAGAGTTCTAAAACTAATATTCCTTAATAGTGACAAATGGTTTTGTTTTTAGAATACAGAATACAAAGGGGAGTACTGGGCAGACCATCCTACAATAAAAATTTTTTGGGAAGTATTTCATGAACTACCGTTGGAAAAGAAGAAACAATTTCTGTGTAAGTATTTCTATTCGTTTGTGCTTTTATAGTATTATTCCAATATCCTGTTTTAAATCATGAATGAGTTTTTTGGTGTATTTTTTAAGGAAAAAAAGACAATAAAAGCTGCATTTCATATTTGGTTTATTAACCACTTCTCTAAATAGCTCTTTCTGAAAGACAGCCCAAATGTTTTTAAAACCAGCCTTCATCCATCAAACATTTATTGTACACTACCTGTCCAGATTACAATCACACAAGTGCATGGACAAATGCTACTTCAAAAACTTTCTTCAGCAAGGCATGGTGGTGGCACACTCCTTTAATCCTAGCACTTGGGAGGCAGAGGTAGGATTGCTGCTCTGAGATTATGTAGTGAATTCCAGGACAGCCTTGACTAGAGGAAGACCCTACCTCAGGAGAAAAAACTTCTGCTTCCACCATAAAGATGTAAATGTGAGCTGTGGGAATTGTACTAAATATTAAATCTTTTTCTTGGCAGTATTTTTGACAGGTAGTGATCGCATTCCTATCCTTGGGATGAAGAGTCTGAAACTAGTCATTCAGTCAACAGGAGGTGGTGAGGAATATCTCCCAGTTTCCCATACATGTTTTAATCTTCTAGATCTTCCAAAATATACAGAAAAAGAAACTCTACGCTGTAAACTGATCCAAGCTATTGATCACAATGAAGGCTTCAGTTTAATATAACTTTGGAATTTTACCTATTTAGTTTAGTGCAAAAGCATTAAACTACTTGTGTTTGTGGTGGATTCAACAGTGACAGAGGTACCATGAAAATTTTTACTTGCAAAATGTTCACAACATTCAAGTCTGGAGGAAAGCCAAAAAATATTAAAGAAAAATGAACTGTTGATACTAAACTTACTGTACAGAACCGTGAATTTTCCCCATCCTAATAAATACACAAGTATTGTGAATACATTAAAGTTTTACTAACATGAATTTTAAGAGTTTGCATATTTCAAAAATGATCTGATGTGTGGGTGCATGGAAATGTATGTTGCTTCAATCACTGGGTGAAAAAGCCTTTAACTTTGGCCTGCAATAGTTACTTGATTATTTTTCCATTTTGTAAATAATAAGTTTTATAATAAAATAGGTATGTTCAAATACCAGTAGTTTCTGTGGTTGTAATTAAACTGAACTGTAAGGTTAAAATTTATGATTTAGGGCTGGAGAGATGGCTTAGCGGTTAAGGCACTTGCCTACAAAGCCAAAGGACCCAGGTTCAATTCCCCAGTACCCATGTAAGCCAGATACACAAGGAGGCACTCGCATCTGGAGTTTGACTGCAGTGGCTGGAGGCCCTAGCGCGCCCATTCTCTCTCTCTCTCTCTGCAAATAAATAAAATTTAAAAAATTTTTGATTTAGATTGTGCGTGGTGGCACTTGCCCATAATCCCAGCACTTGGGAAGCAGAGGTAGGATCATTGTGACTTTGAGACCATCTTGAGACTAGAGTGAATTGCAGGTCAGCCAAAAAAGATGATTTAGACTAGGCAGGGTAGCTACAGTGAGACCCTGTTTCCAAAAAGCTGAAAAGAGGGTTGCCTGTAAAGCCTAATGACCCATGTTCACTCTTCTGCAGATCCCATATAAGCCAGGTGCACAAAGGCAAACTTTGTGTGTTTTCAAGGTAGGGTGTGATTCTAGCCCAGGCTGAGCTGGAATTAATGTAATCTCAGGGTGGCCTCAACCTCGGGAGGCTGACTAGCCTCCCATGTGGTGGGATTAAAGGCATGTGCCACTAAAACAGTACTCAACTGTCCTTGGGTTTCCTTCCTTGTACATGTTGTTATACCATTCCTTGAATAAATGTAACGGGTACCTTTTTTGGGGGGGGGGGTTCTCGTGCTGGTCACCATGCCCGACCAGTAGTAACTTTTGTCACTGCATGTATGAATGTGACCTGTGAAACAGTAGCCAAGACCAGATATTTTAAAGATCTCACATGTATGTTTCATAAGAAAAACAGTGGCCAATACTGCTTGGGCTAGCATTGAACTTGCAGTGGCCAATTGCAAGAACCATAATCTCTGCTTGAATTTTTTTTGGGGTGGGCAGGGTTGGAAGGGGGGTCTCTAGCCCAGGTTGAGCTGGAACTGTAGTCCCAGACTGGCCCTGAATTTAGCAGTCTTCTCTGCTGGGATTAAAGGTACACTCCACCATACATGGCTGTTGGCTGTCCCTTTGATATATACACATTCCCCCTGCTTGTTTAAAATGACATCAAATAAAGCTTGGTGGGTGATAAGACCCTAAGGAAAGATGCCTCAGTGGTTAAAGGCACTTGCTTGCAAGGCCTGACAGCCTGGGACGATTCCCCAGTGCCAGCATATAGTAAATGAATGCACATGGAGGGCCCTGCTTACAGACTTTCATTGCAAATTTATCACCTGAATTTTCTGGCTGCTTGAGCACAGGGATTTACTAGTAATCTCTTGAGTGCCAATACCTGTGCAGTCAAGGCCACCTTCATTATACACATATATTACAAAGGGCATATTCTGTCATCTTTGTAGTTCTCGGTCGGTCAGTGCTGAAGCTAGGAGCCATGAGAAGGTTAAGGAGATCACCAGGACCATTGACCTGCAATCTTGGGACCTTGGGACCTTGGGACCTTAGGACCTGGCCTTATAATGGCTGGGATATTGAGAAATTGGAAGTATAAATTACATGCAAAGGAGACATCTAGCTGAGGGTGGTGGCACACGTCTTTAATCCCAGCACATGCGAGGCACAGGTAGGAGGATAGTCTTGTGTTCAAGGTCAGCCTGAGAGCTAGAGTGAGACCCTAGACATCTAATACAGACCTAAAACTATGAATTCTACAACTTTAAAACTTTTGTACCTTAAATAATGTAAGTTAAAAGAAAAAGTCAAATGACAGCTTTAATAGACTTTTAAAACAGTGTACAAGTATAAAACACTGGTTTTGTATTTCAAAAGTTGGAAGATAATCCAGTCATTAAACAGTCTACAAAACATATGCCAGTAGATACATAAAAGTCTGTACAATATAAAAAGCTGAACAGTCTTCACTGTAAAAATAATTTAAAACAAATTTTTCAATTTAAAATATCATCTATAGCACAAACACATCATGCAAATGGAAAACAATATACTGCATTCATTTAGTGTAGCCAAATAAATTCAGATTGAGATATTTTAGGCAGGGAAATGGGGCATTCAACACTTCTCTCCCCTCTGGCAGTAATGGTCCTAGCTGGGTATTTTATGCATAAAGAACAGCTATGTCAAACCCTTTTTATTGTAATAAATACTAAGCCAACACAGGAATATACTTTAATTTGGGAGTAACGATTAAAAAAAAACTGTAAAATAAACACTTACTGTGCAATTTATAAAATATGAACTTCTTTGAAAGGCTAGAAGCTTATGCAGTTAAGAAAACTGATATCTAGTTTTAAGGCAGGCTAAGCTTTTAAATAAAACTAGTTTCATTCATTTACTATTATATTGTGTCATCTCCATAATACTAGGCTAGCAGTTTGGTATTCATTACACTAAGTCCTCTCAACAGGAGACGTACTTTCTGGTTGAGTTACTTTGGAACTGTAATCAGGGACCTGTTGCTTTCCTCATGAATGGAAAAACAGTCAATATTACACTCTCCCCAGTACAAGTACCATTATTACAGATTTGGAAAGGCTTTGCATATTCACATCTTGGCAGTTTAATACTTGTGGGAAAGGATCAATGCGGGCTCTACCACAGTGATAGGTATTTAAACAATAGCAAAATATTCATAAACTAAGGGGATCCAGGCAGGCACTATTGTTTCTAAAGCAACTGAAACATTTCCAAAGCATTGTTTCTATCAGGTTAGTCTTAGGTGCCAGACATTCCTACATGTCTGCAGGAGGTACAAGTCATCTTCAGTTGAAGGACACAAATACTCTTGAAACTCTTAGCACCAAGTCTTACTTTAAGAAGAGTAAAGACAACCAAGTGCTCTCCCGCATGTTGTTGACTTCTCACATTGCATCTCATTTGTGATTTAACAAAGTTAGCTGCCATAAGTTTTGGAAAATGCCAGTGTTTAAAAATAAGTAATTGTGCTAAATAAAAGTTCGAAACAGAATTTGAGGACTCCAAACCACTCAATGTTAAAATAAAAGTGTGAAAATACCATTCTTTGGTCTAGATAAGCTGTTCCCTTTACATTAATTTAACATTCCAATGGCTTTTTGAAAACTTTAAATGTTCAAAGTCACTAGATAAAAACAAAGTAGTATATACATATGGATGTATCATACACATGAACTTTCAAAAGAAGTCTTGACCAACAGCTGATTAGATACCTAGTACCTTTTTAAAAAGTTAGTGTTGAGTGTACAGAAAACAATGGAATTTTAAAATTACCGATGAAAAAACAATCATTTTACCAGTTCATAAATATGACACCTTCCTGGTTTTCTTGCTGAGTTCACAAGTAAACATTCATTCTGACATGCTGACACTCCTAATGCTGGTGGGACGATCCCTGTGCCTGGGCAACAGTTACATTATGATTTCTCTGATGGGCAGTCCACATCTGTTACTTCCTGTTTCATAGTTACAGCTTCATTCACTGCCTCTTGGTCACCTCCATCAGTCCCAAATCCAGCTCCTCCAGCTCTTTCCGGTATGTCAGCATCATCTTCCAAGCCATTGTAGAACTCTTCAATCTCACTTTCATCTTCCATGGGTTCTTCTAGGCTTGGACTCTGGCATGTCCCACTATCACTGTTACTGCCACATGAACTAGACGACAAGGCGTCATCCTCAGAGTCTGAATATACTTCAGCGCCATGGAATATGTAGCGATTTGGTGGTAAAAACAGATACTGATTACCTGAAACACAGTAACACAAATGGTATTTATTTTTTGGGGGGTGGGAGGTTATTTCTAGGTAGGGTCTGTTTTTAGCCCAGGCTGACCTGAAATTTACTATGTAGTCTCAGGGTGGCCTTGAACTCATGGCATTCTTCCTACCACTGCCTCCCAATTGCTGGGATTAAAGGCATGTGCCACTCCGCCTGAGTGCTGGGATTAAAGATGTGTGCCACCACACTCAGCCCGTGTAGTTTTGTTGGCAGACTGAAACAAACTGCCTCTCCCTCTGTAGCCAACCTCCACCTCCTGGTTACTGAGATTCCCATGCCTGGCTTTTAAGAAAGCAACCTTGCTGAAATCTAAGTGTATGAGGGCTTGAGAGATGGCCTGGGCAGTTAAGGCGCTTGTCTGCAAAGCCAAAGGACCCAGGTTCGATTCTCCGGAACCCACTTAAACATGTGCACAAGGCGGCACATGTGTATGGAGTTCATTTGCAGTGGTTAGAGGCCCTGGGCATCCTTTCTCTGTCTTTTTCACTTAAAAAAAGTAAGTCAGGCATGGAGGCGAACACCTTTAATCCCAGCATTCACAAGGCAGATGTAGGAGGATCACTTTGAGTTCGAGGCCACCCTGAGACTACATAGTGAATTCCAGGTCAGCCTGGGCTAGTAAGAATCTACCCAGAAAACTAAAGTGTATAAAGCACTCAAGGAAAATCCCATGTGGAAGATTACCACTGTGTATGTGTGTTCTCTGTGCACGGAGAGGCTTCTGTCACCTTACTAAACAGCCATTTGACGACTTCTGTAGTCTGCCAGGAGGCTTGATTTATCATATGGGAGAATTTAACACTATCCTTTAAGCTACAGTTGGTTGACTTGAGTATTTGTTTAAAACAATGAAGCACTTTATTCTGCTTCAGCTGCATCTACAAATTAAAGCCATCCAGCACCTGTTCTGTAAGTTACAGATGAACGGGAACTTAGCACAGTGCCTTACTGGGGAATACTTGTTTACAAGGGCTAGGGATATAGCTCAGTTGGTAGAGTGCTTGCCTAGCATCCAGGAAGCCCTGGGTTCAATATCCAGAACTGCATGAAGTGGCTTCACTGGTGCACACTTACAATCTCAGCGCTTGGCAATAATAAGCTAGGCCATCCGGGCTCATGCCTATAACCTCAGTAGCACGTGGCAGACTGGGTTGAGGCCAGTGTACAAATGTGAGAGCTGACCACCAAGCATAGTCAAGAGCATGAAACAATGACCTAAGATGTGGCAAACTGTTAAGCCCAAGTTAAACATACAGGATGTATTTTTACATTGATTAGTATTTTCCCCAAACCAGTATGACTTCTCAAAGTCAGGACTATTTGACCTCAGTTTTCTCATCTGTTGTAGAGAAGTAATTGTTCCTACATCCTGAGATTATCAATTCTATGTATAAAATAACTGATCTACAGTAAGCACCCAAATCTTAATTTCTACCAGCTACAACTCAACAGCAATGTAATACAAAAAACCCATGACTTAGAATCTGTATACATAGGTTGTTAAAAGCTCTAAAGGCAGGTGTGGTGGCTCATGTCTTTAATCCCAGCGCTGGGGAGGCTGAGGTAGGAGGATCTCTTGAGTTTGAGATCAACCTTTGCTAGAGTAAGTTCTAGACAAACTAGGCTAAAGTAAAACCCTGCCTCAAATAAAAAAATAAATAGAAAGAAAAAAACAAAAATGGCTAGAGAGATGGCTTAGCAGTTAAGGCGCTTGCCTGCAAAGCCAAAGGATTTCCCCAGGAACCATGTAAGCCAGATGCACAAGGTGGCCCATGCATGTAGAGTTCATCTGCAGTGGCTGGAGGCGACACTGCCCATTCTCTCTCTCACACTCAAATATAACAAAACAAAGGCCAGGGGGTAGTGGTTCATGCCTTTAATCCCAGCACTCTGGAAGCAGAGGCAGGAGGATTGCTGTGAGTTCAAGGCCATCCTGAGACTACACAGTAAATTCCAGGTCAGCCTGGGCTATAGCATGACCCTACCTTGAAAAAACAAAATAAATAAATAAATAAAAGTATCTTTAAAAGTCAGCACTTTTGATGTAAGGCAAGACCTGACTTACACTTAAATTAATCCTAGTCAGGGCTGGGAGTGCAATACAGGTCAGTGGTTAACCCAGCAATAATCAAACAATGCTACAATGGCTAATTTCTTACCAATACTATATTACAATATTACACTTTCAAAATGATTCAACAGCATTTCTTACCATCCAGCCGCTTACTAATCTGCTCTTTTGCAAGTCTATTGGGCCAGCACTTCCTCACTGTTTCAGCAACCATAGTTCTTTCGTTTTTCTCTCCAGTGCTGGAACCAACATCCTTGAAATCTGAGTTTTCCACAGTAATACTTTCAGCATTCCTAGCAGAAGACTGTACTTCTTGTGATTTTTCCTCCACACAACTTTTTGACTCAGACACATCCAAACTGTCCACTTTATTCTTTGTTGCAATAACCACTGAAGAATCTTGTGGCAAGGTTCTTTCTGGTGAACTTGAGTCTTCTGAGATATGAAGAGGTGTTGGTGGCAACTCTGATAAAGGAACCAACTCCTTTTGGGTTCGTGGAGGTTTTTCAGTAACTTCAGAAAGCTTTACAGGGTTACAGCAAAGTTTGGCATATTCACCACCTAACCTATGACACAGTTCATTAATAATGACATCACAGTCTCCAAGAAGCTCTACATCAAAATGCAGATGAGGCAAAGGTTCCCTATTAATTAGTATCTGAGGCACTTCATGGGGTATGGAACCTAAAAATGGGGTGAAAAAAGTTAGAAAGCTGGAACGGAAGCTATTAAAACCACAACAAATGCACCGTGAAAAGCCAAGGACCTGTGACCTGAGAGCCAAACAAACTTGTATGGCCATTACATCCCATAGGTGCTACCTAGTGAACAGATGAAGCCACCAAAGCCTCTGGGGTTCTGCTCCTGACACCTGGCTCCTGAACAACTCCTCAGACTTTTCTCCTTTTTTGTTTGCCTATCTGTGGGAAATGGGGAAAACAAACTTGCTTCCCCACAAGGCTGAGGTGAGGACTAAATGAGTTAGTATGACTTGATGGAAATGTAATTTAAAAAAATAATAAAATAAAAAAAATAAAAGCCTGGCATGGTGGCATATGTCTTTAATCCCAGCACTTGGGTGGCTGAGGTAGGAAGATGGCTGTGAGTTTGAGGCTACCCTGAGACTACATAGTGAATTCCAGGTCAGCCTGAGCTAGAAAGTGTTACCATCTGCTTTATAAGCTTGTTTAACGTTTTCATGAAATGACTTACCTACCATCAACACACTACACCTCACTACTAACAAAATGCCTTTTGATTTTTTTGATACATTATCTTACTCTGGTAGCACAGCCTGGCCTTGAACTTGCAGTGATGTCCCATTTCTAGAGACCTGAGATTACAGGCATGTACCACATCTGGCTCAGAAAGCCTTCAAGATTGTGGGGGGGGGGTGGTGCAGGGTTTCACTCCAGTCCAGGCTGGACTTGAACTCATGGTGATTCCCCCCTATCTTTGCCTGTCAAGTGCTAGGAGTAAAGGTGTGTACCACCATGTCAGCTTTAGGTGACACTCTGATTCATAAAGATTAATGAGCCAGGTGTGGATGCACACGCCTTTAATCCCAGCACGTGGGAGGCAGAGGTAGGTGGATTGCAGTGATTTCAAGGCCACCCTGAGACTAGAGAGTGAATTCCAGGTCAGCCTGAGCTAGAGCGAGACCCTACCTCAAAAAGCCAGAAAAAAAAAAAAAAAAAGATTAATAAAAATGACAGTTTGGATTCAGGCTAATGGGCCATGAGTTCAAGGCCAGCCTGGTCTACAGAGTGAGTTCCAGGTCAGCCTAGGCTAGAATGAGACCCTGCTTTGAACAAATTTCAACTCTGTATCTGTTACCTTCACTACTATAAACAGAAGAAACAGTAAAGTCCCCAGGGTCTATCCACAGATAAATTTACAATCCAGGGCGTATGCAGAATGTTCCCACCAAATCACCAACTTACTTGGTATTAGTGCTACTGGTCTGACTTTCAGGGAAGACCCTATGACAATGAGGAGGTCAACTTCATCTTTGTCATACTTCATGGCTCTATGAAACTGTTCTGGTAAATTTTCACCAAAGAAGACAATCTCAGGTTTCATGATAGCAAGAGGTTCATCAGCTGGGCATCGAGGGCATCGAGGAACTACCTGCACATCCCAGGTTCGCACAGACATGGGCAAGTGGAAGGAGGTCAAGTTAGAAACAGTCCGTAAGCATTCCCACACTTGCTAAGAACACATTTTATAATTATTCCAGAAAACAGAAAGGCTATAGTTGAACAGCAAAGAAAACTGAATATAACTTCAGGGTGATATTCAACTCTACTGGCACAATGAAACCCAGGAAGTGATTATGCTGCGTTTTTTGCTGTCATTTTGTTTCCAAGGTAGCATCTAACTCTAGCTCTGGCTGACCTGCAACTCACTATGTAGGCATGGAACTCACAGCTATCCTATGACTTCTGCCTCCTGAGTGCTGGGATTAAAGCCGTGCAACACCATGCCTGGCCCTATGCTGCCTTTTTTTTTTTTAGAGACAGAGAGGAGAAATAGAGAACTGGCATACCAAGGCCTCAACCACTGCTCAATTGCTCGCACCACTTAGTGGGCATATGTGACCCTGTGCTTACCTCACCTCTGTGTGGCTGGTTTACATGGGATCTAGAGAGTAGAACATGGGTCCTTAGGCTTCACAGGCAAATGCCTTAACCACTAAGCCATCTCTCTCTCTCCAGTCCCCATGTTGCTGGTTTTTTTTTTTTTCTAAATAAATTTTATTTATTTGCAAGCAGAGAGAGAGAGGACAGAGACAGAGAGAGAACGGGCACACCAGGGCCTCCAGCCACTGCAAACGAACTCCAGACACATGTGTCCCTTGTGCATCTGGTTTATGTAGGTTCTGGGGGAAGTGAACCTGGGTCCTTTGGCTTTGTAGGCAAATGCCTTAACCACTAAGCCATCTCTCCAGCCCCCATGCTGCTATTTTATCTGTATAGAAGGACATTAAGTTCAGGAGTTTCAGAAGGATAAAAGGTGTGGTAGCACACAACTTGAATCTCAGCACTCAGGAGGCAGAGATAGGAGGACTACTGTGAGTTTGAGGCAAGCCAAACGAGTGAATGCCTGGTCAGCCTGGGCTAGAGTGCGTCCCTACATCAAAAAACCAAAATAGGGGCTGGAGAGATGGCTTAGAGGTTAAGCACTTGCCTGTGAAGCCTAAGGACCCCGTTCGAGGCTCAATTTTCCAGGACCCACGTTAGCCAGATGCCCAAGGGGGCGCACATGTCTGGAGTTCGTTTGCAGTGGCTGGAGGCCCTGGCGCTCCCATTCTCTCTCTCTCTCTCCCCCTCCCTCTTTCTCTCTCTGTCACTCTCAAATAAATAAATAAAAATGAACAAAAAAAAATTGGGTTAGAGAGATGGCTTAGTGGTTAAGTGCTTGCCTGTGAAGCCTAAGGACCCCAGTTCGAGGCTCGTTTCCCCAAGACCCACATTAGCCAGCTGCACAAGGTGGCACACGCGTCTGGAGTTCATTTGCAGTAGATGGAGGCCCTGGTGCACCCATTCTCTTTCTCTCCTCTCTCTCTCTCTGCCTCTCTCTCTCAAATAAAAATAAACAAAAAAAATTAAATAAATAGAGTTCAGGGCTAAAGAGATGGCTCAACAGTTCAGGCACTTGCCTGCAAAGCCTAACAACCTGCGTTCAATTCCCCAATACCCACATAAAGCCAGATGTACAAAGTGGCACATGCATTTGGAGTTTGTTTACAGTGGCTAAAGACCCTGGTGTGCCCATTCTCGCTCTCTTCTCTGCGTGCAAATAAATAATTTTTTTTTTCTTTTTGGTTTTTCAAGGTAGGGTCTTGCTCTATCCTAGGCTAACCTGGAATTCACTAAATAATCTCAGGGTGGCCTCAAACTCATGGTGATCCTCCTACCTCTGCCTCCAAAGTGCTGAGATTAAAGGTGTGCACCACCACGCCCGGCTAAATAAATATTTTTTTAAAGCCTAGGTTCAATTCCCCAGTGCCCAGATAAAGGCAGATGCATAGAGTGGTGCATGCATCTGGAGTTCACTGGCAACAGCAGGAGAAGCCCATTCTCAACCTCTCCCTCCCCCTGCCCCGCAAATAAGAAATTTGGGAGCCTGGCAGTGGTGGCACACGCCTTTAATCCCAGCACTCTGGAGGCAGAGGTAAGAGGATCACTATGAGTTTGAGGCCAGTTCCAGGTCAGCCTGGGTTAGAGTGAAACCTTACCTAGAAAAATTCAGGGAAAAGTCTTCCTGTGCAACTCAGGCTGGCCTAAATCTCATGATCCTCCTACCTCGGTCCCCTGAGTGCTGGGATTACAAGTGTGCACCAGCATCCTTATCTTGGAGGAAATATATTCTACTTATCAAAATATTCTATTTCACCAGAATTCTCAATTATAACTTTCTTACTGGATGTTTAAATTACCTGATTAAAAATGTCTCCTCGTACAGCTTCACAGTCAACTTTGTATTTACAAATCAGGCAAGATGCAGTTGCAAAGGAACCTGAACAACCAAAACATAGTAGGTGTTCATTAAAGGAGAACTTGCTTATAACACCAGAGACTTCAGGAGACTCCACAGAAAGGAGAGGACGAAAACACAACATTTGCCGGGCATAGTGACGCACGCCTTTAATCCCAGCACTTGGGAGGCAGAGGTAGGAAGATCATGGTGAATTCAAGGACACCCTGAGAATACACAGTGAATTCCAGGTCAGCCTGGACTACAGTAAGACCCTATCTTGGGGGTGGGGGGGAATATATATATATAGTTGTATGTATACTGTATATTATAAGAACATACACACTGCCAGGCATGGTGGTGCATGCCTTTAATCCCAGCAGTCCAGAGGCAGAGGTAGGAGGATCATAGTGAGGGCTAGCATGAGACCCTACCTCAAAAATAATTAAAGGCTGCAGAGATGACTTAGTGGTTTAAGGCACTTGCCAGAAAAGCCAAGGACCCAGGTTCAATTCCCCAATACCCATGTAAAGCCAGTTACATGTGTTGGCACATGCATATGTACTTCGTTTGCAGTGAACAGAGGCCCTGGCATGCCCATATTCTCTGTCCAAAAAAAAAAAAAAAAAAATTTTTTTTTCTTTTTTTTTGGGTTTTGAGGTAGTGTCTAGCTCTAGCCCAGGCTGACCTGGAATTTACTATGTAGTCTCAAGCTGACCTCAAACTCACAGTGGTCCTCCTACCTCACCCTCCCAAATGCTGGGATTAAAGAAGTGCACTACTATACTCAGCAAAATATTTTTTAAAAAATGGGGCTGGAGTGATGGCTTAGCGGTTAAGGTGTTTGCCTACAAAGCCAAAGGATCCCAATTCGACTCTCCAGGTCCCACAAAAGCCAGATACACAAGGGGTGCATGCATGTGGAGTTTGTCTGCAGTAGCTGGAGGCCCTGGCATGCCTATTCTCTCTCTCTCAAATAAATAAGTAAACTGTATTAAAAAAAAACACAAAAAAATAAAATTTTTAGAAAATATGCAGTTTAATGTTCCAACTGAGTCACCTTAGTTCAACAGTTGTAGTGGTTTTATGAGAGCGGGTCTCATGTAGCCCTGGCTGGCCTTAACTCACTATGAATAGGAGGACAATCTAGAACTGATCCTCCTGCTTCCACATCTGGAATTCTGGGATTAAAAGACTCAGGGGCCCTGTTTCTGATTTAATGTGCTTACATTCTTTTAGGTTACTGGCAATCAGATTATAAATAATAATGCTTAAATTCTCAGTTCTAGGCAGCAACAGATTCTCCAAGCCATACTTGTCCATTATTAAGCTACTAACCATGACACTGAATGATCCTTTGGATTCCTGCAACCTGTTCCAAAGTATCTATATTCTGAGTATAGTTGCGAAGTAATTTTCCTTCCTTATCCGACAAGGCTATGAACTTGTGACAGAGAGATGGTTGGAACTGTCCGGGATATATTTCCTACATGAAACAGAAGTTAGAAGAAAGTTTAACCAATGAAGTAAGTGTAATAGATATCCTGTATAGGTTTAACAAAAATGCACACAAATGATTAACCCCCATTTATAATTAAGAAAACAAAACACATGAGCATTTTAAAGCATCTATGGGTGGTACATGTAGAGAAAGGATGTTACGACTAGACAAATAAAACTCAGCAATTAGTGAGCTTGGCCCCTTGACTCACTAAAATGTCTAATAAATGTTAACAAACACTTTAATGCAAGTCAAGAAATAACATACCTTGGGACATCTAAATTTTGTCTGCTGGAAATTAGTTTTTTTTTAATCCTTAAGAAAAAAAGGGGGAACTTTACACTGAAAATACAGGTATTAAAGGTATGGTGACTTTAAAAAAAAAATTTACAGGCTGTCAACATAAGACTATTTTGTAAGGTTTTTTTGATTCATCATTATAAATATCAACCTGTTGGAAGTTTAAAGCTGAAGTTTTAATTCCTTACCAAAAGTGTTTTCCTTCCACTGCACAGGCATACTGGCATAGTATAGACTTGCTCATGAATGCTGAGTTGCTGGTTTTGTGTGTGTGTTTTTCCCCCCAAATAATGCTTCAATGCTGTTTCTTCTTTAAAAACAAAGAATTCAGATATACACATGGCAAAAAGATCAGAGAAAAAGTATCAATTTTGGTCCTCCCAACTAGACAGTGTTTTTATTCAGTTTCATTTAGTAAATGACTATGGCAAAGGAAGTTTCTCCCCTACTTCTTTCATTAAAGCAGTAGACCTCTTCTAATGACTTCCTTACCATCAGATACAGCCTCTAACCCATACTGCTGGCAAAACCCTAGATACAACCACGTGTCCACCAGTGGGGAACCGGTTGTACAGTAAATACTGAACATACAGTGAACTGTGCATCCACTGAAAGAATGAAGGAGATCCACGTGCACTTGATGCATGACAGAACAGGGAAAACAAGCTAGCCACCAATGTATAGTTAGGTTTTATTACTATGGACATGATGTGTACATACTGACAGGTTTGTCTGCATAAACAAGACAGAAAGATTACAACTACAGAGTTAAGGGAAAGTAAGTTTACTAATAAGGGCTAGGGAGATGGCTCAGTAGGTTAAAAGCATGAAGATCTTAGCTTGATCCCCAGCAGCCACATGAAGAGACAAGCATGGTCACTCACACCAGTAACCATAAAGGATTTCCAGGCTAACTGGGCAGCCAGACCAGCCAAAAAAAGTACAAGCTCCAAGTTCAATCAGAGACCATGTCGCAAGGAAATAAAACAGGATTACATAACACTCTCCACATGCATGGACACAGGGCATGCACAACTGCACACACAAAATAAATATTGAAATATTATTTACAAGCGAGAGAGAAAAAGGAAATGGTGCACCATGGCCCTTTGTCACTGCAAACGGATTCCAGATGTATGTGCCACTCTGTACATGTGGCTTAACGTGGGGTACTAAGGAACTGAACTTGGGCCTGAAGGCTTTGCAAGCAAGTGCCTTAAACTACTGAGCCATCTCTCTAGTGTGATTTTAGTTTTAAAATATTTAATAATAGGGCCAGGCATGGTGGCACACACCTTTCAATTCCAGCACGTGGGAGGCAGAGGTAGGAGGACTGCCTTAGTTCGAGGCCACCCTGAGACTACATAGTGAATTCCAGGTCAGCCTGGGCCAGAGTGAAGCCCTACCTTGAAAAACAAAACAAACAAAAAACAGTAACAACAACAGGCATGGTAGCTTATGGCTGTACTGCTAGCACATGGCAGGGAGATCATTCACAGGTATAGTTTGAGGTCAGCCTGAGTTACATGAGGCCTTGTCCTCCCACCCCCGCAAAAAAAGGTGATGGGGGTGGGGAGAAAGGGAAGGAACTTACATTAATGACTTGGTAGTTTTGATTAAGGTACTGTTTGAAAAGCATAATGACCCGGGTTTGACTCCCCAGTACCCCTGCACATCACTTTGTGCATCTGGAGTTCATTTGTAGTGGCTACAGGCCCTGGTACAACCCATTCTCTCTCTCATTTTATCTCTTTCTTGTCTCCTATCCAGGATGCTTTTTGTCATTCAGATTATAAACACTACTTTTTTTGTTTGTTTTTTGAGGTAGGGTCTCACTCTAGCCCAGGCTGACCTGGAATTCACTACAGTCTCAGGGTGACCTCGAACTCACGAAGATCCTCCTACCTCTGCCACCATGCCCAGCAACACCACAGGATTTTAACCAAATATAACAGACTTGGCTAGACAAGGTCATCAGAGGATTTTTTTTTTTTATTAAGAACATATTTTGTATGGATACATTACGTGTTGGTACCATCTTTTCCTCTTCCCTGCCCCCATATCACAGGGGTCCTCCTCAGTGGGGCTGCTGGTATTCCCCATGAGGTTGTGGGAGCAGCAGTCAGTTATTGGGGGGAGGCAATGCCTCTGGGCATGACATCCCAACCCACGACTCTTACAATCTTTCTGCCCACTCTTCTGCAAAATTCTCTGAGCCTTGGTGGGTGTGTTTTAAGTCTACTTCAGTGATGAGCTCTTAGGAGCCTTTGGATGTCTGCTTGGTTAAGTGCTGAGTATCCTCAGCATCTGTCTCCATCACCCTGGCACTGCTGGTCAGACTCACCATGGAAGCAGCTCTCTTGATCATTTCCCCCTTCCACTGTGGTTTTCGCCTGGGCCTTGACTGAGATACCAGGGGTGAATTATCTCATGTCTCCCTACCTTTCAGAGAACCCTCTGGAGCAGGAGATCTGGGAGCTGGGGACCCATGGCAGGTCAACCAGAGGATATAAATATTATTTTTAATTATTTGCACGTGTGTAAGTGTACAGGCACACAAGGATTTCTTGCTGCTGCAAACAAGTGCAGTCCACCTTTATGTGGGTGGCTGGCTGGCAGCCCTGTTAAGAGGATGTGTAACAAAGAGTTGGAAGTAATGGTCAATGAGCACCTGTGTGCCCTCTTTAAGTGAACTTCCGTAATCTTACCCATCCTTTTATTTTGAAGGAGCGTTAAGAAACACAAAGATGCATGAAAGGTCGATCTAGCACTACACTCCAGTATATGCCATGTCAAACCTATCACACAATTCAAGGTAGTTTAATCCTTAATGTCATAAATCAATCCCTATTGTTGGGAGTAATTTATGAAGGAACTTTATTTATAACCCTACATTTCACAAGTGAGACTCTAACTTTCCAATCAAGTATACTGTATTTGGATTACTTAATTTAAACATGGTGGTTGAGCTAAGGAATATAGTCAGAAGTTAGATTATTCTGAAAAGACTTTTATATGACAAGTCATTTCAAATCTGAACATTCTAATGTCCTTTAAGAAAGTAAGCATGGGTGCCAGAGAGGATGGCTCTGCAGTTAAGACACTTGCCTGCAAAACCTAAGGACCAGAGTTTGATTATCCAGTACCCATGTAAAGCCAGATGCACAAGGTGGTATATGAGTTTGGAATTCATCTGCATTGGCTAGAGGTCCTGGTGCTCCCATTCACTCTCACTCTCGGCTTCTTTCTCTCACTGTCTCAAATAAATAAATAAAATATTATAAAAAGAAGAGAAAGCCAGGCATGGTGGCACACACCTTTAACCCTAGCACTTTGGAGACAGAGATAAAAAGATCACCATGAGTTTGAGGCCACCCTAAGACTACAGGGTGAATTCCGGGTCAGCCTGGGCTAGAGTGAGACTCTACCTTAAAAAACAAAACAAAACAAAAAACAAGTATGCATCACACTTAACCTGCCTCTATATATAAGTGCTAAGGAATAAAACCTGGGCCGGGCTGACAGGCTTGCAAGCAATTGCCTTTAACTGCTAAGCCATCTCCCCAGCACCTTAATTTTATAAAAAGACAACTGGGTGCTGGTAGTTACTAATGGTACAGTGCAGAACTTGCCTTAGAATATGAGAGTCCCTGGGTTTGATCCCCAGCACCCCAAATCCCTTTCATCCCCACAAAAGTGGACAAACTCTGGTAAGAAGAATCCTCATATCTTTTTGTTAGGCTGGTTTTATTTTTGCCAGGTAGGGCTTCACTCTAGTCCAAGCTAACTTCAAACTCAGATCCTCATACCTTGGCTGTGATTAAAAGGTGTATGGCACCATGACAGCTGCAGAATGCTTAAAATCTTGTTTCATGGCTGGGCATGGTGGTGCACGCTTTAATCCCAGCACTCAGGAGGCAAAGGTAGGAGGACTGCTGCGAGTTCAAGGCCAGCCTGAGACTACATAGTGAATTCCAGGTCAGCCTGGGTGAGACCCAGACCCTATCTCAAAATATCCATTCCACATATGCACTTGAACACACTAGTCTACCAATACTATTTAAATTATCTACCTCATAGAGCAAATTTAACTTCACATCTTTTCCTGTAAGCAATCTGTGAGAAGCACAGACTTAAGCCAGGCCAATAAACTGAACAGGCTTTATTGGCCATACAATCTGTCTCATCTCTCAGCTCTAGCATTATGGGTAACATATATATTCCTGGGAATGGCTATATACCAAAGAAACTTTATGTACGTGGGTACTGGGTAATCGAACCCAGGCCATCAGGTTTTGAACCACAAGGCTTTTAACCACTGAGCCATCACTCTAACCCCACATTTAAGTAAATTTTTAGCTCATAGTCCCCCCCAGACTTGGAATAATGATGCTATTTATTTATTTATTTATTTATTTATTGAGGTAAGAGTTTCATGCTAGCTCAGGCTGACCTGAAATTCACTATATAGTCTCAGTGTGGCCTTGAACTCATTTTTATCCACCTACCTCAGGGTGGTCTCAAACTCAGAATAATCCTCCTACCTCTAGAGGCCTCCCTAGTGCTGGGATTAAAGGCATGCGTCACCACACCCAGCTTATGATGCATTATGTTTAAGACATCAGAAAGGAAGCAGGCTTCTTTTTAATAGTATGCCAACCCCAACCGGTTTAACCTATCACAAAGAATTTCAGCCGGGCATGGTGGCACACACCTTTGATCCCAGCACCTGGCAGGCAGAGGTAGGAGGATTACCCTGAGTTTGAGACCACCCTGAGACTCCATAGTGAATTCCAGGTCAGCCTGGACTAGAGTGAGACCCTACCTCAAAAAAAAAAAAAAAAAAAAAAAAACTATTAGTAAAGCTGTTAAGTACTGCCTAAAACACAAACACTTATATTTCCTATGTTTATCATAACACTGTAGACAGGCTCAGGGAGGACTGGGTCTTTACATTTTTAAAGGTCATAAGCATGAACAAGTACATGACAGACTCTGCAGTCCAAAAAGTAGACCACATACTCACTTTCTAGCCCTATGGAGAAAGCTTGCCCACCCTGGCATGATACAAAATATAAAATAACCTGTCATGGTGGTGCACGCCTTTAATCCCAGCACTTGGGAGGCTGAGGTAGGAGGATTGCTGTGAGTTCGAGGCAACCCTGAGACTACACAGCAAATTCCACATCAGCCTGGGCTACAGTGCAACCCTACCTAGAAAAACCAGTAATATGAACAACAATAAAAATAAAATTTGTAGCCTTCCCATACACAAGCTAATAAAGAAACCAGGAATATTTAACACTCTTCACAAGAGACTTCAAAAAAATAAATAAATACCATGGAATAAACTTAACCAAGAACATGAAAGGCCTAAACAATGAAAACTTTACAAAGAAATTGAAGATGGCACCACAAGAGGGACAGACCTCCTGTGCTCAGGATGGAAGGAATACTGTGGAAAGCTGGGTCTGGGGAGATGGCTCAGTCACTAAAGCACTTACCATGCAAACATGAGAACTGAGTTTAGATACTCAGTACCTATATAAAATGCTAGGTATAACAGAACACACTTGTAATTCCAGCACTGGAAAGGCTGAGACAGTAGGACCCCTGGGGCTTGCTGGATTGATGAGCTCCAGGTTCAGTGAGACACTCAACAAAATAAGGCATGAAGTGATTCAGAAAGATAATAAGTATCTACCTTTTGCCTCTATGCATACACACGTAATACTGTAAAGATGGTTATACTACCAAAAGCAGTCTATAGATTCAGTGTAATTCCCATCCAAATTATAACGCCATTCTTCATAGAAATAGAAAAAAAATCTTAAAATTCATATGGTTAATTCCAGCACTTAGGAGGAAGATGTATGAAGATCACTTTAAATTCGAGGCCAGCCTAGGCTACACTGAGACCTTGCCTCAAAAATAAAAAAATGTGCCAGGCATGGTGGCATATGCCTTTAATCCCAGCACTTGGGAGGCATAGTATGTAGGAGTACTGCCATGAGTTCAAGGCCACCCTGAGACTACACAAGGAATTCCAGGTCAGCTTGGGCTACAGCGAGACCTTTCCTCAAAAATAAAAAAATGAATCCCAGCACTCGGGAGGCAGGGGGAGGGGGATCGCCATGAGTTCGAGGCCACCCTGAGACTACATAGTGAATTCCAGGTCAGCCTGAGCTAGAGTGAGACCATACCTCGAACCTTCTCCCTCCCCCTACCCCCCACCCCCCGCAAAAAAAGTAGTAGTTTTATGGACCAGCAATCCCTTAAAATACAACTTTGCGATACCTTTCCAACTTAAGTGAAATCAGGTATTTTAGTAATTTTATACAACCAAAGCCTTGATATATGGTATAAAATAGTACCTATTACTACCTATCAAGTATTATTCCAGGAAGCTGAGGCTTTCTTTTAGACACTGCCAATGTAAGAAATAAAGGGCAAAGAATAATTAGTAATTATAAAGGTCTTTTAACATGTAAACACAAATTGCTATAAAGATTAGAAAGAGTTGTACTTCAATTTTAATTTTATAGACAAGTGACCAATGTTTATCTCTTCCCCTTCCAAATAGAATCTGTATAAAGTACTTATATATAGCCAGTGTGGTTGGCGCAGACCTTTAATCCCAGCACTTGGGAGGTAGGAGGATCACTCTGAGTTTGAGGCCATCCTGAGACTACATAGTGAGTTCTAGGTCAGCCTGGACTAAAATGGACATTCCACATATGGGAACTGCTGAAAGAAAATAGTCACCAATAGCATGAATAATCAGGGGACCCTGTAGATTACAAAATCACCAAGCCAGACACTCGTGTAATAGTGGCATGCAGACTCTGTGGATAACCAACTATTCTCTGACTGAACATGAGGCCCGTTCAGTGGAAGAAAACTTGTATATGGAACTCAAAACTAAGTCAGAATGGCCAGGAAACTCAGACATCAGAGAGAAGGCCTCACTGCTCTCTAGAAGAGTGGGCCTGTACACCAAAAATCTCTCAAATAACTTTGCACACCCCCTTAAACCCAAGATGCTCTCAATTTTTTGGGGGGGGTGGGTGGGTTGAGTTTTCAAGGTAGGATCTCACTCTAGCCCAAGCTGACGTAGAACTCACTCTGCAGTCTTGGGGTGGCCTTGAACTTACAGCGATCCTCCTACCTCTACGTCCCAAGTGCTGGGATTAAAGTTAAGTGCCACCATGCCCGGCTGCTCTCACTCTTGGTTGGAGACTCTATCTAGCCTATATATGAACAAAACACTTCCTCATGAGGAGGCCAAACTACTAGAAATACCTTTGCAAACTTGAAGAATGGTCTTGGATCTTTTCTGAAATACTCAATATCAAACATTGCTTGAGGATCTGGAAGATCTGGGAAGTCCACTGCAAGACGGGCATAAATACCATCTCTTGACCTGAAGTCAGGTATTCCACATGAAACAGACACCTGAAATATGCATGACATAGTTTGCACAATTAAGTCACAGACCTTTTACCTGGTAGTTGTTTTTATTTTATTTTTTCGGTTTTTCAAGATAGGGTCTTGCTCTAGCCCAGGCTAACCTGGAATTCACTATGTAGTCTCAGGGTGGCCTCAAACTCATGGTGATCCTCCTATCTCAGCCTCCTCAGTGCTGGACTTAAAGGCATGTGGGTGGGCTGGAGAGATGGCTTAGTGGTTAAGGCGCATGCCTGCAAAGCCAAAGGACCTCGGTTCAATTCCCTAGGACCCATGGAAGCCAGATGCACAAGGTGGCACATGGGTCTGGAGTTCATTTGCAGTGGCCAGAGGCCCTTGCACCTGTTCTATTTTAAAAAAAAAAAAAAAAAAAAAAAAAAAGCATGTGGCACCATGTCAGCCTACCTGGTAGTTCTTCAGACAATTTTACAGAAGAGCTGAAGAAATTTTAATTTGGGAAACAGAAATACGATCCTACTTTAATTTCAAACATGAGTAAGGACTGCAGAAATAGCTTAGCGGTTAAGGCGCTTGGCCCAGAAACCTAAGGACCTAGGTTCAAATCCCCAGGGCCCACACAAGCTGATGGCACATGCTTCTGGAGTTTGTAATGCCTCTCTCTCTCTCTGAGGTAGGAGGATTTCCTTGAGTTTAAGGCCAGCCTAGGCTACAGTGAGACCCTTCCTCAAAAATAAACCTTTCAGGCAGGCGTGGTGGCACATATCTTTAATCCCAGCACACAGGAGGCAGAGGTTGGAGGATAGCCATGAGTTCAAGGCCACCCTGAGACTACATATTTCTAGGTCAGCCTGGGCTAAAGCGAGGCCCTACCACGAAAAAAGAAAAAATGAAAAACCAAATAAACTAATTAATTTAAAAAAAATCCAGGGCTGGAGAGATGGCTCAGCAATTGAGGCACTTGCCTGCAAAGCCAGAGGACCTCGGATCAATTCCCTAGTGCCCATGTAAGTCAGATGCACAAGGTGGTACACGCATCTGGAGTTTGTTTGCAGTGGCTAGAGGCCCTGGCATGCTCATTCTCTCACTCTGCCTCTTTCCCTCTCTCAAAGAAATAAACATATATATACACACACACATATATGTACATATACATATATATATGTACACACACACACATATATATGTATATGAAATCCAGGCATGGTGGCACACACCTTTAATCTCAGCACTCCTGAGGCAGAGGTGGACTGTCGTGAGTTCAAGGCTACCCTGAGACTACAGTGTGAATTCCAGGTCAGCCTGGGCTAGAGAGAGACCCTACCTCAAAAAATAAAAATAAAAGGGGGGTGGGTACGCTAGAGAGATGGCTTAGCAGTTAAGGCGCTTGCCTGAGAAGCCTAAGGACCCAGATTCAATTCTCCAGGTCCCAAGTAAACCAGATCACAAAGTGGTGCATGCATCTGGAGTTTGTTTGCAATGGCTGGAGGCCCTGGCACACCCAATCCCTCTCTCCCCCTCTATTCCTGTCTCTCTCAAATAAATAAAAATATTTAAGGAGACTCTTAACTTGGGGGAAAAAAAAAAACAGCAGAGGGCTGGAGATATGTCTTAGTGGTTAAGGCGCTTGCCTGCAAAGTGAAGAACTCCTGTTCGAATCTCCAGGTCCCATGTAAGCCAGACGCAGAGACATGAGCAGTGTTGCGCATGCGCACAAGAGGGCACATGCACCTGAAGTTCATTCACAGTGGTTTAAGGCTCTGGCATGCTCATTCTCTCTCTGTGCCTTTCTCTCTCCAAATAAATTTTTTAAAAATTTCAAGCCAAGCGTGGTGGTGCACGCCTTTAATCCCAGCACTGGGAAGGCAGAGGTAGGAAAATCGCTATGAGTTAAGGCCAGTCTGAGACTACATAGTGAATCCCAGATCATCCTGGGCTAGAGCAAGACCATACTTCGAAAAACCAAAACCAAAATAAAAAATAATAAAAATAAAAAGGAGAAGAACAAAGCTGAATGTTACTCCAACAACTGGTCTGGTAACTTGTGTAACATAAAGTACTCAACAGAATGTGTAACAGCCTTGAGTCAAGTTTAAATTCCAAGTCACTACAATTCTACTTTAACTTCAAATGGATCAAAGACACAGGAAGGTTACCTTCCCAATGCCGAGTTCTTTCTCTGTCTGGTTCCTGGTTTCTCCCTGAAAACTGGCCAAATATCCCATCTTTTCACCAGGACCTTATGTACATAGCACATAGGCCGGCAAAAGAGCATCACAACTGCATCTCCATCATGAGCCTTAATTACACTTTACCTTTTGTGCTACAGGCAAAAGAATATTTAAAGATTTTGTTTTTTTGTTGTTTTTTAAAATGAACCAATTTAGTTAGCAATTGCTGCTCCCCACAGATTTTGGCTCTAGATACCCACGATCTTTAAGGATAAATCCCTCTAAACCACAAAACGTTTAATTGGGAAGGTAGTAAGAGAAACACACCACCTCTCCTCTGCCTGGCGTTTTACACATCTACATACCCCAGCTCCAGTGAGAACGATTATTTTTTTGCACTCTTGCAGTAATTTCACAGCATCTTCAATTGAATTAATATCTTTCCTTTTTTTCCTTTTTGGTGGTTCTGACAGGATATTAATAACAATCTGCCATAGTGTCATGTCATCCAGTTCAGGTGGAGGAATTGTTTCTGGTAGCAAGTCTTTGAGAATGGTCCGAGGGTCTGTGCCAATCATGAGGTGCTGCTGAACGAAAGTATATGGACCTAAAAATCAAGGAAAAAAGATCAATCCACTTTAACTAAAAGTACACATTTAGGTTTTTTTTATATAAGGTAAGAAAATGCAGTTTAAAAGTATTTCATTAGTGCTATATTGCAGTCAGACTAGGGAAACCTAACAAGTGTTGGAGAACCACATAAACTTTTATAGCCAGGTGTGGGGGTGCACACCTTTAATCTCAGCACTCGGGAGGCAGAAGTAGGAGGGTCTCTGAGAGTTTGAGGCGATCCTGAGACAACATAGTGAATTCCAGATCAGCCAAGGCTAGATTGAGCTACTACCTCCGGGGGAAAAAAAAAACTGGCGGAGTATGGTGACGCATGCATGCCTTTGATCCCAGCACTTGGGAGGCAGAGGTAGGAAGACTGCCTTGAGTTGAAGGTCACCGACATGGTGAATTCCAGGTCAACCTGTGCTAGAGTGAGACCCTACCTCAAGAAAAAAGAAAGGAAAGAAAACAAAAGACGGAAAGGAAAGGAAAGGAAAGGAAAGGAAAGGAAAGGAAAGGGAAAGGGAAAGGGAAAGGGAAAGGGAAAGGGAAAGGGAAAGGGAAAGGGAAAGGGAAAGGGAAAGGGAAAGGGAAAGGGAAAGGGAAAGGAAAGGAAAAGGAAAAGGAAAAGGAAAAGGAAAAGGAAAAGGAAAAGGAAAAGGAAAAGGAAAAGGAAAAGGAAAAGGAAAAGGAAAAGGAAAAGGAAAAGGAAAAGGAAAAGGAAAAGGAAAAGGAAAAGGAAAAGGAAAAGGAAAAGGAAAAGGAAAAGGAAAAGGAAAAGGAAAAGGAAAAGGAAAAGGAAAAGGAAAAGGAAAAGGAAAAGGAAAAGGAAAAGGAAAAGGAAAAGGAAAAGGAAAAGGAAAAGGAAAAGGAAAAGGAAAAGGAAAAGGAAAAGGAAAAGGAAAAGGAAAAGGAAAAGGAAAAGGAAAAGGAAAAGGAAAAGGAAAAGGAAAAGGAAAAGGAAAAGGAAAGGAAAGGAAAGGAAAGGAAAGGAAAGGAAAGGAAAGGAAAGGAAAGGAAGATTGATTAAGCCAGGTATGGTGGTGGTGCACACCTTTAATCCCAGCACTTGGAAGGCAGAGGTAAGAGGACTGTCCTGAGTTCGAGGCCACCCTGAGAATACATAGTGAATTCCAGGTCAGCCTGAGCTAGAGGGAGACCCTACCTCAAAAAGCAAACTTTTTAAATACCTTAGGCTACTGAATAAAATAGAAGAATCTGGGTAAGCAGTTCAGTTAGTAGAGTACTTGTATACTGTGCATACGACCCTGGGTTTGATCCCCAGGTCCATATAAACCACATAGGATGGCACATGCCTGTGATTCTAGCACCACATAAGCAAAAAAAAAAAAAAAAAAAAAAAAAAAAAACAGAAAAACACATATACAAAAAGGTAGTGCTGGGAATGGAAGCTGTTTGATAAAGTGGAATGCTTGCCTACCATGTTCAACATCTTGAGTTCTATCCATAGCACCACATAAATCAGGCATGGTGGTGTATACCTGGCAGGAGGATCAGGAACTCAGCTACATAAGGAGCTGGAGGCAATCTCTCCAGCTGTTGGAAGACTTCAGTACAGTAAGTTTCAGGTCAGCATAAAAAGAAGAAAGGGTATTTGTTTTGGAGTTGTGCAGTCTGAGCCATACCTATCCGTGGCCTTGGCGTCCAGTCACTAGAGCTCGCGTGTGAAGTTCTATCATCCTCATCACTTTCACAGGAATGAAAGCCATTAGTGATAATTTCATCACTGAACAGAAGGTGGTCTGCAAAAGAAATCAAAAAGCTACTAAAATAATCTTCAACTAAAATAGGTGAAGGTTGGACCTGGTGGTGCTCACTGTAATCCCACCTACTCACAAGGCTGGACAAGAGTTGTAAATTCAAGGTCAGCCTGAATTACAAAGGGAGATCCTCATAAAAAAATGAAAAAAGGCCAGGCCCTACAGGCTTGGTGGCAACATGCTTTTAAGCCCAGCACTCAGGAGAGGCTGAGATAGGAGATCACTGAGTTTCAGGCCAACCTGGATGTACACAGTGAGTTCCAGGTCAGCCAGGGCTAGAGTGAGACTATACCTTGAAAACAAACAACAAAAACAAACGGAAAAAGCAGTGGCACTTGGTGTCTCACCTGTAATCCCAGCACTTGGCAGGCTGGAGCAAGAGGACTGCCTACAAATTTAAGACCAGCCTGAGCTTTTGTTTTTTCCCCAATTCATGGCACCTTTTCTTCATGATCCTTTCTTTTTGTTTATTATTTATTTATTTATTTGAGAGCGACAGAGAGAGAGAATGAGCGCGCCAGGGCCTCCAGCCACTGCAAATGCACTCCAGACGCGTGGGCCCCCTTGTGCATCTGGCTAAGGTGGTCCTGGGGAATCGAGCCTCGAACCGGGGTCCTCAAGCTTCACAGGCAAGCTTAACTGCTAAACCATCTCTTCAGCCCCAGCCTGAGCTTTGAAGTGAGTTCCAGGCTAGCCTGGATGATAGTGAGACCTTGTTTCAAAACACACACACACACTCACACTCTAAAACCATGTGGGTGCAAGAGGTGTAGGTCATCTTAAGTATGTTTTCAGAGCTTTAGATACTGTGGAGAGAACCTCAAAAAAGTAGTCTACTTGTTTAAATTGTCACAAATGGGTCTGCATGAAATCTGTCAAAAACGAAATTTGCCCCAGAGTGTCACTCAAATAAAATGTTTATTTTCCACTTTCCTACCCCCAGAGACAAGGTCTTCTCTTTATGTGCCCTTCCAAGTGGTCATCCTCCTGCGTCAGCCTCTCGGGTGCTAGTAATTCTGTACTTCTATATAACACAAAACACATTAAGGTATCTTTGCATTACTTGTTTTACCTATTAAGCTGTATTTCTTGATATCAAGGGCTATCTTACTAAAATCCTAACACCCAGTATCTTTCAGGGTTTTTAATTTTTTTAATTTTTATTTATTTGAGAGAGAGAGGCAGAGAGAGAAAGAGAGAGAATGGGCGCGCCAGCCACTACAAACGAACTCCAGATGCATGCGCCCCCTTGTGCATTTGGCTAACGTGGGTCTGGGGAATAGAACTGGAGTCCTTTGGCTTTGCAGGCAAATGCCTTAAGAGCTAAGCCATCTCTCCAGCCCACCCGGTATCTTTTGTTTTCTTTTGTTTTTCTCGAGGTAGGTTCTAACTCTAGCCCAGGCTGACCTGTAATTCACTATGAAGTGCCATCCTCCTACCTCTGCCTTCCGAGTGCTGGGATTAAAGGCGTGGGCCACCACACTGGGCCGGTATTTTTTTTTTTTTTCAAAAGGTCCACTAAACGATGTATTGACAGACTGACAAAACTATCAAGATAAAAAGTAAAATACCCAGGGCTAGAGAGATGGCCTAGTGGTTAAGCACTTGCCTGCGAAGCCTAAGGACCTCGGTTCAAGGCTCAATTCCCCAGGACCCACGCTAGCCAGATGCACAAGGGGGCGCACGTCTGGTGTTCGTCTGCAGTGGTTGGAGGCCCTGGCGTGCAAATTCTCTCCCTGTATCTGCCTCTTTCTCTCTGTCTGCCGCTCTCAAATAAATAAATAAAAGTAAACAAAAATATTTTTAAAAAGTAAAATACCCAAAAAGCCATGGCTCACAGGTGTCATTTCAGCCAGCACTCTGGGGACTAAGGCAGGTGGACTGCTGTGAATTCAAGGCAGGCATGGTATATTTAACGAGCTCAGGACAGTGTAGGCTAGCTACAGAGTAAGACCCTATCTATTAAAAAATAAATAAGCGGGTGTGGTGGTGCACACCTTTAATCCCAGCACTCGGGAGGCAGAGGTAGGAGGATCACCGTGAGTTCAAGGCCACCCTGAGAATACATAGTGAATTCCAGGTCAGCCTGGGCTACAGTGAGGCCCTACCTAGAAAAACAAACAAAAAAAAAGTTAAAAATGTCTTTTTTTCCAGGATTACATACGGATATGGGAAAAAATTACACATAACGTTATGATTTTAGGAGCATGGTTAAAAGAAAAAAAAAAAAGCACTGAGAAAAGTACTGTCTAGGTGCTGGAGAGATGGCTTAGCAGTTAAGGCGTTTGCCTGCAAAGCTAAAGGACCCAGGTTTGATTCCTCAGGACCCACGTTAGCCAGATGCACAAGGGGGCGCACGTGTCTGTGGTTGAGGCCCTGGAGCACCCATTCTCTCTCTCCCTCTTTCTCTGTCAAATAAATAGATAAAATAAAAGTATCGTAAAAAATAACTATACTCTGTGCTAAGAAGCGTATGTCAAAAAGGTAATGTATTTGAAAACAGTCGTGTTCTTTGAAAATTCTGAAGGCATCCCCTTTAGAAGTTTTGGTCTTTTAAACTGTCTCAAGTTTTACTTTAAAATCGACCCATCCAAAAATAAATAAATAAAAATAAAGTAAACCGCACAGGTGTCAGTTTGCAAAAGATAGATCAATAGGACAGCTAAAAGTTGCAGACAAAAAAAAAAAAAAAAAAAAAGGCCGGACACGCCTTTAATCCCAGCACTCGGGAGGCAGAGGTAGAAAGATCGACTTGTGTTCGAGGCCAGCCTGAGACTACATAGTGAATTCCAGGTCAGCCTGAACTAGAGTGAGACCCTACCTTGAAGAACAAACAAAAAGACCTAAAAAAGCTAAAAAAATGCTGAGGGTTTAAACAAACAAACAATAACTTTCGTAAAAACATGATGGTGCGGGAGGGAGGAAGGAGGAAAGTTAGCGCCCAGCGCGCAGCTGCACAGCCGGCGACTGCGCGCAGCACCAGGCCGCCCCGGGCCGACTCACCGCGGCAGGGCCGGCAGCCGAGCCGAGCCGAGCCGAGCCGAAGGCGGCCGAGCCCGAGCCCGAGCCCGAGCCCGTCCCAGAGACCCTGCAAGCGTCCGCTGGGAGGAGCCCGGACGAAGGGACGGGGATGCGCAGTCCCGCCCGCCTGCCCGCGCCCTGCGCACCTCGGTACCCAATCGCCGCCGCCGCCTCTTCGTCCTCGTCGCCTTCGTCGTCGTCGTCCAAGTCGTCCAAGTCGTCGGCCGCCGGCGGCTCCCGGGGCAGGCCGTGCAGGCCCGGCCCATTGTCTCCTTGTGCGGCCGCCGCCTGGGCCTGTGTCTCCCCGTCCGCCGCCGGGGCCGCCGCCGCGGGCGCTTCAGCCTCTGGAGCCGGGGGTCCGCACGACTCGGCGGGACTCCGCCCGGCACCCGGCCCGTCCCACCTCGGCCTCTTCCGAAGCGGCTCGTCCGCGGGCGGCGACGCGGCCTCCATGGCGGCCGCTTCCGCGCTCGGGGAGCCGCCGGGCTGAAGGGCGAGCGCCGCCTCGTCCGCCATCTTTCAACTGCCTCCTCTCTAGCCCTCGGCCTCCGCCTCCGCCTCCTCCGCGCTCGCCTGCTCCGCTGCCCGCTCGCTCGCTGGCTGGCTCGCTCACTAGTCGCACGCTCGACGCGCGCCTCTGGCGCCCCCGCGGCTCGGCGGGCTGCGGGAGATTTAAACCCCGTCACGTGACGCCCCGCCCTCCCCGCCCCCGCCCCGCCCCGCCCTCGCGGCGCTCCCGCCACCCACGCGGGCAGGAACCACAACACGGCGGGTCACGTGACGGGCGCAGGAAGCGCGGGCCCGGCGGCCTGTGTGGCCCCGCCCCGCCCCGCGCCGCGGCGCCCCGCCCGGCCGCGGGCTCCTCTCTCTTCCGCGCCGCCCTGCTCGCGTCTCCGTCCGCTGCTGTTTGCGCTCACGCTCGCCTCTTCCCGCCGCCCCGCGTGCCTCCTCTGCTCCGGCTTGTTTCAGCTCCCCAGAGGCCCGCGCTGAGCGCCCCGGAAACACGCTGGGAGAGGGGCAGGCTGGGCGGTGATGGAGTGTGTGTATGCGCGGGGGAGCCTGTGGTGTTCCACGGTTCACAGATCAGGAACTGCGCCCCCTTATTGGTAGCTGTCCCCCCCCTCCCGCCCCTGTGAAGACCCGAGCAGTGATGATTGAGGATCAGCCCATCTTCTTTCTGGGGGTCCCCAGCTTGGCTCCAGATGTGTGTGAGCTCCCCGCCACACGCACAGACACACACTTCAGGATTAGGTTTTTTTTGGGGTGGTCGAGTGTTTCAAGGAAGGGTCTCACTGTAGCCCAGGCTGACCTGGAATTCACTATGTAGTCTAAGGGTAGCCTCGAACTCCTGGTGATCTTCCTACCTCTGCCTCCCAAATGCTGGGATTATAAAGGCCTGGGCCACCATGCACGGCTGTTTATTTCTTGAGGCAAGGTCTCACTCTAACCCAGGCTGGCTTGGAAGTCATAGGGGTCAGGGATCCTATCTCAGCCTCCTCAGTGTCAGAATTAAAGGCATGAGCCACCATGCCTGACTGACTAGCCTGAATACTGGTGTTGCAAATATGAACCACCATAGCAGGCCAACACCCCTTTCTGTCAATAATGGCCTTGAAAAGTAAAGACTCTTGGACGTTAGAGAGATAGCTCAGCAATTAGAGCACTTGCCTGCAAAGCCTAAGGACCCTGGTTCAATTCTCTAGTACCCATGTAAAGCCAAGTGCTCAAGGTGGTGCATGTGTTTAGAGTTCATTTGTAGTTGCTGGAAGCCCTCTGTCAAATAAGTATTTTTAAATATATACTTAAGAGGCAAAAGAGATGGCCCAGCAGTGGTTAAGGCACTTGCTTGCGAAGGCTAACAGCCTGGTTTGATTCCCAAGTACCCACATAGACGCACAAAGTGGCACATGCATCTGGAGTTCGTTTGCAGCAGCTAGATAGAGGCCCTGGCACATCCATTATTTCTCTCACTTGTTCACTGTCTCTCCTTGCAAACAAAATATTTTTAAAAATCTTTAAATACATATATATGTGTATTTAAATTTTTTATTTCTATACATCTCACTGAAAATATTGTTCCTGCCTTACTTGGGTGGCTGGAAACCTGAGCCACTGAGCAATATCTCCAACCCCTAATTTAGCCGTTTCCTTCTTTCTTTTTAATATTGTCTTCATTTATTTAGGAGAGAGAGAGTATGGGCGTACCAGGGCCTTTAGCATTGAAAATGAAGTCCAGACACATGTGCCACTTTGCGCATCTGGCTTTACATGGGTACTGGGGAATCTAATCCATGTCATTAGGCTTCGTAGGCAAGCACCTTAACAGCTGAGCAGTCTCTCCACCCATGATTTAGCCTTTTCTAAGCCCAATTTTTTCTCATCTCAAGAATGATAACGAAAGGGGTTGGGGAGATAGATTGCAAAAGCTATCTGCTCTGGGTTCAGTTCCCAATGCCGTGCATGTAAGCCAGGCACTTACGTGGAGCGTGTGTCGCATCTGTTTGCAGCACATGCACACACACACACCCCTGTGTAAATGAATGGTAATAGAAGACAAAATGATCCCCTCTAAATAAGAGACAAGAAGGTGCAGGAGAGATGGCTCAGTGGTTAAGAAAAAGACTGAAAAAGTACAAAAAAAAAAAAAAGAAAAGAAAAGAAAGAAAGCAAGAAGGAAAAGGAAAAAGACCTCTCAACTACACTTCTGACCTACCAGTACTTGAAAACTATATACCTGAATCTCATCATTTTTTGGTCCTTATACCTTGCGAGTTCACATTTATTTTTATAGATCACCTCTGAAATTGTCCTTGACCTTCTTACAATTATTTTTAGCATTAGCGTGCTCTAAATTGAGCTCTTTAGATTGCAGAACCCATTTTTACAATCACAAAGTTCTTAAGTTCTCACAGAAGGATCTCGAGGCTGCCCACTGAAGGGTGTGGAACAATGTAGATAGTATTGTACTATTCAGGAAGAAGAAAGAAAGACTATGCATTTCTCTTTCCTTATAGATCTGCAAAATAACTCCCATTCCTCTATTCCTTACTTAGTACTTTTTAAAGTGTATTAACCTTTCTTTCTCTCGCTCCTTCTCAATGCAAGCATGGAACCTAGGGTCTCTTAACATGCAAGGCAAGCTCAGCAAGCTGTGGTGAGCACCAAGCCCCATAATGTTTTATTTTTATTTTTCATTTATTTATTTGAGAGAGAAAAAGAGACACAGAGAGAGAGGGAGATTGGGCGCACCAGGGCCTCCAGCTACTCAAATGAACTCCAACGCATGCATCACATTGTGCATCTGGCTTATGTGGGTCCTGGGGAATCAAACCGAGTTCCTTTGGCTTTGAAAGCAAGCACCTTAACTGCTAAGCCTTCTCTCCAGCCCTATCTTTACTTTTTGTGATTTTTCAAGGTAGGGTCTAGTTCTAACCCAGGCTGACCTGGAATTCACTATATAGTCTCAGGGTGGCCTCAAACTCAAGGCGATCCTCCTACCTCTGCTTCCCAAGGGCTGGGATTAAAGGTGTGCACCACCATTCCTGGCTTTTATTTTTATTTTTTTTTTAATTTTATTTATTATGAGAGATAGAGGGAGAGAATTGGCACACCGGGGCCTCTAGCCACTGCAGTTGAACTCCAGATGTGTGCACCACCTTGTGCACATGCATCACCTTGTGCATCTGGTTTATGTGGGTTCCAGGGAGTTGAGCCTGGGTCCTTAGGTTTCACAGGCATGCACCTTAACCACTAAACCATCTCTCCAGCACTTTTGTTTTTAAATGTATAAGTGGGGCGTGGTGGCACACACCTTTAAACCCAGCATTTGGGAAGGAGAGCTAAGAGGATCGCCACGAGTTTGAGGCCACCCTGAGACTACATAGTGAATTCTAGGTCAGCCTGGACTAGAGTGATTCACTACCTCAAAAAAAAAAAATTAATTAATTAATTAATTAAAATATTTTATTTATTTATTTAGTCATTTATTTGCAAGCATAGAGAGAGTGAGAGGAGAGGAGAAAGAATTGGCATGCTTGGGCCTCCAGCCACTGCAAACGAACTCCAGACATATGTGCCACCTTGTGCATCTGGCTTAACGTGGGTACTAGGGAATCAAACCTGGGTCCTTAGGCTTCGCAGGCAGGGCCTTACCCTCTAAGCCATCTCCCCAGCCCTATTTTTCATTTTTTCCAAGGTAGGATCTTGCTCTAGGCTATGCTGACCTGGAGTTAATCTCAGGCTGGCCTAGAACTCACAGCCATCCTATTTCAGCCTCCTAAATACTGGGATTAAAGGTGTGTGCTACCTGGCAAAGAGAAAGAGAGAGAGAGAGAATGGGCACACCAAGGCCTCTAGCCACTACACATGAACTCCAGACCCTTGCACTACTTTGTGCATATGGCTTTACGTAGGTATTGGGGAATCGGCTTTCTGGGCAAATGCCTTAATCACTGAGCATCTCTCCAGCGCTGCCCTTTGTTTTTAGTGATGCAGGGTCTCATGTAACCTAAACTGGCCTTAAATTCTTTTCTAAATTTATTTATTATTATTATTGTTTGTTTTGTTTTTTGAAGTAGGGTCTCACTGTAGCCTAGACTGACCTGGAATTCACTATGTAGTCTCAGGGTGGCCTCAAACTCATGGCAATCTTCCTACCTTGACCTCCCTAGTGCTGGGATTAAAGGTGTGTGCCACCACGCCTAACTTTATTTTATTTTATTTTTATTGTCTGGTCTTTTGAAATAGGGTCATGCACTAGCCCATGGCTGACCTGGAATTCATTCTGTAGTCTCAGCCTCGAACTCACAGCGATCCTCCTACCTCTGCCTTCTGAGTGCTGGGATTAAAGACGTGTGCCACTATGCCTAGCTATTTTTTTTTAATATTTTTAGTTATTTTCAAGAAGATTGAGAGAGAAAAAATCAGCACACCAGGGCCTCTTGACACTGCATGCAAGCTCCAGATGCATGTGCCACTTGGTGCATCTGGCTTTACGTGAGTACTGGGAAACAACCCAGGCTGGCAGCGTTACAGGCAAGGGACTTTAATGGCTGAGCCAATGCCCAGCCCTTCCTTTTATTTTCAGAAAGCCAAGAACTGGGAACTACCTGACTTTCAAAAGAATTTGTTAGTCATTAGCATCACTCATATTCTCATTTTGTGAGACATTTAAGTTTAGCAGAATTTACAAGTTACTGATTACACCCAATTTTCTTCTATTATAGGCACCTTGTGAAGGGAAATTTGGGGAATATTTCTGTCCAACTCAATAGAGATTTATCAAGTACTTTAACTATGTTTTTCTCAAAACCTTAAATTTCTGAGCAAGAACGAAACCCTACCTCGAGAAACAAAACAACAACAATAACAAAAAAGCCCTTAAATTTCAGATTTAGTTTAGTCATTGTATACAAGGTAGTCCAATAAAGTTGCTTGTGTGTTTTGACAGGGGGTTTCCAGAGGCAGCCACCCCAGGCTGGCCTTAAACTCAGTTGCAGAGTGCTTGTCTACCATGCAAGAAAGCCTAGGTTCCATCCTCAGGGCCCCATAAAACCAGGTGTGGTGGCAGACACCTGAAATCCCAGCACTGGAGAGGTACAGGAAGGAGGATCCGAAATTCAAGGTCATCCTAACTACATAGTGAGTTTGAGGCCAGCTTTGTGTGTGTGTTTCCCTCTTCTTTCCTTTTTTAATTTTTTTTGGTTTTTCAAGGTAGGTTCTCACTCTAACCCAGGCTGACCTGGAATAATTCACTATGTAGTCTCAGGCTGGCCTCGAACCTAGTCCTCCTGAGTGCTAGAATTTATGTGTGCCACAATGCCCCGTGTGTGTCTTTTATATATACTTATATAAGCATAATATAATCACATATATGAAATATATTATATATATATATATACATATATATATATAAATGAAAAGTACAGAATAGAGTTAAAATTATGGTGTTTAGCTGAGAGTGGTGGCACATGCCTTTAGTTCCTGTACTTGGGAGGCTGAGGCCAGCCTGGGACTACAGAGGGAGTTCCAGGTCACACTGGGCTAGAGTGAGATCCTACCTCAAAAACAAAACACAAAAACAAACAAAAAGTGAGTCCAGCGTGGTGGTTTACGCCTTTAATCCCAGCTCTTGCGAGGCAGAGGTAGGAGGATCACTGTGAGCTTGAGGCCAGCCTGAGACTGCATAGTGAATTCTAGGTCAGCCTGGGCTAGAGCCAGACCCTACCTCGAAAAAACAAAATAAAACAACAAAAAAGGAAAAAATAAGATACTGAAAAGGAATCAGGGAAATACAGAACTGTAGCTAGAGGTTGTAGATTCCTTTGGTTCTAGTCCCTCTAGTGGTGAACTTGAGGTAGTGCTGGTTACTGTGTCTAAGCACAAGTATCCCATGTCCACAGCTAAAATATATATACTTTTTTCCTTTTTGGTATGTTGAGCCAGGGTTTCACTTTGCCCAGGCCGACCTGGAACTCACACAGTGGCCCAGTCTGGCTTCGATCTAATGGTGGTTCGTATCATGTTTGTCTTAAATGAAATATTTTTAAGCAGGGTGTGGTGGTGCACGCTTTTAATCCCAGCACTCTGGAGGCCGACGTAGGCGGATCACCACGAGTTCGAGGCCATGCTGTGACTGCATCGTGAATTCCAGGTCAGCCTGCACTAGAGCGAGACCCTACCTCAAAAAACCAAAATAATGGGCTGGAGAGATGGCTTAGCGGTTAAGCGCTTGCCTGTGAAGCCTAAGGACCCTGGTTCAAGGCTCGATTCCCCAGCACCCACGTTAGCCAGATGCACAAGGGGGCGCACTCATCTGGAGTTCGTTTGCAGTGGCTGGAGGCCCTGTCACGCCCATTCTTTCCCTCTCTCTCTCTCTCTCTCTCTCTCTCTCTCTGTTTCTCTCTCTCTCTCTGCCTCTTCCTGTCTCTGTCTGTCACTCTCAGTTAAATAAATTAAAAAAAAAGAAAAAACCAAAATAAAAAGTTTAACTTATTTGTACGGGTTAGGGTTTATTTGTGTGTATATGTGTATTGTGTGTGGGTATGCATGTACCACAGCATGCATGTGGAGGTCGAAATTGTCAATGCTCCTTCTTTGAGAGACAAGGTCTCTTGTCACTGCAAATAAATGTCCACTTGGCTTTATGTGGGTGCTGGAGGATTTGAACCCTGGACAGCCTGGCATGCTTTGCAAGCAAGTACTTTTAACCATTGAGCCATCTCCACAGCCCTTAAAATATCTCAGTGTGGCCTCAAACTCACGATAATTCTACCTTTGCATCCCCAGTGCTGGGATTAAAGGCATGCACCACCATGCCCAGCACTTGTAATGTTTTCTTTTTTATTATTTTAATTTATTTATTGAGGGTGTATGCTAGGGTCTCTAGCCACTGTAAAAGAACTCCAGACTCATGTGCCACCATATACATTTGGTTTACATGGGTTCTGGGGAATTGAACCTGAATCCTTTGGCTTTGCAGGCAAGCACCTTAACTGCTAAGCCATCTCTCCAGTCCTGTAAATTTTTTGTTTGTTTGTTTGTTTTTTGAGGTAGGGTCTTATTCTGGTCCAGGCTGACCTGGAGTTAACTATGCAGTCTCAGGGTGGTCTCAAACTCATGGCAATCCTCCTACCTCTGCCTCCCCAGTGCTGGGATTAAAGGCATGCACCATCACGCCTGGCTCTCGCTCTTGCTCGTGCTCTCTCTCTCTACATATATATATATGTATATATATATATGTATGTATATGTATGTAGGTATATATACACACATATATATGAGAGAGACAGAGAGAATTGGTGCACCAGGGCCTTCAGTGACTGAAATTGAACTCCAGACATGTGCCACCTTGTGCATAAGTGCAATCTTGTGTACTTGTGTCACCGTGTGTGCCTGGCTTACATGGGACCTGGAGAGTCGAACATGGTCCTTAGGCTTCTCAGACATGTGCCTTAACCACTAAGCCATCTCCCCAGCCCTTTTAAAAAAAAATTACTTGCGAGCAGAGAGAGAGAAAGAGAGAGAGAATGGGTGCACCAGGGCCTCCAGCCACTGCAAACGAACTCCAGATGTATGGGGTACTCACTGAATTTGGCTTTATGTGGGTACTGGGTAATCAAATCCTGGTTATTAGGCTTTTCAGACAAGTGCCTTAACTGCTAAACCATCTCTCCAGCCCTGTTTTTATTTTATTTTATTTTATTTTATTTTATTTTATTTTATTTATTTGAGAGAGAGAGAGAGAATAGGTGTGCCAGGGCTTCCAGCCACTTCAAACAAACTCCAGACGCATGTGCCACCTTGTGCATCTGGTTTACCTGGGTCCTGGGGAATCGAACTGAGGTCCTTTGGCTTTGCAGGCAATCGCCTTAACTGCTAAGCCATCTCTCCAGCCTCTTTTTTGTGTTTGTTTTTATTTTATTTATTTATTTATTTGAGAGCAATAGACAGAGAGAGAGAGAGAATGGGTACATCAGGGCTTCCAGACGCTGCAAACGAACTCCAGATGCATGCACCACCTTGGGCATCTGGATTATGTGGGTCCTGGGGAATCGAGCCTCAAACAGGGCTCCTTAGGCTTCACAGGCAAGCACTTAGCTGCTAAACCATATCTCCAGCCCTCCAGCCTCTGTTTTAAAATATATATGGGCTGGAGGTATTGCTTAGCAGTTAGAGTACTTGCCTGCAAAGCCAAAGGACCCAGGTTCAATTCCCCCAGGACCCACGTAAGCCAGATGCACAGGTGGTGCATGGCATTTGGAGTTCATTTGCAATGGCTGGAGGCTCTGGCATGCCATTATCTCTCTCTCTCTTTCTTTAATAAATGAATAAAAGTTTTTTTTTAAAGTAAAAAAAGTATATTTTTTAGCTGGGTGTGGTGGCGCATGCCTTTTATCCCAGCACTTGGGAGGCAGAGGTAGGAGGATTGCTGTGAGTTTGAGGCCACCCTGAGACTATATAGTAAATTCCAGGTCAGCCTGAGATAGAATGAGACCATACTTCGAAAAAACAATATATATATATATATATATATATATATATATATATGCACATAAATTTATATACATATATTTTATTTGCAAGCAGAGAGAGAGAATGGGCACGCCATGGCCTCCTGCCACTGCAAACGAACTCCAGATGCATGTGCCACTGTGCATCTGGCTTTATGTGGGTACTGGAGAATCGAACTCTGATCATTTGCTTTTTGGACCAACAACTTAGCTGCTGAGCCATCTCACCAGTTCTCCCCCCACCCCACAACCGCTTTTTAAGGTAGGGTCTTGCTCTAGCCCAGGCTGACCTGGAATTCACTATTATCGGGTAGGGTCTCACTCTAGCTCAGGCTGTTCTGGAATTTACTACGTAGTCCCAGAGTGGCCTTGAGAGCCTCCTACCTCAGCCTCCCAAGTGCTGGGATTAAAGGCGTGCACCACCATGCCGGCATTGATTTATCTTTTATAGAAGTTGCAGTGAGTGGTAGAATGCATGTGTTATTTGTATGAGGCCTTGGGTTCATCCCAGAACAAAAACAAGGTGAACCCCAAAACTTTTATAGAGCCAAAATAGTCAGTAGAAGTTTGAATTCTTGAAATCTGGTAATGTTTTAAATTATGAATAGAAAAAAAGTAGAAGTCACTACTGTGATCACTGCAGACACTTTTGGTGAATCATGAAGCAGATGTTGGCAAAATAGAGACCCTACCCCCCAAAAAAAATTAGTTTTAGGAGCTAGAGAGACAGGTGAGTGGTTAAAGGTGCTTGCTGGGTTGGAGAGACGGCTTAATGTCTAAGGCACTTGTCTGCAAAACCAAAGCACTCAGGTTTGATTCCTCAGGATCCACATAAGCCAGATGCACAAGGTGGTGCATGCATTTGGAGTTTGTTTGCAGCAGCTGGAGGCCTGGCATGCCCATTCTCTCTCCCCCCCCCTTTCTCTTTCTCTCTCACTCTCAAAAAATAAATCAAAATAATTAAAAAGGGGAGGCTGGAGGGATGGTTTAGTGGTTAAGGCATTTGCCTGCAAAGCCAAAGGACCCAGGTTCGATTCTCAGGACCCATGTTAGCCAGATGCACAAGGGGGCACATGTGTCTGGAGTTTGTTTGCAGTGGCTGGAGGCCCTGGTGTGCCCATTCTCTCACTCTCTCTCCCTCTTTCTCTGTCAAATAAATAAGTGACTAAATTTTAAAAAAAATTTTAAAGGTGTTTGCTTATAAAGCCTGACGGCCTGGGTTCAATTCCCCAGCATCCATGTAAAGCCAGATGCACAAAGTGGCATGTGTTTGGAGTTCCTTTCTAGTGAGCAGGAGGCCCTAGTGTGTCCATTCTTATTCTCTCTCTCTCTGTCTCTCTCTCTCTCTCACACACACACACACATAAATAAATATGTAAAAAAAAATAGTTTTTGCTGTGAGTTCGAGGCCAGCCTGGGCTAGAGCGAGACCCTACCTCAAAAAAACAAACCAAGCCAGGCATGGTGGCACAGGCCTTTTAATCCCAGCATTTGGGAAGCAGAGGTAGGAGGATTGCCATGAGTTCAAGGACACCCTGAGACTACATAGTGAGTTTCAGATCAGCTTGGGCTAGAGTGAAACCCTACCTCAAAAAACAAAACAAAAAATAAATAAAATAAAATAAAATAAATAAATAAAAAGAAAGAAAGAAAGAAACCAAAACAAACAAACACAACTTCAAACATCATGGGGCTGGGGATGTAGTTTACCTAGCTTCCAGTGTTCTGGGTTTGATTTCAAGTACCACATCAAACCAGCATGGATGGCCCATGCCTGTAATCCCAGCACTAGGGAGGCGGAAGCAGGAGGATAAGAAGTTCAAGGTCATTTCAGGCTATACAGAGTGTTCAAGGGCAGCCTAGGATATATGAGACTCTGAGTTGAAAAATAAAATAGGCCTTCATAGGGTGGCATATGTCTTTTATCCAGCACTCAGGAGGCTAAAGGACTCCCAGGACCAGGGAATCCCAAATATTATTCTTCAGTCTTACAAATGATGGTTCAGTTTCATGACCTTAAGTATTTACTATTTTTGTTTGTTTGTTTGTCTTGTTTTTCCAGGTAGGGTCTCAATCTAGCTCAGGAAGTATTTACCTTTAAATGGCATCATTTCTGGTTACGACAAGACTATTAATTTACTCTACTGTAATTATAGTCAAGAAGAAACACTGCATAAAAATGAAAGACCAAAGTTAGGCGTGGTGGTGCATACCTTTAATCCCAGAACTCGGGAGGCAGAAGTAGTAGGACTGCTGTGAGTTTGAGGCCGCCCTGAGACTCCATAGTGAATTCCAGGTCAGCCTGGGCTAGAGTGAGACCCTACCTTGAAAAACCAAAAAATAAAAATAAAAATGAAAGTGATGGTTTAGTGGTTACATCACTTGCCTGCGAGGCATAAGGACCCAGGTTTGATTCCCCAGAACCCAAGTAAGCCAGATGCTCATGGTGGTGCATATGTCTGGAGTTCATTTGCAGTGTCTAGAGGCCCTAGTGCACCCATTCTCAATCTCTCTATCCTCTCTAACAAATAAAATAAATTAAATATTTAGCTGGGCATGGTGGTGTGTGCCTTTAATCCCAGCACTTGGGAGGCAGAGGTAGGAGGATTGCAGTGATTTCAAGGCCACCCTGAGACTACATAGTGAATTCCAGGTCAGCCTGAGCTAGAGTGAAACCCTACCTTGAAAAACAAAACAAAACAAAACAAAAAACAAACTATATATATAGGAAAGACCAGGGACATACTTAAGTGGATATTTGTCACACATCTTCAGCTGTCTTTCATATGAATCTGTTACAGGAATAGAAGACACAAAGAAATAACTTAGTGAATTATTCCTTTACTAATAAATGATATATTAGCCACTTTTCTATAATTATTAACAAAACTAAGGGCTAGGGTATAGTCTAGTGGTAGAGGTTTTGCATAGTATACATAAGACCCTAGGCTCAAAGCACAGCATATGAGAGAGAGAGAGAGGATGAATACACATCGTAAATTTTCGAAAAGAATTAAGTAGGGCTAGAGAGATTGCTTAGTGGTTAAGGTGCTTGCTTGCGAAGCCAAAGGACCCAGGTTTGATTCCCCAGTTCCCACATAAAGCCAGATGCATAGGGGAGGCACATGTGTCTGAAGTTCACTTGCAGTGGCTAGAGGCCCTGTCATGCTAATTCTCCCTCTTTCTCTCTCTCTCTGCCTCTGTCTGTCTGTCTGCCTCTCTCTCTCTCTCTCTCTTGCAAATAAATAGATAAAATTAAAAAATTAAAAAAGAGGAAATAAGTAATTAAGGGCTGGAGAGATGGCTTACCGGTTAAGGTGTTTGCCTGCAAAGCCAAAGGACCCAAGTTTCATTCTCCAGGACACATGTAAGCCAGATGCCCAAGGTGGCACATGCATCTGGAGTTCGCTTGCACTGGCTAGAGGCCCTGGTGTGCCCATTCTCTCTCTCAAATAAATAAGTACAAAATATTTTTTAAAAATAAGTAAATAAATTTGTCCAGTAATGTTTATCTCCCAAACCTGTAGTGTGGCCATCCATAAAGACAACTTCAACTTCTCATTAGGGTTATTGCATATCTAGGGACTTTATTTATTTATTTATTGAGTCTTGTTATTCACCCTGACTGGCCTGGAATTCACTATGTAGTCCAGGTTGGTTTGCACTCATCAGCTTGCCTGAGTGCTGGGATTACAGGCACACATCACCATGCCTGGTGTTTTATCATAAATTAAAGGTATTTTGGTTTCACATAGGAGTCTTTCCTTGCTATCCTTTTTGGCAGATTCATTACTGTTTGAGTGAAGGCATTAGAATGATTAAGGGTGTCACAGCGTGAAAGATCTTAAACTCCTTTTTTATTTCCAGGTGTAGTTCCCGAATCAGCATGGACCTCACTTAGGTGGTTTTTCGAGGTAGGCTTTCACTATAGCCCTGGCTGACCTGGAATTCACTATATCATTTCAGGGTAGTCTGAAAACTCAAGGTGATCCTCCTACCTCTGCCTCCCGAGCGCTGGGATTAAATGCATGCTCCACCATGCCCGGCTTTTGTTTGTCTTTTTGAGGCAGTCTCCCTCTAACCCAGGCTGATCTAGAACTCACTCTGTAGCCCAGGCTGGCCTTGTATTCACAGAGATCCTCTTACACCAATCTCCTGAGTGCTCAGATTATAGGCATGAGCCTCCATGCCTGGCTTTCATCTGTGTATCTTCAAGTAAAAGATGCATTGCAGTTTTTGAGGTGCTGGGGACAAACCCTGGGCCTTGGCCATACTAGGCAAACATTCTATATTGAGTTCAATCCTGCCAAAAGTTCCCGTGTAAGATTAGTATTTTCAACTCGGCACGGTGGCCCACGCCTGTAATCTCAGCATTCGGCAGGAGGATTGCTAGTGGGCTGTAACTCCTTCCACGAAAAATAAATTGATATAAAATAATATATAAAGCTGGGCGTGGTGGCGGACGCCTTTAATCCCAGCACTCGGGAGGCAGAGGTAGGAGGATTGCTGTGAGTTCAAGGCCACCCTGAGACTCCATAGTGAATTCCAGGTCAGCCTGGGCTAGAGTGAGACCCTACCTCGAAAAACCAATAAATAAATAAATAAATAAATAAAAATATAAAAAAAAATTATCCCAGGCGTAGTGGCCCATGCCTTTAATCCCAGTACTCGGGGAGGCAGAGGTAGGAGGATCAGCATGAGTTCGAGGCCACCCTGAGAACATATAGTGAATTCCAGGTCAGCCTGGGCTAGAGTGAGACCCTACCTCGAAAAACCAATAAATAAATAAATAAATAAATAAATAAAAATATAAAAAAAATTATCCCAGGCGTAGTGGCCCATGCCTTTAATCCCAGCACTCGGAGGCTAAAGGACTCCCAGGACCAGGGAATCCCAAATATTATTCTTCAGTCTTACAAATGATGGTTCAGTTTCATGACCTTAAGTATTTACTATTTTTGTTTGTTTGTTTGTCTTGTTTTTCCAGGTAGGGTCTCAATCTAGCTCAGGAAGTATTTACCTTTAAATGGCATCATTTCTGTTACGACAAGACTATTAATTTACTCTACTGTAATTATAGTCAAGAAGAAACACTGCATAAAAATGATGAGTTCGAGGCCAGCCTGGGCTAGAGCGAGGACCCCGACCTCAATAAAACAAACAAGCAAGGCATGGTGGCACAGGCCTTTTAATCCCAGCATTTGGGAAGCAGAGGTAGGAGATTGCCATGAGTTCAAGGAACCCTGAGACTACATCAGTGAGTTTCAGATCAGGCTTGGGCTAGAGTGAAACCCTACCTCAAGAAAACAAAACAAAAATAAATAAAATAAAATAAAATAAATAAATAAAAAAAGAAAGAAGAAAGGAAACCAAAAACAAACAAACACAACTTCAAAATTCATGGGGCTGGGGATGTAGTATACCTAGCTTCCAGTGTTCTGGGTTTGATTTCAAGTACCACATCAAACCAGCATGGATGGCCCATGCCTGTAATCCCAGCACTAGGGAGGCTGGAAGCAGGAGGATAAGAAGTTCAAGGTCATTTCAGGCTATACAGAGTGTTCAAGGGCAGCCTAGGATATATGAGACTCTGAGTTGAAAAATAAAATAGGCCTTCATAGGGTGGCATATGTCTTTTATCCAGCACTCAGGAGGCTAAAGGACTCCCAGGACCAGGGAATCCCAAATATTATTCTTCAGTCTTACAAATGATGGTTCAGTTTCATGACCTTAAGTATTTACTATTTTTGTTTGTTTGTTTGTCTTGTTTTTCCAGGTAGGGTCTCAATCTAGCTCAGGAAGTATTTACCTTTAAATGGCATCATTTCTGGTTACGACAAGACTATTAATTTACTCTACTGTAATTATAGTCAAGAAGAAACACTGCATAAAAATGAAAGACCAAAGTTAGGCGTGGTGGTGCATACCTTTAATCCCAGAACTCGGGAGGCAGAAGTAGTAGGACTGCTGTGAGTTTGAGGCCGCCCTGAGACTCCATAGTGAATTCCAGGTCAGCCTGGGCTAGAGTGAGACCCTACCTTGAAAAACCAAAAAATAAAAATAAAAATGAAAGTGATGGTTTAGTGGTTACATCACTTGCCTGCGAGGCATAAGGACCCAGGTTTGATTCCCCAGAACCCAAGTAAGCCAGATGCTCATGGTGGTGCATATGTCTGGAGTTCATTTGCAGTGTCTAGAGGCCCTAGTGCACCCATTCTCAATCTCTCTATCCTCTCTAACAAATAAAATAAATTAAATATTTAGCTGGGCATGGTGGTGTGTGCCTTTAATCCCAGCACTTGGGAGGCAGAGGTAGGAGGATTGCAGTGATTTCAAGGCCACCCTGAGACTACATAGTGAATTCCAGGTCAGCCTGAGCTAGAGTGAAACCCTACCTTGAAAAACAAAACAAAACAAAACAAAAAACAAACTATATATATAGGAAAGACCAGGGACATACTTAAGTGGATATTTGTCACACATCTTCAGCTGTCTTTCATATGAATCTGTTACAGGAATAGAAGACACAAAGAAATAACTTAGTGAATTATTCCTTTACTAATAAATGATATATTAGCCACTTTTCTATAATTATTAACAAAACTAAGGGCTAGGGTATAGTCTAGTGGTAGAGGTTTTGCATAGTATACATAAGACCCTAGGCTCAAAGCACAGCATATGAGAGAGAGAGAGAGGATGAATACACATCGTAAATTTTCGAAAAGAATTAAGTAGGGCTAGAGAGATTGCTTAGTGGTTAAGGTGCTTGCTTGCGAAGCCAAAGGACCCAGGTTTGATTCCCCAGTTCCCACATAAAGCCAGATGCATAGGGGAGGCACATGTGTCTGAAGTTCACTTGCAGTGGCTAGAGGCCCTGTCATGCTAATTCTCCCTCTTTCTCTCTCTCTCTGCCTCTGTCTGTCTGTCTGCCTCTCTCTCTCTCTCTCTCTTGCAAATAAATAGATAAAATTAAAAAATTAAAAAAGAGGAAATAAGTAATTAAGGGCTGGAGAGATGGCTTACCGGTTAAGGTGTTTGCCTGCAAAGCCAAAGGACCCAAGTTTCATTCTCCAGGACACATGTAAGCCAGATGCCCAAGGTGGCACATGCATCTGGAGTTCGCTTGCACTGGCTAGAGGCCCTGGTGTGCCCATTCTCTCTCTCAAATAAATAAGTACAAAATATTTTTTAAAAATAAGTAAATAAATTTGTCCAGTAATGTTTATCTCCCAAACCTGTAGTGTGGCCATCCATAAAGACAACTTCAACTTCTCATTAGGGTTATTGCATATCTAGGGACTTTATTTATTTATTTATTGAGTCTTGTTATTCACCCTGACTGGCCTGGAATTCACTATGTAGTCCAGGTTGGTTTGCACTCATCAGCTTGCCTGAGTGCTGGGATTACAGGCACACATCACCATGCCTGGTGTTTTATCATAAATTAAAGGTATTTTGGTTTCACATAGGAGTCTTTCCTTGCTATCCTTTTTGGCAGATTCATTACTGTTTGAGTGAAGGCATTAGAATGATTAAGGGTGTCACAGCGTGAAAGATCTTAAACTCCTTTTTTATTTCCAGGTGTAGTTCCCGAATCAGCATGGACCTCACTTAGGTGGTTTTTCGAGGTAGGCTTTCACTATAGCCCTGGCTGACCTGGAATTCACTATATCATTTCAGGGTAGTCTGAAAACTCAAGGTGATCCTCCTACCTCTGCCTCCCGAGCGCTGGGATTAAATGCATGCTCCACCATGCCCGGCTTTTGTTTGTCTTTTTGAGGCAGTCTCCCTCTAACCCAGGCTGATCTAGAACTCACTCTGTAGCCCAGGCTGGCCTTGTATTCACAGAGATCCTCTTACACCAATCTCCTGAGTGCTCAGATTATAGGCATGAGCCTCCATGCCTGGCTTTCATCTGTGTATCTTCAAGTAAAAGATGCATTGCAGTTTTTGAGGTGCTGGGGACAAACCCTGGGCCTTGGCCATACTAGGCAAACATTCTATATTGAGTTCAATCCTGCCAAAAGTTCCCGTGTAAGATTAGTATTTTCAACTCGGCACGGTGGCCCACGCCTGTAATCTCAGCATTCGGCAGGAGGATTGCTAGTGGGCTGTAACTCCTTCCACGAAAAATAAATTGATATAAAATAATATATAAAGCTGGGCGTGGTGGCGGACGCCTTTAATCCCAGCACTCGGGAGGCAGAGGTAGGAGGATTGCTGTGAGTTCAAGGCCACCCTGAGACTCCATAGTGAATTCCAGGTCAGCCTGGGCTAGAGTGAGACCCTACCTCGAAAAACCAATAAATAAATAAATAAATAAAAATATAAAAAAAATTATCCCAGGCGTAGTGGCCCATGCCTTTAATCCCAGTACTCGGGGAGGCAGAGGTAGGAGGATCAGCATGAGTTCGAGGCCACCCTGAGAACATATAGTGAATTCCAGGTCAGCCTGCGATAGAGTGAGACACTGCTTCGAAAAACCAAAATAATAATAATTAAATTAAATTAAAATTAAATAATTAAAATATAAGCACTTCTGGAGAGACGGTACCCCGGAAGCCGGAAGTAACTGTCAGGTTCGCCGGTCTATGCTTCTTGGGCGCAGTTATCGCTATGCCTCATGGGAATTGTAGTCCCTGAGTGAGTCACGCTTTCTGGCCAAAAGACTTTCTGTATCTTGAATTTAAAAGAGCTTTCTATTTTAACTCTGTTGTAAAGTTTTACTTTAGACTTTGACATAAGTAGTGGTTTTAAAATTTTCATTTTATTATTATTTTTTTCAGACAAGGTCTCATAATTCCAAACTGGTGGGCTGGAACTATGTAGCCCAGGCTTGCCTGTAATTGGTGGCAGTCCTCCTGCCTCAGCTCCTGGAGTGAGATTATAGGCGTGAGCCACTACTTTCAGCTTCAGTGCTAATTTATTATTTATTTAGTTAGTTTTTCGAAGTAGGATCTCTAGCCCAGGCTGACCTGGAATTCACTTTGTAGTCCCAGGCTGGCCTCAGACTCACAGTAATCCTCCTACATCTGCCTCCCAAGTGCTGGGATTAAAGGTGTGCGTCGACACATCTGGCTCTAGTGTTGGGTTTTATTTAATGAACATATGCAAATAAAATAAGGCATATTTGCTCTTTTTTTTTTTTTTTTTTTTTTTTCTTTAGGCAGGGTTTCACTTTAGCCCAGACTGATGTAGAACTCACTTTTTAACCCAGGCTGAACATGAATTCATGGTGATTTTCCTACCTCAGCTTCTTGGGTCATTTGGCTTCGCAGGCAGGCGCCTTAACGGCTAAGCCGTTTCTGCAACCCTAAATGTTTTATTTATTTGCAAGCAGAAAGGGGGATGGCTGGAGAGATGGCTTAGTGGTTAAGGCGCTTCCTTGCAAAGCTTAACAATCCAGGTTCGATTCTCCAGAACCCACACAAGCCAGATGCACCTGGTGGCACATGTATCTTGAGTTTGTTTGCAGTGGCTAGGGGTCATGGGGCACCCACCCACTCTCTCTCTCTCTCTCTAATAAAGAAATATAAATTTAAAAAAGTAAATAGCAGGGCATGGTAATGCATGCCGGGGGGGGGGCGGGGGGAAGCTGCGAGCCGCTCACGCCTTTAATCCCAGAATTTGGGAGGCAGAGGTAGGAGGGTCACCATAAATTCAAGGCCACCCTGAGACTACATAGTGAATTCCAGGTCAGCCTGGGCTAGAGTGAGACCCTACCTTGACAAACAAAAAGAAAAGAAAAAAGACAGGTGTGGTGGCGCATTCCTTTAATCCCAGCACTAGGGAGGCAGAAGTAGGAGGATCACTGAGAGTTCGAGGCCACCCTGAGACTCCATAGTGAATTCCAGATCAGCCTGGGCTAGAGTGAAACCCTACCTCAAAATAAATAAATAAAATAAAATAAAAACCTAACCAGGCATGGTGGCGCACACCTTTAATCTCAGCATTTGGGAGGCTTAGGTAGGAAGATTGCTGTGAGTTCAAGGCTAGCCTGAGTCTACACAGTGAATTCCAGGTCAGCCTGGGCTAGAGGAAGACCCTACCTTAAAAAAGAGGGGGGGGGTTTCCTCTGGTATTTGCACAGAGCTCCCAGGTGATGAAGGGCCCTAGAGTGTGAGTAGGGCTCCTCCTGCTTTTTGAGTCTGTTCATGCTTTTGAAGATGTGTCTAGAACCTGCAGTGAACACTGGCTGCAGGTCAAAGTTAAGCAAAGGCCTTATTTGGATAACCAGCAAATCCAGCCGTATGAACTGTAGCTAGGAACTGGCTGCCCTGTGACAGGAGGGTTGTTGGCTCATTATGAGTTTCTTTATCCTTTGTCTTCTTGTGGAATCAAAACTGAAGTACGCACATGGGGTATACTTATTGAAAGCTCGATCGCTTATGAACCAGTGAATTTGGACATCAGGGGTTACTTGCCAATATCGTGCTATATACAAAGAAAGTTTACATTCACTTATTGTTCAAAAGTAAAAGGGAATAATAAAAACTGTGCATCAAAACAATCAACAAGACAGGAAAACTCCACCTCAAATCAAGTGGAAAACCTAAAGACTCAGAATAGTGTTTCCCCTTGTGGTCCACATACATTCCCCTCCCGATTAAGCAAAGGACTTGAACTGTAAATTCTGGATGGAGAGCCATGGTACTATGGCTGCCTGAGAAGATGCACTGTCCACTGGAGGTTGGAATAATGCCCGAAGGTGACATCTTTTATCTAGCTAACAATTATCATTTTAGATGAGGAACTTTCCCTGTAGTCCATATTTGTGAACTCTTTTTGTGGGGTAGCGGAAGGACTTTCCTCAGATTTCAAATTTGTAATGTAGGAATTTAAAAAAATAAAGTTTTATAATTCTTAAAAAAAAAAGGGGTGGAGCTGGAGAGATGGCTTAGTGGGTAAGACATTTGCCCACTAAGCCTAAGGACCCTGGTTTGATTCCATGTAAGGCCAAATCCAGTAATGCATGCATCTGGAGTTTGTTTTCAGTAGCTGGAGGCCCTGGTGCATCCATTCTCTCTCTCTCTCTCTCTCTCTCTCTCTCTCACTCCTTGAAAATAAATAAAAATATTAAAACAAGCAGAAAAAGATGCCGGGCATGCATGGTGACTCATGACTTTAATCACAGCGTTCCAGAGGCTGATTTAAGAGGATCACTGTGAGTTTGAGGCCAACCTGGCACTCCAGAGTCCAGGTCAGTCTGGGCTAGAGTGAGATCCTGGCTCAAAACAAAATAAAACAAACAAATAAAAAGATATTTTAGCCGGGCATGGTGGTGCATAACTTTAATCCCAGTACTTGGGAGGCAGAGGTAGGAGGATCGCTGTGAGTTTTAGGCCACCCTGAGACTTCCAGGTCAGTCTGAGATGGAGTGAGACCCTACCTCGAAAAAAAAAAAAGATATTTTAATGTCTATGGAGATTGCACAGTGGTTAAAGATGCGTGCTTGCAAAGCATGCCAGTCAGGATTCAATTCTTCCAGCACCCACATAAAGCCAGACAGGCATTCATTTGCAGTGACAAGAGACCCTGTCACTCAAAGAAGGTGGGACATTGACAATCCCGACTTACACATGCACACCATGGTGCACGCATACCCATACACACATACACACAAATAAATCAATAATTTAAAACATATATTTTATTTAAGCCAGGCGTGGTGGCTCATGCCTTTAATCCCAGCACTCTGGAGGCTGGGGATAGCCATGAGTTCCAGGTCACAATGAGACTACATGGTGAATTCCTGGTCAACTTGGACTAGAGCGAGATCCTACCTTGAAAAACCAAAAAAGGAAAAACCGGCTGGAGAGATGACTCAGCGGTTAAGTGCTTGCCTGAGTAGACTAAGCACCCAGCTTCAATTCCATAAAGCCAGGTGCACCAGGTCGATGCACGTGTCTGGAGTTCACTTGTAGTGGCTAGAGATCCTGTCATGCCCATTTTCTCCTTTTCTCTGCTTGCAAATCCTTATTTGTATGTGTGTGTGTGTGTGTATTTAATTCTTTGTTTTGTTTTTATTTATTTGAGAGAGACAGAGAAAGAGGGAGGGAGAGAGAGAGAGAGAGAGAGAGAGAGAGAGAGAGAGAAGGAGAGAATGGGCACGCCAGGGCCTTCAACCACTGCAAATGAACTCCAGATGCATGGGCCACCTTGTGCATCTGGCTTACTTAGTTGGGTCCTGTGGAACCCGAGCCTCGAACCTGGGTCCTTAGGCTTCACAGGCAAGCACTTAACCTCTAAGCCATCTCTCCAACCTAACCTACACACACACACACACACACACACACACACACACACACACACACATATGTATATATATATATATTTTTTCTTTTGAGGTACAGTCCCCACTCTAGCCCAGGCTGACCTGGAATTCACTATGTAGTCTCAGGGTGGCCTCAAACCTCAAACTCACGGCAGTCCTCCTACCTCTGCCTTCTGAGTGCTGGGATTAAAAGCATGCACCACCACGCCCGGCTCCATAAAAATATTTTTAAGAAACGGGAAAAAATAAATGTATAGGCAGTGGAGTGATGACTGAGTTAGGGGGTGTGTGAAAACAGGAGACATCTGTAGGGTCCCAGACTACAGGTCCCAGGAGGCCCTGCAGCAGGAGCGCGCTGGGTTCTCTGGTCCAGGGCCAATGGCAGGTCGTGTAGGCAGAGCTCCGGGTTGACAGCGGGCGAGGGCTCAAAGCTGGCTTTTGCTCGGTGGAAAGCGCTGGTGCAATTCGGATCCCGAGAGCCCGCCCCCGTGCCCGCGCAGGCTTGCGACGGGAGAGCAGAGGAGAGAGGCGGGTTTGCGGATAATGGATGCGATTCGGAGTTACCGGTCGGATGACAGCGAAGACTTCTACGCCGTCCTGGGCTGCGATGAGCTCTCGTCGGTAAGACTGGACAACCACTCCTGCGGGAGCGACTTGGAACTTCTTCCCTCATGGCCTCAGAACCCAATCTCGTCATTTTATGGCTCAAAGAAAGTTAGATTTAAATGTATACTGGGTCTTTACTTGAACACTGCCCTCTGGCCACCCAACCTGTGTGTTTTCTGACAAATGGTCCAGGTCAGCTTTGGCTAGAAGGAGACCCTACCTCGGAAAAAACAAAACAAAACAAAACAGGCTTTAATTGCCCAGCCATCTCTCCAGCCCCATCCTGAGAATACATACTTGGAATTTTAATGTAATCATTGATGATGGTGCTTTACAGTATATCTAAGCTTCTACTGTGTTTGAGATGAAATGTGATTTTTCTGGTAGTGATTTTAAAATATTTTTGTTAGCTGGGCGTGGTGGGCTGACTCTTAGTCCCAGTGCTTGGGAGGCTGAGGTATGATCTTGGTGTGCTGTGTGTCCTGGGGCCCAGTCCAGGCTGCAAGAGTGAGCTCCAGATCAGCTTGGGCTAGAGCCAGATCCTGCCTCAAAAACAAAACTCAAAACAAAAACCTAATTAAAATATATACTTTTCGGGGGGGGGGCATTGAGGTAGCACCTTGCTCTAGCTCAGGCTGACCTGGAATTCACTATACACTCTCAGGGTGACCTCGAACTCATGGTGATTCTCCTGTCTCTGCCTCGTGAGGGCTGGGGTTAAAGGCGTGTTCCACCACACCTTGCCAATTTTTTTTTTTTTTTTTTTGGTTTTTCAAGGTAGGGTCTCACTCTAGCTCATGCTGACCTGGAATTCACTGTGTAGTCTCAGGGTGGCCTCGAACTCACCGTGATCCTCCTACCTCTGCCTCCTGAGTGCTGGGATTAAAGGCGTGAGACACCATGCCCAGCTTCTTTTTTTTTTTTTAATGAGTGAGAGAGAAAGAGCATTTGTGTGTCAGGGCCTCCAGCCACTGCAATCGAACTCCAGACGCATATGCCACCTTGTGCGCATGTGTGACCTTGAGTGCTTGCATCACCTTGTGCATGTGGCTTAGGTGGGACCTGGAGAGTCGAACATGGGTTCTTAGGCTTCACAGGCAAGCACCTTAACCACTAAGCCATCTCTCCAGCCCCCTCCTTTTGCTTTAAGTTTTAAAATTTAAGTTCTAGGGCCAGAATGTAGTTCAGTTGGTGATGCATGAAGACCTGAGTTCAATCCTGAGCATTGCATAAAACTGGGCATGCTGGCATGTCCCTGTAATCTCAGCAACTTGGCTACCCTTAGCTACATATAGGTTGGGCCAGCCTGAACTATAAAAACATTTTCTTGGGCCAGGGATGGTGGCCCATGTCTTTTCTTAATGCCAGCACTTGGGAGGCAGAGGTAGGAGGATGGCTGGGAGTTTGAGGCTAGCCTGGAACTATACAGAATGAGTGCTAGGTCAGCCTGAGCTAGAGTGAGACCCTATCTTGAAAAAAACAAAAAAAAAATTCTTTTTCTTGGGCTGGGGAGATAGCTCAGTGGTTAAAGGCACTTGCTTGTAAAGCCTGCCATCCTCATTTACATTCTCAGCCCAGACTTTTACTGGATGGAAGAGTAGGAAAGAATGAAAGGCTTTTTTATGTGTCTGAATTCCTTATGCAGACACATTCCTTGTGTATGTATATTTCCCAATTATTTTTCAGAAATTGCAACAGGAGGGCATGACTGCTAATTTTTTTTTTTTTTGAACCCTCAGTCATCACTCTGTTGTTATCACTCTTGGGACATTGGATTTATTTGATTATGAGTAAAGTTGATCTTTTTTTCTGTTTACTGGCCAACAGGCTAGGCAATTTTGTAGATAATTGGACATTGGACTAGGAAGGCAGGATTCAGTGGACCTTGATGAAGAGGGCTTCTGCTGTTCATGGGCTGCATTTGGCACTGGACACATGACTGTGGGAAGGCGGCCAGGAGACACGTAAAGAGAGTCCAAAACAAACCAACCTTCCTTTTAGTTTACTGAGAGCCAGGCCTACAGTGGGCTTGTGACGAACTCTATTCAGTAAAATAGTAATGAAAGAAGAGATGAGCTATTTTTTAGTTTTAAAAAATATTAGCTAGAGCCAGGTGTGGTGGCACATGCCTTTAATCCCAGCACTTGGGAGGCAGAGGTAGGAGGATCATCATGAGTTTGAGGCCACCCTGAGACTACATAGTGAATTCCAGGTCAGCCTGGGCTAGAGCGAGACCCTACCTCGAAACACACACACACACGCACACACAATTAATTGTCAACCATGGCAGCACATGCCTTTAATCCCAGCACTTTGGAGGCTGAGGTAGGAGGATTGCTGTGAGTTCAAAGCCAGCCTGAGACTACACAGTGAATTCCAGATCAGTGTGGGCTAGAGCAAGACCCTATCTAGAAAAACCAAGAAAAAAAATTAATTGGTGCCAGGCAGTGTGGCACAGGCATTTAATCTCAGCACTCAGAAGTCTGATGTAGGAACATAGCCAGGAGTTAGAGGCCAACCTGAGGCTATAAAGTGAGTTTCAGGTCAATTTGGGCTAGAGTGAGACCCTATCTCATCCCCCCCCCCAAAAGGGGGAACTTTTACTTCCTATTCTGCATTGATATATTAATAGAAGTTTTATTTTATACAAAAATTTTCATTTGTTTGCATAGGAGAGAGATTGAATATGGGTATGCCAGGGCCTCTTGATGCTACAAATGAACTCCAGATGTATGCACCACTTTGTGCATCTGGCTTTACATGGGTATTGGAGAATTGAACCCATGTCAACAGGTTTTGCAACCAAGGACTTTTAGCTGCTGAACATCTCCCCAGCCTTTAAAAAAAAATCTTTACCGGGGTGGTGGTGCATGCCTTTAGTCCCAGCACTCAGAAGGCAGAGGTAGGAGGATCACCAAGAGTTCAAGGCCAACCTGAGAATAAATAGTGAATTCCAGGTCAGTCTGGGCTAGAGTGAGACCCTACCTTGAAAAACCAAAATAAACAAACAACAACAACAAAACAAAGTTTGCTGCCAGGCATGAATTCTTTTTTTTTTTTTTTTTTTTTTGGCTTTTCGTGGCAGGGTCTTGCTCTAGTCCAGGCTGACCTGGAATTCACTATGTAGTCTCAGGCTGGCCTCCAACTTGCAGCAGTCCTCCTATCTCTGCCTCCTGGGGGCTGGGATTAAAGGTGTGCGCCACCGTACCTGGCCCGCTTAAGTTCTCCTTATTTTAAGCATTAATTTTTGTTTTAGGTTGAACAAATCTTGGCAGAATTTAAAGTCAGAGCTCTGGAATGTCACCCTGACAAACACCCTGAAGACTCCAAAGCCGGTAAGAATTTAATGATGGCTGTTTCTCAAGAAGATGAATAGACTTCAAACCCACTGTGTATAGCGATTTAATCTTCTCTTCGTTATTATGCTGCACGTTTTTCTTTTATCCAGTGCAATGATTGTTTTTGCTAGTTTGCTATGGTATAGCAAGAAGGAAGGGGTCTGTGAAACATATATCCATACATATATAATTTTTGGGGGGTTGGTTTTCAAGGTAGGGTTTCACTCTACCTCAGGCTGACCTGGAATTCACTATGTAGTCTCAGGGTGGCTCGAACTCACAATGATCCCCCTTCCTCTGCCTCCTGAGTGCTGGGATTAAAGGCGTGTGCCACCATGCCTAGCCTGCCGATTATATTTTCTAATTAGTCACTCAGCAACCATTTCACTTTTTTTCTTTGTTAGGTGTATGTGCATGGATGTCATACATATGTGTGTGTGTGTGTGTGTGTGTGTGTGTGTGTGAAGATTTGCGTGTCTCGTGTGCAGATTTGTGTGTCCCATGCACATATGTGTGGAGGCCAGAGGAGGGTGAAGGGTTTCCTTTGTCACTCTCCCACCTTCTTTCTCTCTCTCTTTCTTTCTTTTTTTCTCTTTCCCATGCTCCATCATACCTCTTCCCCCTCTCAATCAGTCTCTCTTTTATTTTGATGTCATCGTCTTTTCCTCCTATTTTGATGGTCTTGTGTAGGTAGTGTCGGGCACTGTGAGGTCATGGATATCCAGGCCATTCTGTGTCTGGGGGGGAGCACATTGTAAGGAGTCCTACCCTTCCTTTGGCTCTTACATTCTTTCCACCACCTCTTCCGCAATGGAACCTGAGCCTTGGAAGGTGTGATAGAGATATTGCAGTGCTGAGCACTCCTCTGTCACTTCTTCTCAGCACTCTCCCACCTTATGTCTGTGAGACAGGGTCTCTCACTAACTCTGGAGCTCATGTTGTTATTTTTGGTTAGACTGGATGAACGAGCCCCCCAGTGATAGTCCTGGATTTCCCTACTCAGTGCTGGGGTTACAGGCATGCATAACCATCCCCAGCTTTTTTTTTTTTTTGAGTTTGTGTAATAAATCTTTTATTGGTTTCTCTGGCATCAAGTATGACACCAGACATACAGAATTACATGGTATAGAAGACCTAATAATAGGAAAAATAGGAGAAATGGAAAATATACATGTACACATATATGGTTCAAAATTATACACAGAAATATTTGAAAGTTATGCACCAAAATAGTAACTGGTTAGTAATAAGTTATGAAATTAACTCTACTCATTTTTCCTTCTGTTTTTTTTTTCTAAAGCTTTCCAAACTTCTATAATTTATTAATAAATTTAAAAATCAGAAAAAAAGGTTTTTGTTACAAAGACATTTTTCCTAGAAACAATATTCCTAATGAAGTTATGTTACATACAAAATCTTAAATGTAGTCATGGTAATAGCAATAATTATGCACTTTTTGTTAGATTCTGTACTAAGTAACTTACATACAGCATCTCATTTAAATCCTCACACTCTACAATATATGTACAGTAGCATCCACACTTTTTTTTTTTTATGAGGTAGGGTCTCACTGTAACCCAGGCTGACCTGGAATTCACTATGTAGTCTCAGGGTAGCCTCGAACTCACAGTGATCTTCCTGTTTTGGCCTTCCAAGTTCTGGGATTAAAGGCATGTGCCACCATGCCCAGCTGCTGTGTTCTTTTCATTTTGGGGACTTAAATATATCAATATATTCATATTGTTATATTTTCATTTATTACCATCCTAGTAACATAATTTATATGACTATAGTTTGAAAAAATACAAGCCACTTGGATGTGGTGGCTCAGCCCTGTAATCCCATCACTTGGGAAGCTGAGACAGGAGGGTTGCCACAAACTGGAGGCTAGCCTGTGCTATATTATGAGAACCTATCTCAAAAAAAAAATACCACAAGGGCTGGAGAGATGGCTTAGCAGTTAAGGCATTTGCTTGCAAAACCAAAGGACCCAGGTTCAATTCCCCATTGCCCACATAATGTCAGATGTACTAGGTGGTGCATGTATCTGCAGTGGCTAGAGGTCCTGATGTGCCCACTGCAGTGGCTAGAGGTCCTGTTGTGCCCATTATCTTTTTTTCTCTCTATCTGCCCCTTTCCCCTTCTCTCTCTCAGATAAATAAATAAATGAACATTTTTAAAAAACAACACCATAAAACTTTGGGGTTTGGGAAGATGGCTTAGCCATTAAAGAAAGTTGTTTGCAAAGCCTGATGACCTGGGTTCAAACCCCCAGTACCCACATAAAGCCAGATACACAAAGTGGTGCACGTACCTGTCATTCATTTGCAGTAGCAAGAGGCCCTGGTACACCCATAGTTTGTCTCTTTCTTTCTCTCAAACAAACAAATAGATAATACAAATGAGCTGGAGAGATGGCTCAGTGGTTAAGGTGCTTTCCTGCAAAGCCTCACGACCTGGGTCCAATTCCACAGTACCTATATAAAGCCAGATGCACAAAACAGCACATACATCTGGAGTTCATTTGCAGTGGCTAGATGCCCTGGCACACCCATTCTCTCTGACTCTCAGTCTCTTTCTGCTTGCAAGTAAATAGAGTATTAAATAAGCCGGGCGTGGTGGCGCACACCTTTACTCCCAGCACTTGGGAGGCAGAAGTAGGAGGATCACAGTGAGTTCAATGCCACCATGAGACTACATAGTGAATTCCAGGTTAGCCTGAGCTACAGTGAGTCCCTACTTCGAAAAACAAAAACAAACAAAAACAAACAAAACAAAACAAAACAAAAAAGGTATTAAATAAATGCAAACTTTTTTTTTGTTGTTGTTTTTTGAAGTAGGGTCTTACTGTAGCCCAGGCTTACCTAGAATTCATTATATAGTCTCTGGGTGGCCTCAAACTCACAGTGATCCTCCTTCCTCTGCCTCCTGAGTGCTTGCAGCAAACAAATATTTTAGATAAAAGCCAAGGCTGGGGAGATGGCTTAGTAGTTAAAGCTGCTTGCTTGCAAAGCTTGCTGGCCCAGGTTCAACTCCCCAGCATCCATGTAAAGCCAGACACAAAAATATAAAGTGGGGCACACATCTGGCATTTATTTGCAGTGGGAAGAGACCCTGGCATAGCCATACATACACACACACACATGCAAATGATATTACTATATATATGAGTGTGTGTGTGTGTGTGTGTGTGTATACTGACCCAAACCAAAAATTATCCCTCCACAACTTGTCTCCCTTTTTAAACATTTTTTTTTGATGTGGGGGTCTCATTCTAGCCCAGGCTGACCTGGAATTCACTATGTAGTCTAAGGGTGGCCTTGAACTCATGGTGATCCTCTTACCTCTGCCTGCCAAGTGCTGGGATTAAAGGCGTGTGCCACTGCACCCAGCTTTATAAAAAGTATTTTTTAGCTTATTTTATTTGTTTGAGAGAGAGAGAATGGGCACACCAGGGCCTTCAGCTGCTGCAAACAAACTCCAGATGTATGTGCCACCTTGTGCATCTGGCTTACGTAGGTCCTGGGGAATCAACCCTGGGTCCTTTGGCTTCACAAGCAAATGCCTTAACCATTAAGCCATCTCTCCAGCCCTAAAAAAATATTCTCATTTATTTATTTGCAAGGAGAGAGAGAGAGAGAGAAAGAGAGAGGAGAGAGGAGACAGACAGAGAGTATGGGCACACCAGGATCTGCAGCCACTGCCAATGAACTCCAGAGGCATGCTCCACTCTGTGCAGCTGGCTTAATGTGGATCCTGGGCAATCGAACTGGTCTTTAGGCTTTGCTGGCAAGTGCCTTAACTGCTGAGCCATCTCTCCAGCCATAATATACCCTGTTCTTTCTATTCTCCAGGCCCCATGTCTTCTGCTTCCTCTGCCTGGAGCTCCCCAGGGCTGCACCTGCTTGGCTTAGTTTGTGCTCTGGTGACAGAGCTCTGACTTCCTCCGGGAAGTCCTGTGTGCCCCGGCTACCCAGAGCACTCCCCTGTCTGTCAGGCCACGCACCGTCTCCCTGTTGCCTGTTTGCTAATTGGTCAGACTGGAAGTTCTGTGAGGCCAACTCACAGTGGTATACCCTGGACCCAGCGCAGCACGTGCGCCAGAGCACACACTCCTTTGCACACTCGTTGAGTGAATGAATGAGTGCGTTGGCATTTCTTTAGAGACATTGATTACCTCTCTTAACTGGAGTTAATAATAACGTAGGTGTCCTAGCATAAAGCTACAGAATCTGATAAACACTTAAAAACAACCACTACTCCCGGTTATTCTTTAACTGGGTTTTTTTTTTTCTTCTTCAGTGAACCGTGGACTGAGTTGTTTCTGTGTCCCTGACAAACAATGCACGATGAATCACTGTGCAATCACGGCCGCTTCTAGCTCCCATAGTGAAGGGAGGCTTCATGTATGGGCTGTGTTGATGCCTTGTTCGGAGTCACAGTGGGTTGGGCAAATACTGCTTAGATGGAAAGGTCCATAGACATCAATATTCCCTTGTCAGGCTTGCAGATGATAGATGGTTACCTTTGGCATTTTTTCTCTCTCTCTCTCTCTCTCTATTTTCTTCAAGGTAGGGTCTCACTCTAGCCCAGGCTGACCTGGATCTGACTCTGTAGTCTCAGGGTACCCTCGAACTCACAATGACCCTCCTGCCTCGGCCGCCCAAGTGCTGGAAATAAACGCTTGTGCCACCATGCTTGGCCACATAGGCAATTTAAACTTCCTAAAGGAACATCATAGGCAAGGCATGGTGGCAGACAACTTTAGTCCCAGTACTCAGGAGGCCGAGGTAGGAGTATTTCCTTGAGTTTAAGGCCAGCCTGGGCTACAGAGTGAATTCCAGGTCAGCCAGGGCTAGAGCAAGACCTTGTCTGGAAAATAACAACAACAAACACCTGCTTTTTCCTTACATTATTGCCTGCTTGCTCTCATTTAGCAACAGACAAGATTGTTTTCTTCCCAGTGGAGAAAACTGTATTTTTTGCATTTTTCTCTCTTTAGCTAATAATATCTGTTGCTTGTGCCTGTGTCCTCAGCACACTTTATTATTATTATTTATGAGAGAGAGAGAGAGAGAGAGAGAGAGAAAGAGACAGAGAGAGAATGGGCACACCAGGGTCTCCAACCACTGCAAACAAACTCCAGATGCGTGCGCCCCCTTGTGCATCTGGCTTAAGTGGGTCCTGGGAAATCGAACCTGGGTCCTTTGGCTTTGAAGGCAAGCCATCCCTCCTTTCTTTTCTTTTTTTCTTTCTTCTTCTTCTTCTTTTAAAAAAATGTTATTGTTTTTGTTTTTTGAGGTAGGATCTCACTAGCTCAGGCTGACCTGGAATTCCCTATGTAGTCTCAGGCTAGCCCTGAACTCACAGTGATCCCGTTACCTCTGCCTCCCAAGTGCTGGGACTAAAGGCGTGTGCCACCACATCTGGCCCTCTCTCTCTTTCTCAAATAAATAAATAAATAAATAAAATATTTTAAATGAGGAGACTAAAGTGTGACTGGCTTTGAACTGGCCCGAGGCCATGGGATTACTAAGTAAGTGGCTGAGTCCTGATTCCAGTGAGGCCTGCTGGGGTGGGGGTGGGGGGCTGGAGTTTAACCCCTCCAAGAGACAAGTGCCCATCTCTTGATTGTTTTCCAGTGGAGACTTTTCAGAAACTGCAGAAGGCAAAGGAGATTCTGACCAACAGAGAGAGCCGAGCCCGCTACGACCACTGGCGAAGGAGCCAGATGTCCATGTCGTTCCAGCAGTGGGAAGCCCTGGCTGACTCGGTGAAAACGGTGGGTTCTCTGGGATGCTGTGATGGGGAGAGTCCGTGCTGCTCAGGGATCCGCGGTTGGCTGAAAGGTTCAACAGGCAACAGGACGGAGAAGATGTGACTTTGTGTCTTGATTTTTTTTGTTTGTTTTTGTTTTCGGTTTTTTGAGGTAGGGTCTCGCTCTAGCACAGGCTGACCTGGATGGAATTCACCATGTAGTCTCAGGGTGACCTCGAACTCTCTGTGATCCTCCTAACTTCTGCCTCCCGAGTGCTGGGATTAAAGGCGTGTGCCACCCTTGATTTTTTATTTAAGCAGGATAATTACTCTAGAAGGAAAGTAGTGGTTGGGGCAATATTAGTCCTCTGTCCTGCAAGGTAGAACAGATCCCAAGGCACTTTGGTGCATTGCACACAGGAGCCTATCTCCGGACTGTCTTTTGGGAGAATTCCTCAGAGAGCCATGGTTTCAGGGACGACACATTCCTGTCATCCACCAGTGACGGAACCGTAACTGGTTCTGTTTCCCAGTGACCAAGTCTCTGCCGTTCGCTCGCTAGGCTTGATCCTGCTATGTGAGTGAGGATGATGTTGAATTCATGATCCTCCTGCCTCTACCCCCCAAATGCTGGGATTATACGCATGTATCACCATGTGCAAGAGACCTTTTCACTGCAAAGAATTCAGAGCATGAATGACTCCCCATTTAGCTGCAAAATATATGGCAGGATGGCTTTAGAAACATCATTCGAGCCTGGCGTGGTGGCGCATGTCTTTAATCCCAGCTCTTGGGAGGCAGAGGTAGGAGGATTGCCATGAGTTCGAGGCCACCCTGAGACTACATAGTGATTTCCAGGTCAGCCTGTGCTAGAGTGAGACCTGGTCATTTGAGGGCTGGAGAGATGGTTCAACAGTTAAGGTGCTTGCCTGTGAAGCTTAAGAACCCAGGTTTGATTCCCCAGTACTGACATAAGCCACATGTACATGATGGTGCATGCATCTGGAGTTTGCAGTGGCTAGATGCCCATTTTCTCTCTCTCTCTCAAACGAATAACTAACAATAAAATATTAAACAAGAGGTCATTTGAAAATGGTCATAGTGGGCCACAATCAAAGCCCCAAGAAAAAATTCTTATAAACTTCCAAAAAGAAGTGCCACATCCATTACTATAAATTTTATTTTGAGTTTTTAAAATTTAATTTATTTTTTATTGACAATGTCCATAACTGTAGACAATATCCCATGATAATTCTCTCCCTCCCCCGACTTTCCCCTTTGAAACTCCACTCTCCATCATATTCCCTCCCCCTCTCAATCAGTCTCTCTTTTATTTTGGTGTCATCATCTTTTCCTCCTATTATAATGGTCTTGTGTAGGTAGTGTCAGGCACTGTGAGGTCATGGTTATCCAGGCAATTTGTGTCTGGAGGAAGGAGCACGTTGTAAGAAGTCCTACCCTTCCTTTGGCTCTTACATTCTTTCCACCACCTCTTCCATGGACTCTGAGCCTTGGAAGGTGTGATAGAGATATTTCAGTGCTGAGCACTCTTATTACTTCTTCCCAGCACCATGATGCTTTCTGAATCATCCCGAGGTTACTGCTATCTGAAAAGAGAAGGTTCTCTAACCAAAAGTGAGAGTAGCATTAATATATGGGTATGAGAAAAAAATACATATGAATATGAACATTAAGAGAAGTGCTTACTGGGAAGTTTGGTGAGCATAGTATATACATTTAGCCAGACCCCAGCAGATCTACTTTTAATCTGCATTTTTCTGATGGCAGGGATATAGAACATTTTTTTAGATGTTTATATGCCATTTGTATTTCTTCTTTTGAGAACTCTCTATTTAGTTCCATAGCCCAGTTTTTAATTGGGTTGTTTGATTTTTTATTATTATATTTTATTTTTTGGTTTTTCAAGATAAGGTTTCACTCTAGTCCAGGCTGACCTGGAATTCACTATGTAGTCTCAGGGTGGCCTTGACTCCTACCTCTGCCTCCCGAGTGCTGGGACTAAAGGCGTGCACCACTACGCCCAGCTATTTAATTTTTTTGAGTTCTTTGTATATCCTAGATATGAATCCTCTGTTAGATGTATAGCTGGCAAAGATTTTCCCCCATTCTGTAGGTTGCCTCTTTGCTCTATTCACAGTGTCCTTTGCCATACAAAAGTTTTGTAATTTCATGAGGTCCCAGCAGTTGATCTGTGGTTTTATTTCCTGAGCATTTGGGGTTATATTCAGAAAGTCTTTGCCAAGACCAATATGTTGAAGGGTTTCCTCTAGCAGTTTCAGAGTTTCAGGTCTGATATTAAGGCCTTTGATCCTTTAATCCATTTGGACATAATTCTTGTGCATGGAGAGAGATAAGGATCTTTTTTCATCCTTCTACAGATACATATCCAGTTTTTCCAGCACCATTTGCTGAAGAGGCTGTCTTTTCTCCAATGTTACTATAAATTTTAGTTTTGTTTTTTGGAGGTAGGGTCTTGCTGTAGCCCAGGCTGACCTGGAATTAGTCTCAGGATGGCCTTGAATTCACAGCGATCCTCCTACCTCAGCCTCCTGAATGCTGGGATCAAAGGGGGCACCCTTATGCCAGGTTCTCATTGCTATGATTTTTTTTTTTTTTTGAAGTAGGGTCTCACTGTAGTCCAGGCTGACCTAGAATTGACTATGTAGTCTCAGGGTGACCTCGAATTCACAGTGATCCTCCTACCTGTGCCTCCTGAGGACTGGTATTAAAGGTGTGTGCCACCATGCGGCTCATTGCTATAAATTTTAATAATGGGTTACAAGAAACATATTTTTGTTGAATTGTCTTTTTCATGAATTGATTATTTCTGGAAAGACTTTTGGGATCTTCCTGTTTGCCTGTTGAGTGTTTCTGGGTTTTTGGCTGAGTGAGGTGTCTTTGGGGAAAGTCCAGTTGGCCACAGCCTACCAAGAAATCTTCCTCCTATGCTTGAATGGCTATGGTTTTTCGAGCCAGATGGGAAACAGTGTGCAATTCAATACCTTTTGTTCAAAATCTGTCCTAATTGGATAGTATCCAAAAGCAGGTCAGAAGTCAATCACTCAGGCAAGTAAAAAAATTCACTCATGCTGATCCAGGATAAAAATAACTAGCCAATTTTGTATAGTTATTCATCTGAGCTATGGCTCATGTGAAACTTTTTTTTTCTATTTGTCCCAATGTTTAATGGAATGCAGATTTTAAAAAACGTTATTTGAGGGGCTGGAGAGATGGCTTAGTGGTTAAGGTGTTTGCCTGCAAAGCCAAAGGACTCTGATTCTATTCCCCAGGACCCATGTAAGCCAGATGCACAAGGTGGCGTATGCATCTGGAGTTTGTTTGCACTGTCTGGGGGCCCTGGTGTCACCCATTCTCTCTCTCTCTCTCTGCTTGTAAATAAATAAAAAAAATTTAAAGTTATTTTGTTAGTGTTGATCAAGGTTTAGAATGTAAGAAAATTGTTTTTTAGAAAAAGAAAATGTCCATTAAGGAAAGTTGGAAAACAAGTTAATTGTGAAGGGAGAATAACAGCATATCAGCCTTGCTATACAACGTTCCGTCATGGGTGAGGGAGGGCTCACGAGACCCTACTCCATCCACTCAGAGGGGCTACTGACAGTTAGTGGTTGCGGGGGAGAGGAAGGCATGCTCCTCCGTGCTGTAGCCACTGGTGAGTTGCCCATATTCCAGTGAGTAACCTCTCCCGCAATCATGAAAGCATCCCTAGTTTAACTCAGTGTGTCACAAAAACAAACAAGCAGGGCTGGAGGGATGGCTTAGTGGCTAAGGTATTTGTCTGCAAAGCCAAAGGACCTCGGTTCGATTCCACAGGACCCACGTTAGCCAGATGCACAAGGGGGCGCACGCATCTGGAGTTCATTTGCAGTGGCTGGAGGCCCTGACATGTGCCCATTCTCTCTCTCTCTCTCCCTTTCTCTGTCAAATAAATAAATAAAAATAAAAAATACTAAAAAAAAGATGTCTTCTTCTTAAAAAAAAAAACAAAACAACAACAACAACAAAAAAAAAAAAACAAGCAAACCCAAAACAAGACAAGAAAATTGGAAGATTAGTTGGGAGGAAAAAAGAGCTTAGCAGGAGTGGGAGGAAAAGAGAGGGTAATGGCAGGATTAATTAATTAAAATTTAAAAAGCTGGGGCTGGAGAGATGGTTCAGTGGTTAAGATGCTTGCCTGCAAAGCCTAAGGACCCAGGTTCAATTCCCCAATACCCATATAAAGCCAGATACACAAAGTGGCACATGAATCTGGAGTTTGTTTGCAGTGGCTGGAGGCCCTGGTGCGTGCTGTCTCTCTCTTTCTGCTTGAAAATAAATAAATACTATTGAAAAATAAATAATATTAAAAAGTCTTTCACTTAATATGTTTAGAAGGTTCATGTATGTTGTAGCATCTGTGACTCTGTGTTATATTCTCATTGCTGTGACCAAATACCTGACAAGAAGCAGCTTAGGAAGCTGGGCGTGGTGGCGCACACCTTTAATCGCCGCACTCTGGAGGCAGAGGTAGGTGGATCCCTGTGAGTTTGAGGCCACCCTGAGACTCCATAGTGAATTCCAGGTAAGCCTGGGTTAGAGTTACCTGAAAAACCAAAAAAAGAAAAAGAGAAAAGCAGCTTAGGGAAGGAAGGGCTTATTCTGGCCTATAGTTTCTTTTTTTATTTCTTACATATTATATATATATACACACATATTTTATACACACACACACACACACACACACACACACACACACACACAGCCCAGCCGTCTCTCCAGCCCTAAGCAAGTATTTCTTGACCCTGCTCTCCACCCCAACTTCTCTTTGTCTCTTTCTGGGCTGCTGGCCCTCCCCTGAGCTGCAGCTAGCCAAGGATTACACTGGGGAAGACTACAACATCTAAGCTCATGTCACCATGAAAGGAAACCTTGGCTGCAATAGGGGTGCTGGGTGTAAACCACAATGGCCTGTCACATCTCTGCCTCACTTTATTAGTAAGAAAAAGCTCAGCCATGGGACCGAAAGGGTCTGTATCCTTCACCCTGTTTTGTTCAGTAGCCATATGCTAATGAGTGACACATGTTGAGCACTCAGGCTGAGGGAAAGACAAAACTCCAAATACTTATGGGGCTGTGGCCATCTTCAGGCCAATAACAGTGGCCATCCTTTTTTTTTTTTCATTTTCTTTCTTTCTTTCTTTCTTTCTTTCTTTCTTTCTTTCTTTCTTTCTTTCTTTCTTTCTTTCTTTCTTTTTTGAGGTAGTGTCTTGCTCTAGTCCAGGCTGACCTGGGATTCACTATGTAGTCTCAGGGTGGCCTTGAGCTCATGGCGATCCTCCTACCTCTGCCTCCCGAGTGCTGATATTAAAGGCATGTGCCACCATACCTGGTTCAACAGTGGCCATCTTTAGGCCACTAACAGTGGACAGAAGGGGCCTTGGAATCAGCAATAATGGAAACCCAAAATGATACCTGCCTACAGTGAGGATGGATAAAACAAGATCCTTTTTTGTTTTCTTTCTGATTTAGAGTGTCATTCTAGCCCAGGCTGACCTGGAATTCACTATGTATTCTCAGGCTAGCCTTGAACTCATAGCAATCCTCCTACCTCTGCCTCCTGAGTGCTGGGATTAAAGGCATGCACCACCATGCCCGGCTAGGATCCTAATTTTTGTTTTTTTGACGTAGGGTCTTGCTCTAGTCCAGGCTGACCTGGAATTGACTATATAGTCTCGGGTGGCTTGAATTCACAGTGATCCTCCTACATCTGCCTCCTTGAGTGCTGGGATTAAAGGCGTGCATCACCATATCCAGTTCAATCTTTTTATTTTATTCTATTTTTTTCCGAGAGAGGTAGCAAGATAAAGAGAGAATGCCAGGACTTCCAGCCACTGCAAATGAACTCCAGATGCATGTGCTACCTTGTGCGATCTGGCTTACATGGGTACTTGGGAATCAAACCTGGGTCGTCAGGCTTTGCAAGCTAGCGCCTTAACTGCTAAACCATATTTCCAGCCCCCCTTTTTTCAAGGGTTAGAGAGCCCCTATAATGAACTTTAAGTATGGAGAACCATGCGATATTGTTTTAAGCTGAATGTGGTGGCTTACACCTATCCCAGTACTTGGGAGGCTGAGCCAGGAAGATTGCTCTTAAGTCCAACGCCATTCTGGAGTACATATCAAGTCTCTGTCTCAAAAACAATGCAAAGTATTGATTTAATATTTATGTGTCTGCTTTTAACTCATTTAGTCAATGCACTGGGCTATCAGAAGTAAAAAAGACTTGATGCTGGAAGGATCTGACCTGACTCATGCCAACAAGATTCACAACCAGGAACAGACTGAGCAAAGAGAACTAAAGAAAGAAGGCATGCACCCCACCACAGAGAACATGATGCAAAAAGAGCCTGAGTCCCTGGAGAAGGCCACCTCCCCACAGATTCCACACTCTCCAAGTATGTTATGTCATATAGCTGTAGCTTGGCAACTAAAAAGCTTGACTTATACTGTATTTACCATCAACCTTTTCCAGTCTGGATAGTAATGCCAACGTGGGGTTGATTTACCATTTTATTTTAAGTAATTTCAGGGCTGGAGAGATGGCTTAGTGGTTAAGGCACTTGCCTGCGAAGCCTAAGGACCCAGGTTTGATTCTCCAGTACCCATGTAAAGCTAGATGTGTAAGGTGGTGCATGCATCTGGAGTTTGTTTGCAGTGGCTGGAGGCCATGGCATGCCTATATTCTCTCTTTCTCTCAAATAAATAAATATTTAAAAAATTGCTTTGATGTAAAGCCAGATGCATAGAGGCCTGGCATGCCCATTCTCTCTCTCTCTCCCTCCCTCTCTCTTCCTCTCTCACTCCTTGCAAATAAATAAAAAGTTAAAATAAAATTAAATTAACCCCCCCCCAAAAATTGTTTTGGTTGTCTAGCCCAGGCTGACCTGGAATTAACTACATAGTCTCAGGGCAGCCTCCTGAGTACTAGGATTGAAGGCATGCCCTACTACGCCTGACCTGACTTTTTTAAAAAATAGTTTTTAATATTTTATTTGTTTATTTATTTAAAAAAATTTTGTACTATATTTATTTATTTGAGAGATACAGAGAGGCAGATGAGAGAGAAAGAGAGAATGAGAATGGGCACGTCAGGGCCTCCAGCCACTGCAAATGGACTCCAGACTCATGCACCACCTTGTGCATCTGGCTTATGTGGGTCCTGGGGAATCGAACATGGCTGTTTTGGCTTTGCAGGCAAGCACCTTAACCACTAAGCAATCTCTCCAGCCCAGTATTTTATTTATTTGCGCGAGAGAGTGAGAGAGAGAAAGAGGCAGCTATAAAGAGAGAATGGGTATGCCAGGCATTTTCTTTCTTTCTTTTTTCTCTCTCTCTCTGTGTGTGTGTGTGTGTGTGTGTGTGTGTGTGTGTGTGTGTGTGTGTTGTGGGTACTGGGAAATCGAAATTTGAAACTGGGTCCTTAGATTTTGCAGGCAAGCATCTTAACTGCTGAGCCATTTCTCCAGCCCCCTGTCCTTTATTTTCTTATTTATTGACTCTCAGGGTTGTGATGCAGCGCCACTTTAGAGTTCATGCTTTAAACAGAAGGTCCCTGCCATCCTCCAGCACTTGTCTAAACAAGAAGATGATTCACTAGCTTGGGGTAAATGTTAGGCTTTTTAGAGATTATCACTCCATGAACTCCCAGTTTTTTGGGAACGAGGATGCTCAGAGTTTGATTCAGGTGTTTCTGCTAGTTACCCAAGAAATCTCTGTAAGTTGGCACATTGATTTTATCAGCCTTGTAACTGGAAATGGTTACAACATACTTGATCAAAGCAGAAGTGGAGATTTTACAAAATGTGTCTTAAGCAAACACACATGTAACAAATCTTCCCTTTTATCTGCATGTGCACATTTTCTCTTCCGGTCCTGCAAAGTTCCTTCAGTTCTGTGCTTCCAGAGCCCCTGCTTTCCCTCCCCTTCCCCCTCCCTCCCTTGCTTCCTTTTTCTTTTCTTTTCTTTTCTTTTCTTTTCTTTTCTTTTCTTTTCTTTTCTTTTCTTTTCTTTTCTTTTCTTTCTTTCTTTCTTTCTTTTCTTTCTTTCTTCTTTCTTTCTTTCTTTCTTGCATTGGTTTATTTTACTTTTATTCTCAAAAGAGGTGAGGGGTAGGAAGACACTCCCCCCGCTCCTCCCCCCCCCCCCCCCGGGAAGACGCTCTTAAAACAAAAGTTTTGGAAAGGTGGGAACATTTCCTTCAGCTGGGTAATGTCCCTCCTGAGTGCTGGGATTAATGGTGTGTGCCATCATGCCCGGCTCTTTTTGTTTTTTTGAGGTAGGGTCTCATGCTAGCCCAGGCTGTCCTGGAATTTACTATGTATTCTCAGACTGGCCTCAAACTCATAGCAATCCTCCTACCTCTGCCTCCTGGGTGCTGGCATTAAAGGCATGTGCCATTTTTTTTTCCTTCCCCAAGGCTGGGTGTTGCTCTAGCTCAGGCTGACCTGGAATTCACTATGTAGTCTCAGGGTGGCCTTGAACTCAAGGTGATCCTCCTACCTCTGCCTCCCAAGTGCTGGGATTAAAGGCATGTGCCACCATGCCCTGCTAAAATTTTATTTTATTTTTTTGTTTAAGAGAGAGAGAGAGAAAGAGAGAGAGTCAGATAGAGAATGGTCATTGCAAACAAAATCCAGACACATGCACCAACCACTCTGTGCATCTGCCTTATGTGTGTCCTGGGGAGTTGAACCTGGGTTCTTAGGCTTTGCAGGCAAATACCTTAACCACTAAGCTATCTCTCTAGCTCTTATAAAAGTTTGTTTTTGTTTTGCTTTTTTTTTTTTTTGTTATTGTTTTTCAAGGTAGGGTCTCACTCTGGCCCAGGCTGACCTGGAATTCACTGTGTAATCTCAGGGTGACCTTAAACTCACAGTGATTCTCCTACCTCTGCCTCCCGAGTGCTGGGATTAAAGGTGTGCGCCACCACCCCTGGCCTTAGAAAAGTTTTGAAAGCTGTTTGACAGTAGTTTCTAATTTGTTTGTATGTGAATTATTAAAATTCTCACCACTGGAGAGAAGAATTATTGAACATGTGAGGCCAACTTACATATAAATTGTAACTCCTGTCCATAAGCACATTCCCACGTGTGCTCAAGTTAATCTGTTTCTGTACAATATTAATAATTCATACTGGAGACTTACTTGTGATAATGGAATCTTATGCCTGGGCTGTTTGACTATGATAATCCTGACTTTTCTTTTACCACCTCTGATTTTAAATATTTCTCTTCCCTTTTCTAAAGGTTTCTCTGACTTGAACAGTTGGCATCTTCGTTTCCGATGGTCTGGTGATGCCCCGTCAGACTTGCTGAGGAAGTTCAGAAACTATGAAATCTGAGGTGCCACTGACCCTTGCCTGGGCTGCAGCCACTTTGCCCTGTCTTAATGGTGTCATGTTCAGGAATGGTCAGTGCCGCCGAGTCCTCTGCCTTTGTACCCTTTCTCACAATGTGTGATTGAACCCGTGGCCTTGTGTACTGTCTACACCTGAGCTGCATTCCCGGCCCCTCAATGCTGTTGTTTAACTGAGCAGTTTTAGAAGCCTCATTTCTTTTGGCATTTGAATAAACTAAGGCTCTTATGTCCTAGTACGTTGTATTAGATATATTTGCTGTTAGTGTTATTTATAGTTATCCATTAAAAAATCAGTCTCTGTATTTAAATATTTCACTGATATATCATAATCTGTCATTGTGCTGGATATACAAAAAATGTTTCCGGACTCTTCACTTAAAATGAAATGTGAATTTATGTGTTTAAATTCCATAGAGTGAAATAAATGATTTCTCCAAATTTATCTCTCTTTCTCTTTTTTCTCTTTTTCTTTTCTTTTCTTTTTCTTTTTGAGGTAGGGTCTTGCTCTAGCCCAGGCTGACCTGAAATTTACTATGCAGTCTCAGGCTGGCCTCAAACTCACCACAATCCTACCTTGGCCTCCCGAGTGCTGGGATTAAAGGCCATGGCCAGCTCAAATTTCTCTTTAAAAATATTTATTTAAAATATTTAATTTATTTATTTGAGAGAAAGAGAAAGAGGCAGATAGAGAGAGAATGGGTGCTCCAGAGTCTCTAGCCACTGCAAATGAATTCCAGATGTATGTGCCACCCTGTGATTCTGGCTTATGTGGGTACTGGGGAATCAAACTTGGGTCCTCAGACTTCACAGGCAAGCACAAGAACACCATTCGTTTCATAAGATGGATAAAAGATATTTACAAAAAAGCCCACAGGGGCTCAGTGGTTAAAGAAGCTTGCCTGCAAAACCTGATGGGCAGGGTTCAGTTCTCCAGTACCCATGTAAAGCCAGGTGTACAAAGTGGCACGTGCATCTGGAGTTCATTTGCAATGGCTAGAGGACCTGATGTGCCCATCCTTTCTTCCTCCCTCTGTTAAATAAATAATAAAAACAAGCAAATCTAGAACAATTGTGTGTTGATTCATTTTATTTCATTTGAATTTTTGCTATTTTGTTAAATCCAGTCAGGGCTGGCAGTTCAGAAAAGAATTTCTATCAATATTTTGCCATTTTAGTAAAATGTGGTTTGGCACTGTTACCACCGTTGTAAATTTTACTTCAGAACTGGCAAACATACCAGGCATGGTGCTTCCAGGCCTCAGAAGACTGAGATAGGAGGGTTGCCATGAGTTTGAGGTCACCCTGGGCCACAGAGTTCCAGATTAGCCTAGACTACAGTGAAGCAGAAAAGAGCTGGGTGTGGTGTGGTGGCGCATGCCTTCAGTCCCAGCATGGGAAAGCAGAGGGAGGAGGATCGCTATGAGTTCAAGGACACACTGAGCTAGAGTGAGACCCTACCGCAAAAAGCTACAAAAACCACCCCCCAAAACAAAAACAAAACAAAACAAAACAAAACAAAAAAAAACAAAACACAAGTGAAGTTGGTAAAATGAGCTTTAAGATGATTACTTGTCATAATGCTTACTTGGCCTAGGAAGGCATTCAAAGAAATGCTATATACTATATAAAATAAGTAGTATTTTTTTTCTTGGCTGGGCTGAGATGAAGGGAGACTCACCCCTTATTCCCACATGGGCTCTCTACCCCCTCCTGTCCTCCACACGATAGGAGCTCTCTGCACTTTCTTCTCTTAATGTAGTAAAGTCTCTCTAAACCTTAAAAAAAAGAAAGACAAGAAAAAGATTGGCATGGTGGGGCACATGAGTTCAAGGTTACCCAGAGACTACATGGTGGATTTCAGGTCAGCCTAGGCTAGAGCAAGACTCTGCCTGGGGGGGGGGGGAGGGCACAGATGGCAGGGAAGGGCCCTTGATGAAAACACTAGAAATGCAAAAACGACTTATTATATATGTCTTGTAAAGCGAGAGCCAGATAAGAAGAGGATAGGATTGTTTCCTGGCTTATGAATTTTCATATCCTTTGCTGCCCAGATCTGATGGCGGCTACAGGATCAGTCAGAGCAGCAGTGTAGATGACTAACACTTATTGAGAAAGGGCTTTAATTTCCTGGAAGGCAAACTCAAACGCCATTACCCACCACCCCCGATCACAGACAGGAGATGCCGGGACTTCTGGGGAGGCAGTGATGGAAGAAATTATAAAACTGATGCAATTACTGAGAAAATGATGAAATGTCTCACGATGAAAGGCTTCAATTCCCTTCAATTTCGGGTTCTGTGATATGCATCAGTGTGGCCCCGGCTCGGTATTATTACTTCTGGGGGCTCCTCCTTACTGCTGCTGGGGGTCCTTTGCATGAGGCAGTTTACTTTCATCCTTCCTCCCCCTCCCCTGGGTTCTTTTGTTTTTCCAATGCTTTTGCTTTTGGTTATTACTTGCATAGCTAGGGAATTCAAGTTTGTTAGAGAACTGGTTAGTATTCTGGCTCTAACCTACTGTGGGATTTAGGGCAAATGACTTGAGGTCTTTGATTCAGTTTCTTCTATGGTGGCTGGACTAAAAATCTGTCCCTCAGGGCTGGGGAGACAGCGTGGTGGCCTAGGTTTGAAAACCCCACATTCAGACAAAGCCAGATGCAAAGTGGTACATGCATATGGAGTCTATTTGCAGCGGCGAGACACTGGTGTGCCTGTACACATACACACACACGGAAATAAATAAAAATTTAAACTGGTGGCGCACACCTTTAATCCTAGCACTCGGGAGGCAGAGGTAGGAGGATCACTGAGAGTTCGAGGCCACCCTGAGACTACATAGTGAATTCCAGGTCAGCCTGACCTAGAGTGAGACCCTACCATGAAAAACAAAAACAAAACAAAACACCCCCCCCCCACCAAAAGAAAGAAAGAAAAAACCCCAAATGCTCAGAGGTTAAAGATCTGCCCTTGTAGAACCCAAGCTCAGTTTGACTAGTTTAGTATCTTGGGCAGGAGACAGAAGAGTGTGGGAAGTGAAGAGTAAGTCACAGGTTAAAACTGGGGATTATTAATTATTATTATTATTATTATTATTATTATTGTGTTTTGTCAAGGTGGGGTCTCACTGTACCCCAGGCTGACCTGAAATTCACCATGTAGTCTCAGGGTGACCTCGAACTCCTGGCAATCCTCCTACCTCTGCCTTCTGCACCACCACACCTGGCTGGATTATCAGTTATTTGCTAGAGAAGCCATAGAGAAATGATGTGCTGTCTCCATCATTTATTTCTGGTAACTCTTTCTAGTTTAATATTCTTTTACTTAATTTATTAAAAATTTTCAAAGTATATTTTATTTATTTAAGAAAGAGGCAGAGAGAAAGAGAGAGAGAATGGGCCTCCAGCCACTGCAAACGAACTCCAGACGCATGCGCCCCCTTGTGCAACTGACTTACGTGGGTCCTGGAGAGTCAAACCAGGATCGTTTGGCTTTGCCGGCAAACGCCTTAACTGCTAAGCCATCTCTCCAGCCCTTATTTAAAAAAATTTTTTTTATTTATTTGAGACACAGAGAGCCGGAGAGGCAGATAGAAAGAGAGAAAATGGTGTGCCAGGGCCTCTAGCCACTGCAAACAAACTCCAGATGCATGTGCACATAGTGTATCTGCTTTACATGGGTACTGGGGAATGGAACCTGGGTCCTTTGGCTTCGCAGGCAAGTGCTTTAATCAGTCATCTCTCCAGCCCTGTTTATTGTTTCAAACAGGATCTCAACTTGTAGCCCCCAAAATCTTGAGTCTCGCCCCCCAAAATCTTGAGTCTTTGGATTAAAGGTTTGACTAACCTGCCTAGTTTGTTGTGTGTGTGTTTAAATAAAGAGGTGGTGTGGTGGTGCACGCCTTTAATCCCAGCATTTGGGAGGCAGAGGTAGGAGGATCGCCCTGAGTTTGAGGCCACCCTAAGACTACGTAGTGAATTCCAGTTCAGCCTGGGCTAGAGTAAGACTACATCCCGAAAACAAAACAAAAAAAAAAAAATAGAGGCAGAGATAGAGTGGAGAGATTACGATATTTAATTGTAATCCATTAAAGATGCATCTGTAGACGGTAGCCCAGTAGCCGGTCCTTTTTCCTGGCGCGCCCCCTGCTGCTGATGCCGGCTCTATGCACCTGTTGTTGCTCCTTTCCGTCTTCCCAGACTTCTGAAGTTTCCCAGTGTGTGTCTCACCTCAATCTCTCTTCTCCTTCGGCTGAGTTTGACACCTTTCTTGATAGAATCCCACTTCTGCAGACAGCAGAAAAGTTTCTATATTAAATATTTTCAAGCTCATTAGTCAAACGGAGGCTTGTAATCTCTGGAGGGTTGCTTCTTTGCGTGCGTCTGTCTGTTCTGAGCCAGGGTCTCACCAGGTAGCCCTGGCTAGCCTGGAACTTGCAGCAGTCCCTGTGCCCAGAGTGCTAGGACGACAGCCCCACCTGATGACGGGTCTCCCGTGTGCTAGTGAGACGCCTGGTGGCTGCAGGCGCTAGATTGCCTCAGGATGGGGGCTGGGTCTCTGGAGAGACTGAGGCAAGATGAAAAGGTTAGGACTGTGATTTCCAAAATATTTTATTTATTGATTGATTTGAGAGAGACAGGCAGAAAAAGGAAGGGAAGGAGAGAGAGAGAGAGAGAGAGAAAGAGAGAGAGAGAGAGAGCCCGTGTATAGGCGTGCCAGGGCCTCCTGCCACTGCCAACGAGCTCCAGACATGTGCTCGTGCTCCACTTGTGCCTCTGGCTTTACGTGGGTACTGGGGAACTGAACCTGGGCCATCAGGCTTTGCAAGCAAGCGTCTTTAACCTCTGAGTCACCTCTCCGGCCCTAGCGCTTCAACATTTGAGGGGGAAGAATGCAAAGTTTGGGTGGAATTGGTCAACAATGGCCAGTGATGCCCACACAAAGCATGCGATGGAGACAGAGGGACTAACTAAACACCTTTGTACTCCATATCCAGGAAAGAAAGGCATCCGTCTGTATCAACAGCTTAGCACTGAACACTACTGATGGCTTGTTCTGAACTGACCAACCCCCCCGCCCCCCGCGCCAGCCAGATGCCCTTGGATGCCAAGGTTGATACTGGCAGATGCTACTCTCAGACTTTCAAGAAATGCCTGCGCCAGAGACTGAAGGAAGAGTGCAAGGGATGGTAACGAGACAAGTGAGAAGCACACACTTCACAAGTGCTTAGGAGTGTGGCCGGGCTCACACCTGACCAGAGCGGCAAGGCAGAGCTCTGGAACAATGGACTGCTTTAATTTCCGCCTCCATGGCAGCCTGCTGGCTTCAGATGAGATGTAAGATGGCATGAGTGTGAGTCGTGTGTATGTGTGTATGTATGTGTATGTGTGCTTGTGTGGGTACATGTGTGTGAAGGTCAGAGAGCAGGTGTCTTCTTCAATCGTACTCCACCTTGTTTTTGTTTTGTTTTGTTCTTCGAGGTAGGGTCTCACTCTAGCTCAGGCTGACCTGGAATTCACTACATATTTTCAGGGTGGCTTTGGACTTCTGGCGATCTTCCTACCTCTACCTTCCGAGTGCTAGGATTAAAGGCGTATGCCACCGCACCCGACTTGTTTTTTAAATATTTAATTTATTTATTTGACACAGAGAGAGAGACAGAGAGAGAGAGAGAGAAAGAGGCAGATAGAAAGAAAGAATGCGTGTGCCAGAGCCTCTAGCCATTGCAAACAAGTTCCAGACGCATGTGCCACCTTGTGCATCTGGCTTTACGTGGGTGCTGGGGAATCAAACTCTGATTGTTAGGCATTGCATGCGCTTTAACCACTAAGCCATCTATTCAGCTCCACCTTGTCTTTTTTGATACAAGTTCTCTCACTGAGCCTGGATCTCACTAATTCAGCTATACTAGCTAGCCAGCAAGCCCCAGAGAGCCCATCTCTGGCCTCTACAGCCATGCTTGGCTTTTAGGTGGGTGCTGGGGATCTGAACTTAGGTCCTCATGTTTTCCTGGCAAGAATCTTTACTGAATGAGGGGCTGGAGAGATGGCTTGGCAGTTAAGGCACTTGCTTGCAAAACCAAAGGACCTTGGTTCAATTCCCCAGGATCCACGTAAGCCAGATGCTCAAGGTAGCACATGCATCTGGAGTTCATTTGCAGTGGCTGGAGGCCCTGGTATGCCTATTCTCTTTCTCTGTCTGCATCTTTCTCTCTCTCAAATAAATAAATAACATATGGATTTTTACTGAATGAGCCATCTCTCCAGCCTGTTAGGAACTTTTTTTTTGTTTTTTAAGGTATGGTCTCACTGTAACCCAGGCTGACCTGGAATTCACTATGTAATCACAGGGTGACCTTGAGCTCACAGTGATCCTCCTACCTCTGCCTCCCGAGTACTGGGATTAAAGGCGTGCACCACCACGCCCAGCAGCTTTTTTTTTTTTTAAGGCAGGCTCTTGCGTTAGCCCAGGCTACTGAGGAATTCACTCTGTAGTCCAGGCTGGCCTTGAACTCACAGCAGTTCTCCTATTTCAGCTGTGAGCTACCGGACCTGGCACATATGCCCCCACCCTCTTTTGAAAATATTTTTATCTATTTAGTTGCAAGCAGAGAGAAAAGAGAGACAGAGAGATTGGGTGACCCAGAGTCTCCAGCTGCTGCAAACGAACTCCAGGTGCATAGACTACTTTGTACATCTGGATTTACATGGGGGCTTGAACCTGGGTCATTAGGTTTTGCAGGCAAGTAACTTAACCACTGGGCCATCTCTCCAGCCCCCCCCCCCCTTTTGATGTTAATCTGCTCTGTCAGTTCTCTGGCTCTCCAAATAAAGCACAACTTAAAGATTAATTTTTTATCTCTGTTCATTGGCCTTTGTGGTGACAGAGAGTCCAAATTCTAGTATTCTAGTTATACATCCTCCCTAAGGCCCTAAAAGAAGGAGGTTTATGGAGAGCTGTGTGTTGAGAGAGGCACGGAAGCTCTGGGCTCCTTCCCACATATCTCACCCCAGGCATCTCTCCAGTGGTGGTGTAATATCTTTACAAGTGAGTTTGTTTGAGCCAGGCATGGTGGCCCACACCATTTGAAGGTGTGGTGATTTTGTTTTTAAGGCAAGCCCCACACACTGGCCGTGTGTGTGTGTGTCAATGCTGTCATGTTAAGATGAGGTCATTACGGTGGGCTCTCATCACTGCGAATGGTACCTTTGGGCAGAGACATACGGGAATGCCATGAATGACAGAGATGTTGAATTCAAGGAGTGCCAAGAATGGGTGGCCTCAGTCGGAAGCTAGCGAGAGGAAGGAAGGTTCTTCCCTTGATTCTGCTGACACAGAGCTCTGAGGCAGTTAAGTCTATGTTAGCTTAAGTCCCCCACATGTGGTTCTTTGTTATGCCAGCCCCAGGAAATGAATTATTCTCCATCATCGAAAGTTAAAATAGGGTTGGAGAGATGAGGCACTTGCCTGCCAAGCCTAATGGCCCTATTTCAATTCCCCAGTACTCATGTAAAGCCAGATACACAAGGTGGAGCGTGCATCTGAAGTCTTTTGTTTGTTTGTTTGATTTGTTTTTTGAGGTAGTGTCTCACTCTAGCCCAGGATGACCCTCCAGGCAGTCCTCGAACTCAGGGTGATCCTCCTACCTCTGCTTCCCAAGTGCTGGGATTAAAGGTGAATGCCACCAACAATGGCTAGTGTCAGTGTTTTTTTATTTAGCATTTTTATTTTTATTTATTTATTTGAGAGAGGGAAAGAGGGAGAAGAGAGAGAGAGAGAGAGAGAGAGAGAGAGAGAGAGAGAGAGAGAGAGAGAGAGAATGGGCGCACCAGGGCTTCCAGCCACTGCAAACGAACTCCAGATGCATGTTCCACCTTGTGCATCTGGGCTTTCATGGGTACTCGGGAATCAAACCGAGGTCCTTTGGCTTCACAGGCAAGTGCCTTACCGCTAAGACATCTTTCCAGTCCAGTGTTAAGTTTTTAACAGCTGGTTTCAGAGAAGCAAGAAATAGACATAGCACTATGGGTGTTTAACAAGGAGTTACAAGAAAGATCTTTCTTTGCTCAAGGGAAGACATCAGAACTGTAGATACGTATATTCAGTGGAAGCTCTAAAGAACGAGCCGGGGAAAGCACTGAACAAAATCAGGTTGGTTTCACCGAGTAATGGATGGGGACGTTTCCTTAGGAGTGATTCCATTTCAGGACCCCAAGTTCCTGTGTGGAGAAGGTGTAATTGATATTTAGTGATGTTTTTAGCTGAGTGACACATCATGATTTTAGCATTCTGGTGAACTTGTCTTACAAACAACTGGGCCATCTCCTTTACATGATGATTTAAAAAATATTTATTTATTTATTTGAGAGAGAGAAGCAGACAGAAGGAGAAAGAGAGAGAGAGAAAGATTGGGCGCGTTGGCCATAGTGGTGCACACCAGGGCCTCCAGCTGCTGCAAATGAACTCCAGACGCATGCGCCACCTTGTGCATATGGCTTTATGTGGGTCCTGGGAATAGAACCTGGGTCCTTTGGCTTTGCAGGCAAGTGCCTTAACCACTAAGGCATCTCTCCAGCCCACAAGACGATTTTTTAAAAAAGATTTAAACGAGTTGTTAATGCATCTCTGGGAATATTTTGTATTCTCCTTTGGAAATTCTCCAGAGTAGATCACGTAGATTAAAAATTGACGGAGAAAGCAGCGGGCAGGGTGAAAATTCCTCCCTCCCAGCCCCTGCAATATGTTCACATAGACCTTGGGAAAAACACCCCCGCCCCCACAATTCAGGTCACCTTTCCTTTAGTTGCCACAAGATGGTAGCATTGGGCTGGTAGTAGCAGAACCGTCTGCCCAGGAAGCCTTTGCTCCTGGTTGTGTGGGCACAGACTCTAGGTCTGGTTGTGGCTGTGCTCTGTCTCTACAGCTGATCTGCTGGGGTTTTGTCCACTGTGGGCATTTCATGCACAGGTAGGAAGAAGCAAGCTAGTAATTCTGCAGAGTGCTTGGGTTAGTGCTGACATCAGGGCTCTGTACAAGACAAACACCTTTCTTTCTTCCTTGCTTCCTTCGTTCCTTCCTTCGTTCCTTCCTTCGTTCCTTCGTTCCTTCCTTCCTTCCTTCCTTCCTTCCTTCCTTCCTTCCTTCCTTCCTTCCTCCTCCATCCCTCCCTTCCTTAAATATATTTTATTTATTTATTTGAGAGAGAGAGAAAGAGGGAGAGGGAGAGAAAGAGAGAGAGAGAGAGAGAATGGGCACACCAGGGCCTCCAGCCACTGCAAGCGAACTCCAGATGCATGCGCCACCTTGTGCATCTGGCTTACGTGAGTCCTGGAGAATCAAACCAGAATCCTTTGGCTTTGCAAACGCCTTAACCACTAAGCCATCCCTCCAGCCCACCTTCCTCCCTCCCTCCCTCCCTTCCTTCCTTCCTTCCTTCCTTCCTTCCTTCCTTCCTTCCTTCCTTCTTTCTTTTCTTTTCTTTTTCGAGGTAGGGTCTCACTCTAGCCCAGGCTGACCTTGAATTCACTATATAGTCTCAGGGTAGCCTCGAACACATGATGATCCTCCTACCTCTGCCTCCTGAGTGCTGGGATTAAAGGCGTGCACCACCATGCCTGGCCGCAAGAGAAACTTTTACTCACAAAGGGAGTATATGTGTCCAGGAGTGTTTTGTTACCTTAAACTTTGTGTCCAAGGGTAGGATTGATGTGAGATTTTGAATACACATTTATTTATTTTTTTATCTGTTGGGGAGGGGGTAGTTGGAGAGAAAGAGAGACAACACACATGGGTGTTCAGGGCCTCCTGCCACTGTGAACAAACCCCAGATACATCCTAGATTTGCCTTCTGAGTGCTGAAACTAAAGGCGTGTGCCATCACGTCTGGCTCAGATTTTCTGTATACATTCATTTGTTGATTGGCATTTAGGATGGTTCTATATTTTGGTTCTTGTGAATTGTAAAGCAGTGAACATAGATGCACAAGTATCTCTGTGGTAATGTGACCTGGATTCCTTTGGGTACACCCAGGAGTGGTATAGCTGTATCATATGGTGGTTCTATTTTCAGCTTTTGGAGGAACTGCCACACCGATTTCCATAGTGGCTTGATTAGGTCATAGTCCCACCATCAGTGCTTAAGCATTTTACCTTGAAAATTTTCAATGCAGATCTACTTCCTCTCCTATGGATGCCTAGGTGCTTCCCAAAGTGTGGTAATAAAAAAACCCTTTATTTCAAGCACTTAAAGAAGTGAGAGTCCTAGGTGTACCCGTATCTACTGAATCATAATTTCCAACCGAGGCCCAAGCACTATTTTTTAAAAAATATTTTATTTTTATTTATATATTTGAGAGAGATAGACAGATACAGAAATAAGCAGGTAGAGAGAAAGAGAGGGAATGGGCGTGCCAGGGCCTCCAGCCCTGTAAATGAACTCCACACGTGTGCGCCCCCTTGTGCATCTGGCTAATGTGGGTCCTGGGGAATCAAACCGAGGTCCTTTGGCTTTGCAGGCAAGCACCTTAACCGCTAAGCCATCTCTCCAGTCCCCAAGCACAATTTTTATAGTATGCTTTCCTAAGTGAGGTAATTACTGCTATTAGTCAAGATGCATTTAGCTTCACGCCAGCTACTTTATTTTTTATTAATTTAATTTAATTAATTTATTTGCAAGCAGGGGGGGAGAAGAGAAGAGAAGAGAAGAGAAGAGAAGAGAAGGGAAGGGAAGGGAAGGGAAGGGAAGGGAAGGGAAGGGAAGGGAAGGGAAGAGAAGAGAAGAGAAGAGAAGAGAAGAGAAGAGAAGAGAAGAGAAGAGAAGAGAAGAGAAATGGGTGCACCAGGGCCTCTAACCACTGCAAACAGATTCCAGATACATGCACCACTCTGCATTTGGCTTTACATGGGAGCTGGGGAATCAAACTCAGCTTGTTAGGCTTTGCAGGCAAGTGCCTTTTAACTACTGAGCCATGTCTATCCCTGCATCAGTGACTTTAAATATTGAAACATGGACCGGGAGCATAGCAAGGGAAGGGTGGAACTAATAGAGTAATAAACTTTGCAAAAAGTGGATATTAAGACCACAAATCCTCCAGTTGAACTTCTTAGTTTCTTTCCTTTGAAATAGCTATATTTATAATCATGATGCTCAATTATTCTCAGAAAGGATTCTCCCAGGGATCAATTTTCGCACTGGCTTTAGGGACCAATAACTGATTCGGTAGAAAGTTACTGAACAGAAAGTACAAGAAGTGAACATAAGGTAAAACACTGAAACGCCAACAGTAGGCTGGAGAGATGGATAAGTGGTTAAAGGCACTCGCTTGCAAAGCTTACCAACCTGGGTTCAATTCCCCAGTATCTATGTAAAGCCAGGTACACAAAGTGGCTCATGCCTGTGAAGTTTGTAGCAGCAAGAGGCTCTGGCTTGCTAATTCTCTCTCTCTCCCCTGCCTCTTTCTACTCATGCCTGTAACCCCAGTCCCAAAGAGGGGCGGGGAGAATGGCTGGGAGGCTTGTTGCTGTGTCACACTGGCCAAAAACAAGCAGCTCAAGTTCAGTGAGAGACTCTACCTCAAGGAAATAAAGGTGAAGAATGATAGAGGAAGACTGCTCTGGCCTCTGCATGTGTGTGCACAGGGTGTGTGCCTCTGTACATACATGTGCATACACTATACACAACACACACACACACACACACACACACACACACACACACACACACAACCTGCTCCCTTCCACAGATATCACAAAAATATTTTTCTTTCTTTCTTTATTTGCAAGCAGAGAGAGAGAGAGCGAGAGATCGAGACATAGAAGAGAGACAGAGAGAATGGGTGTGCCAGGGCCTCCAACCACTGAAAATGAACCCCAGACACATGCACCACTTTGTGCATCAGGCTTTACATGGGCACTAGGGAATCAAACCCAGGTAGTTAGGCAGGCTTTGCAGGCAAGCCCCTTAACCACTGAGCAATCTCTCCAGCCCAGATATGGTCACTTTAAGAGGCCCTAGTGCTCAGAGCCCAAGGCCAGGTGGGCAAGCCCAGCCTCCCTGCTTTCCAGACTGAGGCAACCTTAAATCATTATTACTTTTTTTTTTTTTTTTTTGATTTTTGAGGTAGGGTTTCACTCTAGCCCAGGCTGACCTGGAATTCACTATGGAGTCTCAGGGTGGCCTCGAACTCACGGCGATCCTCCTACCTCTGCCTCCCGAGTGCTGGGATTAAAGGCGTGCGCCACCACGCCCGGCTCATTATTACTTTTTTTAAAAAATCATTTTATGACAGAAAGAGAAAGAAAGAGAAAACTGGCATGCCAGGGCCTTAGTCACTGAAAATGAACGCTAGACAAGTGCTCTACCTTGTGTCCATGTACCACCTGTATCCATGTACCACCTGTAGTCGTGCATTACCTGTGCATCTGTTTTACATGGGCTCTGGGGAGTTGAACCTGGGTCCTTAGGCATTGCAGGCAAGCGACTTAACCACTAAGCCATGTCTCCAGCCCAGAAATCTTAAACTATAATTCTCTTATCTAGTTCCTCCCTGTGAGCAGGAGTAGGGCAACTGGGCTGAATAACCCTTTCTTTTATAGACCTTGAAGGACCAAGGCCTTCTTTGTCTCCACTCTGCCTGCCATTCATTGCCTCTGTGACTTCCCTGACATAACATGTATATATATATATATACATACATACATACATACATACATATATATATACATACATACAGACACATCCCTTTTCCCCACAGACTCATAAATAAGGGACATCTGACATCTCCCTTTCTTCCTCAGAATAGATGCTTTGACTTCAGTCAAATCTCTCAGTTTTCAGAACTCCATTGGGATGCCTATAGCATGTTGCTCTCCCAATAAAGCTCCAATTTGGACTGGAGAGATGGCTCTGTGGTTAAGGTGCTTGCCTGCAAAGCCAAAGGACCCAGGCTCAATTCCACGGGACCCATGTAAACCAGCTGCACAAGGTGGTGCATGTGTTTGGAGTTCATCTGCAGCTGGAGGCCTTGGCACACCCATTTTCTCTCTATCTGCCTTGCTTTCTCTCAAATAAATACAAATAAATATTAAGATTTTTTTTTAAAGAGCTCCAATTCTAAGAGGGTAATTTGTTCCCATACCTCTCTCACACCAGCCTGTCTTCCCTCCCTCTTGCTTATCTCAGCAGCTGAATGAGTAGCCAATCCCAGCCGCTTCTCCATCCCTGACCTCAAGCAGCAGACAGCATCAGGACTCTAAAGCCGTGGGCCACTGGACTCTCTCACTAGCGTCTCTGATCCGATGTTCAGTGGAGATCTTGCTCAGGTGTGTCTCCTTTGGCAACCTAACGCGGGAAGGTGTGCTAAGGTAAGTGTAAGTCCCTCCCATCTACTCTTTGTACCTTGTGAGACACCTCAGACTCAGATGTAAGTGGTAAGCAGGTGTCAGGGAGGGCAGCAAAAAACTAGAAATAACTCCTTTCCTAAATGAACTTGAATTTTCAGGCAGATTGAGAAGGAAACCAATCCTTGGAATAAGAGGTGAAATCTCTCAGTTTTCTCCAGAGATTCGGTCAGATTAAGTCTTCTGTTTTCTCAGAACCTTCCAGGCCCAGAGCTCCTGTTTCCCTAGCCCCTACAGGAGCAGAGGCTTAGGGACTGTCATGAGTCATTTGCACTGTGCTGTGCAGAGACAGCTTGAGACCAGATGCCCTTGGGACAAGTGGGGTCAGGCTGGCAAATCAGGGAACAGGAACTCCAGAGGGGACGGAGAGTACAAACTGTACACACGTTCCAGGCCAGCCTTATCTCTCAATCACTCAGTCCCTTTATCGGAAACCACACTGCACAATGCCTTCATTAATGAAAACTCCAGAGATGAAATTCCTTCACAATGAACATGCTGTGGTAAAATGAAAACAACAGCTTCATAAATCATGCCACGGCCCTGCAGCATTCCTGCTGATCTATGCATTCGGAGCACAGATGTCTCCAGGCAGTTTTGCTTCATCCCCTCAGAGTTGAAAGAAATATCTTACCCTCCATAGTGGAGATAGATTCCATCTCCCTCTCCTTCAGGTGTTCAGGGACGTCTTGCTTTTTGACTCCCACAACTACAAAATTCACTCGGCCAAGTTACATATTTTTAAAAATCTTTAAAAAAATTTATTTATTTGAGAGAGACAGAATGGGTGTGCCAGGGCCTCTAGCCACTGCAAATGAACTCCAGACACATGTACCACCTTGTGCATCTGGCTTACGTGGGTCCTGGGGAATTGAATCTGGGTGCTTTGCCTTTGCAGGCAACTAACTGTCGTAATTGTTAAGCCATCTCTCCAGCCCCCAAATTACTTATTGATACCAGACTAAGGATTTTTTTTTTTTTTTGGTTTTTTGAGATGGGGTTTCACTCTAGCCCAGGCTGACCTGGATTCACTCTGTATTCTCAGGGTAGCCTTGAACTCATGGCAATCCTCCTACCTCTACCTCCCAAGTGCTGGGATTAAAGGTGTATGCCACCACCCCCGGCTAGATTAAGGAATTTAGAAGTCACACAAGCATACGCACGCACGTGCATGCACACACACACACACACACACACACACACACACACACAGTGTGGAGAGCAGATATTCATATTAATGTATCACACATGTTGTGGAGGAAAAGAATAAAATGGTATTGAATCACTTAAGAAAGGAACCTGACCAATTGGACAAGCAGGATAACAATAGAATATGTGCAAAATTCTCAAGGTGAGAAAGAGTTTGGTCTTTTCAAGCAAGTAAATGGACCATCTATCTGGCCATAGAGTGAGAGGTAAAGGCTAGGAGTGAGCCATGGAGAACAGTGGGGTCATGTCAAGGGTTTTAGTCTGTATTTTAAGAGTAAAGTAGAGTTCTCAAGGGAAGTGTCAGGAGACCAAATGTATCTGTTTTTTAAAAGATAATCTTATTTATTTATTTAATATTTTGCTTATTTATTTGCATGCAGAGAAAGACAGAGAGAAAGAAAGAGAGAATGGGCATGCCAGGACCTCTAGCCACTGCAAATGAGCTCCAGATATATGCGCCAATTTACGCATCTGGCTTTACGTGTGACTGGGGATCAAACCTGAGGCTGGCAGGCTTTGCAAGCAAGTACATTTAGCCACTGAGCCACCTCCCCAGCCCCAAATATTAAACTTCTAAACTTACACAAACAGGAAGGGTTATTTACCATCTGAGTCTCTTAGAAGGTCCTCCGAGGCTCAGGAAGCATTGTAGAACAGGGGATGGAAAGAATGTAAGAACCTCGGGGTGGTAAGGTGTATTCTCAGGCATTATTTCTCTCTTCTTCATCTCTCTCCTCGCAGAGAATGACTGGTTCGTTCATGACCGCACAGTGAATACTAAGTCCACTGAGGGAGGGAGGAGAGGGAGCATGAGTATAATTCAATGAGATTATAACTAATATGCAATATGTTCATACAATAATGTTCCCAATTAAAAAAATAAATAAATAAAAAGAGCCAGGTGTGGTGGTGTATACCTTTAATCCCAGAACTGGGGCAGCAGAGGTAGATGGATCACTGTGATTTTGAGGCCACCCTGAGACTCCATAGTGAATTCCAGGTCAGCCTGGGCTACAGTGAGACCCTACCTCGAAAAACAAAACAAAACAAAACAAAAAAATAAAAAAAGAAGGGCTGGGGAGAAGGCTCAGTGGTTAAGACACTTGCCTCTTAAGCCTAATGATCCAGGTTCGATTCCCCAGTACCCATGTAAATCCAGATGCACAAAGTGGAGCATGCACCTGAAGTTCGTTTGCAGAGGCCCTGGCGTGCTCTCGCTCTCTTTCTCTCTCTCTTCTCATTCTCTGTCTCTCTCTCTGCTTGCAAATAGTAAATAAAAATATTTTTGAAAAGAATAAGAGAAAGAGTGTTTTTGTTTGCTTATTTGTTTTACTGCACTGAGGGCTGAATGCAGGGCTTCGTGCAAGTCTCAGTCTCCAGCAAGGACATTTATCTTCCAGGCTTCTGGAGAGCAACTCCTCTGTTTGAAGTCACTGGAGTTGGGTTTTCTGTAATTTGAGGTTGGTCCTGGTTGATATAAGGGGACCAGTAGGACACTAATGCAAGGACTTATAAATGGTTTGGATGGAGTGGGGATTGAGCAGAGGAGTGATGAAAGATAGGTGAAAATGAGTGAAAGGAAGCAGAAAGGGGATGTTCAGGGTCTTAGTTGAAGCAAAATACTGGGTTAAAATATGTAAATTTTAGAAAATTTAGTTAAGGACTGAGGAGATGGCTCAGCAGTTAAAGGCACTTGCTTGCAAAGCCTGCTAGCCTGGGTTTGATTGCTCAAGTGCCCACATAAAGCTGGATGCACGAAGTGGCACATGCGTCTGGAGTTTGTTTACAGCAGGAGCAGGCCCTGGCATGGCCCCCTCCTCTCTCTCTCTCTCTCCCTCTCTCTCTCTCTCACACACACACAGTTTTTTTGAGGTAGAGTCTTGCTTTAGCCCAGCCTGACCTGGAATTCACTAGGTAGTCTCAACTTTACAGTGATCCCCCTACCTCTGCCTCCTAAGTGCTGGGATTAAAGGTGTATACCACTACACCTGGCTGAATAAAAATATTTTTTAAAAAATTAGTAAAGTGGGTCAGAAAGATTGTAAGAGCACAGGCTGAGACATCATTCCCTCCCCCTCACCAAATAACTGACTACTGCTCCTACAGTGCATAACCCACAACCCCACAGGGAATACCTGCAATCCCACTGAGGAGGGTCCCCAGTGGAATGGGGTCAGGGACAAGGGAAAACACGTGATGTATCCATATGAAACATCGTGTTAATAATAATAATAAACATAAAAAATCAGTAAAGCAAAAGCTACCTATTAAGAAAAGTAGGGGCTGGAGAGAGGGCTTAAGCAGTTAAGCTCCTTGCCTGCAAATCCAAAGGACCTCAGTTTGATTCCCTGGGACCCATGTAAGCCAGATGCACAAAGTGACACATGTGTCTGGAGTTTGTTTGCAGCGGCTGGAGGCCCTGGTGCACCCATTCTTTATCTGTCTTTGTCTCTCTCTTCTTTCTCTCTCTCAAATCAATCAATCAATCAATAAAAGTTACTCCTATCTGCAAAGACTTGAAAAAAGGAGAAAATTAAAATCACCTCAAATTTCAGTCAGATGTAATAATCACTGGTAACATTGTGGTGTGTTTCCAGCCTGAACTCATTCTCTGTCTCTTTTTTTTTCGAGGCAGGTTCTCACTCTAGTCCAGGCTGACTTGAAATTCTCTCTGTAGTCTTAGGCTGGCCTCGAACTCACAGTTATCCTGTTACCCACAGTGATCCTCTTACCTCCGCCTCCCCGTGATTAAAGGTGTGTGTCACCATGCCCCGCTCATTTTCTCTATTGTTCTCATTCTCTTCATTTTCTCCATATACATGGGTATATATAAATGAATTATTTTCTAAAAATGAGACTATACAACTATTGTGTGACTTTTTTCCTGGGGTCTGTTCACTCCTGATGGGGCCCTGACAACAGACCAAGGAAAGGACTTCACCCATGGCCTTTGTGGTGAACGAGTGCGTTTATTAGGATGACGTCCAAGAATGTTGGACACTACAGAAAAGTATGAGTGACTCAAAGACGGCTGCATCCATGAGAAGACCACCCCAGCATTGGTGACCGCAGAAAACTGAGTCTCCGGAGCACCCTGACCAGTTTGCAGGCAGAACTGGATGGAGCCTCCTCTTTGACCTTGTGAGTGTTGCAGGTTTTCTTAGCTTCCTGAGTCTTCTGAACCTCTCTCCAGGAAGAAATGTTTCAATTCCGAGGGAAGAGCCACACAGTAAAATCCAGGTTTCTAACCTCCCCTACCTTTTGCATTTGATAACAGGTTACACAAACCTAGCACGGACATCAGTTTAAGTGCTACATGTAGCTAGCCGGGCATGGCAGTGCCCATCTGTAGCCCCAGTGCTCTGGAGATAGAGGGGTCAGGACCACCTCAGCCTAGGTGTTTTGAAACCACACCTGGGCAGAGCAAAGATAGTGGTATATAGCGTCAAAACCAAACCCAAACAAAACCCAAACATACAAACTTAATGTCTAAATGCAATTTCATAATACAGATGTTATTTATCATGCTTTACCAGAACTTAAAAAATTTGTTTTCAATTTCTCACCACTTCGGAATGTTTTAGAAGAGCTGTCGAATGATCTGATATTCTGAGACCTAAGGACAGGCAGTAGTTTCGCTTTTTTGTTTTTTAAAGCTCTGCTTTTTTATTTTAGTGAGACGATAGTTTGTCACAGTGGGAAAGCCATGAAAACAATAATATAGTGACGGAATTATGTTTTTGCGAGTGTGCCCTTCACCCTGAACAACGACTCTCCCTTGCTTTTGAGGATAGAAGACTTATTCCAGGATGTGCACAGCGCATGTCTGCGGCACTGTCTTTTATCAGTCTGGATATTGTAAAGGATTCGGGAGGCGCCCCGTGTAGCTGGCAGATACCTTGAGACAAATCGCTTATCATTTGGGATCATTCTGGAAAATGCTTAAGAAAAAAAAGCCGAAGCACCCGCTTCCGCAGCGAGCAGGGTTCGAACCTGCGCGGGGAGACCCCATTGGATTTCAAGTCCAACGCCTTAACCACTCGGCCATCGCTGCTACGAGGAAGAAGGGAAGGCGGAGACACTTTAAGTGTAACAACCAGTGCGCCCGCGCCAGGACGAGGGTAGGCGGTGCCTGCAGCCGCGCCGAAGGTTCGCGTTGCAGGAACTTCAGCGAGGCTGCAAAATAAATAAATTTATATAAATAATTAAATAAGTAAATAAAAAAGGGTGGTAGTGGAGAGCCCCTTAAAGTCGAGTATGTTGGGGTCTGAGAGAGCCTGTTCTGCTGCCTGTTTTTTTTTTTTTTTTTGCGCCCTTCCGCTTCTTATCGGGTCTACGAGACTGCCGTGAAACACACAACTGTCGCGTTTCTGGGTTGCGGGCCCGCCCTCGTCCAAAACGGGGGCGGCGGCGTTTCTGTAAGGCGGGAAGCGGGAGGGAGGAGTTCGGGCTGCCGCCCCTGGGCTTCTGTCCCGTGGAAAGAGTGGGCTTGGTTCTCTCGGGAAATGGGGTTGTGAGATACGCGCTCGTTTACTTTGTCAGGCCGCTCAGCCCGGACCTGAGAAGAGAGAGAGCTGACTGCCCGGGTCGGTCCGCGGGGCAGAAACGCCGGTCCGCTGCGTGTGTCGGCGCCGCGCGCACCTCGGCCGGGGCGGCAGCAAGTGCGCAGGCGCCCCGCCCCGGCCACCTCGCCCCGCCCCCGGCCAACTAGCCCCGCCCCTGGCACGAGGCGCATGCGCGCCGCTTTCCCGCCTTTTCCTCGGAGCGTCCCAGGCTGAGGCGCTGGGGGCCTCGCGCCAGGCTCACGAGGCCGTCGGCGAATGCTTGGTGCCGGGCAGCGGCCGTGTTGAGGGACCCCTCTTGATAGGTGTGTGGGTTTTCTTGGGACTTTTCCCTCATGTCTTTTCTCTTTACCAGCGCCATGTGGCCAGATCGTTCAAGGTGGAATGGGAGCGTTACACCCCACAACTGCCAGGGTTTTGTTTTATTTTATTTATTTAGTTTTTCGAGGCAGGGTCTCACTCTAGCCCACGCTGACCTGGGACGCACTTTCCTGTAGTCCCAGGCTGGCCTCGAACTCACAGCGATCCTCCTACCTCTGCCTCCTGAGTGGAGGTACATTTTTATCTGAGGTGAGTTTTAAAAAACTTAAAAAAGGCCGGGCATGGTGGCGCACGCCTTTAATCCCAGCGCTCGGGAGGCAGAGGTAGGAGGATCGCCGTGTGTTCAAGGCCACCCTGAGACTTCATAGTGAATTCCAGGTCAGCCTGGGCCAGAGTGAGACCCTACCTCGAAAAAAGAAAAAAAACGAACTTAAAAAATTATTATTTGTGAGGACAAAGAGTGGGAGAGGGAGAGAGAGAATATGGCAATGGGCGTGGTGCGACCTCCTCCCACTCTAAACGGACTCTGGCTTTGTGTGGGTGTCAGGGAACCAAAGCCACACTGGTAGGCTTTGCAAGGAAGCCTCTTTAACCACTGAGCCATTTCCCTAGCCCTTCTTTATTTTTTTAAAAAAATATTTTAATTACTTATTTGAGGGAGAGAGAGAGCACGCCAGGGCCTATATCCACAGCAAAGAAACCCCAGACACATGCGCCACCCTGTACATCTGGCTTATGTGGGTTCTGGGGGACCAAACCTGGGTCCTTAAGCTCCGCAGGCAAGTGCCTAAACTGCTGAGCCATCTCTCCAGCTCATTAAAAAGAATTTTTTTTTCTTTCAGATTCTGAGTTGGCTGACTTCCAACTCACTATGTAGCTGAGGATGACCCTGTATTCCTAATCTTTCTACCTGCACCTCCCAAGTGTTAGAATTGCAGGTCTGTGCCATTATGCTTGGTGCTCTTTCTATCACTGGGAATTGAACCGTGCCATCATGCATGCTAGCTAAGTGCTTTCATCCCCTTTACCCTATCCTCTTCCCCTCCATCCCTGCCTCTCATTTTTTATCATTACATTAGCCAAGGAATTATTCCGAGTGGTAGACCAGCCAGCACAATCTGTGGTATTTTTTTCTATTTTTCTTTTAAAAAGGGTGTTTGTTAAGTGCTTAGCGTTTTTCTCATGGAAGTCATTCCAAAGAGTGAAGAATGTGCTTTTTCCGTATGGTTTATGTACGAATCTTTTCCATAGAAAGCTTATCTTGTGAGAGAACTACTGATTCTGGTCTTGAAGACAAATTGTCTTTTTTATTTTATTTTTCGAGGTAGGGTCTCACCCTGGCCCAGGCTGACCTGGAATTAACTATGTAGTCTCAGGGTGGCCTGGAACGTATGGCGCCTCCCAAGTACTGGGTTTAAAGATGTGCACCACCATGCCCGGCAACAAATTGTCTTTTAAGAGCCTGTGGGCTCCTTGTTTTGTGGCTTCACTGAGTTTATGTAAAAATAACAGCATGTAAGGCATGTAGCACATGCCAGTCATTCCAGTATTTGAGAGGCAGAAACAGGAGGACAGAGTTCAAGGCCAGCCTGGATTACATGAGAACAATCAAAACAAAACCAAATCAAAGCACAATACAATACAACACCCAGGACAATACACACTAGACAAATGATTACTGTTGAACAATCTCCCCAGCCCGGGTATTTTCTTGACTGGTTAGCGTACAAGAAAAGAGAAAGGTTATTTATTTAATAAGTTGTCAACCTATAATGGTATTACAAAGTTGGCTGGAGAACTTCAGCTTCACCTATAAGAATTTGGGCTAGCCATTCCCCCCTCCCCAAATCAGCATGGTTGCCCTGAGCTATTAAGATAAATTTCCTAGTGGAGGTTGTCTTCTGAAAAATATGTCTGCCTCTAAATAGCTCAGTTGCGACTTTTTTGTGGAAAGGGAAACCATAAATTTATGAAGGATAGAGGCTGTGGCTTTTTTTTTTTTTCCTTCCCCAATCTCTTAAGGCCAGAACCAGATTTAGACTGACTGCCAGGAAGCTCCCAGAATGTCTCCTCACAAGTGTTACTAAAACATCAATGGCAGTGTAACAGAAAGCTGTATCTTTCAGGATGCTCTGAAGGGAGAGAAATAAGTATGGCAGGAGCAAATAAGCCATTTGGAGTGATGGTGGCATGTTTGTGGGGAAGGCCTGTGACACTTGCAAGGGAATGTAATTCACTAATGAAAGATGTTGCTAAACTATTTTTTTCAGGAAGGTCAATCTAGACTTTCTCTGAGCGGCAAGTACAAATTTAGGACCAGAAGCAAATTGCCTTAAGGAATAGAAGAGGCTATATTCCACCAAGTAGAGACCAACCTCCTTCCTAAATGTTCATTGAAGGCCCTGAGCTGGGATATGCGTGTGGTCTAGGGAGAGTAGGTTGAGGAATCCACAACTCCATTCACTCCATTTAGATGTGCGGTGTTTGAAATACCTTGGCACATTTATCTATTTTAAACATTTTTATTTATTAGGGGAAAGAGAGATAATAAATATGAGTAAATGAATGAATATGGAATATGGGTACGTCAGGGCTTCTTGTTGCTGTAAACAAATTCCAGATGCGTGTGCCATTTTGCTCATGTGGCTTTCTGTAGGTACTGGGAAATCTGATGAAGGCCCACAGGCTTTGCAAGGATGCACCTTTAATTGGTGAGCCTCACCTTTCGCATATTTAAAGTTTTTTTCTTTTTAATTTATTTTTATTTATTTGAGACAGAGAGAGGGGTGGAAGGGAGGGAGAGAGAGAAAAAATGGGACTGGGCATGCCAGGGCCTCTAGCCACTGCAAACGAACTCCAGGTGCATGTGCCACTATGTGCATCTGGCTTACCTGGGACCTGGAGAATCGAACCTGGGTCCTTAGGCTTTGCAGGCAAGTGCCTTCACTGTTAAGCCATTTCTCCAGCCCACCTTTGGCATGTTTAAATAGACATGCTATGATTTGACTTTGGTTCTCTCTTTAGCAAAATCAAACTGAACTGGAAGGAAACCAGCAACTTTCCCAAGATTTATCTAGACTTCTTATTTTTTAATTTCAGGTTCTCCCAATTTGAACTTTACTATATTTTATTTGCTTTTAATTTTCCTTTTGAGACAGGGTCTTAGTCTTAACCCTGGCTGTCTTGGAATGCACCGTGTAACGCAGGTTGGCCTAGAACTTGTGGCAATCCTGCTTCAGCCTTCTGAGTGCTGGTATTACAGGCATTTCTAGTTAACATTTTGTTTTAAGATTTTATTATTTTTAGTTTTTTTAAAGATTTTATTTATTTATTACAGATAGAGGGAGAGATTGAGAGAGAGAGAATGAGTGAGAATGGGCATACCAGGGCCTCTAGCCACTGCAAATGAACTCCACATGCATGTGCCACCATGTGCATCTGGCTTACGTGGGACCTAGAGAATTGAACCGGGGTCCTTAGGCTTCGCAGGCATGTGCCTTAACTGCTAAGCCATGTCTCCAGCCCCTATTTTTAGTTTTAAAATATATTTATTTATTTATTTGTAAGAGAGAGAGAAAGAACGAGAATAGCCACACCAGGGCATTTTGCCACTGCAAACAAAGTTCAGATGCATGTACCACTTTGTATATCTGGCTTTATGTGGGTTCTGGGGAATAAAACCCAGACTGGCAGATTTTGCAGGCAAGTGCCTGAGCAATTTCTCCAGCCCAATAAATTTTAAAGTTTATGACAAAAGCAGGCAAGATGACATTGATTGGCAAGAAGGTTGGGGGTTTATTTGACCACCACATCCAGAAGGTGGTGTGTGAACTGTGAACCATGTATCCCACATATGAGGAAGGCTAATGTCCTTGGGCTGTCAGGGCATGTAGAATCAATGTGGAATCTTGATTCTTATTAATACAAGGAGTTCCTTCAGGGAGAGCAGTGAAGGCATTAGTTAAGCAAGTTGCTATGTATGGTGCAGTTGAAGAATCTAATGGTCCATGGACATGGATACCAGGAGAAGACTTCAGAAGTTGATCTTACTAAGTTTGTGAATTTACAAAATAGAAGACATGGTGAAGAAACTGGATCTAGAGGATAAAGCCACAAACGATTTTCATGGGAACTTTACATAGATATATATGGGATTTATTTATTTATTTATTTAAGGGAGGGAGAGAGAGAGAAAGAGGCAGACAGAATGAGAGAGAGAGAGAGAAGCAGATAGAATGAAAAAGAAGAGAGAGAATGGGTGCACCAGGGTCTCCAACCACTGCAGACAAACTCCAGATTTGAGCACCAACTTGTACATCTGGCTTATATGAATCCTGGGGAATTAAACCTGGGTCCGTTGGCTTTGCAGGCAAGCACCTTAACCACTAGTCCATCTCTCCAGCCCTATGTCAGGATTTTATGCAGATGCTATGAACGTTTCTCCTGGGAACTTGAGTCCTTGTATTACATGTTCTTATGGATTGCTTTGGTTATTTTGCACTGTCCTCCTCCCACCCCAGTACATGTGTTTATTCACAGGGCATGTGGCCAGAGCATCAAATTTCTGTAGGGATGGCAGGGGTGTGCACCTGCTGTCTCCATGCTTGTCTGTTTCTCCCACACATGCTGTTCTAGGTTTGGTATATTTGCTCTATCATCATTTAGGAGCTTGAATCATTTAGTTAATGCTACGTAGTCAGTGAAGGCACAAGAAGTGAAGATAAAGGTGTGCTTATTTTCTATCTCTAACCTAATTCCTAGTGTGTTCTTCCTAAGTTATCTTATATAATACTAACAGTTCTTGCAGAGTTTCATGACAAATGAGAAAATCATGAGAAACTAATATGTTGTGAGACAGTAACTGAAGACATTTTATCTAATTTCATACTCTACTAGAAGAATATCTTGATTACAAAACCACTTGGTTGTGTGACGTTGGCTCATTATTGAAGGACATATACAGCAGGATTTAAGGCCATTCTAATGCTGATGAGCTCTGAAATGAAGAACTATGGCTTTTTATCCTAAAACAGAACATATTTTTAATTGGAAAGCTATATCAAGAACACATAAAAATGGTTTCTCAGTTTGGATGAATCTAGTAATACAAAGTTTTTACCAACCAAGAAAATAAGGTTAGGGCTTAGGAATAACTTCGAGGGTAAAGTGATCCTCCTGCCTCTGCCCCCTTCAGGGCTGGGGATCCAGGCAGCTAAGTCTATTTTCTTTTTCTTTCTTTTTTTTTTTTTTTCAAGGTAGGGTCTTACTCTAGCCCAGGCTGACCTGGAATTCACTCTGTAGTCTCAGTCTTAGGGTGGTCTTAAACTCACAGCGATCCTCCTACCTTTGCCTCCTGAGTGCTGGAGTTAAAGGTATGTGCTACCACGCTCAGCTTTCCTTTTTTTTTCTTCTTCTTCAAGATAGGATTTTGCTCTACCCAGGCTGACCTGGAATTCACTGTGTAGTCTCAGGGTGGCTTTGAACTCACAAAAATCCTTTTACCTCTGCCACCCAAGTATGGGGATTAAAGACAAGTTTCTTTTTTTCTTTTTCTTTTTTTTTTTTTTTGAGGTAGGGTTTCACTCTAGCCTGCCCAGGCTGACCTGGAATTCACTATGTAGTCTCAAGGTGGTCTTGAACTCATGGCAATCCACCTGCCTCTACCTCCCAAGTGCTGGCATTAAAGGCATGTGCCACTGTGCTCCACTAAGAGTGAGAATGGGTGCACCAGGACCTCTAGCTACTGAAAACAAACTCCAGATGCATGCACCACTCTGCATCTGGCTTTACATGGGTGCTGGGGAATTGAACTTGGGGGTCATTACACTTTATGGTCAAGTGCCTCAACCACTTAGGTGTCTTTGCAGCCCTTTAAAAATATTTTTATTTAGTTATTTATGTGTGTGTGTGTGTGTGTGTGTGTGTGTGAGAGAGAGAGAGAGAGAGAGAGAGAGGAAGAACTACAACTCCAGGGCTTCTTGCCACTGCAAACAAACTGTAGGTGCATGTGCTACTTTGTGCATCTGGCTTTATGTGGGTACTGGGGAATTGAATCCAGCCTGTCAGCTTTGTCAGGCAAGCAGTTGTTTTGCATTTATTTATTTATTTATTTCAGAGAGAGGGAGGGAGGGAGGGAGGGAGGGAGAGAGAGAGAGAGAGAGAGAGAGAGAGAGGAGCATGCCAGGCCCTCTAACCACTATAAACAAACTCCAGATGCATGCACCACTGTGTGCATCTGACTTACATGGGACCTGGAGAATCGAACCTGGGTGCTTAGGCTTCACAGGCAAATGCCTTAACCGCTAAGCCATCTATCCAGCCCAGGCAAGCACTTTTAATCACACTGAGCCATCTCCTCAGCCCAGTCCATGTTTTTTAAAAATGTGGATGCCAGGGACTGAACTCAAGTACTCATGCTTGTGCAGCAAGTGCTCTTACTTCCTGAGCCTTCTCCCTGGCCCTAAACATTATGTTTTTAGAGATTTTATGATTAACATTTTTTCTCAAAGACTATGTCATATTCAGTTGCCTAAATAAGATTTTAAGTTAGATGGCTATCTATATTCATACACATGTTCTAATTTAAGAATGCTGTCTAAGGAGTTCTGGGATAAGATGGCCGTTTAGAAGCTGCCTCCATGATGAATCTATGAAGAGGAGTTAAACATGCTTTATTCTGAAGACAGAAATAGTGGTAGAGCATTGGGAATCACACAAATGGTCACAGGGCAGCTATAAAGCACAGAAAATAAGGATGGCTACACAGAGAAAAGTAAGAAACATCAGGAAAACAGTCCACAGCTGTAGTGTGTGTGTGTGTGTGTGTGTGTGTGTGTGTGTGTGTGTGTGTGTGTGTAGCTGCAGCCACAACCACAAGGCAAGTTGGACAGTTCTGGTGAAGACAGACCAGCAGTACTGCCTATGGGACAAGCCTACAGCTCTCACAAGCCTTAAGTCCAATGAGGGACTATTTGTGAGAGTGGCTCCTCCTTTTGGTCAGGCCAGCTTTGGAGAAGAAGTCTGGTTTGTCATTCCTGGTATTTCAGAGTGCCATTGATAGACACCCTCTGTTGTTTGAGGCTGTGCTGCTATTCTGCCAAGAATAAGGAAAAGATGTAAGTCAGGAAGCCCAGGGATACCCTGTCACAATGTCTGGATCAGAGAGAGAGAATGGGGAGAGAGGTAGGGAGGGAGGGAGAGAGAGAGAGAGATTGTAAATTTGAAGCATCCTGGAATAGAAGGCATCCTGGACCTACCTCAAAACAGAACAAGGGCTGAAAAGATGGCTTAGAAGTTAGGCGCTTGCCTGTGAAGCCTAAGGACCCATGCTTGACTCCCCAGATCCCACATCAGCCAGGCACACAAGGTGAAACATGCACAAGGTTGCACATGCACACAAGGTGGTGCACGTGTCTGGAGTTCAATTGCAGTGGCTGGAGGCCCTGGTGCACCAATTCTCTCTCCTATTAAAAATTGCGACAAAAATGAAAAAAACAAGGCAAAACAAAACCAAACAAAATGTTCTGAGAGAGGGTTCAAACAACAGATAAATGAAATAAGGTAGTCAATTCAGGACCAGAACAATAACAAAAAAAATAGAAACATGGATGAGAAGTGCAGCAAGAAAGTTGAGTTTGTTTTTTTGGATTGGGGATCTCAGAAATGTTGGAAATGAAAAGGTCAAAACTTGCAAAATCAAACAGTGAGGCTGGAGAGATGGCTTAGTGGTTAAGGTGCCTGCCTGCAAAGCCAAAGGACCTTGGTTCGATTCCCCAGGACCCACCTAAGCCAGATGTACAAGGTGGCACATGCATCTGGAGTACATTTTGCAGTGGCTGGAGACCCTGGCATGCCCATTTTTTCTCTCTTCCTCTGCCTTGTTCTCTCTCACAAATAAATAAAATATTACATTTATATTGGTTTTTTTGAGGTAGAGTTTCACTCTAGTCCAAGCTGATCCGGAATTCACTATGTAGTCTCAGGGTGGCCTTGAACTCATGGCGATCCTCCTACCTCTGCCTCCTGAGTGCTGGCATTAAAGGTGTGTGCCACCATGCCTGGCTAAATATATCTTTTAGTTATTTATTTGAGAGAGAGAGAGAGAGAGAGAGAGAGAGAGAGAGAGAGAGAGAGAGAGACAGAGAATGGGTGCGCCAGGGCCTGCAGCCACTGCAAATGAGCTCCAAATGCATGCATCCCCTTGTGCATCTGGCTTACCTGGGTCCTGGAGAGTTGAATTGGGATCCTTTGGCTTAACCGTTAAGCCATCTCTCCAGCCCCTAAAATAAAATATTTAAATAAAAAAAGAAGAAAACATGGCACTAAAAAGTAGAGCAGTCCTCTCAGTTCATTTTAAAGGCTGGAACTGCTGTGTACAGGTGCCAGATATTCATTAAAAAAACAAAAACAAAAAAAACAACAGTGAAAAGCATTACTAATAGATTAGATCAAGCAGAAGAAAAACATTAGGAACTGATGACAAGTTTATGGAAATACTGTATTCAGGTAGCAGTAAAGAAAAAAAGATAACTATAATTTTTGGTATGTGTGTGTTGTAGTCAGCTTCATGTTGCTGGGATGAACTTCCAAACTAGGCACAAGGTCCAGTTCTTAGACTTTTCCACCAGAGCCAGCTCCCTGCTTGTGCCGTGCTTGCCCACTCTCCCACCCATGATGAAACTTTCCCGCAGAACTGCACACCCAAAATAAGCTCTTCCCTTCCCTAAGCTGCTTTTGGTCTGGTGTTTTGTCCCAGCAATGAGATGGGAACTGCTACAATTACAACTGGAGTAAAAAATATTTTTTATGTGTTTATGAGAGACAAAAAGGAGAGAGAAAAGGGAGAAAGAGAGGAAGAAGAATAAAGATGAAGAGAGAAGAGAGAGAGAATGGGCATGTCAGGGCTTCTTGCCTCTGCAAATGAACTCCAGAAGCATATACCACTTTGTGCATCTGGTTTTATATGGGTACTAGGGAATCAAACCCAGGCCAACAGGCTTTGCCAGCAAGCACTTTGTGTGTGTGTGTGTTTTCAAGGTAGGGTCTCTCTCTAGCTCAGGCTGACTTGGAATTCACTATGGAGTCTCAGGATGGCCTCGAACTCACGGCAATCCTCCTACCTCTGCCTCCCGAGTGCTGGGATTAAAGGCGTGCGCCACCACGCCCGGCTCATAAGCAAGCACTTTTAATTGCTGAGCTGTCTCCCCAGCCCTGCACAGTTGGATTTTTGAGAAATTCAGTGAGCTTATTCTAAAGTGTACGTGGAATAAGGAACGTGCAAGGATAGCCAAACCATGCTGGAGCGGGGCTTAATGGTAGAGTGCTCATTTGCCTAGCATGTAGCCCTGGGTCTCATTTCCACCACTGAGAAAAAAATAGGAATAGCCAAATCAGCTTTAATAAAGAAGAGCAAGGCTGGGGAGATGGCTCACAGTGGTTAAAGGCACTTGTTTGCAAAGCCTAAAGACCTTGTTTCAGTTCCCCAGTACTCCTGTAAAGTCAGACAGAGTGCTACATGCATCTGGAGTTCGTTTGCAGTGGCAAGAAGTCCAGACACTCACTTTGCCTCCTTACCTTTGTCAAATAAATAAATAAATAAATAAATAAATAAATAAATAAATAAATAAATATTGACAGAAAATAAAAAAGCAAAGGAGGGCTTTACACTTGACTAATAGTAGATATTAAGCAGCAGAAAGCCTTACTGTTGCATATAGAACAATGAAACAGCTTAGAGATGTTGTTGGTGACAGGTCAGTATTCACAAATTTCTCACTATTTGCTAAAATTTGTAAGCCCCAAGTCAGTACCTACAGTACTTTCCAACTCATTGACATCTATAGAGCCAAAATTCAGAAATTCAAGTTATTGGACAAGCATATTAAACAAGGTGTTGCTCTGTCTCCTTGTTTCAGCTTTTACACTGTAAATGTGCTTTCTTTTGTTACAATAAATAACATTACCCTGTTACCAAATGGTCTCTCTTCCTTTGCTTGGCTCTGTTGCAATATTAATTAAGTGGGATAATTGAAAGCCTCTCGTTAGAACATTTTACACTGGTAGATCTTTCTATGTAAAAGCAATATGGCTTGCTGGGGAGTTGGCTTTGCAGTTAAGAGCACTTGCCATTTAAGCATGAGGATTTTTGGGCAGGAGACTGCCAAGTTCGAACTCCCAGAACCCACATAAAAAGTTGGGTATGTGGGCTGGAGTGATGGCTTGACGGTTAGGTCACTTGTCTGTGAAGCCTGAGGACCCAGGTGCGATTCCACAGGACCCACGAAAGCCAGATGCATAAGGTGGTTCATGTGTCTGGAGTTCCCTTGCAGTGGCTACAGGCTCTGGTGTGCCCATTCTCTCTCTCTCTCTTTATCTGCTTCTCTCTCTTTATATAATGGTAATTAAGGTTCTGTTTGTGGAGTCCTTGCTTTAGCCCTGGAACACATAATGTAAATTATATATTTAGAAACTTTTTCAAACTTTACTGTTGTAAGACTTTTCTAATTGCTAACAATGGACTTTGGACACTTGGATAAGGCTTTATCATAGTGGAAGCAGCTGATTTATGCCATTAATGTGGAAGATGTATTACATATCTGTCAACTGGATCATAGAAAGAAGGAAGCTGAAAACTGAGGCATCGTTTGAAATTCTGTATAAAAGATAGTGTCATAGCCACTTCCCATGTATCTTGGCCTCTTCATAGAATGGTAGGGATGGGAAAGCACTTATTTGTAGCACTTTCTCATTTCTGTGTTGTAAATATTACTGCTCAGGGTTGGGGAGATGGAGCCGCAGTTAAAGGTGCTTGCTTGCAAAGCCTGCTGTCCTGGGGTTTAATTCCCCAGTACCCATGTAAAGCCAGATGTACAGAGTGGGACATGTGTCTAGAGTTCATTTGCAATGGCAAGAAGCCCTGGTACGACCATATTCTCGCTCTCTTGCTTCCTCTCTCAAATAAATAAATAAAAATAAAAAAAATCACTGTTCAATTTTGGTGACTCTGCTATTGTTCACTGACCTTGGCTAAGGCTATAATCTGATTATATACATATATTTTTATTAGTTATGTACACAGTGTATACACTCATGTTGGTACCATCGTTAGCCTCTTCCCTGTCCTCCCCCCTCTGCAGGGACCCTCCTCATTGGGGGATATGGGTCACACATTGTAGGATTAGCCATCAGTTATGGGTAAGAGGATATTTTTAAAACATTTATTTATGAGAGACAGAGAGACAGGGGCAGAGAGAGAGAGAGAGAGAGAGAGAGAGAGAGAGAAAGAGTGACTGAGTGAGTAAGGGAGGGAGAGAGAGAGAGAGAGAGGGAGAGAGAGAGAGAGCACCAGGGTCTCTTGCTACTGCAAATGAACTACAGATGCTTGAAACACTTGGTGTGTCTGGCTTTATGTGGGCACTGAGGAATTGAACCCCAGTCCTGCAGACTTTGTAAACAAGTGTTTTTAACTGCTGAGCTATCTCCCCGGCCTTCCCTGTCTAATTATTGCCAGTATTCAAGTAAACTCTCTGAAAAAAGGGCGTCACTACATCCTACCCTGGTTATAACAAGGTTGGGAGAGGACTTCCACTGCAGTGCCAAGTTCACCTAGGTAAGCTGGCTCTTGGACATTGTAACTGGTCCTAACTAAATACAAGTTTGCTATGTCATCTGAGCTCCCACGCCTCATTAGTTAGGCTGTAATCCAGGTCTCTTGGGAGTTTGACCCCCTATAACTGAGTTCTTGTTTGGTCTCTTAATGTTACAAGGTCCTTTCTCTTTCTTGCACCTGCTCACTGTTAAAGCTGGTATGGGAGCTATTGAACACGCGATATGAGCTACATACCACTTACCAAGTATTTAACGTGAGCAAATGCAGCCATCACTTGCAGAAGACTTACCATGTATAATTCAAATGTCTGAGACTCAACATCTGGCTTATAACATACGGTCACATATGCTTGGAAATATATAGATCCAAGGCCTGAATCTCAACTAAGCACTGGGAGCTAACTCCTTATAATGTTTCTCGTCTACTTCTGAACCACGCCCAGAGCTGTCTCTGCCGTGCTTAGGAAGCAGAGGTCTGCAGTGTGTGCTGCAGGGGACACCTTGTTCTCTGTGGCACTGGGGCTTTTGCTCTGCGTTTCTAGGCCATTACCCCATCCCAGCTACGACATAGGCCCTTTCCTTAATTTTCCTTAGCACAGCTTTCTTTCCTTGGCCTCCAGAAGGCTAGCAGTACAGGTGTGCACCCCCAGCCTGACAGTCAGCACAGCATCTTAGAGCTCATAGAAAGTGGAGGAATAAAGAAAAGTCAGCACAGGCAAGTTTGCAACCATACCTGCAGTAATGCTCTGTGCCTCCTGGTCCAAGTTCTGAGTCACTTGCAAGGCGTTGTTGAAAGATGCTTGCTTCCATCTATGGCTGTCATGGGCGTGCTTTCCCCTTCTTGCCTCTATGCCATGGAATATTTGCCAGCTTGTCTGTTTCTTGAAGCTGAGACTTCCAAACCAAGTGTCTACACAGAGAAAAGGGACTTTCCCATCCTTTTGGCTAAAATCCTGTCTTTTCGGTCTCATTTTTGTCTCTTTCTTTCTTTCTTTCTTTCTTTCTTTCTTTCTTTCTTTCTTTCTTTCTTTCTTTCTTTTTTTTTTTTTTGAGGTAGAGTCTCACTCTGGTCTAGGCTGACCTGGAATTCACCATGTAGTCTCAGGGTGGCCTCCAACTCATGGCGATCCTCCTACCTCTGCCTCCCGAGTGCTGGGATTAAAGGCCTGTGCCACCTCACCTGGTTTCTTTTTCTTTCTTCAGGAAAGCCTTGGAGGGTATGGTCTGACCTGAGGGTACTGCTGCCCACCTCCTCCTCTTCTCCAGGTAATTGCTTAGCTGCCTTCAATGCATGCTTTAGGAATTGGAGTTATTCTCGTAACACCGTGTTTGGGAATTCAATAGTCTGTTCCAGGTTGCACTATTCTAGTCTAGTTAGGGCTTTTTTTTTTTTTTATTACAAACTTTATCTTTTCCCCCTCTCTTTCTCTTCCTTTCCCTTTCCCTTCCATCTTCACTTCTTTCTTTTCTCACCTCCCTTTATTCCTCCACCTCTCTTTGTTATTTCAACTTTGAACTCTTATAAACATGCAGTGTCATACAGTAGTGATTCTTGAGTTCTCTTCCTCCGTTTGCACCTTGGGGCAGTTATGGTTGTCTCAGTAGTTGTGAGGGACACTTGGTATTTAATTGGCTGGGAATTTTAGGGAAAACTTTATTCAATGCTACTTTTTTTTTTTTCAAGGTAGGGTCTCCCTCTAGCCCAGGCTGACCTGGAATTCACTATGTAGTCTCAGGCTGGCCTCGAACTCATGGCAATCTTCCTACCTCTGCCTCCTAAATGCTCGGATTAAAGACATGTGCCAACATACCCAGCCAGTGATACTTCTTAAGGTAACCTGAAGAATATCTTATTTGGGGTCATTACTGTAGGTATTATTATAGCAGGAAGAGAAATGTGGCTTGACTCCTAATGTAGCATGGGTAAGTGGGAATTTATAACCATCAGGAATAGTGTGGGAGAGGATGGAGAATTAGTGAGGGGATGAATCATAGGTATGAGTTAATCTGGCTAATGTGGTCCTAAGAATTGGGGCTAAGAGGAGAAGGTTCAGAAACCTGTTGTTTGACCAAAGAATCTTTGTCAGTTCTGTGAAGTAAAGGGGCTCATAAGTGTGGAACTCTCCTCTAAAGCAGAGAATTATCCCATGGCCTATGCAATTGTCAAATATCTCAGTGGACATTCCTTTATGTCTTGTATATATATATATATTTGTTTTCTGAGGTAGGCTGACCTGGAATTCACTATGTAGTCTCAGGGTGGCCTCAAACTCACAGCGACCCTTCTACCTCTGCATCCCCAGTGCCAGGATTAAAGGCGTGCGCCACCACGCCCGGCTTGGAACAAAGTCTGATTGTGTGTGTGTGTGTGTGTGTGTGTGTACAGCAGTTATCTTCCTGTTGCTAGGACCCCCCCCCCCCAGAAGTAGCTCGTGGAAGAATACCTCCAGTGCACAGTGCACTGCCCGTGGTAACATGCCACTTCCTCTAGCAAGGCTCCACATCCCAAAGGTTCCATAATCTCCCTGAACAGTGCCACCCGCTTGGAACTGACTTTCAAATACAGAGTACTGGGAACATTTTTACACATGTGTGTATGTTCATGTGTGTGAGTGTTGGGGTGTGTGTGCGCCATAGTGCACATGTGTAGGTCAGAGGAGAACTTTGGGGGTCAGTCCTTGCCTTCCCCCTTGCTTGAGGCAGGGTCCATGGTATTCATTGTTCACCTAAACCAGAGATTTCTCCAGGCTAGGAGGCCCGCACGCTTACAGGAGAATCTCTTGTTTTCTCTTCTCTTCTCACTACGAGCACACTGGGCTTACAGACACCTGCCACTGCCACTAGCTTTTACATGGGTTCTAGAGCTCCAAACTCAGGTACTCATGCTTGTGTGCAAGCACTTTATACACTGAGCCATTGTCCCAGCCCTTAAATCAGATTTTAATTATGAGCACCACATATTATTATTATTTTCGAGGTAGGGTCTCAATCTAGCTCAGGCTGACCTGGAATTCACTATGTAGTATCAGGGTGGCTTTGAACTCACTGTGATCCTCCTACTTCTGCCTTCCTAGTGCTGGTATTAAAGACATGAGCCACCATGCGTGGCTCCTTGCTTAGTTTTTTTTTTTTTTAAGGAATACAGCTGCTTGAGTATATCCAAGGGGATTTTATTTTGTTCTATATCATATCAAGTTATTCACCATTCCAGATCACATCACTATTGTATGATGCTTATGATGTTTGAATTGACAATATCACACATTTTATCAATCACTGTACACCCATGGCAGTCACATTCACAGCCATTCTATGCATAAGGGGAAGATGGTTTTATTGTTTTCCAGTTTTAGGTGTGCCTGAGGTTTACATAATAATGGAATGCAAATATATAATTTATGTGCACATATATTGTTATTCATAAAAGATACTTATATGTAGGTTATGTTTTTTAAAAATATTTTATTTATTTATTCCAGAGAGAGAGAGGAAGAGGCAGACAGAGAGAAAGAATGGGCATGCCAGGGCCTCTAGCCACTACAAATGAACTCCAGATGCATGTACCCCCTTGTGCATCTGGCTTATGTGGGTCCTGGGGAATTGAACTGAGGTCCTTAGGCTTCGCAGGCAAATGCCTTAACCACCAAGCCATTTCCCCAGCCTGTAGGTTATGTTTTAATGACTCAGTATAGATATTCAGTATGTTGTTAGTAACTCTAAATTTCATTTTGAGATGCTAAGAAGAGCCATTGGACAATATTTGTTTTATAAATATGATAGAAGTTCTAATAGGTTGAGGACCAAGTAAATTCATACAGGGGAAAATGTATAGTTCCCTTAAGAAACAATCAAACTTGGGCTGGAGAAATGGCTTGGTGGTTAAGGCATTTGCCTGCAAAGATAGGAACCCAGGTTTGATTCCCCAGGACCCACGTAAGCCAGCTGCACAAGGGACACATACATCTGGAGTATGTTTGCAGTGGCTAGAGGCCCTGGCATGCCCATTCTCTCTCTGTGTACCTCTCTCTATCTCTATGCTTGCAAATAAATAAAATTAAAAAAAGAAACAATCAAATTCTGCAGAGACATAGCTCATGCTATTTCTTGCTGTGAAACACTATAGTCATTTCCCCCCTCACTTAGGTGAGACTTGTGATATATATATATATATATATATATATGTATATATGTATATATATATATATATATGTATATGTGTATATATATATATAACCAAAAAGTCCACTGTCTTTGTTTTCTCAGAACAAAGAGGTAAAACATTTGATATTAGAATCAAAGACAACTTCTTCACTATTTTAAAAGCTGTGTAAACATTAAGTATATGAATCCTTTAGAATATTACATGTCCCTGTTTAAATAATTTGAAATAGAGGGAGTTTCAGAGGTAGCAAATGTTAATTTCATTCTGGGTGTTGCATGTCTTTGAAGATTTCTCTGGTTTTCAAAATTGCATGAACAAGTTGTTTTTAGAACCATCAATATAAGATGCACGAGATTATTAATATATTCAAGGGATTGATAGGGTTGTTGATTAATAAAAATGTCATTTGGAAGGTGTATGCTGGGAATTTTCATTTGCAAGTTGAAAAAGAAATAACATAATCAATGAACTGAAGCAGGTATGATTGACTATAATTACTGTGCTTATGGAGGGTATTGACCGATAAAGACGGGCTGCCTGAGTTTCTCAAGGCACCCTGAGAGAACTAATGAGAAAATCATCCATTTTAGCCCTTCTGTTATCCCCAGGACAGTAAAGTGAATGGAGCAGCCTCAGTAGCTTTTTTTTCCTGAAGATTGAAAGGAAGTGTATTGAGTTTAGTACAGGGCTGGAGAGATGGTTCAGTGGTTAAGGCACTTGCTTACAAAGCCTAAGGACCTGAGTTCAATCCCCAGTACCCACATGAAGCCATGGTGAATGCATCCGGAGTTCGTTTGCAGGAGCTGGGCCCTGGCGCACCCATTCTCTCTCTGTCTGCCTCTTTCTCTCTCTCACTCTCTCTCAAATAAATAAATAAATATTTTTTAAAAAAATATTTATTTATTTATTTATTTGAGAGAAAGAGGGAGAGAGAGAAATTGAGAGAAAGAGAGAGAGAGAGAGAGAGAGAGAGAGAGAGAGGAAGAGAATGGGTGCGCCAGGGCCCAGCTCCTGCAAACGAACTCCAGATGCATGTGCCCCTTGTGCATCACGCTTATGTGGGTCCTGGAGAATCGAACCAGGATCCTTTGGCTTTGCAGGCAAACACCTTAACCACTAAGTCATCTCTCCAGCCCTAAATAATATTTTTTTTTAAAAAGAGTACATACACCCTGATTAGCATCTACCTATCCTCCTCCTCCTTCTTCTTCTTTTTTCCCCAAGGTAGGGTCTTGCTGTAGCCTGGGCTTTCCTGGAATTAACTGTGTAGTCTCATGGTGGCTTCAAACTCATAGCAGATCCTTCTACCCGTGCCTACCAGATTCTGGGATTAAAGGAATGCACCATTATTCCTGGGTCTGATTAGTATTTCTAAATGCTATATTTGGGCTCACATAAAATCATATAGAGGGAGGGGAGAAAGTGGTTAGTAAATACAACATACACGTAAAGATAAACAAGATATAGATGATATCTGGGTAGCTGTAAAGATAGACATCAGGCCAGGCATGGTGGCGCACGCCTTTAATCCCAGCACTTGGGAGGCAGAGGTAGGAGGATTGCCGTGAGTTCAAGGTCAGCTTGATACTACATAGTGAGTTCCAGGTTAGACTGGGCTAGAGTGAGACTCTACCACAAAAAAAAAAAAAAAAAAAAAAAAAAAAAAAAAAAAAAAAAGGGCTGGAGACATGGTTTAGCAGTTAAGGCACTTGCCTGCAAAGCCGGATGACCCAGGTTCAATTCCCCAGGACTCACGTAAGCCAGATGCATAGGGTGGTGCATGTGTCTGGAGTTTGTTTGCAGGGCTGGAGACCCTAGTGTGTCCATTTCCTCTCTCTCTCCCTCTCTCTCTTTCTCTGTTCCTCTCTTTCTGAAATAAATGCATAATAAAATAAAATAAATGTTCTTAAAAAGACACCAGGGGGCTGGTGAGATGGCTTAGGGAATTAAGAGCACCCATGTAAAGCTGGATGGGCAACAATCGCCTCTACTCTCAGAGCTCTTATGCTGACATGGGAGATGGACTCAGGAGAGTCCCCAGAAGCTCATGGACTAGCTAACTCAGCATACCCAGCTATGAACAAGAAGGGGACCAACACTCGAGGTTGTCTTTTGACCTCCACACACACTGTAGCATGCATGCATGCACCTGCATTCACACACACACACACACACACACACACACACACACACACATACACACATTCACAAAGATACAAAAAGAGATAAGGCATGGATTTAAACGATTTTTTAAAAAATATTTTTTATTTATTTGCAATGAGAGAGAGAGAGAGAGAGAGAAGAGAAAGAGAGAGAAAATAGGAGAATGGGCACACTAGGTCTTCTAGCTGCTGTAAACAAACTCCAGACACATGTGCTCCCCTGTGCATCAGGCTTTATGGAGGTACTGGGTAATTGAGCCCAGGTTGTTAGGCTTTGCAGACAAGTGTCTAAACCACTGAGCCATCTCTCTCCAGCCTCTTAAAGGATTTTTGAGAAAAATTTAACAAAACACTATTCTCTTTTGATGTTGACACCTTTCATTTCTGCATCAAGGCAAATGTAACTTCAATGAGGAAATCTTCATTAACTACTTTTTTTCCCCTAGAACTATCTCTTCTTTGGTTCTCATAACTACTGATGCATTTTTACCTTGTATTACAGTTAACTTGCACGTGCCATTCGGTTGTGGACTCTGGCACTATTCCTGGATTTTATTCCCATAGAGAAATAGAATAAGAAAACAATGAGCTACGGAACTGTTGTGATAAGTGACTGAGTGCAGTGAGACAAAGTGATTAGGAAACACCTCCCTGAGAAGATGAAGGATGGTATCAAAAGTGAGGATGACGCCAGGCATGGTGGCACACTCCTTTAATCCCAGCACTCCGGAGGCAGAGGTAGGAGTTCGAGGCCACCCTGAGACTACATAGTGAGTTCCAGGTCAGCCTGGGCTATAAGAGACCTTACTTTGAAAAACAAAAACAAAACCAAAGTGAGAATGAAATAGACATATAAGCACTGGGAACAGATAGTTTTAAGCAAAGGAACATCAAGCATGATCACCTTATGGAAACATGGTTGGATAATATTTTAAAAATCTTATTTTATTTATTTGTGAGGAGCAAGAGAAAGAAAGAACTCCAGATGCATGTACCCCTGTACATCTGGCTTTACATGGGTACTGAGGAATTGAACCTGGACTGGTAAGCTTTGCAAGCAACTTTTTTTTCTTAAATTTTTATTTATTTATTTGAGAGAGAGAAAGAGGCAGAGAGAGAGAGAGAGAGAGAGAGAGAGAGAGAGAGAGAGAGAGAGAGAATGGGTGCAAACAAACTCCAGACACATGCACTGTCTTGTGCATTTGGCTTAGTGGGTCCTGGAGAATCAAACTGTGATCCTTTGGCTTTGCAGGCAAACACCTTAACCACTAACCCATCTCTCCAGCCCACAAGCAGCTTTTTTATTGACAATTTTCATATATGTACATCATGTATTTTGACCATAATCATCTCCTGTTGTCTTTTTGTCTCCTTTCTATGTGCCCCATCCACTGAAGTTATTTTCAACAAGCCCTTCTTCTATTTTTATTTTTATTTTTGTCCTCCTCCCTCTTAAATGGTAATGGTCTCAGTATTGGGCTAGTGTGAGACCCTACCTCGAAAAACCAAAAAAAAAAAAAAAAAAAAAAAAAAAAAAGCCCTAACCGAATCGCTAACATTTTGAGGTATCATGTGTGGAATACAATGGATTCACGATTTATGGAAAAGCTATTTTTATTGTGGGATTTCAATGACAAGAAGAAACTGAATTCCATTCCCAGGAAAGGGCCGATTGTGTGTTGGAAGGCTTATTTTCCAAGAGGGGTTTTTGATAGGGATAGAATTATCCTCTTTTTTGGAGGCTTCCTTCCTTGTCTAATTTTCAAGCTGGCTCCGAACACAGGTCTTCTCATGAAGGGATTTCTCAATCTAAGCAGTCGAATGACTTTTTCGGGGACAGGGAGGCATCCCTGATATTAAGAGTCAAAACTACACGTTTGATTATCTCGGGAGGATTGCTATTAATGGCCCTGATTTATTCTCTCTTCCTGGTTTTTTTTTTTTTTTTTTTTTTTACTCCATCTCTTGTACTCCTAACCTTTGTCTGTTTGCAAGAGGAATGTGAGCCAAAAGATTCCAAATTTGAAAAGTATAAAGAAAGGAAAACAAGTAAATAGGGAACAAACATAAATACTGAACAAGACCGGGCAAAGTGACAGAGAGGAATTACTGTGACAATCTGGAAGAGGGCCCAGGATGCAAAATGCGGCGTTGTGTGGCTTACAGGAGCTATTTAGTGCTCAGCATGCTTCAGCGACCACACGGAGAAAGCCGGATCTCTCTGGCTTTGTCCGCTACCCATACAGTTAGCTATGGAAATCTGACATTAGGTGATCTGTGTTTTCTGTCAGCAAACCGGTATAAATACAGAGGGCCCTGGGGCCTCTGCGTGACGTGAATTGCTAGTGAGGACCCCTTGTGGCGAGAGTGGGAAACACTTCAGTTTAAAGCTTATTTTAGGAGCTGCAAGGCATTTTTGTATAAGGAGAACAAAACAACCCAGCAAACAAACAAACAAAATCCCCACAACACCCCACAAAGCTCTTTCAAATTGCATCCAGATATTCACAGTATTTGTTTTGACAGCACCAAATACTGTAGTAAGGCTTTGTGTGTGTTACATATCTGGAGAGTTAGTTCAGAATCATTTCAAGCACTTCTCATTTTGTCCATTTAATTCATATATCCCCTGAAAAGTGAAAAGAATAGGGGGTTTCAGGTTCATTTTGAGGATGGAGAGGAGGCGTACAGAGCAGGCAGGTAACCACTTATTGTGGTTTCACAGCTGGGCAGGCTAAGCTTAAGCTTATAATAGAATTTGGATACCTTATCTTGGGCTCAGTTCAATAGTTCTGGTTTGGAAAACATTCATTATTAAAAGTCTAAGACAAAACCTGCTATTCTCCAAGTGTCAAGTGATTTCTTTATTCAAGAAAAGATGGATTGTGAGACATAAAACTTACTCTTTGTTTCTCTGTGAAAAGAGACTATTCCTAGATTCTCCAAGGGGAAAAAACCACTTTAAAAAAAATCTGGGAGGGCATTATGTTGGCAGCTAAGAATCTTTAGATAAATGTCAATTATGCACATTTTAAAGGAGGCGACATAAAAATACACTTATTTTGCAGGCTTCCTCGGAAATCATATGAAATGAAACCCTTTTCATGGCTGATTCTCTTTGACAATCCCCAGACCCTTTCCTTCCTCTTGACTCCCTGATACTTGTTCCAAGAGTGTCTGTAGAGCTAATAAATAAATGGTTTCTTTTATTTTGAGTCCAGTCCCTTAAGAACAGGTCTGCCAAAACTCCAAGTAGTTCATCTTGAAGTTCCCACCTCTTATTTTTGAAGCTGTTACAGGAAAGAAAAGTACCAATGCCCAAGGGGAAAAATGCCGTACAAGTTCAGTTGTGATGCCAAGGAGTTGGTGACAAGATAAAGAACAAGGAAATCGTGTGATAGTCATATAATGAATTCAGGCTTGGCATATAGCTCAGCGAAGCAGTGTTTGCTTAGTATATGTGAGGCCCTGGGTTCAATCTCTAGTATCACAAAAAAGTGCCTATATACATAGAAGTATAAAAGTACAGTGTGTGTGTGTATTTGTGTGTGTGTGTGTGTGTGTGTGTGTGTGTGTGTGAAGACTGCTTTTTGGTGCCTTAAATTGAATAGTTCTATCTATGAGGTTTGTGGTAGATCATCAGTCTAACTTTTTTTGCTGTTGTTGTAGATAATATGTTGATTCTTCATTAATACTGGAACTAGAAAGTCTGTTATATGGTGTGAGTATGTAAGACTGGTTATGTTTCAGTGGAAAAGTCCTATTTCATATGTGACACAAGGTTCTACGCACCCTCTTTCCCCTGCTTTACCATTCTCACATTCAGTAATGCTAGCCTCCTCCTTTAATTTGAAACAAGAGCTCCTTATTTTAGACTAGTACTATAGAATTGAAATCTGACTTCTTCAGAGCTTCCTAACAACTCTGTGGGTCTCTAGGGAAAGTATGTGTCTGGCCTTTTTCAAGAAAGTATTTTCAGTAACAAGTTGTCAGTGAGGTCCGTGACTAGTGGTTCAGGATTAGATACCACCCACCCCGGCTTGTAACCTCCCCTTTCTTTCTTATCCTGGGTGAGCAACGCGAAGCTGAAGTGACTGCCCCACTGTCACTGCCTCTCAGTTTGACTCTCTGTAACTCTGTCCAGAAGCTTCCCCCCCAACCCAACCCCAGAGCTCTTTTTGGAAAATTCCCTAGAAGAGCTGAATTGTAAGCACGTTTAAACAGAAAGGTAAGAGTGAAGTTTGTGAAGAGAGAGGCTGGACTTCAGTGCATTCTCTCCCCTCCCTTGAATTACTGTGTCTTCTCTGTGTTGTAGGTTTAAGTGGGGGATTCCTTCTGAACAAAAGAAGATCATGCTATGAAATGAAATGGGAATGTTTTGACTAGCTATGATGTGAAATGTAGGCTTTCACGCTAATTTTTAAGGTCAAAAATAACTTTCAAACTAGTGCCAGAGAAACCTAGTAGCCAAGGTCGTGCTTTGCATTCAGAGTTTCTGGCTATAAAAAGCCAATTGGATGCCGTGCAGGGAAAGATAAGATATGGCCTGGATGCTTGTGCTTTGATGTGGGACTGGGGAAAAGGATGCAAAGATGGAAAATGTCTGAGAGGATTTTGCTTTCAACCAAAAGCTTATTCACAGTACATGGAAGATGTTTCAAAGGAGATAGTAGCAAAAGGCATCAATTTCTGAATGTAATATTTGTCATATATTTCTTACATAATGAGAGTAGTGCTAGGAGGTTGAGTAATGATCTCAGAGCTGTTTGACTGCCATTTATAATGCAGTGAAAATCAGGATGGGGAGTGAACAATGGGACGTACTAATCACATAGAGAGAAGATTACCAGTATCTCATGGGGTCTGAGTGACTGAGCAGCTGCTGCCAACCAAATCGAGGACAAAACTGGGAGAAATGAGTTCCAATGGAACAAGAAATTGAGGAGAGACAGCAGGAGGTCCATTGACTGTGGAGGTTTTGAGTCACGATCTAGGCTACTAAGACAGACTAGCAACATGTGTGAAGTTAGATGTGATTTAATGACTTGCTTAAAACACGCAACTGGGAAAAGTAGGATTTTGAGCTAGCCTTGATTCTGCGTTTGCGGCTAGCTTTAGAGAGAGTGAAAGATCAACATATTGAGAATATTTATGATTTTGAGATGTGGATTATCACCAGTGAAATATGGCTAGAATATTTGGATGTGCTATTAAACTTTTATTATCCCTTATAAAAATTACCTTGGCAGTATCATAGGACAGTATGAAATAGGAAACTACAATACATACAGAATAGATATACTTGTCTCCATTTGTCACCTTCTAATCATCTAAGCCTTCCTTTTTATTTGTGTAAAATATTGGGATTTTTCGAGTATAATTTAGTTATTTTTATTGCAAAGGTAATAACTGCTCATTGTGGGACATTTGAAAGAACAGAGAAAAAAAATTATTACCTCTCATCTCACTGACATGTTTCCTTCTAGTCTTTTTTTCCTCTGCATGTCTTTAAAAATAATTGTTATACTATAATATATAAAATATGAATTTTAGATATTTGGAGCCTTATTTTATACTTAACCTTATAGGAAAGTGTTCTCCATATAATTATTTCCTGTTTTACATAGATGCTATCATATTGTGGAACAGTGTTACTGGTGAATGGGTATAATTTTAATAATTTTTTGTTTATTTTTATTTATTTATTTGAGGGCGACAGAGAGAGAGAGAGAGAGAGAGAGAAAGAGAGAGAGAGAATGGGCGCATCAGGGCCTCCAGCCACTACAAACGAACTCCAGACACATGTGTCCCCTTGTGCATTGAGCCTTGAACCGGGATCCTTAGGCTTCATAGGCAAGCGTTTAACTGCTAAGCCATCTCTCCAGCCCTGAATATAATTTTATTAATCGTTGCTGAACATCTAGGTGCTATGATAACTATCTTTGCATACTTTTAATGTGCATATGTGTATTATATATTCATATTTAAAATAATTTTCTTAATCTCTGTCCCTAAGTATGAGGTTGTTAGATTAGAAAGCATTACATTTGAAGGCATAGGTTGTGATTTTTTTTTTTTTTTTTTGAGGTAGGGTCTCACTCTAGCTCAGGCTGACCTGGAATTCACTATGTAGTCTGAGGGTGGCCTCAAACTCTCAGCAATCCTCCTACCTCTGCCTGTCAAGTACTGGGATTAAAGGCATGCGCTACCACACCCGGCAAAGGTTGTGATTTTTAAGATGTGTTTGCCTGGTTTCTCTTTTAAAGCATTATAACATTCCTTGTCTACTGAATAAAATATATATTGAGTGTCTATGATGTGTAAGACATTGTTATCAGGTATAATATAGGTAAGAACATACAAAGTGTTTGGAAGGATACAGTCTCTTCTACTTAAAAAATTTCAATTTATAAACTTCATAGATAGTGACAAAGCTACATCAGAGTTGAACGTGCTTTAGCTCTGCCTGAAACAGATTGTTATTGACTGTTTATATTTCTTTTGACTTTAGAACAATAGATTCTGTAAATGACTTCTGCTGGAAGACTGTGTGTACACAGAACTGATTTATATAAATTTTATGATCCAACTCTGAAGAAGAAATAACAAACATAGGAACAGTAAATAAATACATCAGTTACAGTAAAACTGGATTAGTTAAAAGTATTTGGACAAAATCTGTTGTCAGCAGAATAGAAAGAATAAAGAGGAAGGACACACATGAGCAGAAATTCAATATTGAAGTTTTCTACTTAGGGAAGTAAAAATGGTGGGGTTCAAAGATGATGACCTGTAATTTTTTTGATTATTAAATTTGGGATTCATAGTTGTAGAAATAGAATATGTTGAAGGAAAATGCTAAGAAATGTGTAATGATAAAAACTAGTCATTGAGGGACTGGAGTCATGGCTTAGTGTTTAAGGTGCTTGCCTGCAAAGCCAAAGGACCCAGGTTCAATTCTCCAGGACCCATGTAACCCAGATGCACAGGGGGTTGCAAGCATCTGGAGTTCGTTTGCAGTAGGTGGAGGCCCTCACATACCCATTCTCTCTTTCTCTCTCTGCCTTTTTCTCTATCTCTCAAATAAACAAATAATAAAATATATAAGAAAAAAAAACTAGTCATTGCCAGGCATGGTGGCGCATGCCTTTATTTTGTTTTATTTTTATTTTTTTTCCAGGTAGGGTCTTTCTGAAGCCCAGGCTGACCTGGAATTCACTATGTTGTCTTAGGTTGTCCTTGAACTCATGGTGATCCTTCTACCTCTGCCTCCTGAGTGCTGGGATTAAAGGTGTGTGCCACTATGCCCGGCATGGTGTCACTCTCAGGAGGCAGATATAGGAGAATCACGGGGAGTTCGAGGCCATCCTGAGACGACATAGTGAATTACAGGACAGCGTGAACTAGAGTGAGACCCTACTTCGAAAAACAAAACAAAACAAAAACAAAAAAGAAAACAAAAACAAAAACAAAACAAGAACAAAAACTAGTTATTGAGGATGTTGGCTTGATTAGTGAAATCAAAGCAGAGAGTAGAGGTATCAGTATTATTTGGTGGGAGATGAGGTGTAGAGTATAAATTTGTAAAGATTATATTTTGCCTGTATTAAGCAAAAAACCCTTTTCAGTGACACTTAGAGGGACACCATGACTGGACAGATAGGAGTTCTATTTTCTATTCCTTGTGAACTTCAGTTTGCATATTTCTAATTTTTTCTTTGGAATAGAAAGGATTAAGATTTAAGAAGAGAAGTTGGCAGCCTTCCTCTTGCCTGAAGAGAACTATGTGCTTGGTAATGAAGACTTAAAAATAGTATTTATTTATGGGTCATTGACTCATGGGAATGAATTCTAGTCTAGAGACCCAAAAAGCCTGATTTTTTGATTCTTGTTTGGACATTGGATTTTAAGGAACGTGGTCCTGTTGGGTGGAAGTTCTGAATTTAGCCAAGTTGCTAATCTAATGGAAAGTGACATAATTGAGACTGCAGAATTTTCGAAAGTGAACAGGACTATTACCTTCTGCTTCCAATGTTCACATGCTTAATTACACTTTTTAAACTACTGCTTCTGTTTGGGATTTGGCCAGCAATCTGCTGCCAATTTTATCCACTAACTTCAGCAACTAAAAAGTGACTTTAAATTCCTGTGTGCAAAATAATAAATTTGGTCAGGTTTATTTGGCATCTCTTCCCCCTTTCTTTGTCTTTCGTTTTCCTGACCATGAGGCCTGTGCTGCTTCAGGTCCCTCCTGTCAGTGTGGAAATTGATTTGATAGAGAAAGCAAGGTTTAATGTAAAGAAAGATACTTGTCGGGGCTGGAGAAATGGCTTAGCGGTTAAGGCATTTGCCTGTGAAGCCTAAGGACCTCAGGACCCACGGAAGCCAGATGCACCCTGGCATACCCATTCTCTCTTTCTCTGCCTCTTCCTCTGTCTCTCTCTCAAATAAATAAATAGATTATTCCACAAGAAAGAAAGATACTTGTGCTTTGGAACTTGAGGGCTATTTGAAGTGTGATCTATAGTTCTCAGTTTGATCCTGGTTCATTCAAGGAGGTAAGGAGCTTGTGCCAGAATGTAAACGAGCTATGCTGTAAGCATTTTGTAGCAAGACTTCCTAGATGAAGGAAGCATCACTGATCTATGGTTTCATGCAGACTTCTTGCTGACATGTACTTGGAGGAGCACTGGTTATGTTACACACTTTTTTTTTTTAAAAAGATAACATATATTAGTGAGCTTATTTTTAAAATTAATTTATTTGCATGTGTGTGTGCACAAACGTGTGTGTGTGTGTGCGTGCACACACAGGCTAGGGCCTCTAGCTGATGCAAATGAAAACTAGACACTTGTGCCACTTTTTGCACTCAGTTTGCATGGGTGCTGGGAAATTGAACCCCAGGACAGTAGGTTTTGCAAGCAAGTGCATTTAATCACTGAGCTATCTTCCAAGCTCCTAAGTTACACTCTATAAGTATTAATATTTTTTCCCATGGCTTCCCAGTATTAATCTTTAAAAATATTTTTATTTGCAAAGAGAGAGGGAGAGGGAGAGAGAGAGGGGGAGAGAGAGAGAGAGAGAGGGAGAGAGAGAAGGAGACTAAGATAATGGGCACACCAGGGTCTCTTGCCCCTGCAAACAAACTCCAGATGCATGTACCACTTTGTACATCTGGCTTTACATGGGTACTGGGGAAGTGGACCTAGGCTGTCAGGCTTTGCAGTGCCTTTAACCACTGAATCATTTCCCTAGCCCATTATTAATCTTTTCTACCCACACAGGTGAAAGCAGATAATTGGGATGGAGGTGTCATGATTGAGGTAGCAGCTCTCAGTGGATGAGTAGTATCAATGCAAAGAGGTCATTGTATTAGGGCTGGGGATGTAGCTCAATGGTGGAGCGTTTGCTGAACATGCACAAGGCTCTAGCACCTCTAAAACAGTTAAAGGTGCTGTCAAAAGCAGAGCTGCTTTTGTAAAGCTGGCCCAGGCTTGATTCCCCAGTACCATGTAAAACCAGATGCACAAAGTGTACATGCACCTGGAGTTTGCAACAGCAAGAGGCCCTGGTGTGCCATTTGCTCTCTGCAAATAAGGAAATAAAAATCCTCAAAAATAAAACCAAACAACACACATACACAAAGAGATCATCCTACATTACTTTATTGAGGAGCCCACACAGCGACTGAGAGGTGGGATTGTCAAAGGGGCTATTTTGGTTCAGTTGAATGTTGATTTAGGAATTTATTCTAAAGTGTTGTGGGTAGTTACTAGTGAAACAAAGGCTCTGCTGTCATGGTGTTTCCCTCTGTGTGTGTGTGTGTGTGTGTGTGTGTAGGCATGTGCATGCACATGTTTGAAGGAATAGTGAGAAATAAAATCGACTTCTTAGAGATTCCCCAGAAGAGGGAAGGGGTCAGCCTTATTCCTAGGATGGAGCAGGTAAGTCATGTTTCTGTGAGAATTTGCAGGGTTAACTTACTCTCTTGCCAGACTCTGCAGTTCCTAGTTTTTCCAATATGGAACAGCTAAAGAAACCTACTGTTAACAATAATGTCATCTGTGATGAATACTGTGGGTTCCCTGTGAAATATCCATGCATTCTGTCCTTCTTGATAATTTACAAATCACAATTTGGGTCAAGAAAAACAGGCCAAACACTCCACTGTCACTTCTGAGCTCTTTAGTGAGTTTTGAGTCATCCCAGTGGCCACTGCCACCTGAAAAGAGAAGTTTCTTTAACCAAAAGTGAGAGTAGCATTAATGTATGGGTGCAAAGAAGTAGTTAGAGGGCAGTTTGGTGGGAAAAAGGTGTATCTTTCTATGTCTGCCCAGTGCACCTGGATTACAGGCATGTGCGACCATGCCTGGCTACTTTTGTCTGTTTGATAGGTGTAAATATTTGTTGTTTTGATTTACATTTAATTAATTATGAATAAGGTTGAACAATTTCACATTTCCCTGGGATCTAAAATACATTTTAATGAAAACTCTTTCTCACTATCTCTAAATAAAAAATGATTTGCATTTTTTAATTTGAAACTGCTGTGGCATTTGGAACTAATTGCTTTCTGCTCTGCAGGCTTTAGATGCCATTGTACTGCTAATTCCTCAGTGCTATTGATACTATGGTACACATGTCCTCAATGAATTCCTTGGGGTAACTTCAGAGACCTGGGCCTCTGATGGAAGTCCTTGTGATAACCAGCTTAGACTTGGTTATTATCAAATATTTAACCATTTTCATCATTGCCTTACTGAAGGAATTTTCTTGTGAACTTGGATTTCATGTGCTTTTAAAATTTTTTTAATCATTTTTTTATTTTTTAGACTGGCCGTTTTGTGTGTGTGTGTGTGTGTGTGTGTGTGTGTGTGTGTGTGAGAGAGAGAGAGAGAGAGAGAGAGAGAGAGAGAAGGGAGAGAGAGAGAAGAATTGGCATGCCAGCACTTCCAGCCACTGTAATCAAACTCCAGATGCATGTGCCACCTTGTGCGCATATGTGACCTTTCACATGTGTCCCTTTGTGCATCTGGCTTATGTGGGATCTGGGGGGGGGGCGTTGAACATAGATCTTTAGGCTTTGCAGGGAAGCACCTTAACCACTAAGCAATCTCTCCAGCTGGTATGTGCTTTTTCTAATCTGAGCATCTTTATATTGTATTGTATCCCCAATATGTACATTTTTAAACTTTTTCATTCTGGAAACACAATGCTATTTATGAGGTTGTGGTGAGTTTTAACTTGTTTTTCGTCATCTGCAAAGGAAAGCTGAAACACTGTCTATACTTCTTGATTTGATGTATTCGTGGTGAATCCAATCTGTGTAAATGAAACTCCATTCCTCTTGTCACAGGCTGTAGTCTGCCGAAGAATCCCTGTCATAAAGGTATATAATATATATTGTTTTTTTGAGGTAGGGTCTCACTCTAGCCTAGGCTGACCTGGAACTCATTAGGTAGTCTTGTAGTCTCAAGGTGGCCTAGAACGCACAGCGATCCTCCTACCTCTGCTTCCCAAGTGCTGAGATTAAAGACATGCTCCACCACACTCGGCCCCATATAATTTTATTTTTTTTTGGAGTTAGACCACCTAAATGTCCCGGCTGACCTTCAGGTTGAAAAATTTCTAAATATTTGTGAGCTCACTGTATTTCTTTTTTTTTTTTTTTTTTTTTTTTTTGGTTTTTTGAGGTAGGGTCTCACTCTAGCCCAGGCTGACCTGGAATTCACTACGGAGTCTCAGGGTGGCCTCGAACTCACGGCAATCCTCCTACCTCTGCCTCCCGAGTGCTGGGATTAAAGGCGTGCGCCACCACGCCCGGCGAGCTCACTGTATTTCTTTCTAGATAAATTGCCCTTATGAATTTTTTTTATTTTATTGACAATTTTCACACATGTACATAATGTGTTTTCTTTCCTCCTTCCCTCCCTCCTTTCTCTCTCTCTCTCTCTTTCTTTCTTTCTTTCTTCCTTTCTTTCTTTCTTTCTTTCTTTCTTTCTTTCTCTAAGGTAGGGTCTCTCACTTTAGCCCAGGCTGACCTGGAATTTACTCTGTAGTCTCAGGCTGGCCTTGAACTCACAGCGATCCTCCTACCTCTGCATCCCAGGTGCTGGGATTAAAGCCATGTGCCACCATGCCTGGCTATAATGTGTTTTGATCCTAATAGTCTCTTATTACTTTCTTTTGTCCCCTTTTCACTGAACCCCTTCTTCTTTCCAACTAGGCCCTCTTTTATTTTGGTGCTATTTTTTTCCCTCCTCTACTGCTCATGACAACAGGTTGATAGTCCCGGTACTGGGCAGGACTTACGCAGTTAAGGACAGCTGCTGTGAGGTCATGAATGCCACGGCCGGAAGTCAGCATTCCAAAGCATTCCTCCCCACCCTTTGACTCTTAACATTCTTTCTGCCATCACTTCCGTGATGGTCCCTGAGCCTTGGAGGATGTGCTAGAGATGTCTTCTTTAGTGCTGAGCATTTTCTTATCATTTCTTAGCATCTTGGTGAATTTTGAGTCTCTCCATTGGGCACTGCCATTTGCAAAAAAGAAGCTTCTCCAGCCAAAAGTGAAAGAAGCACCATTCTATGGGTAGAAATGTAAATATTTGGCAGACAAATAAGTTGCTCTTATGAATTCTTGCTCAAGTTTTTCTATTGAGATTGAAAAAAAATACTACCATATTAGACAAAATGCATTAGCCTTTTTTTCTGTTTAATATGCTATATTTTCTCTCAATTAGTTGTTCATTTTTGACTTTTATGTTTTTTAAAAATTATACTGAAAACACACACATGAAAGAAAAGTGATTAAACCAGAAGCGGGGCTAGTAGGGAAAAAGAAAGGGTTCAGTGGAAGGGAGATGGACAAGGGGGGTCTAGAGAAGGCAATGGGAATGGATTATAATTAAAATGCATTATATGTGTATTAAAATTGTCAGTAAACAAAGATAAAAATAATAAAATTTAAATAACACAAAAATCATACAGAAGGTAAAATACCATTGTAGTCAAAATTATAAACTTCTTCCTTTATGGCTTCTGGGTTTTATGTTTTTCTTAGAAAGGGCTATCCACTTCAGTGGTAAGTTTATTTATTCATACTTTCTCTCAGAACTATAAAATCTGTTCTATGTCTGGAATTGGATCTAGGCAAAGGAATGAGGCTGGGAATCAGCTTAACGTTTATTTCTATCCTTAAGTGTTTCTTCCCATGATACATTGTGATCTATCTAAAAAAATTTTACTCTTTTTCCTGCTAATTCAAAATGCTATCTTTATTATAAGCTAAATTTATACTGGAGTCTATTTCTCAACTCCTTCTTCTATTAATATTTGTAGTTATTTTTCTTTAATCTCTCCCTTCTTCCTTCTCTCTTTTCTCCCTTCCTCTTATTTTCTTCTTTTTGAGACAGAATCTCACACTATATAACCCAGGCTGGCCTTGACCTTGGGGCAACCCTCCTGCCTCAACCTCTTCAGAGCTTGTGTTGCAGGCATGCACAACCATGTGCCTGGCTCAATCACTACTTTTTAAATTTTTTTTTTTGAAGTAGGATCTTGTGTAGCCCAGGCTAGCTAAATAGTTGAGAATATTCTTGAACTCCTGATCCTCCTGCCTCTACCTCCAGAGTGTTGGTATTACAGGCATACATTACCATACCTGATAATCACTACATTAAAAAATATTTTTATATTTTTATTTATATATTTGAGACAGAGAGAGATTGAGAAAGAGAAAGACAGAGAGAGAGAGAAAAAGATAGAGAGATAGACATAGAGATAGATAGATAGGGAGAGAGAGAGAGAGAGAGAGAGAGAGAGAGAGAGAGAGAATGGGCATGCCAGGGCCTCCAGCCACTGCAAATGAACTCGACACGTGTACCACCTTGTTCATCTGGCTTACGTGGGTCCTGGGGAATTGAACCTGGGTCCTTTGGCTTTGCAGCAAGTGCCTTAACCTCTAAGTCATCTCTCCAGCCCAACCACTACTTTTTAAAAAACTTTTTGTTATTGACAACTTCCATAATTTCCCTCCCCTCTCCCACTTTCCCCTTCACAAATCTACTCTCCATCATATCCCCTCCCCCTCTCAATTAGACTCTCTGATTTTTTTTTTTTTTGAGGTAGGGTCTCACTCTAGTCCAGGCTGACCTGGAATTCACTATGTAGTCTCAGAGTAGCCTCGAACTCATGACAATCCTTCTACTTCTGCCTACCGAGTGCTGGGATTAAAGGCGTATGTCACCATTCCCAGCTCTCTCTTTGATTTTGATGTCATCATTTTTTTCTCTTATTATGATGGTCCTGTGGTAATACCAGGTGCTGTGAGGTGATGGATATCCAGGCCATTTTGTGTCTGGAAATTGCATTGTAAGCAGTCCTACCCTTCCTCTGGCTTTACAGTCTTTCCATCACCTCTTCAGCAATGGACCCTGAGCCTTGGAAGGTGTGATAGAGATGTTTCAGTGCTGAGCACTCTTCTGTCACTTCTTCTCAGCATCATGATGCCTTCTGAGTCATCCCAAGCTCACTGCCATCTGAAAAGAGAGGCTACTCTAACCAAAAGTGAGAGTAGCATTAATATATGGGTATGAACATTAAGAGAAGTGCTTATGAGGTAGTTTGGTAAGCATAATATATGCATTTAGCCAGATACCAGCAGGCATTATAACCCTAGGGCTCATGACTTCTCCATCATAGGTTTTCAGTACCAGGCATGTACCAGGGTGTTCAGTCCAATTAGTGTGTGGTTGGTTCCCCCCGTAACAGACATACTGCTATTGCAGCCATTGGCTCATTTGGGCTGGCTGGCTCAGCTTAAGGCTTGCAATGTCCACTGTTATTTATCTCCACTGATGACTTCTGTCTCCCATAGGGTGATATGCAGTGTAGCTTTTTCCAGCTTTCTGTCAGCTGTCAACAACTACTTTTTTTTAAAAAAATTATTTTTATTAGATTTGGACATAGTATGTAAACAACACATGTTGGTACCAGTGTTTCCCTCATCCCTGCCCCTTTTCCAAAGAGGCCTTCCTCATTGGGGATGCAAGTCAACCCCATGGGGATTGTGGATCATGCATTATGGGGGCAGCAGTCAGTTATAGGGGGAGGCAATGTCTCTGTGCATAATGTCCCAGCTTGTGGCTCTAACAATCTTTCTGTCCCCTCTTTTGCAAAATTTCCTGAGCCATGTTGTGTACACTTTAAGTCTGCTTCACTAATGGGCTCTTGGGAGCCTCTGGATCTCTGCTCTGGTGTGTGTTGTCTATTTACTTCACCCAGGTTCATCGAGAAAGCAGAACTCTTGCTCATTTCCCCAATTCCACTGTGGTTTCAGCTGGGGCTGGGGTGAAGTGCACTGGCTTGTTTATCTCCTCAGGTCCCACTCCCATCCGAAAAAGAGAAGCAGAATCTTCAACAGAGAGTGAAGTCAGCATGGGTTAAATGGGATAACCATTATTAATTTAGAGAGAATTTAAAGGGTGTAGACCCTCTTATAGCCCAAGATTGGTGGGAGCTTAACTTTGGAAAGCAGTATCATCATCTGGATGTGATTCTTACTTGTTTCCCAGTTCCAAAAGTAAGTCCCATTTCAAGGGTATTCCCAGATCCTTGTCATGAAATTACCAGAGGGTAAAGTTTAAAGAGACTTTATTAGATTAAGAGAAGGAAAGAGAAGAAAGTGCAGAGAACTCTTGCATGTGGAAGGCAGGACGGGTGTAGGGAGCTACGTGGGAGTAGAGATTCCCCCAGTGTGGGCTGAGACAAAAGGGGTTTACCAGAGCAGGGACCTAGAGGTTCAGGAGAGATGAACAGCCAAGAGAGTCAACCACTACTTTTAAGTAACTTCATTTCATGCTCTCCTTTGAAAAATAGAGGATTCTATCTCTTCAGGATTTTTGTAGATTAAATCACTTTTCATTTATGTCCAGGTGATTTTTTTTCTTCGAGGTAGGGTCTTGCTCTAGCCCAGGCTGACCTGGAATTCACTGTGTAGTCTCAGGGTGACCTTGAACTCTTGGTGATCCGCCTACCTCTGCCTCCCAAGTGCTGAGATTAGAGGTATGTGTCACCATGCCTGGCTGATTTTTTTATTTAAAAAATATTTCTATTTATTTATTCGCAAGGAGAGAGAGACACACACACACACACACACAAAGAGATAGATGATAGATAGATAGATAGATAGATAGATAGATAGATAGATAGATAGATAGATAGGGCATGCCAGGACCTCCTGCCATTGCAAATGAACTCCAGATACATATGCCATTGTGTGCATGTGGCTTTATGTGGATACTGAGGAATCAAACCTTGGCTTTCTGACTTTAAAAGCAAGTGCCTAAACATCTGAGCCATCTCTTCAGCGCATGATTTTTGAGTTTTTGAGGCAGGCCTCAGACCCCAATTTAGCTGAGGGTGACTTTGAATCTCTGATTCCCCACTTCTGCCTCCCGAGTGCTGGGGTCACAGATGTGTGCTGCTACACCAAGTTCACTTGCTGCTGGAGATTAAACTCACAGAGACCACGTGCTAAGAAACCCTATACGAACTGAGCTATTTCCTCAGTCAAGGTAAATTTAGTATAACATTTTATGAAATTCTCAGAACAGTCCTTGGATATTTAAATGTGGGGAGAATTAACATTTTTTTTTGTTTTGTTTTGGCTTTTCGAGGTAGGGTCTCACTCTAGTCCAGGCTGACTTGGAATTCACTATGTAGTTTCAGGGTGGCCTCAAACTCATGGCAATCCTCCTATCTCTCCCTCCCTAGTTCTGGGATTAAAGGTGTGTGCCACCACGCCTGGCTCCTTTTTAAAATCTAAATTATTTATTTGTGTATATGGGCATGCCAGGGTCTTTTGCTGCTGCAAACAAATGCCTGTCTGGTTTTATGTGGGTGGTTGGGGAATGAACTCAGGCCAGTAGGTTTGATAAGCAAGTATCCTTAACTGCTGAGCTATCTCCCCAGCCCCTGCGACTCTTTAGTGAGATCTTCATCCTTTGGTCACAGACACAGGGTCTTTTCCTGGTTTCACAAAGGCTGCCCCTCCCAGTGCTCCTTCAGCACATGGTTGGTCAACATTGGGGAAACTAGAGCACATTTTAAAGGGTCTGAGAGCCTTCAGAGAAGAAGAGAATGAAGACCAAGACACCTTCCTTTTATAATGAACTTGATATTAGTAATTTTTTGAAATCACTGATCCTTAGACTACAACCCCCTTCTTATCGGATGCTTTAATCCAAGATGGGAGGCGGTTGGCATATGTGTAAACAGCTGGAGGGCTCTACAGATCTAACCACTGTGCTTGCTAAACAAAAAAGCTAAAGTGTGTGTGGCATGCCTTACATCTGAGAGAGAGAGGAGCCTGCTTCTGTTCTGAAGCCACTGTGGTTCTGACAGGTTTCAGGGCAGCAAGAGCACAGCCTGAGAAAAGGTCACACTGGGCTGGGCGGGGGAGGAGCTCCCATCAGTAAACTGTGGGCTTCAGTGGAGCCCAAGCACAACATCTCTTAACAGAACCCTCTTGTACTCTAATCCACTGCTCTGTTTTTTTTTTTTTTCTTTTCCTGTGAGTCATGTGAATCACTTGCAAGAGTTTTTGAAAAATCTGAAGGACAGTTTGGCAATTGGGAAGTGGTTTTAACTTGAAAAATTAATGGGCTTTATCTTATTTTTTTTCTCCCAAACAATAAAAGTAGGCCTTGCTATATGATCAAATATACATGTATATTCTACAGACAGGACATCATAATACATACTATTTTATAACTACTGAATTATGTGAAAGGTTATTATTTTCCATGATGACATGACCTCAGAAGGCCTTATTTCTGTTTTTCTATTGTCTCATGCTTTGCAGTTTTGAGTATATTGCTTAGATTAGGGCTTTTTTTGGTACTTGTGATCTCCCCCTTTTATTTTGCCTATTACCCTGGATGTATGGGTATGTAAAATGGGCATATAGATCAAATATTTACTGATATTGAATCAAAAAATAATTTATTTTAGGGCTGGAAAGATGGCTTAGAGGTTAAGGTGGTGCTTGCAAAGCCTAAGGACCAGGTTCAATTCCCCAGTACCCACATAAAGCCAGATGCACAAAGTGGCTCATGCATCTAGAGTTTGTTTGTAGTGGCTAGAGACTCTGGCACACCCATTCTTCCCCCACCTTCTCTCTCTCCTTGCAAATAAATAAATAAAAATAAAATAATTTATTTTAAAACAACTCTTTGGCATACGTGCAATTTTATCACTTACTAAAGATAAAAGATAAAAGCAAATTGGTATGCTAATGAGGTGATGTACTTGTTTATTTTTACAAGAATATGTCCCAAATATTACATAGGATATGATTCATGTTAGAAAATTACTGTTTATCTGTGGAAATAGCTGACGGATAGACCACTTAATAAAAAGGATTTAGGGGTCTACAGAGATGGTCCAGTTCCCCAGTACCCATGTAAAGCCAGATGCACAATGTGGCGCATGCATCTGGAATTCATTTGCAGTGACTAGAGGCCCTGGCGTACCCATTCTCTCTCTCTCTTTCTGCCTCTTTCTCTCAAACAAACAAACAAACAAACAAATAAATATTAAAGAGGATTTAGGGCTGTGATAGGGCATTTGCCTTGCATGCAAGAGTCCTGGGGTTTATCAGCGCTGAAAAAAAAATATGGTCTGATTTCTATAAAGTGCTCTAAACAGTAATTAAGGCAAAGATAATCCAGTAGGAGATAATCCAACAGATTCAAAGACATGTGAAAGGTAATTCAAAGAAAAAGTATAATAATAATAATAATGATAGTAACTAAATAAAAAATATTAGTTTGCTTTACTAGTTATGGGTAAGTACAAATTGAAACAAAAATAGATACTTTACCTTATCCATTATACTGGTAAAAATTAATGTCTGGCAATGATAAAAATCCAGCGGCTGGGGAAATGGCTTAGTGGATAAGGCGTTTGCCTGTGAAGCCTAAGGACCCCGGTTTGATTCCCTAGGACCCATGTAAGCCAGATGCACAAGGGGGCGCATGCATCTGGAGTTCGTTTGCAGTGGCTGGATGCCCTGGTACACCCATTCTGTCTTTCTTTCTGCCTCTTCCTCTGTCTCTCTCTCTCTCTCTCTCAAATAAATAAATAAATAAATAAATAAATAAAATATTAAAAAATTAATCCAAATCTACAAGACTAAGAAGAATGTAGAACTTTTATGTACAGATAGTATGATGTAGTTCAAGGGAATGTTCCTCACATAAAGAAACATGTGAAACAAAAAGTGGAGTATTTTGGACAAGGGATTAAATTTAGGTTATATAAAGAATTCTTGGCAATCAATAGGGGGACAGAGGCAATCTAGAAGAAAAATAGGAGAATATAAGAAGGCAGTTCACAGATGGGTACTTGAATGGTTGGCTGATCAACCTGAAAAGCGACTACCACTTACACTGGTGATCTGTAGTACAAATTAAAACCACAGTGAGAACCACTTTGCACCTCCCATGTTGGCTGAAGTTAAAAGGTCATGCAGCATCTTGTGATGTGGAGGTGAGGATGTGTGATCCCACATGACCTGCTGCTGGTGTTTTTTTTTTTTTTTTTTTTGGTTGTTGTTTTGAGATCAGTTGGGCAATACTTATTAAAACTGAATAATTACATACAGTCTTAACCCATAAATTCTTCTGAACCAAATCCTGCAGACTGGTTATCTCAATTCATCAAGAATTTCTTCCCCATAGTTTTGGAAGCTAGGTGTACAGTCAGAGAAAATAAGCGTTTTATACCACTGAGTTTTAGGGTGGTTTGTTAACACCTTAATATTGTCATATTGTGGGAGTAGCCCACTAATCTGGGCTAGTGGTATGTGAAAAAGTAACTCATAGAAAAGCAGAAAGACTAATACATGAAAAGATAGTTTGCTTCATTATTTATTGGTCAAATACGAATTTACTCCAAAAGATAAAAATATTGACAGTTTGTTTCCACTGAGAGTCCTTTCTTCTTGGCTTGCAAGATGACCACATTTCTCATGTGGCCATCCCTCTGTGTGAACATTTCTGATCTCTCTTCTGTGTTCCAATCTTATGATTGAATTAGGGTTTGCCTTAATGCCTCATTTAAAAAATTTATTTATTTATTTTTATTTTAGAGAGAGAGAGAGAGCGCCTCAGCCACTGCAGCTGAACTCCAGACACTTGTGCCACCCAGTGGGCATGTGTGACCTTGCACTTGCCTCACCTTTTTTGTGTCTGGCTAATGTGGGATCTGGAGAGGCCAACCTGGGTCCTTAAACCTCACAGGCAAGCACTGTAACTGATAAACCATCTCTCCAGCCTCTAATGCCTCATTTAAATTTTTTTAAAAAGAAATAAGGAGAACAGCCTTCACTTTTTTTAAACTTTAATTTCATTTATTAGAGAGAGAGAGAGAGAGAGAATGAGAATGGGCGTGTCAAAGCCTCTAACCACTGCAAACGAACTCCAGATGCATGCACCACATTGAGTATCTGTTTTACATGGGTACTGTCGAATTGAACCAGGATTGTTAGGCTTTGCAGGCAAGCAGCTTAATACCTGAGCCATCTTTCCAGTGCCTAGTGGGTCAATTTTAATTTAAGCACCCCTTTAAAGGTTCTGTTTCCAAATACAACTGGATTCTGAGATACTGGGGATGAAACTTCAGTGCATGGACTCTGAGAGGACCCAATTCAGCTCTTAACAGATTGTATATAACAGAGGCATTTTTGCATAGGTACACAGAGACATGTATAACATCTATAGGACGCATTGTTTCCCACAGCAGAGTTAAGATATTATATAAATGTTCTTGATTAGGGATATGAGTAGGTAAAACGCCATATAAATGCACCCAATAGAATATGTCACAATGGAAAATAAAGGAACAAGGCTGGAGAGATGGCCTAGCGGTTAAGGCATCTGCCTATAAAGCCTAAGGACCCAGGTTCGATTTCCCAGTCCTCACGTAAGCAATATGCACAAGGTGGCGCGTGCACTTGGAGTCCATTTGCAGTGGCTGGAGGCTCTGGCATGCCCATTCTCTTTTTTCCTTTATCTGCCTCTCTCTCTCTTTGCTTGCAAATAAATTAAAAAAAAAAGAAAGAAAATAAAGGAACAAACTAAATTCCATGTTAGTTGGAATTCATTGTTTTTCTCAGACAACAAGAAGTCTGTTAGTAAGATGTTAGGGCAGATGACACCAAGAATCTTTCTATAATTCTGCTCAATTATCCTTTTTTTTTTAAAAAAATTGTTTTATTTATTATTTATTTGAGAGAGATAAAGAAGCAGATAGAGAAAGAGAATCAGAGAGAGAGAAAGAATCGGTGTGCCAGGGTCTCCAGCCACTGTAAAGGAACTCCAGAAACATGCACCACTTTGTGCATCTGGCTTATGTGGGTCCTGAAGAATTGAACCTTGGTCCTTAGGTTTCACAGGCAAGTACCTTAACTACTAGGCCATCTCTCCAGCCTTTTATTTCTTTTTTCGAGGTAGGATATCTTTGGCTCAGGCTGACCTGGAATTCACTATACAGTCTCAGGCTGGCCTTGAACTCACAGTGATCCTCCAACCTCTGCCTCCTAAGTGCTGGGATTAAAGGTGTGCCCCACCATGCCTGTCTCTTTCATCCTTTCTTAGCTTTGCAGCAAAATAATTTTAGTTTTAGGTGTCAAACTAGATCTAAGAGAAGAAAGGGACAAGAGCCATGACAAGTATATCTGACTCTACCTTCTAGGGGAGGAAAGAGCTTTCCCATCAGTAATGATCTGCTGACTTGTCTTTGGCCAGAATTCTATTGTCTGTCATTTGAGTTGCAAAGAAGGCTGGAAAATCAAGTATCTTGTGTGCATAGTAGAAAACAGAATGGGAGAGTTAGACAAGACTATGTGTAGAATAAGCAAATATGCAGTATTTAGCATATATATGTATACCTACATACACACACGCATATATTTCAACATAGAAAGACCACAGAAACAATGGAGAGAGAGAGAGAGAGAGAGAGAGAGAGAGAGAGAGAGAGAGAGAGAGAGAGAGAGAACATGACAGGGTTTGTGTAAACTTAAGATCCATGCACACATAATGCTACATATTACTATAGACACAGATACCGTATGTAACAAGTTATAGCACGTGGACTGGAAAGACATTTATTAACTACTGTAAGAACAGAAAAATGGGACTGAAGGGGGGAGGTCTATAGAATATGACATCATCAATAACAAAATAAACAAAAGCCAGTTCCACTCTCATGTCTTGGGCTGAGGCATGTGATTGATTGTGTCAGTGTAACTGTCTGCTCAAGACCCACGAGGAGAAAACTGGGTTAGTTTGGGGTATATGAAGAACTTTCTCAGATTGTTGGCAGGCTTATCATGTGCAGTCAGATATGCAATTCCTTGTGTTTATAATGGAATTCATCTTGCCTTTTTTGTGATGATTTACATTCTTTTTTTTGTTTGTTTTTTCGAGGTAGGGTCTCACTGTAGCTCAGGCTGACCTGGAATTCACTATATAGACTCAGGGTGGCATCTAACTCAAGGCGACCCTCCTACCTCTGCCTCCCAAGTGCTGGGATTAAAGGTGTACTCTTTTGAGTACAATAGGAGACCTTAGTTGGATAGACATTAGAATTGAAATTTATTGAAATTAAAATATGCAATTATTTATTTATTGCAGCTGCAAATTGCAATTATTCTTTGGACCTTTTAGGATATTATGTTAAAGTTTTTTTGTTTATTTTTATTTATTTATTTGAGAGTGACAGACAGACAGAGAAAGAGGCAGAGACAGAGAGAGAGAGACAGAGAGAGAGAAAATGGGCACATCAGGGCCTCCAGTCACTGCAAATGAACTCCAGATGCATGCGCCACCTTGTGCATGTGGCCTACTTGGGTACTGAGGAATCATGCCTCGAACCAGGGTCCTTAGGCTTCACAGGCAAGCCCTTAAATGCTAAGCCATCTCTCCAGCCCCTTTTAGGATATTATGATTATTCTTTTTTTCTGTTGCTGAGGATCAAATCCAATGTCTTGAACATGTTAGGCCAGTGCTCTATCATGGAGCTACAGCCCCACCTTGGGAGGCTGTGATTCTTTTATTTATTTATTTTTATTGACAACCTCCATAATTATGGACAATAAACCATGGTAACTTCCTCCCTCCCCCACTTTCCCCTTTGCAACTCCACTCTCCATCATACTCCTTCCCTCTCTCAATCAGTCTCTCTTTTATTTTAATGTCATGATCTTTTCCTCCTGTTATGATGGTCTTGTGTAGGTAGTGTCAGGCACTGCAAGGTCATGGATATTCAGGCCATTTTGTGTCTGGAGGAGCGTGTTGTAAGGAGTTCTACCCTTCCTTTTCCTCTTACATTCTTTTTTAAAAAAATTATTTAAATTTTATTTTTTAAATTTATTTATTTGATAGAAAGAGGCAGAGAGAGAGAGAGAAAGAGAGAGGGAGAGAATGAATGCTCCAGAGCCTCCAGCCACTGCAAACAAACTCCAGATGCATGCGCCCTCTTGTGCATCTGGTTTATGTGGGTCCTGGAGCGTTGAACAGGGATCCTTTGGCTTTGTAAGCAAACCACTAAGCCATCTCTCTAGCCCCTGGCTCTTACATTCTTTCTGCCACCTCTTCTGCAATGGACCCGGGGCCTTGGAAGGTGTGACAGAGATATTTCAGTGCTGAGCACTCCTCTGTCACTTCTTCTCAGCATTATGGTTTCTTTTGAGTCATTCCAAGGGATACTGTGATTTTTGAAAAATTATTTATCTTTGCTCTTGTGCATATATTTCTTTTGCATTAGTATTCAAATTCAGCCAACTTTTACTTTTAGTCAGTGGAGATACAGATAAATAAAAGTGGCTACTTGGTAGCGAAAGCCATCTTTCTAGCTTTCTGTTATCATTCTTTGGAAACAGAGTGAGGGAGAAAGGATTTCCTTCCTCTCTGGTCTAGCCTTAGCCATGGACAGGCTGTCTGCTCTGGAATGAAGCAGGGTGGCACAACTCCATGAGGTTATGTGGGATCGAGCCACAGAGGGTTCTATTTTTTAATTTAATGGCATTCTTTTGCTTTTAATTCAGTATTTCATCTTTTAACCATTCCTTACCCAGTCTTCAAAAAACAGTGCACACGATTTATTACTATGTGTTAGTGAGTGTACTTTCATACTCTCTACTTAGCATCTGTTGCAACTTTGAAAGCAGTTCTCAAGGGCTTCCATTTGAGATCCATATTTCTTTTTCTTCCTTTCTCTCTTTCTTTCTCTCTCTCTTTCTCTCTCTCTCTTCTTTCTTTCTTTCTTTCTTTCTTTCTTTCTTTCTTTCTTTCTTTCTTTCTTTCTTTCTTTCTTTCTTTCTTTCTTGCTTTTCAAGGTAGGGTCTCACTCTGGTCTGTGCTGACCTGAATTAACTATGTAGTCTCAGGGCGACCCTCCTACCTCTGCCTCCCGAGTGCTGGGATTAAAGACTTTCTTCACCATGCCTGGCTCCATATTTCTTCATTTTCTTACTAAATTATTCCCACAAATTGGGCACATGACTTCCCTAGTGAAAAATATTTAATTTACTGAATAAAAATCGGTGCACTTAATGACTGTCCTTTTTTTTTTTTTTTTTAAAAGCCAGAAGAGCAATTCATTTGTTAATTTTCACAGTATCCTTCTAAAACTTGGTTTGGGAAAACCAAATTCCATCTTTCTGCATAATAGTGATAATTGATCAGTGAGTTATTTAGCACTACAATCAGCATTCTGTGGCTGCTACCACTTGTATGCTCTTGGTCCCATCTCTCACTTGCTGTGTGTGCATTGGGTTTACAGACACACGAGCCTCTTTGCATCCAGCTTTATATGGGTGCTGAGGATTCACCTGGGGCCAGTAGGCTTCCAAGGAAGTGCCTTGAACTACTGGACCATACCCCTAGGCCCCCAAAAGATAAGTAAGTGATATCTATTTATCAGTCTCCCCTTTCTCCTAAGCATTGTCATTAACTTATGTTTTTAGATGCTAATAAAATTGAGACTTTAGTCCTAGGCTCTTTTCAAAAATCTTTTTATGTCAATTTCTGTAAGTATAGATAATAAATCATGATAATTCCTTTCCTCCATTCACATTATCCCTCTTCCAAATCCACCCTCCATCGAATCTTTTCTTCTTTCTGATTAGTCTTTCTTCTGTTTTGATGTCATTACTTTTTCCCTTCTATGATGGAGGTCTTATGTAGGTAGTTAGACAGAGGTTCTTAAGGCATCTGGGAAACCAAAAACTGTTGTGTGAAACATAGCTCAAGAGAACCTTTGTTGAGAACCAAACTCATTATTGAAAAATTCAGTGGAACAAATGGTTAGATGAAAACAGAAACAAATTACTTATCTATATATTCCAAATTGTGTGGCAACAGGGTAAGTAAATTACTGACAAAATTGATTTTTCATTTTTTCTAGATGATTACCCTATAAGTTAATTTGAGAAATAATTCTATCTATTTTCTACTATGGAGAATATGTCAGTTCAGAAAATTAAAGTCATAGAACTATTGAAGAATCAATAACACTTAAAAGAAATGTTATGCTTTGTTTCCAAATATAAAATATGATGTTTTCCTAGCTATCATTAGTTATTACATGAGTTTAGAAACTGCTGTATTCAGCTATGAGAAACAAGTTTTATAGAGTAGATTCTTTCAATGAAGAACCCCAAATTTTGTTTTCCTTATCTCAAGTACAATCAATTCTGTTTTCAAGGAAAAGAAGCCCTAATTTGCTATTTTAAATGATAATTGAGCAAAAGAGTGATGATTTGCTTTTGGAATATTTAGGGTTTTAACATGGATGATGTTGGTGGCAAGTCTAAGGGCATGAAATGAGAGATCACTCTGATTCTTTAGCTATGCTCTACTTTTGATTTTTGCCACAGTTAATAAACTTGACACATGTATAGAAAAATTTTGTCTTTGGTCAAGATGAATGTGTGGTGCCTAATGATTTTATAGCTAATTAGATAATAAAATTTTTTCTTTTATGGTAAATCAGGAAAATTGATGTTCATGCTTTTTTTTTCCGAGGTAGGGTCTCACTGTAGCCCAGGCTGACCTGGAATTCACTGCATAGTCTCAGGGTGGCCTCGAACTCACAGCATCCTCCTACCTCTGCCTCCCAGGTGCTGGGATTAAAGGCGTGTGCCACCACGCCTGGATCATGCTTTTTTTTTTTGCTCACACTTTTTCTAAATGATTTCTTTCTCCCTTCTTTCCTTCCTTCCTTCTTTTCCTTCCCTTCCCTTCCTTCCTTCCTTTCTTTCTTTTTTCTTTCTTTCTTTCTTTCTTTCTTTCTTTCTTTCTTTCTTTCTTTCTTTCTTTCTTTCTTTCTTCCTTTCTTTCTTTCAGCAGGGTCTGAACTCTGGCCTAGGCTGACCTGGAGCTCACTCTGTACTCCAGGCTGGCCTTGAACTCACAGCAATCCTCCTACTTTAGCCTTACAAGTGCTGGGATTAAAGGTGTGTGCACCATGCCCAGCCAAAATGAATGATTACTTGCAAAATAACACATATGTAGATTGTATGAGAAGTTTTTTAGTCATGGTATTGTATGCTCATGGAATGTATGATAATGCTATGATAACAGGAGCCACATTGCCTAAAATTCGCCTATAGCTTCTAATATATAATGTATGATTAGCAATAATAAAATGGCAATTAGAAAATATAAATGGAACAGATTACATCAAATGTATATTAACAAAATAAAATGGGATATTTCTATTTTAAAAAGTATTGGGCTGGGGAGATGGCTCAGCAGTTAAAGGCACTTGCTTGCGAATTCTGCCAGGCCACGTTCAATTCTCCAGTATCTACATAAAGATAGACATGCACAGTGGCATATATCTGGAGTTCGTTTGCAATGACCCATTCTCTCTCTCTCTCTTAAATAAATAAATAAATAACTAAGTAAACTACAAAAAGTATTATTTATTTATTTATTTATGAGAGAGAGAGAGAGAAAGAATATGGGTGTATCAGGGACTCTTGCTGTTGCAAACTCCAGACACATGAGCCATTTTGCGCATCTGGCTTTATATGGGTACTGGGGCATCAAACCCAGGCCAGTAGACTTTTCAAGCAAGTGCCTTTAACTGTGGAGACATCTGCCAAATGGTATATTTCTGAGTATCTTCTCTATTTTTTTAAAATTTATTTTTATTCTTATTTATTTGAGAGTGACAGATAGACAGAGAAAGAGGAAGGTAGATAGAGAATGGGTGTGCCAGGGCCTCCAGCCACTGCAGACGAACTCCAGACGCATGTGCCCCCTTGTGCATCTGGCTTATGTGGGTCCTGGGGAATTGAGGCTCGAACCAGGGTCCTTAGGCTTCAAAGGCAAGTGCTTAACCGCTAAGCCATCTCTCCAGTCCATCTCCTCTACTTTTAAAAACATTTTTATTTTGTATCTATTTTTAGTTTTTGTTTTTTTGAGGTAGGGTCTCAACTCTAGCTTAGGCTGACCTGGAATTCACTCTGCATTCTCAGGGTGGCCTTGAACTCATGGCAAGCCTCTTACATCTGCCTCCCGAGTGCTGGGCTTAAAGGCGTGCACCACCATTCCTGGCTATCTTAAAAAACATTTTATTTTTATTTATTTATTAGAGAGGGGGAGAGATGAATGTGTGTTCCAGGCCCTATAGCCACTACAAACAAACTCCAGATGCATGTGCCACTTTGTACATCTGGTTTTATATGGGTACTGGGGAATCAAATGTGGGTCCATAGGCTTTGCAGGTTAAGCCATCTCTCTAGCCCCCTGGGTATCTTTTTTTGTTATGAGGTAGGGTCTCACTCTAGCCCAGGCTGACCTGGAACTCACTATTTAGTCTCAGGGTGGCCTACCTCTGCCTCCAGAGTGCTGGGATTAAAGGCGTGCGCCACCACGCCCAGCTTCCCCATGGGTATCTTTTATAAAACAAAATTTCTAAGATAAATCAAGATGGTGTGTCATAGCTCCTAGTTGAGGAATGAAAATAGGTATGAATGTGTGGAACACAATGGGTGTTTAGAATCTAATGATACCCTCACCTGGTTAAATGAGGGATTGTGTTAAAGACTAATGGCTTTCTTATTTTTCTTTTTAATAATATGATGAATTGTATTAATTATCAAAGAATTGAGCAGTGAGTTTTGTGAAATAATATAAGGAAAATTACAAATGTGAAGAATTAAGCCAATGTGTTGGTTTAAATATTTTCCAAAGTGAAACTAATATACAAATACCTATAATTAGAATTTCTTAATAGTTTGGTCTTTTTTTTTTTTCTTGTTTTTTCGAGGTAGGGTCTCACTCTAGTTCAGGCTGACCTGGAATTCACTATGTAGTCCCCGGGTGGCCTCGAACTCATGGCAATCCTCCTATCTCTGCCTTCCGAGTGCTGGGATTAAAGGCGTGCACCACCATGCCAGGCAATAGTTTGGACTTTTTTTTAACCTGGGAAGCATACTATAGGGAAGGAATACAGTGGTTAAAAAAAATATCACCAATGACAATTATAAAAAAGTTTTTATATTTATTTATTTGCAAGCAGAGGGAGAGATAGAGAGAAGAAAGAAGACATAAAGACTGGGCATGCTAGGACCTCTAGCCACTGCAAACAAACTCCAGAAGCATGTGCCACTTTGTGCACCTAGCTTATGTAGGTACTGGGGAATTGAACCTGGGTCCTCAGGCTTCACAGGATGTTCCTTAACCGCTAAGCCACCCTTTCAGCCTACAGTAACATTCAAAAAATTTTTATTTATTTGATATATATATATATTTTATTTATATATATTATATATATATATATATATATATATATTATTTATTTATTTATTTGAGAGAGACAGAAAGAATGGTGTGTGCCAGGGTCTCCGGCCACTGCAAACGAACTCCAGATGCATGTACTTACGTGGGTCCTTTGTTTTTTTTTAATTTTTTTGTTATTATTTTTATTTATTTATTTGAGAGTGACAGACAGAGAGAGAAAGAGGCAGAGAGAGATAGAGATAGAGAGAGAGAGAGAATGGGCATGCCAGGGCCTCCAGCCACTGCAAACGAACTCCAGATGCATGTGCCATCTTGTATATCTAGCTTATGTGGGTCCTTTGGTTTTACAGACAAGTGCCTTAACCACTAAGCCATCCCTTCAGACCAATAATAATTTTTAATCCATGATTTTGGCGTTACTTTTAAAAATATTTCATTTTTACTGAGATAGGGTATCATGTAACCCTGACACTTGAACTCACTGTGTAGCCAAGAATGACTTGGTCCTCAAATTTGTACCTCTTGAGGGCTGAGATTATAGGTGTGTGCCACCACATTTATGTGGTTCTGGAAATCGAAACCAGTCCTCATGTATGCTAGGCAACCTTTCTACCAACCAAGCTACATTACCAGCTCTTAAATTACTTTTCTTAGGTACACTTAAATTACTGTTGTAAAATCTATTGGCATGTGTATATATACATATACATACATACACACACACACACACACACACACACACACACACACATATATATATATATATATATATAATCTGGGTACCTGACTTTATTTTCTATTAAAAATAACTGGAGCTGGGCATGGTGGCGCACACCTTTAATCCCAGCACTCAGGAGGCAGAGGTAGGAGGATTGCCATGAGTTCGAGGCCACCCTGAGACTACATAGTGAATTCCAGGTTAGCCTGGGCCAGAGTGAGAGCCTACCTAGGAAAACCAAAAACAAACAAACAAACAAACAACAAAAAAAAACCCCACAACAAACCAAAAACAAAAAAAGTAAAATAAAATTGGGAGAAGCCTGGTGTGGTGGTTCATACTTTTAATCTCAATGCTGAATCTTAGTGCTGAGGTAGGAGTATTGCCTTAATTTAAGGCCAGCCTGGACTACAGAGAGAGTTCCAGGTCAGTTTGGGCTAGAGTGAGACCCTGCTTCAAAAAATAAAAAAAAATAAAAAGAACCAACCAAAATACAACCTGTATTCCCAAACTGAAATATTCTTAAGTAGTTTAGACGTTTTGTAGTTTCAGGGAAGTATCATAGCCTATCTATTTTAATATTTTTATTTCCACTTGTATGTATACTCAAAGCCATTTTGGGAATTTACATTGTTTGTGGTGTATAATATACATGAAAGATGTGTTTAAACCTTGATCCTGGACAGTTTTTCATTATGTTATTGCAACTTTGAAGAGCAGAATGTTGTGTTTGATCCTGCTGTTTGATGCTGGTATGTGGCTTTAAGAGTACCCATCCCCCCCTCTTGCTTGAGCCACTGTGTCCTGTCAGTCATCCTGAAATACACTAGGGTGCTTGTCAGGCTGTTTGCTTACAGATGCATCATAAGCCAAATTGTGAACCACAACAGTGGATCTGAATCTCTAAACACAGGAAAGTGCTTAGACAGTTGGGTTAGTATCCGCCCATGGGTAATACCCTGTCCTGCAGTGGGTGAGTGAAGTGTCAAACTTTTCACAAGCGAACTTTGCTTTAGCCAATCTTAATCATTATAGATGATGTGTTTCTGGGGTAGATAATGTTGGGGGAAGTGAAGGGAGGTTGTTTCTATAAAATGGGGTGAATAGAAACTATGTTGTGCAATTATTACTTTGATAATGAATTTTCCTTCTAGTAACACTAAACTGTAGACTACTTTATGAAAGTTCCAACTTTAAATGTGTACTGTTCTATCAGCATTTTGGATTTAGATAAAAATGTGATTCTTGAACACATTTTTTTTCTTTCACAACAATTCAGACTGACTCAATTCCACAGAGGCTCAATTCTGCTATTGGGAGCGTTTGTTGGTGGTTTTAAAAATAGCACTAAACCAAATTCTCATGTGCCAATGCCCAAGCTATAGTAGTCTTACATCAGAGAATTAAAAATTCCTACTATGTAATGGAGCCATTACTACTTGAGTGACCATATGGAAAGTACTGGGAGCTTTATGTTCCTTTGATCTAAAAGTTGTGCAATGAGCAGTTTATTTATTTGTGCAAATAATTTTATTTCTATTATAGGCCTCTAAACTTCAGTTACACATGGATATTTTCCCCATATTATTTGTGTGCAGCCTTAAATATTTTTAAAGAGAGAATTGATAATGCAAAAACCAGGAAGAAGCCATGGATTTTGATACTTGTATATTCAATCTTGTAGTAGCAGCTAAGAAGCAACCAGAATTTAGATTTAAGGTTTTATCTAAGTAAATGAGAAGAGATTGTGTTTGCAGATGCACAGAATAGTTTTATTTATTTATTCCTTGCCTTGTTCTAGAAAGGATTTAAAGTGACTTACAAGGCTACTTGCAACTCAAGAGAGGGTAAATTAAATGTGGAGTGAAAGAAAAACAAGCGCGAAGATATAAAACAGCCAAGAATAAGACTCAAAAAGAAGCAGTTCTCAACAGTGATTTCATGACACTGCTATATTTTAGATTTATGGAAGAGAAAATATGATTCTAGTTATTATAGTGTGTCCTTGTTATATACAGAAATGTTATAAGGGAATTTCATGCAAATCAGCTACTCCCTTACCTTGGGGGCAGTCTGGAGAGTGAGAAATGGTGTTGGATTGTGAATATTAAGTACACTTTAAACACTACTTGTGCTTTGGTGGAACAAAAAGGTGAGAAGTACTGTCCATTCAATTCACAAGCTGATTGGGTGATATAAGTGTGGCCTCAGGTTTTCCAGGAGCAGAAAAAATAATTGCTCTATTACTCAGTTCACAAGGAAGATTAATGAGGATTATTCTTTTTTGGAAAAAAACACACTATGAGTTATCTCATCTAAATAAAGTCAAAGATCTACATATCTGAACAGATATGATCAAACCAATGTTTATAAAAAGTATACTTAGCAATTCTGTATGAATTTATTAATGCAAAGTTCTAGTATTTTCCCCCTAATGTATTGTTATAAATATGACTACTTTCCTTTTTAAAAAATTTTAAAAATCTCTTTCAATCTAGCAATACATTTAACTTTAATTTAAACTTCTATTAGGTCAAAATTGTCTGGATCAATCTATCGGGGAACAAAGTTATTGGGTAAGAGGAGGGAATTCAGAGATAGGGCTCCTAATGTATTTCAAATATTCACAAAACACTTACTGTCTTGGAAACTAGACGTCTATAGGCTGTGACTTGTACTATGCTAAGACTGCTCAGTATAGGCTAAATGTACAATTGGAATGAATTTATGGAACACAAATAAGCTGTAATTGAAAGGCAAGCTATTAACAGTGGTGTTAAATGTTGTGCCATACTCTTATAATACTAGCACTCAGGTGGTTGAGGCAGGAGGATCATGAGTTTGAGGTCAGTTTGAGCAACAGTGAGACCTAGTCTCAAAAAAAAAAAAATGACATTACAATAGAACAGGGACTAGTTGGAAAGAAGAAGGGATTCAGTGGAAGGGGAATAGAGGAGGGAAAAGGGGAGGGTTGTGGGAGGGACTTTATGTTGGCAAATTGTGTATATGTATGGAGGTTGTCAATGAAAAGTTAAAAAAAAGTTGTCAGGAGTAGGTGCCAAATTAATGGAGTGATGTACCAGAGAGGGATCAAGATGCTTAGGAGCAGCAGCAATTTTCTTCTTCTTTTTTAAAAATATATTTTATTTATTTGAGAGAGAGAAAGGGCAGGGGGAGAATGAATGGGTGCGCCAGGGCCTCCAGCCACTGCAAAGGAACTCCAGATGCATGTGCCCCCTTGTGCATCTGGCTTACATGGGTCCTGGAGAATTAAACCAGGATCCTTTGGCTTTGCAGGCAAACAAACGCCTTAACCGCTAAGCCATCTCTCCAGCCCAGGACCAGCAATTTTCTTATGAAAGCATTAGTTCAGATAATCTAGTAAGATCCACTCAAAGAACTTGTGGAATCAGTGGATATCAGTAAAAATATGTAATTATACAGCAATGAAATAATTTAGAAATATTTTCTGTCTCTGGTATAAAAGTTGTATATTGTTTTTTAATTTTTGCATTGCTTGGGAAGAAGCTTAGTGCCTCAAGCATGCTAGGCAAGCACTCTACCACAAAGCTACAATCCCTGGCCCAGAAAAAAATTGTGTATGTGTGTTGTATTTGTTTTGGTGCAGGCGTGTGAGTGCCATGGTGTGTGTGTGTGTGTGTGTGCTCGAGTGATGGCTCAGTGCTTAAAGGTACTTGCTTGCAAACCCTGCAAGTCCGGGTTTTATTCCCCAGTACCCAGTAAAGCCAGATACACAAAGTGGCACATGTGTCTGGAATTCAATTGCATTGGCAGGAGACCTTGGCACACCCATTCTCTGTTTGTTTGCCTCTCTCTCTCTCTCAAATAAACAAGTAAATTTTTTTTAAAGTATTAGTTCTCAGGAGAACTCATATGTATTTGAAGTGTCTTATGATATTATGGAGTGGGGTGGACCCAGACTCACTGGACCTGACCCGACAAAAGCCTCTGTCACTCTGTTTCACTCTAGCTCAGACTGACCTGGAATTCACTGTGTAGTGTCAGGGTGGCCTCGAACTCGTGGTGATCCTCCTAAATCATGGAGGGTTATTAGTTTATGGAGGCCAAGGGCAGAATGTGGTGGTTTGATTCATGTGTCCCCCATAAACTATGTGCTCTGAATGCTAGGTCCCCAGCTGTTGGCAATTTGGGAACTGGAGCCTCCTGGAGGCAGTGTGTTGTTAGGGTGGGCTCATGGGTGTTATAGCCAGCTTCCCCTTGCCAGTGTAGCGGATTAAAGGCATGCGCCACCATGCCCGACTTTTCTGGTATCTTTTAACATCCCTGTCTTTTGTTGCCAGGGCATGACTAAAATACAATACAGTATGTACTGTAATGGAGGCATACATAGGGTGTTAGAGCCATGAATTACTTCATCCTTGCTGTATGCCAAAATGTGCTCCTCATGCATTTGAAAATGAAATGTGTGGTAAACTAAGTGAACTTTAAATTGATTTAAGTTTAATTTCAAGCAGGTGATAACAATGAAAATTGAGACATTTTGTGGAAAAAGACAGGGAAGGAGCTACGTGGTTGGGTTTGCCCTATCTTGAGCTCTATTCTTGGAAATATCCACTACTGCTATCAAGAGATGTGTTCTCTTTACATTCTGAGCACTAGAATTTTATTCTTGTCTATCTGTCTTCTACCCTGTACCTTCCCCACTTTATAAAACCATTTCTGTTGGCTAGGAGTTAAAAAGTGGTAGATTTCAACTCAACCTACGGAAGAGCTTCATGCCAGCACTAAATGGTACAGCGAGCTTTTCATTATTTTTATTCACTCAAGCTCAATATATTGTTGAAGTGAAGCTGGAAGGAGGAGGTATTTTTGAGCGTTTGGAGGTACTCCCTAACTCGTGATTTTATAGATGATACAATGCAATGCTTTATGATGCGCCATCTATGATGCAGTGTGGCTTTCATTTGGACTCCTGTTGCGGTACTGCTGCATGAGGTGGGGGATAATTTGTCAGGCTTTATCCGTGCTGCAACTTCTCCTGCAAAGTTCTGCAGTTTTCTACCTCATACTGCCCTGACCAGCAGTCAGTCAGCATCACTGAACAGGACAGATGTAAAAGCTCAGAAAGATTTTAGTAAGAAACAGCACTGATGTGAAGAATGATTATCTTGCACAGCCACGGTTCTTCAAGGACTTGGTTTATTATTTTATAACTGTTATCACGAAAAGGTGAACTTCCAGTTAAATTATATCTGTATTTTATCTCAGCGGAAGGACCTTCTTGCACATAGCATGTGGATACTTTTTACTCTCTTTACTTTTTTCTCCTTTATTTCTGATTTCTGGTGTTGAATGCATTTTGGAAGTCCAGTGTGAATTCTGCTGTAATATGCTTTTAAAGTTCTTGTTTTTAGTTCACAACAGTGTCTTCTTTTGTCCCTGAAATGTAAGAATGCCAACCATGTCAACATACTTGAAGCTTTTGTTGTTTGGATTTTTGTTTTACAAGGTAGGATCACACTCTAACTCAGGCTGACCTGGAATTCACTATGTAGTCTCAGGGTGGTGCTGAACTCACTGTGATCCTTTTACCTCTGTGCCCTGAGTGCTGGGATTAAAGGCATGTACCACCATGCCTGGCTCCAATCTTGAATTTTTTGTAGTATAGTACTGGCTGTAGACATGTTTTTTTTTTTTTTTTCCTGAGGTAGGGTCTCACTCTAGCCCAGGCTGACCTGGAATTCACTATGGAGTCTCAGGGTGGCCTCGAACTCACAGCGATCCTCCTACCTCTGCCTCCCAGTGCTGGGATTAAAGGCATGTGCCACCACGCCCGGTTTGTAGACATGTTTAACAAGCAAATCTCTTAGTGAACACTCATTTGAAGGGACCCCAAGATTATGTACTGAAAGGCATTTAATTGGGTAGGTTGTTTCTGGGCCATGCATCAGGGAGGTCATTAAGGGAATATCCTACTGTCAATTTAGCTGTGTCTGTGTTGGGGGAATTAAAGTGATAGGTAGAGTAATTGAAAACCAAACCAAAACAATATGCAATCCAGGCCAAAATATTTCAGTTTTAGAGCTGCATTTAAGATAAAACATTTGGCAACAGTGTTGGAAGTCTTTTTGGAAGCATATCGCTTGTATTTCAGTTGAATAGCTGAAAAAAAATAAGGATGAAGTTTCTACTTTTAGAAACAAAACCAGTAAAAAGGAGAGGTAGTCAAGGGTTACGCTGTCAGGTTTTGTGACATTGCACATTTACATATCACACAGCAGTAAGTCATTCATGCTACCACTCCCACCATGCTAGTATTGTTTTTACCTAATTCAATTTGAATATTTTCCAAGGCAAAAATAATTTTTAAAAATTAAGGGCCTGATGTGGTCACTCATACCTGTAATCTCAGCATTCAGGAGGAAGAGGCAGGAAGATGACTATGAGTCTGAGGCCAATCTGGGCTACAAAGTGAGACCTGGTCACAGTAAAGGAGTACTAGGCACTTTGTGTAAGTGACTTATGACAGAGTTATGGATAGAATGAGAACAAGGAGACACTTGGTTGTTTTGAAGTGGGGAAAGGCAGCCTGAGCAGGCTATTTGAATTATATTTAGTAAGAGAATTACCTGGAAATGTTCTTTATCTCTGCAATTAACAGTGCTGGTAGTTTTATAGAAAACCACCAACCTTACATATAGTTAGCTGTAGAAGAATAATACCTAATGTACTTATTTAAAAAATAAGACAAGAGGACAGCCCTCAGGAGGCAGAGGTAGGAGGATCGCCTTGAATTTGAGGCCACCCTGAGACTACATAGTGAATTCCAGGTCAGCCTGAGCTAGAGTGAGAACCTACCTCCAAAAATGAAAAAAAAAAAGAAGACAAGAGGAATCCTAGAACACAATACATGTATTGTCCTTTCCCCCCTCTACTTCAAATTGCTTATCATAATTTCCATGTTGGCTAGATAATGTTTTGATACCATACATGAAATGATTAGTCTGCATTAATGCTTTTAGTGGAGATCTTGGAGTATATAATTATGCTTAAATGCTTTTATAAATTATTAAATTTATCATAACTGGTTTCTTCGAGACTTTTGGTATATTTGTCATCTTTGTTTTTAATATTAAACTTTGCAGAAGACCCGTGAAAGAATTAGAAGTATTATAAGACTATTTGATTATGAGCACATTTGAACTTCATTATTGTGATTATGTACAAGTGCTATGTGAAGTCACTGAGGACAACCTTTGGATTCCTGTTATTCTCAAGAATATGTCAAATATCTACTTTTGTATTAACTGTACCCATTTTGTACCCATGTGTCATAGCATCTATAGAGCAGTAAGGCTCCTGGATGCTGTGGCATTTGTCTCTGTTTTTGTTTAAACAAATTTTGTTATTAATGTAGGAATTATAGCACATGAAGGTAAAAGCCAATGCAGGCAAATTTTTCTTTTTTTGAGGTAGGGTCTCACTCTCATTCAGGCTGACCTGGAATTCACTATGTAATCTCAGGGTGGCTTTGAACTCATGGAGACCCTCCTACTTCTGCCTAATGAGTGTTGGGGATTTTATTTTTTTACTTACAGGATATTTTCCTGTCTTTGTTTCTTCTCTCTCTATTTCTCTCTGCCTGTCTTAGATGTACAGTGTGGAGGGCCTTAGTGAGGCACTGACCTTTTTACTTAGACGCATAGACACAGAGGCCATGGATATCTTTGGGCAGACACAACAACATATCTATGGACCCAGGGGAAGGGCCCTACTCCATCATTTTTCTCAAGCACTCTTCTTTAGGAAGAATTATCTTTACTGACAAGCATTGTTTTTGTGTGTTTGTGCACAGGGAACATGTCGGTGGAAAGACCAATCTCCCTGAATATTGACCCTCAGGATCTGCAGGTCCAAACATTTACCGTAGAGAAGCTACTGGAACCTCTCATAATCCAGGTATCAACACGATGGACATTGCAATGTGCAGATACTGTTTTTTTTTTTTAGAAGAATTAAAAAACATAGAAAAAGTAATGAAACAAAGAAAGATTTGGCCTTATATTGAACATATTATCTTAAATTGTTCCTTATTTCAACTGTTAAAATGTACAAAGGTAGGTATTTAGTAACAGTAATAAAATTCTGAAGCTCCCCCTTAGATTGTTTTGTATCACTAACAGCATTATTAAAAAATAGATATAGATATAGATATAGATATAGATATAGATATGTAAGTGTGTATGTATGTAGGCATATACTTTTTTTTAGATGAGGTCTTACTATGTAGCTCAGGCTGGCCTCAAACTCATGACCTTCTATCTTCAGCCTCCTTAGTGCTGAAATTCAGTTGTGTGCCATCATGTTCTGGATGTATACAGAGTTTATTTATGTGTTTTGCAAAGAGATAGAGAAAGAGAGAGAGAGAGAGAGAGAGAGAGAGAGAGAGAGAAAGAGAGAGAGAGAGAGATTGAGAATGAACGGGTGCACCAGGGCCTCTAGCCACTGCAAACAAACTCCAGAAGTATGTGTCACTTTGTGCATCTGACTGGATGTAGGTACTGGGGAAATGAACTCAGGTCGTTAGGCTTTGCAGGCAAGCATCTTAACTACTGAGCCATTTCTTCAGCCCTTTATATATAGTTTTTTTTTTGGGGGGGGGTTAGGGTCTCATTCTAGCCCAGGCTGACCTGGAATTCACTATATAGTCTCAGGGTGGCCTCGAACTCTTGGCATCCTCCTACCTCTGCCTTCCGAGTGCTGGGATTAAAGGCATGCACCACCACACCCGGCTTTATATATAGTTTTTAATGTACCTTTATATAACTTATCTTGATTGGTAGTCATAAAACTGAGACAGCACAGGTCACAGTCATCTTTATTATACAGAGAGTTTCAGTGTTTTCCCCCAAGATTATGGTGGCTCATTTGTCATGTAGTGAACTACCATTAACATGTCTGAGAAAAGCAGCAATCTAAAGGAATTCTGGGATAGAGTCTTTCATAAAGTGAAAAATGTTCTGATAATAGGTATGGCGATTCTCTGGCTTGTCATACAAGTCCTGATTGTATTTATCGGATTTTTTAAACAAATACTTCAATTTCTTATTTAAAAGAGAGAGAGAGAGAGAGAGAGAGAGAGAGAGAGAGAGAACCAGTGACATGGGCATATTAGGGTCTCTTGCCACTGTAAATGAACTCCAGGCACATGCGTCCCTTTGTGTATCTGGCTTTATGTGGGTTGCTGGGGAATTGAATCTGGCTATCAGACTTTGCAGTCAAGCACTTTTAACCACTAAGGCATGTCCCCAGCTCCATGAATTTGATTTCTTAAAGCAGAGTTTTAGGAAACTTATACAATAGTAGAAGATCTACATTTTATTTATTTATTTATTTTATTTAAGAGAGAGTATGAGAGATAGATAGATAGATAGAGAGAGAGAGAGAGAGAGAGAGAGAGAGGGAGTGTTGGTGTGCCAGGGCCTCTAGCCACCGCAATTAAACTTCAGACACATGCGCCACCTTGTGCATCTGGCTTATGCGGGTTCTGGGGAGTCAAACCTGAGTTCTTGGGCTTTGTAGGCAAGTACCTTAACTGCTAAGCCATCTCTCCAGTTCCAGTTTTTATTTTTAACCCCTCAAAATGTGTTGAGGGAACTTTTGCTTACCTTACATCTTAAATGTTCCTGTTTCTTTTTCAAAGTCTCTAAAGGTTTCTCATGCAAGGTTTACTTGGGTAAGAAATGATAGTGTCTTTATGTAATACTGTTCTTATTTCTGTGTGACATGGATAGGGGAGTGGCTCTGAGAACAGTTATTGTACGTTCTTACTTAGACCTTGGGATCTCCTGGGAAGGCAATTCAAACTGTGTGTCTCACTGCTAACATGTGTGTGTGTACACATAATTTATTATTATTTTGCTGAGACAGGGTCTTGACATATAGTTTAGATTATACTCAAACTCAGGACCCTCCTCCCCTTGCCTGCTGAATGCTAGGTTTATAGAAGTACATCACCATGTCAAACTTTAAAAAAAAAATAGTTTTCCTGATAAAGTTCACTGAAAATATTAAAAAATTCTCCCACTGGACTGGCAGAGAAAATTATATCATACTCACTTTACCTCCAAGAGACAAACATTAATGCTCTTTGATGCATTTCTAGTACACTAAGATTGTGAGTAATTTTATTAGGTTCTTTTTTTTTTTTTTTTTGAGGTATGGTCTTACTCTAGCCCACGCTGACCCAGAATTCACTATGTATTCTCAGACTGGCCTTGAACTCACTCACAGTGATCCTCCAGCCTCTGCCTACTGAGTGCTGGGATTAAAGCTGTGTGCCACCATGCCTGGCTAGAATTACATAATACACAGAATCTATATTAAGTGGGATGGACACTGTGTATGCTTTCCATGCTAGCTACTTGGAAGGTTGAGGTAAGGGAATTGTGATTTTGAGGCTAGCCTCAGCAATATTGTGAGACTCTGGCTCAAATACAGTCATATATATATTTGCATATATGTTTGTATTTATATATAAAAATATACATATATACACAAAGTTGATAAATATATTTTATCCTACTTTTCTACTTAAAATTATATTTAGATAATTTCTCATCCTATTATTTGTGGTGTTGGGGCCATGAGTATACTAGGAAAGTGTACATAAATTTTTTTTTCTTAAATTTTTTTTGTTTATTTTTATTTATTTATTTGAGAGCGATAGAGAGGAGGAGGCAGAGAGAGAGAGAGAGAGAGAGAGAGAGAGAGAAAGAGAGAGAATGGGCATACCAGGGCCTTGAGCCACTGCAAACGAACTCCAGATGCATGCGTCCCCTTGTGCATCTGGCTAACGTGGGTCCTTGGGAATTGAGCCTCGAACCGGGGTCCTTAGGCTTCACAGGCAAGCACTTCACCACTAAGCCATCTCTCCATCCCTGTATATAAATTTTTGTTACTAACTTAGATTATTTCCCTAGGACTAGTTACTAAATATAACAACAAGTGGGCAAAATATGAATTTTTTTGGTGTGTATGTTTGTGGAGCATATGTGTGGTATGGTGTATGCATGTATGTGTGTGCAGATGCATGTGTCCATATACATGTGTGGAGGCCAGAGGAAAACATCCTCCACACCTCATCCACATGTTTCCTTGAGACAGAGTCTCTCTCTGTTTTCCATCAGTAGGCCCCAGCTATTCTCTGGTCTCCACCTCACCCCCCTCCCCAGGACTAGGGTTACAGATGTGCGTGGTCATGCCCAGCTTTTTATGTGGTTGCTAGGGAATTGAACTCTGGCTGTCTTGGGCTCTCTCAGGCCCTCATGCTTGCATGGAAAGTGCTTTTACCCATGCCGTGTCCCCAGCCCCAAGCTAAAAGTTTTAAAAATGCTTTTTTATACATATTACCAAGTTTTATGGAGAAAAGGTTATTCTTTTTTTTTTTTATAAAATATTTATTTACTTGGGGGGGGAGAGAGAGAGAGAGAGAGAGAGAGAGAGAGAGAGAGAGAGAGAGAGAAAATGGGTATACTAGAGCCTCCAGCCACCACAAATGAACTTCAGACACATGTGCCACCTTGTGCATCTGGCTTACATGAGTACTGGGGAATTGAACCTGGGTCCTTAGGTTTCCCAAGCAAACACCTTAACCATTAAGCCATTTCTCTATCCCTTTTTCATTTTTAATTTTTTAAATTGACAACTTCCATAATTATAGACAATAACCCATGATAATTCCCTCCCTCCCCCCACTTTCCCCTTTGCAACTCCACTTTCCATCATACATTTTCCTCCTCTCAATCAGTCTCTCTTTTATTTTGATGCCATCATCTGTTCCTCCTATTATGATGGTCTTGTGTAGGTAATGTCAGGCACTGTGAGCTCATGGATATCCAGGCCATTTTGTGTCTGGAGGAGCATGTTGTAAGGAGTCCTACCATTCCTTTGGCTCTTACATTCTTTCTGCCACCTCTTCTACAATGAACCCTGAGCCTTTCTCAATAGAGATGTTTCAGTGCTGAGCATTCCTCTGTCACTTCTTCTCAGCACTATCGTGCCTTCTGAGTCATCCCAAGGTCACTGCCATCTGAAAAGAGAAGCTTCTCTAACCAAAAGTGAGAGTAGCATTAATATATGGGTATAAATATTAAGGGAAGTACTTACTGGGCAGTTTGGTGAGCATAGCATATACATTTATCCAGACAGCAGCAGATGTTACACCCCTAGGGCTCATGACTACCCCTGTTGTAGGTTTTCAGTATTAGGCATGTATTCCCTCCCATGGAGCGGGCATCTATTCCAATTAGGGAGCAATTGGTTTCCCCCATAACAGATGTGACACTATTGCACCCGATGACTCATTTGGCCTGGCTGGCCAATTTTAAGGCTTGCAGTGTCCACTGTTGAGTATCTCCACTGGTGATTTCTCTCTCTCTCATTGAACTGCATGCAGTGTGGCTTTTTCCAGCTTTCTGTCAGCTGGTATACATGGAGGAGGTTTTCAGCTCAGTTCCAGCAGGATTTCTCAGTGACCTTGCAGCCCAAGTATGTGGAGTCTTCAGCAATAGGGTCTTACCATCTATTCCTGGTGGGAAACCAAGGGCCTCTGCAATAGCCTGTATTGTGTTGGGCTATTGGGGACCTCCCTCGCCAGCAATTCACTGGAAGGTATCCCATCCCTAGCACTGAAACTTCTCTAGTAACAATAACAATCTATGGTTTCTGGGTGTTCCATTGTCCAAAAAAGTAGGTTTCCATATGACTTATTCATACCCTCTTAGAGTTTTAGGGCTTAGAATATCCCTCCCCCTTCCTTTCCTTTACTCAATCTCTTCCCCTGAGCTCACTTAGGCCTTTCCACTGCCACTAATCTGTTCTTCTACTTACTTACATATGTATAATACCATCCTATTAAGTACCCCCTCCCTCCCTTTCTATTCCCTTTCTATCCCCTTTCTAGCTTACTGTCCAGTCCCTTTTCTTGTTATTTTATTTTTTAGAGAGATTGAGAGGGAGAGAGAGTTGGTGTTCCAGGGCTTCAGCCACTACAATCAAACTCCAGAAGTTTGCACCACCAAGTGTGCATGTATGACCTTGCACTTTGTGTCACTTTTGTGCATCTGGTTTACATGGGATCTGGAGAGAGATCGAACATGGGTCCTTAGGCTTCGCAGGCAAGTGCCTTAATTGCTAAGCCATCTCTCCAGCCCCTAAAAAGTAAACATTTTTATTTATTTATTTTTGCAAGGAGAGAGAGAGAAAAATAGAGGGAGACAGAGAGAGAAAGAGAGAGAGAGAGAGAGAGAGAGAATGAGAAGGTACACCAGGGCCTCTAGCCACTACATCTGGCTTACATGGGTACTGGGGAATTGAACCCTGGTTGTTAGGCTTTGCAGGCAAGCACCTTAACCATTGAGCCATCTCTCCAGGCACCTACTCATGCTACTTTGCATGTGTGGTGAAGATACCTAAGGTGTCCCTGAAGTTTAAGTTTGTCTTACCAAACTTCAAGCATATGACACAGGATTATAGATTATAGTTACCATGATATATATTACATGCCTAGAACTTATTCACTTTACAACATAAAATTTGTGTCCTTTGACTAATGTCTTCTTTTTTACAATCACCCCATCTCCAAGACCCTGGAAACTGCCACATTGGCTTTGCTGTGAATCTACGTATAAGTGAAATTGCATAGTATTTTTTACTTCTGTGCTTGAAGCCATTATTTAGTATAACAATGGAGAAATTATTTAGGATAATGTCTCCAGGTCCATCCGTGCTGGAAAATGGCAAGATTTCCTTTTCTAAAATAACTTATATTCGTGTCTGTATACATATCAGATTAATTTGTCTATCAATAGACTCTAGGTTGTATCCATTTTTGGAGATTATTCCAAAGAGTGTTGAATTTTATCTCTGATCACATTAGGAAACATTGCAATTGAAGTGCACCATCTTTAAGTTTTCAATTTAATAGCCCTATTAAAATATTCTCATCTTTCCTTATTGCTTTTCTTCATTTTCTATTCCTTTTGCACACAAAGTTCCACAGAAATTATTTATCTACTCTGCATATAACAAAATCAAAGTTACATTTTAATTTTTGGAATAATTGGTCATAGATACTATTATGTCACTCCAACTTCTAAATCCATTTATTCATAAATCTTTATTCTGCTTTTTTATAGTAACTAGAGACTTCCCTACCAAACCTGATTTATCCTTGATCCATTTTTTTTCCTCTTGAGCACAGGTAAATCACTAGGTCATTTTGCAGAATGTTAAGCCTGGGATATATTTCAATCATTCGCTTTCATTTTCTCAGTGTGATAACTTACACAGTTGCATCCCTCTGTAATAAATTCCTCCAATGGATCAGAAATAATTTTTTTCCTTAGCAATTACATTTTTATGATTGCAACTGTAGGCATCTGCACTTTATCACTCTCAAGACCCATGTTTGGCAGGGCAGTGCAGAAAACCTATTTATGCAGAATTGTGCTTAAAAGAATTTACATCTCTGTGTTGTGTACTCTCTGAAGAGGATATAAAATGCTGGATCCTGCTACAGTCATTATATAATGGATCCATCAATAATCTTATTTACCACCGAATAGAATTTTCTGCATGTCAGATTCATGTTGAATGTGAGTTAAAGGGATTGAATTACTTAAAAATCTCTTAAAAGAAAAGTAATAAATTCTTTTTAATATGTTATCTCTTACATATTTTTTTCTTTTTGGGCAAGGGTTCAGATGTATTTTTATGGTACAAATATATTCCACATTTTTAAGTGGTAAACACAGGGTTAGAGCAACAGCAATGAACATTATTTTTCTGCCTTTCACTTCTTATAGGAACTCTTGGCCCTTTCCCCATTTCTCCCTCCATAGTGTCTTCCACCTATTTTTTTTTTTTAAATGTGAATTTCCTTGGGAATAGCTCTTCTAAATTTTATGATATTCATTGGCCAATATTCAGAATATCTGTCCAGGTGTTGTGGTGCATGCTTTTAATCCCAGCACTCGGGAGGCAGAGGTAGGAGGATCACTATGAGTTTCAGCCCAGCCTGAGATCACATAGTGAATTGCAGGTCAGCCTGGGCTAGAGTGAGACCCTACCTCAAAACAAAACAAAACAAAAAGAATATCTGGTAACCCCTGCATTAGTCAGCATAATAAAGGTGATAAAATAAACCTAAAATCTGAGGGTTAATAAAATTCATTTCTAGTCCAAGCTTCAGTTTAATACTAGTGAACTGGGGTCTTTGACCCATGCAAGTACTCAGGGGGGTCTAGGCCAGTGTAGATTCCATCTCAATGTATACTTGTGCTATCAATACACCAGGGGTGGGAGGACATGATGAATCATTCAAGGACTCCTCACACAATCACCTAAATGTGACATGTTATTTCTACTCACGTTGGTTCTGGCCAAGCAAATTAGGTTGTCAAAAACGGATGTTGGGTTTGCAGTACTGCCTGGTGTCCAGAGGAGAATGGCACTATTTGTGGAGTGCCCCAAACTATTACGTTTTCTTTGTTTCCTTTTTTTTTTTCCCAAGGTGGGTTCTCCCTCTAGCCCAGGCTGACCTGAAATTCACTATGTAACTTCAGGGTGGCCTCGAAGTCACGGAGATCCTCCTACCTCTGCCTCCCGAGTGCTAGGATTAAAGGCTGTGACACCATGCCCGGCTCATTTGTTTCCTTTTTAGGAGTTCCTTTTGTTAAGTCTCCGTCTGCTATCAAGTCATTTTGTTACCCTAGCCATAGTTGACTTTATTGGGTTTGGGAGAAACTGACTTAGTGACAGTTATAGATTGACAAGAAACTGGTGGCACGCTAGCCTGAGTTATGCCTCTGGGGATGATCATGAAGTGGTCCTTTTCCCATGGTAAGGGAGAAATCCCCTGCCCCTCAGTCATTATGTGAGATCTTTGACTGGATCTAAGAACCCAGTAAACATAAGAAATTATTAAGAAGAGAAAAGCAAAACATTTTGTTAGTTCTGCATGTACATGGGATCTTCACAGGAGAGCAAGGTTGGGGGAAGTGGTCAAAGCATAATGCTGTGATGCTTTTGTAGACAGTGAACAGTAGATTTGCTAAGGAATGAGAGGACTAAGGATATGCAAGGCATGATAGTAAATTCTAGAGAAGGTATTAAGAGATAGATGGCGAGAGTGATAGAGGAGCTAGTGGAAGTTAAAGGTTCCTGCAGAGACTTTGTTTATTCAGGCTCATTGCTGTCCAATTACTAATCTCTGGTGTTCAAAGCTATTTCACAGCTTTGGTGTGCAAACAACACTCCTCCCAAAAGAGTTTTTATGACTTGTTGTCACAGCCATGCCAAACGGCCCCTTCTGAAGTCACAGCTCCTCACTTGGTTTCAACTTGAAATAATAAGTATTCTTATACAATTAACGTATTTTGAGATGGCATGCTTTTAACTCCTTCACCATCCTCTCTTTTGGAGGTGGCTATCTCTGGTGAGATAAGAAGTTACAATCCAGAGTTTAGATGGATGTATCAGGAGCAAAAGGGAAAGACACAGAAACAAAGACATGAGCAGTTGTCATAGTGATAGCTCTTCCAAACACCATGTTTCAAAGTTTCTCCCAGCTCGTAGGGAGAACTCCCTACCAAACCCCAATCTCAACATAATTTTGTTCTCCTCTCCTTGAACCAAAACCAAAAGCCAACCAACCAAATAAATACACAGACAAGAAATCAAGCAGGCAAGCATTCATGCATATCAATTTATGCAAATAGCCATGGAAATGCCCAAAGGGTTAGTTTCCTACTCGTCCTCATGCACATCTGATTGGCTTCCAGGTAGCAGGGAAGGGTGTCTGTCCCCTTCAGCATCTTAGCCTCCTGTAATATAATTTCCCTTTGTTTCTCTCAGAAAAGAAATCACTCTTTGTGGTTGTTCTGTTATTTACAGGTCATTTTGAATGAGCTTGGTGCCATTTGCTTTTGCTTTCTTGGTTTCACCTGCAAGCTTCTTGTTCTGTAGAGCGTGTATACCAGGATTAAACTTGACGGGTCTAAGGAAACCTCAAAGACAATTCTTCATTCACACAGTGTTCATGTAAAGCACTTTATAAGCAAATGTTGGAGTTTGGACTCCAAACTCAACATGTAACCTTAAAAGTTAGTAAATTAAGTGTCTTTTAAAAATACTTACAGCCTCAAGGCTTAGTAAGTATAACAATGCTAGTTTTATGGTTGGATGAATACATAAGCAATTCTGCTTCAATAATGTTTTAAGTTTAAAGTGACTCAGTATAGTTGAGTTGATGCTAATAAAGTGAATTCTTCAATTTCTGCATTCTTTTACTGCCAGAAAACTGCTCCCATGGGAAAGCTGCTAGGCTGTAGTATTTCTTAGGAAACAAATAGTTGGGGGAAAAGGAAGTCACCTTTTAAAATTAAACTAAAGATAAGAAAAACCTGTGGTTAATTGCTAAAAATACTGTGACTCCAGATGGAGCATATGTGGCAAGTGAATAGGGATACCCCTACTACCCACCCCCAGACCTGGGAGCTTGAGAGGCTAAGGGCAGGCATCGCTCTCATACCCATCTCCTCTTCTCAGTTGCTCCTGGACCTTTTCTTCTAGCAGACTCTGCTTTTCTTCCTGCTCACTCCAACACCATCACCCTGTTTTCTAGATTCTCTGGCCATCCTTTATCTACTCCACACATTTTTTTTTTTTTTTTGAGAGAGACTCATCATGTAGCATAGGCTGGACTCAAACTATGCTTCTCCTGTCTCAAGTCTCCTGGGTGCTGGGATCATAAGTGTGCCACAACATTCTGCACAACTGTTAATATTTTATCTGTCAATCACAGCTTATTTTTTTCCCTCCATGAGTTCATACCAAATGTAAATTAAAAAAATATTTTTTTGAGGTAGAGTCTCACTCTACTCCATGCTGACCTGGAATTCGCTAGGTAGTCTCAGGGTGGCCTCAAAATCATGGTGATCCTCCTATCTCTGCCTCCTGAGTCCTGGGATTAGTGTGCGCCACCATGCCCAGAAAAAAAAAATATACATATATATACATATATATACATATATATATTATTTATTTAAGAGAGAATGAGAGAAAGAGATGTGTGTGTGTGTGTGTGTGTGTGTGTGTGTGAGAGAGAGAGAGAGAGAGAGAGAATGTGCATGCCAGGATCTCTAGCCATTGCAAACGAACTCCAGATGCATGCTCCACCTGTTGTATCTGGGTATTGGGAAATCAAACTCTGGTCCTTAGACTTGGCAGACAAGCACCTTAACTGCTAAGCCATCTCTCCAGCCCCTTAATTGTAAATTTGAATTATTTTTGAAATATGAACTGATTTTATAAGCACTCAGGTGGTATAGACCAATAAACCCAGATATATCTACCCTTTAAAAAATTTGTGTGTGTGTGTGTGTGTGTGTGTGTGTGTGAGAGAGAGAGAGAGAGAGAGAGAGAGAGAGAATGGTTATACCAGGGTCTTACTGCTGCAAATGAATATCAAATTCCTGTGCCACATTGTGCATCTGGCTTTACATGGGTACTGTGAAGTTGAACCCTGGTCAGCAAGCTTTGCAAGCAAGTGCCTTTAACTGCTAAGGCATCTCCCCACCCCCATCTGCCCTTTATATCTAGATAGATGGGAGCTTGCAGTTCATGTTGCTGGAAGACTAGCAGAGTCCCTGCAGATGTGGTCATTTTCACTGCTTGAGCTGTGACTGGATCCTTAACAGATTCCCCTAGGGTATTGCAGGACACCCATGCAGTTTCAGGAGACTGCTGAGGTCTGGCACATCCATGACTCTAGATCAGTGTGGGTAAGCTTCCTGTACAGGTCCAGAAAATAAATAGTTTAGGCTTTGATGGCTAGACAGTCTCTATTGCAGCTACTATGCTGTTGTAGTGTGAGAGCAGCCAGACAATATATAAACAAATGGACATGTATTTGTGCCAATAAATCTTTATTATTTTCAGAAATAAGCAAGAAGGGAAATTTGGCTCCAGTGGTGATTTGCAGGCCCCCATTCTAGACTGACCATTTTCTTCTGGGATATATCTGCACTCACTGCTTAAGGAAGGGTAAAGAAATGGGTACCATCTCACATACAGTTGAAAGCCTCATGTGATATAAACTATGACGGAATAGTTTTTGGTTGAGCCCTATGAAAAACCCAAAAGCCTCATTTGGAAGAAGAGTGCTCAGCAGACACATCAGAAAATTCCTGTTACTGTTGAGATTCTGTTAGTCCAGTGGTTTTCAACCCTCACTGCACATTAAAATCACCCGGGGAGCTTTTAAAAATCCCCATGTTCAGGCCTCACACAAAACCAGTTAAATCAGAATCTCTGGGAGTAGGACCAGGCAGTAATTTTGAAAGCTCCCAGGTGATTACAGTGTAAGAATTGCTGTGCAGTCCGTTATATCAGCCAACAGCGAGCTTGGCTCTGCCTCCTGGCTTTCTCTAAATTGGTGCCCCTTTCAATGCTTTTTTAACCTTAGAGTTGCGAGGAAGTGAACGCTACAAATTAAGGTGTAATAAATGTGGTTTGTGATTTTGCAGATAATTTTTTTTTCAAGTTAGGGTCTTGCTCTAGCCCAGGCTGACCTGGAATTTACTATGTAGTCTCAAGCTGGTGAACTCATATCGATCCTCCTTCCTCTGCCTCTCCAGTGCTGAGATTAAAGGCGTGTGCCACCATGTCTGGCTTCAGATGAATTTTATTAATTTGTTAGACAGAGAGAGAGAGAGAGAGAGAGAGAGAGAGAGAGAGAGAGAGAGAGAGAAAGAGAGAATGGGTGTACCAAAGAGGCAGAGAGAGAAGGAGAGACAGAGAATGGGGTGTGCCGGGGCCTGTAGCCACAGCAAACAAATTCCAGATGCATGTGCCACCTTGTGATCTGGCTTATGTCAGTCCTGGCGAATAGAACCTGGGTCTTTTGGCTTTTTATGCAAGTGCCTTACCCACTAAGCCATCTTTCCAGCCCCCATCATCTGAATTTTTTTTAAAAAGGAAACAATTTTCACTCTCAGCTGATTTGTAAGATACTTCTTTTCTTCAATTTAGACACATTTTTCTCACATTTCCAAACCCTGAATTTTTAATATTTCTGAAATTAGAATGTATCTTATAATAGATATGAAAGTTTAATGTAGCCTTTCTTTTTGATACTTGTAGATTACAAAATTTACTCACAGTATACTTGAGTTTTTTTATCTTTCATAAGAGACCTGACCTTACTCATAAACTCCTTCCTGCTGGGAATTAGGATAAATGCCTTACATTTCAGCCAACAATATGATAAATTGTTGAAAAGGACTGAATATAATATACTTGATTCGAGCTCATTTTGAACTGTTCAGAGTCCAAATAAACTACGAACAGAGACATATTTACTCAGAATTTACAAAAATTTGCTTTTCCATGACATTACATAGAATAATTGTCAAAACCCACCACTTCTATGGATAAATTTTTTATTTAGACAGGTTCTTTTTTTTGTGAGGTAGGGTTGATACCAGTTGAGATTGGTTGAGACCAATCCAGTCCAGGCTGACCTGGAATTCACTATGTAGTCTCAGGGTGGCCTCGAAGTCATGGTGATCCACCTACCTCTGCCTCCCAAGTGCTGGGATTAAAGGCATGTGCCACCACACCCGGCTGAGACAGGTACTTATGATGTAGTCCAGTCTAACCTCAAACTCACTGTGTAGCCCAGGATGACCTCAAACTCTTGGCAATCCTTTTGCCTCAACATTTTGATTATTGGGATTACAGACATGAACTGTTATGTCCAGCACTCTTAATTTTAATTTTGGTTTAGTGACCAGATGTACTGAGATAACTCAACTTTGTGTCTCTTAGTTTAAGGCTTCTTTTTTTTTTTTTTTCAAGGTAGGGTCTCACTCTAGCCCAGGCTGACCTGGAATTCACTATGGAGTCTCAGGGTGGCCTCGAACTCACGGCGATCCTCCTTCCTCTGCCTCCCAAGTGCCGGGATTAAAGGCGTGTGCCACCACGCCCGGCTTTAAGGCTTCTTAAATCTATAATTTCATTTGTGTTTTTTATTCTATCCAGTCACGCACTATGTATTTATTTTTTACTTACAGTACACTGCCTCTGGGTTTTCAGGATGATCCAAGCATAGCTTCTGCTTTTATTGACTTCATGGTACAACTGGGCAGCAGCTAATTATGGCTAACTTTAAGACACTGTAATGAGTAAACTGAGACAGTTGTGAGGAGAGGCAGTCATTCGAGGCTGACATAGCAAACTCTTCATGGTTTGAGATTAACAAGTAGTTTGTGGTCAAACTACACCAGTGGAAGATGAAAGTGAAATTTTTGTCAGGAGTGAGATATTTTATTTATTTATTTGAGAGAGAGAGAGAGAGAGAGAGAGAGAGAGAGAGAGAGAGAGAGGTGGGGGGAAGAGAGAGAATGGGTGCACCAAGGCATTCAGCCACTGTAAATAAACTCCAGACGCATGTGCCACCTTGTGCATCTGGCTTACATGGGTCCTAGAGAATCGAACCTGGGTCCTTTGGCTTTGCAGTCAAGCGCTTTAACCACTAAGCCATCTTACCATCTACCGTAGAGTTTGGCCTCTGGATTGAGTCTAGTAATAGGCTCTTTACCTGGTTCACTTTTATCTCTTCTGGTAGAAAATCTTCCATTCTTAAGGACTCTTCTTGGAAGGTCTGCTTCCTCTTCATGAATGCTTGCAGCCTCTGCACAACACTCTTCGTTCTTAAGTGTTGGGCGATAGGATTCTGTCGTAGGTTGGGTACACTATTTCTCTTTTGACCATCCTGGAGCTCACTCAGTTTTATTCCTAAATGCCCGGGGTGCTGTTCGGAACACAGTATGTGCTGAATAGATGTTCACTGGCTTGAGATAAACTAAAATATGTTTGTGGTTGGTTATGGGAGATGGTTGAATGCTAATTTAGAGGTCTACACAAACTTTGATCTTCTTTGTGAATTCTCTATGGGTTGTTTAGAATAGAAGCAGTTACCAATGGCTTGAATAAGACCTCCCTTCTCCCCTCTTCCGAAAACTGGAGAACTTTTACTTTGGCAGATCATTGGTTCTACTTTTCTCCAGGTTTTTCTTTTTTTTTCCTAATTCTTTCAAAATCCTGATGAAGTTTAAGCCAATTAATAGATTAAATGTCTTATATTTTATTTCATAACATTAACTGAAAGGAGAAAAGTAGCCCTGAAGGCTACCATGAGATACTGTAGAAAGTCTAAAACTTGGGCCAGGTGTGGTGACTCACACCTTTAATCCCAGTACTTTGGAAGCAGAGGTAGGAGGATTGCCTAGTTCAAGGCCACCCTGAGACTACATAGTGAATTCTAGGTCAGCCTGAGCTAGAGTGAGACCCTACCTTGAAAAAACAAAACAAAACAAAACAAAACAAAACAAAACAAAACAAAACAACAAAAAAGAAACTCTAAAACTCCAACTGTTTTTAGCTCATAAACCAGAAAAGAGATAACTGTTAATAAGCCCTTTAAATACCACAATGATAGTGGAGTTAAAAGAAAAAAAAAATGAATGAGATTGGGAAAGAACATTGCCAGAGAATATAAATGTGTTATCCAAGTTGACATTTGAAAACTTTTCACTGAGATAGTATCTGAAATGGTAAAGCAATTGTTTCAGTGATGCAAGAAATAAAATTAAAGCACAAGCTGATGTCATAGTCTGCAGTGTTACCGGGTGCATTGGTGTGTGGCTTTTCCCAAGAGGATTGGAGGGTTGGCTCACAAGCATATTGACTTAGTGCTCAGTATCTATGGCACACCTGAGGAAACACACCTGCATTAGGGAACATTATAAAACCTTGTTTTGTACTTAATTTTTTTTTTTTTTTTTTTTTTTTTTTTTTTTTTTGCTTTTTCGAGGTAGGGTCTCACTCTAGCCCAGGCTGACCTGGAATTCACTATGGAGTCTCAGGGTGGCCTCGAACTCACGGCGATCCTCCTACCTCTGCCTCCCGAGTGCTGGGATTAAAGGCGTGCGCCACCACGCCCGGCTTGTACTTAATTTTTTAAAAAAGTATTTATTTATTTGAGACACAGAGAGAGAGGGAGAGAGAGAGAGGAAGAGGCAGATAGATAGAGAGAGAATGGGCATACCAGGACCTCTAGCCACTGTAAACAAACTCCAGATGCATGAGCCACCTTATGTATCTGGCTCATGTGGGTACTGAAGAATCAAACCTGAGTCCTTAGGCTTTGTAGGCAAGTGCCTTAACCACTAAGCCATATTCCCAGCCCTGTACTCTAAATTTTGACATATAAGAACTGCACACTATTTAAAATATACCTAGTTATATGGAATTTAAAACTTGCAGAATTAGTATAGTGGGAATTTCTTCTTTATCTGTTACTTGAAAGCTTTAATTTAAGAGCATTTTCCTGTATCTTTTGAAAATTATTGTTATTATTATTTGCAATATTGAGGATCAAACTAGGACCTTACACATGGCTACCTTCCTAACCCTGGCTTTTTTTTTTTTGGTTTGTTTTTTTTAAGGTAGTGTCTCACTCTAGCCCAGGCTGACCTGGAATTCATTATGTAGTCTCAGTCTGGCCTTGAACTCACAATGATCCTCCTACCTCTGTCCCTCAAGTGCTGGGATGAAAGGCATGCGCCACCACGCCTGGCTGAATTTTTTCTTTTTTTGCAGGTAGGGTCTCACTTTAGTCCAAGCTGACCTAAAACTCATTCTATACTCCCAGGCTGGCCTCAAACTAACAGCAATTCTGCTACCTCTGCTTCCTTTCTTTTGAGTGCTGGGATTAAAGGTGTGTACCACTACATCTGGCCCAGACCTGCTTTGATAGGCCAGATGTGTATATTTAAAAAAAATTGACAGAGAGTTTCACTGAATTTCCCAAGCTGGCTTTGAACTCACTGTGAAGCACAGGCTTGCCTCGAACTGTGATCATCTGGCCTCATCTTCCCAAGTAGCCGGTAAGACAGACCTGTACCACCAGGCCTGGTTTATATTGGCATATACTAATTATATAAGAAAATGGATTTCAGCAAACCATTTTCATAATCGATGTACTGTACTTTCCCTCCTGTATCTTTGATGGAGTGTCTTTATAGCATAACATAGGCTTCCTGTATAGGATAAAGGAAAGTGAGTAAATCCAAGCTCTCCAGAGCTGCAAGCTGGAGATTTTCCATACTGAAAGGACCTCTAAGTTCCAAAAAGAGGGAGAAGGGAAAGGCATGTATTTGTGATGCAATATAAAGGCAGTAAAACATGAACTTGGATTCTATTAGAACCATTTCTCCTGCAGGGTCAAACTCAAGTTTTGAGTTCCTTATAAAAATAAAGAAACAGGAATTATTTTATAGAATATGTTGAAAGTTAATTTTACTAGTTGCTGGTAGTCCTTCAGAGATGGGAGACCTTTTCAAATAACAGAGGCCCCTGACCTCCTTGGTAAGCTACATCTGCGATAGTGAGTCACAGCCATGGATGAGAGTGGGTTATAGCCTTAGGTGAAAAAAGTTCAGCTCTCTAACCCCTTCCCTCCAGGATTACCAAGTCATATTTACTTCATGAAGATATAAGCCATCATTGGAAATGTTATTTAACTTTATCCAGTACTAAGTAACTCTATTGGAGTATTTAAAAAGAAGATTTAGGTTCAAACAATTTATGCAAGTGAGTAACTTATAAGTTACAATTGCATTTAAAAAAAATGGAAGCATAATGTCCTTATACAATGTTCTTTTCACATTTCTTACTTCTCTGGCATTTATGATAAGGAACAAAGCATTTCTGGAACGTTCATTTACTTTCAAAGGCGAGGCTATTCTGTGGAAAACACTCGGTGCATGAGGATCCAAACAATAGAGGGGGAATGTGCAGTGGGACACATCATGAATTGTGGCAGTTAAAATTCACTCTGAGGAGCATTTTAGACAATGATGCTTATTCTTCATTTAAACAAATAATTTAAACCAACTGTTGTAATTTGTCTTATTCCAGAAAAATATATTTTTATTTTTGGTTTTTTGAGGTAGGGTCTCACTCTGGTCCAGGCTAACCTGGAATTCACTATGTAGTTTCAGGGTGGCCTTGAACTCACTGTGATTCTTCTACCTCTGCCTCCTGAGTGCTGGGATTAAAGGTGTGCACCACCACACCCAGCTGAGAAAAATATCTTTTAATTTTGTATATGTGAAAGGGACAATAGCAACATATTTGCCTTTTGGAGCTTGTGAAACCCCATGTAGTATATCAGGCTTATTATCGTCTTCATATGACCCCTGGTGAAGACACATGACCCTATTTACCTGCCTGTTCAGCATTAGAATGTGCTTTGTTGACTGCATTTATCACGGCCAGCCTGGAGTGGATGGGGTGGGGCTTCAGGAGCAAGATGAGATGAGGTCCATTTTAGTCACACATTCTCATAACCAATTTTCTGTATCCCTGTTGCATACAGACTAGAAACTACATATTAAATGTGTTATGTATGTTTAAAAAACACCCAGCTGGGCATGGTGGTGCATGACTTTCATCCCAGCCCTTGGGAGGCAGAGGTAGGTAGATTGCTGTGAGTTCTAGGCCACCCTGAGACTACATAGTGAATTCCAGGTCAGCCTGGGCTAGAAAGCGAGACCCTACTTTGAAAAACAAAACAAAACAAAACAAAACAAAACAACCAAACCAAACCAAACCAAACCAAAACAAAACAATAACAACAATAAACACAAGACAACAAAACACTTGACCTTATTTAACCATCACATAGTCTTATTGGATTATGCAGTTGTTCTTACCTTCTGAACAAGGAAGCAAAGACTTGAGGCAAAACATTCCAGTCTGGGTCATATGTATGGGAATAAAGCAAATGAGACTAAAACAAAAGGCAATTATACAATATGGATGGAGGCTGTTCCTATGTTGAAGATTTTATAAGGTTGACTGCTTCGAAGACTGTGATTGTGAAGAGATGGAATGCTGCAGGTTTGAAACCAAATAGTCTTGGGCTATTTTTAGTCCCCTAAATAGCCACTTATTGCCCACCTCTGTGTGTGACCTAACATCTTTGCGCCCATTAGGTAAAACACTTTGGAATGTACAGCGAGACCCCTAGCTCCCATCAACCCAAAAACTAAGGATATCATCAGATAACATTTGAGGTCTATAACAGAGATTTCCCTGATTTGTTAATCTGCCTACCTGATGTTCCCACCAACTGGATACTCCCAGCAGTGTGGTTTATTTACTTATCTATTTAACTCACCATGCTCTTTAATGTTAAGTAAAAACACCTCTCTGACATGTCACTCAGAGCATCGGTGTGTTTTACAAGTACCTTGATTTATGACTTTCTTTGCTCTGAAACTGTTACCATATTGGAACATGGTATTTGAGATAACCTCATGTGTTTCTAGGCTATGGTCAGTAATATTTGGCTCTGGAGTAAGCTATCTCTTATTGCTTTGAGTTGAGTGCTCTGCTTTTGCATTGATAAGGAGAGGAAAAGTGATGAGACAAAAATTATTTTCATCCCCAAATTTCCATATTTCCCTTGTAGCTTCTAAATGCTTAGTTAAACAACGGGTCTGAATATCCAAGGCTCTGCTGGTACAAGTAAAAACATCTGTAGGGGCCACAGAACCTGGAGGGCTTTGCATATTCTTTTGTCAAAGATATGATACAGGATTATCATAAGCCTCAGCTGTTTGGGAAAACACCAGAGCCTAGCTTTCTGTTTCACTCTTTCTTAAAAAGACTTATTTATTTTTAATCGATAAATGAATAATGTGTAAATTAATGGGGCATGGTGATGTTTTGATCTATATGTATACTGTAGAAAGATTCAATCTAGCTAATTAACATATCTACCATGTCACTAGTTTATTATTGGGGCCTCTGTTCCAGTAGAAGTTTCAGATCATCTAATTTGAATACTAGATACATTTTTTTTTCTTCTCCTCTTCTCTGTGATGGGACTTTTCAAGCTTCACTTGTTTTATAAGCTTTGCTTACAAATTTTATCCAAAATTTTCTACTGGGATAGAAAATTTAATTAAGAAATGAGAGCACTGGATTTTTTAAAAATAAACTAACCTGTTATGAGGTTTGTTTTGAAATACATGTGCTTTTATTTGCATGCATGTGGTGTGTGCATGTGCTTATATGTGTTCATATGTGTGGGTGTGTGTGGGTACTGGTCCGTGTGTGTATGTGTAGGCCAGAGGACAGTTTCAGGTGTCGTCTTCAAGAGTGCTGGCCATCTCTTCAGGGTCTTTCATTGGGCTGGAGCTCATCAATTAGGCTAGACTAGCTGGACAGCGAGCTCCAGGGATCCTTCTATCTCCTCCTCTCTAGGCGTGTGCCATCAAGCTCGGCATTTGATGTGGTTACTGGGAATCACATTCAGGTCCTTATGCTTGGGAAGCAAGCACTTTACCCATTGAACTACCTTGCCAACACCTACAACCATATATATATATATATTTTTTTTTCACTTCCAAATGATATTCTTACCATATATTTGTGTTTTTTTCTAAGATCCACTCTTTCTTTTTCCTTAGCATTGTTAAGCTAACTAACTGTTGCAGTTACCTTCTCATCACTGAGACAAAATACCTGACCAGAAGCAGTTTATGGGAGGAAAGGGTTTATTTCAGGTTTACAGATTCCAGGAGAAGATTCATCATGGTGGAGGAAGCTGGCTCAGTTCGTCATACATCATAGCGAAGAGACAAGATGAACAGCCCTAGCTAAAGCTGGCTGTCTACATTCCTTAAGGCTGGACTCCAGATCCACTGTCAGTGATACACCTCCTCCAGCAGGACTCTGCCTGCTGGAGAGTTAAGTAGGAAGCTTAATATTAAGGCTGAGGCTACGGGGACGTTTACCTTCAAAATCACCACATTAACAAATATAAATTATTTATATTTTAATGGTGCACACATGAATGCTTTGATATTTGTATTTTTTCTTTCTTTTGCACTGATATTTGTATAAATTGTGAATTGATTAAATCAAGTTGCTTAACATGTCACTTCATACACCTATTATTTTCTGTAGTGAGAAATTTGTTCTTGTTTTAACAAAGTTACAAAAGTAATATGCGCCACCATGCCCAGCGAGGTTTACATTTTTAATATTTTAACATAAACATTTGAACAAATTAAGAAAGTTAGGGGCTGGAGAGATGGCTTAGTGGTTAAGGCACTTACATGCAAAGCCAGAGGACCCAGGTTTGATTCCCCTGTACCCTTGTAAAGCCAGGTGCACAAGGTAGTGCATCTGTCTGGAGTTTGTCTGCAGTGGCTAGAGGCCCTGGTGTGCCCATTCTATCTGTATCTCTCCTCTTTCTTTCTTTATCGAATAAATAAAACAAAATATTAAAAATGTCAGGTTCTCTAGGTGTTTTTTAGGGGTAGGGAAGAAAGATGAGAGTGCAGAGTGGGAGAAGGTGGGGAGGGGAATGGTCAGGAGAGGCATCTTGGTAGGGGACTTTGAGAGGTACTTGTTGGAGAGCACCGAGGAAGTAGGAGAGAGCAGAGCACAGGAGACAGTTTAGAGAGGGTTACAAAGAGGAGCAGGTGATAATGAGCGTCTGGGGCTTGTTCCCCTGAGATAACCGTTGCTGTGGGTATTCAGAACGCCTCTCCCACCTGATGTTGATAATGCATACTTCATCTACCTAGACTAATACCAATTTAATTAAAAGCAATCATTTTCTACCCCTCTGGCTACAAAGTAATATAGGTTTTATTTTATACTATGATAATTTTGAGACAATACTTGTCTACTTTTCCCATTTTGACTGCTTTATTAAGTTTCTCTATTTTTTTTCCATATGAAGTTTTTTTTTTTTTCTTCCTGAGGTAGGGTTTTGCTCTAGCCAAGGCTGACCTGGAATTCACATGTAGTCTCAGGGTAGCCTTGAACTCACGGCAATCCTCCTACCTCTGCCTCCCAGGTGCTGGGATTAAAGGCGTGCGCCACCACGCCGACCATACAAAGTTTTTGTATTGAAAACAATGCACATACCCAGAGTCATCTCAAATCTTCTTGCAGTAGTAAAGCTTGTTGAGATTTGGTATCTCTCTTCCTTGAGGTATTCAGTTGGGAATTTCTGATGCTATCACTTGTCTTCTTTCTTTAACATTTAATTTAATTTAATTAATTAATTTATTTGTGAGGTTAGAGGGAGGGAGAGAGGGAGAAAGAGGGATAGATAAATAGTGAGAGAGAGACAGAAAGAATGGGTGCACAAAAGCACATGTCTTGCCATTGCAGGTATGCTGCATATGCATGGATCACTATGTGCATGTGGCTTTACATGGGTACTGGGGATTTGAACCTTGGGTGGGACCTGGGCCAGCAGGCATTTTTGCAAGCAAGTGTTTTGCAAGCAAGTGTCTTTAACAACCTAACCATCTGCCCAGCCCCAATGTCACTTGTCTTCTGGGGATTTGACAGCATTACTGGGAATGAATTATGTTACTGAGAAGTGATTTTGTTTTCTTCTGGGCTATAATATCTCAAGACTGTGTACTCCTCAAAAATTGTCTAGTTAAGTTCCTTGTGTATTTTGTTTTTTCAATTTTAGGTTACCACACTTGTCAATTGTCCCCAGAATCCTTCCAACAGGAAAAAAGGACGTTCAAAAAGAGCCAGAGTCCTTCTAGCCTCTGTGGAGGAAGCAACTTGGAATTTGTTAGACAAGGGAGAGAAGATCGCTCAGGAAGCCACAGTTTTAAAGGAAGAGCTTACCACTGCGCTGGAGGTAGTTCGCAAGGAGAGTGAGTACCTAGTTCTGACCGGGAACAAACCGAATCTCCTCAGGGTGTTAGTTACTGACACAGACTTGAGTGTTGTGTTGTTTGTGGGCCTGAGCTTATTAATCTTTCACAGAGCTGTAAAGAGTGAGCTGTGGGAGGCAGAGTGGCTCATTAGACAGCTCCAAGGCTCAGAGTCCCGGTACTGGCTCTCCCCTGGTTATTCAATCTCTGTAGACAGCTCCCCACATCCAACCATGCCACAGTTTATCCATAATAAACAAAGAGGAGACTAATGAAGCTGAAGACATATTTGCTCAGACATCAATAAATTATAAAGTTCCTCACAAACAGTTGAGAGACAGTTTCGTATCTGACTGCTCTGGAAATGTTCTAGTTTTCAATATTTTGCAAGTTTAGAATTACTAAGCTTTTTTGAATGCTTTGCTTAAATTATGCATAGCCCATGTTGTTTCTTTGTTACCATAATATAAGCATATACTTCACCTTTATATTTATTTATGAGAGAGGGAGAGAGAATGACCACAGGAGGGTCTCTTGCCATTGCAAACAAACTCCAGATGCTACTTTGTACATGGTTCTGGGGAATCCAACCAGGCTCATTAGGCTTCCCAAGCAAGTACCTTTAACCACTGGGCCATCTCTCTAGCTCCCCTTTTGATATATTTGGCTTGTGATAATGCAGTTTTTCTAAAGAAGGCCAGTTTCAATTGCTAGATGTTTTTATAAGAACTGTTCAATGATTTTGGTTAATGGAGTGATTTTTGTGCATATCACCTAGCTACAACTATTTTGTGAGGATAAGCAAAGTTGAATTTTCTTCTTCTGCTTCATAAATAATGCTTGGGATGTCCAACTATTTCTTTCACTCAGCTTAACTTTAAGAAAGTCAGAAGATGGGTGTAGGCCGCCTGGGAGCCAGGGTCAGGAGGAGCTCTCAGCTCAAGCCCCTGGCCCTGTTGCTGGATACCCTCGAGTCATCAACATGACAAGGAGAGAAATCCCAGTGCTTAGCTCTGACTGAGTTCTGTCTGCCACATCTGCCAGGGCTCAGAGAACATTGCAGGGGAAGTGGCAGACAACATGAGCATTGCTCTCAGTACTAGTCAGAGAACCTTCACCAGAGAGATGGCAGGAAGACACTGAGGAGACTCAAAACTCATCAAAGCAGAGAATGAGAGGCTGTTACGAATGCAACAGTAAAGGAGATTGCTGTCACACCCTCCAAGGCCCAAGGGAAATTGTGGAAGAGGGGATGAAAAGAATGTTAAGAGCCACAGGGTATGAAGACTGTACTATTGAGGCATCCTGTGGAGGCACTGTTCTCCGGACATGAACCTTCTGGTGAATTCATGGCCTCACAGTGGTTAGTGATACCCTCACAAGACCTGCAGTGTTCTGAACCCATAAACATTTTCTTTAAACTTTATTTTATTTTGTTTGTTAGAGAGAGAGAGAGAGAGAGAGAGAGAGAGAGAGAGAGAGAGAGAGAATAGGCATGCCAGGGCCTTCTATGCATGAACCACTTTGTGCATCTGGCTTATGTGGGTCCTGGGTAATCAAACCTGTGTCCTTTGGCTTTGCAGCCAAGTGCCTTTACCACTAAGCCATCTCTCCAGCCCCCCCCTAAATATTTTGACATGAAGAATGGAGGGGGACAAATAGGATGAAACAATAAAGAGAGGAAGGATTACTTTGAAAAAGGAGGATCCTCAGTGGAAGGAGGGTGGAAGAGAGGGGAAAAAAAGAAGATAACGGGAAGGAGCTCTATAAAATTACAGTATGTTCAGATGTTAAAGTTCTCAAAACAAAACAACAACAACAAAACAGAAACGAAAGAGAGAACATCAGGAAGAGCCAAGCACACATGATGGCATAGCAATCCCTGTAGTTGGGAGACTGTGGCTGGAGGATGGCAAGTCCCAGGACAACTTAGGCTATGTAGTAAAACCCCATCTTAAAATCAAACAAAACAAACAAAAAACCAGAAAGTATTCTGTAATTAAAATAAATGTACCACCAACAATAAACTTTAGGCCAAAATTTATTATTGGAGGATTATTTATTATATACTTGGTTTTTAAAAACTCTATTTGGAGAGAGAGAGAGAGAGAGAGAGAGAGAGAGAGAGAGAGAAGAAGAAGAAGAAGAAGAAGAAGAAGAAGAAGAAGAAGAAGAAGAAGAAGAAAGGGAGGGAGGGAGGGAGGGGGAGGGAAAGAAAGAGAGAAAGAGTGAGAATAAGAATGAGAATGAGTGTGCCAGGACTTCTTGATACTGCAAATGAACTCCAGACACATGCGCCACTTTGTGCATCTGGCTTTATGTGGGTACCAGGGAATTGAATCTGGGACAGCAGACTTTGCAAGCAAGTGCCTTTAACCACTAAGCAATCTCTCCAGCCCATATACTTAATTTTTAAGTTTAAATTTATATATATGTTATATTTTATTTATTTATGAGAGAGAGAGAGAGAGAGAGAGAGAGAGAGACAGACAGACAGACAGACAGAATCCCTAGCCACTGCAAATAAACTCCAGATGTACCACTTTGTACATCTGGCTTTACATGGGTACTGGGGAATCTAACCTGGGTCCTTTGCTAAGCCATCTCTCCAGCCCAGATTTTTGTATTTATTTTTGTTTTCGAGGTAGGGTCTCACTCTAGCCGGGCTGACCTGGAATTCATTACATACTCTCAAGGTGGCCTCTAACTCAAGGCGATCCTCCTACCTCTGCCTCCCAAGTGCTGGGATTAAAGGCATGTGCCACCATGCCCAGCAGAGTTTTGTATTTTAAAGTCAATTTTATTGTGTGTATTTAAGACATGCAGCGTGATGTTATAGGATTCACATTGCAAAATGTTTTCTAAGGTGCAATAAATGAACATAGTTGTTGTCTCACATGGTTATCCTCCCTACCCTTTGATAAGAGCAGCTAAAATAGACTTATTTAGGAAAATTCTTCATGATAATATTGTTAACTCTAGCCCTCATATACTTTAGTAGATCTCTAGATCTGTCCATCCTCTGCTTCAGTTACTCTTATCCCTTGACCCATATCTCCCCACTTCCCCCCATCTTCCTCCCCACTTCCTCCCTGCTGTGGTACTCAGTGTATATTCGACTTCTCTCCTTCTTGTCTGAAATTCCATGTATAAGTGGAACGATGCATCATTTTTTTTTTTCTGTGTCTGGCTTATTTCACTTAGCACATGTTTGGCAAATGGCAGGATCTCTTCTAACTATCATGAGATGACATGTGCTTTTATTTTTAAAGCAAGTCAGTCTTTTTAGCCCAATATAAATAAATTATTTTAAAAAAGAAATTCTCGGAGAAGTCTGGTTTCTAGGATGGTGCCGTAAACCTCTCATGGTGTGAAATATATACATGTCTGTGTCATACAAAACAGACATTATTTAGTTAGAGTGCTTTACACTTTAATTCTTTTGACAAGCCGCCAAATTGTACTGCTGCCACTTCAGAGTGGGAGGAGAGGAGTTAAATGGCACATGGTTCTCGAATTTAAGGAACAGCCCAGGCTTAACCTATGGATGGTGGAGGTTCTGACAGTGAGCACATTGTTCCCCAAAACTTGGAAGGAATTTTAACTCAGTAGTGAGTTGAATTAACAGAAGAATGGAATCTCATCGAATGAACTTTGTCTGACTCTGGAAACATAGTTTAAATAGTCCCACCTCCTTTTAGTGAAAGGACTTTGTCCAGTGGCATGGAAAGGCCTGCTGAAAAGCTGCTAATGCATTTAAAGCATTTAGAACTGGGAGGGGATTACGATCAAAATACATCATGTACATGTTTGAATTAATCAAAAGCTAAAGAGATACATCTATTTTTAGCTGTCTCAAGAACCTCCACACTGATTTCCACAATAGCTGTACCAGATTACATTCCCACCAACAGTGCAGAAGGGTTCCCCTTTTACCACAACCTTGCCAACATTTATTGTCATTTGTTTTCTTGATGGTAGCCATTCTGATGGGAGAGAGAGACTCTCAAGGTAGTTTTAATTTGCATTTCCATGATGGCTAAAGATGTAGAACATTTTTTTAGATGTTTATATGTCATCTGTATTTCTTCTGGTGAGAACTCTCTATTTAGTTCCATAGCCCATTTTTTGATTGGCTTATTTGATTTCTTATTGTTCTGTTTTTTTGAGTTCTTTGTATATTCTGGATATTAATCCTCTGTCAGATGTGTAACTGGCAAAGATTTTCTCCCATTCTGTAGGTTGTCTCTTTGCTCTATTCACAGTGTCCTTTGCTGTACAAAAGCTTTGTAACTTCATGACATCCCAGTAGTTGATTAGTGGTTTTATTTTCTGAGCAATTAGGGTTATATTCAGAAAATCATTACCTATGCCAATATGTTGAAAGGTTTCCCCTACCTTTTCCTCTAGCAATTTCAGAGTTTCAGGTCTGATATTAAGGTCCCTGATCCAGTTGGATTTGATTCTTGTGCATGGGGAAAGACAAGGATCTATTTTCATCTTTCTACATATAGATATCCAGTTTTCCCAGCACCACTTTTTGAAAAGGCTGTCTTTTCTCTAGTGAATATTTTTGGCATTTTGTCAAAAATCAGATGGCTATAGCTGCCTGGATTAACGTCTGGGTCCTCTATTCTGTTCCATTGATCCACATGTCTGTCTTTGTGCCAATACCATGTTGTTTTTGTTACTATGGCTTTGTAATATAGCTTAAAATTGGGTATGGTGATACCACCAGCCTTATTTTTGTTGTTCAAAATTGTTTTGGCTATTTGAGGTTTTTTGTGCTTCCAAATGAAAGTTTGGATTTTTTTTCTGTTCCTGTGAAGAATGCCATTGGAACTTTAATGGGGATTGCATTAAATGTATAGATTGCTTTTGGAGAAGGGATGGAGGAGTGTCCAGCACTGAAACATCTCACACCCTCCAAGGCTGAGGTTCCATTGAGGAAGAGGTGGCAGAAAGAATGTAAGAGGAAAAGGAAGGGTAACACTCCTTACATACAACTGTCCAGACAGAATTTGGCCTCGATATCCATGACCTCACAGTGCCTAGCAATACCCACACAAGACCCTCATAATAGGAGAAAAAGATGATGACATCAAATTAAAAGAGAGACTAATGGACAGAGGGAGGGGATATGATGAAGAGCAGAGCTATGAAGGAGAAAGTGGGGGAGGGAAGGGGAGGGGAGGGAAATACCATGGTTTGTTGTCTGGAAGTATAGAAGTTGTCAAAAATATATATATATATAATAACAAAGAAAGAGATAATGCATTTAGAAAAGCAAGAAAGTATTGGAAGTAAAGGAAAGCTTTATTGATGTTTTTGTTGACTTGCTTTCAAGAAGAAATTTGAGAGTAGTTTAAAAAATTTCTTCTAGGGGCTAGGCTCAGCAGTTAAGGTGCTGGCCTGCAGAACCGAACAACCCAGGTTTGATTCTCCAATATCCAAGTCAAGCCAAATGCACAAAGTGGCATGTGCATCTGGAGTTTGTTTGCAGTGACTGGAGGCCCTGGCACATCCATTCATTCTCTCTCTCTTTCTGCTTGTAAATAAATAAATAAATAACTTAAAAATTTTTCCTAATAAAGTGCCCATCACTGATGTAGACTTAAAATGCACCCAACATGGCTCAGGGAATTTTGTGGAAGAGGGAGCAGAAAGACTGTTAGAGCCACAAGCTGGGTCATTTTGTACATAGACATTGCCTGTCCCCTATAACTGACTGCTGCCCCCATAATGCGTGACCCACAATCCCTATGAGGTTGCCCTGCATCCCCAATGAGGAATTCCTCTTCAGAAAAGGGGCAGGTAGGAGGTAAAGGATGGTATCAATATGTGTTGTTTACATACTAAATATGTCCATATCTAATAAAAATAAATTTAAAAAATTTCTCTTAATAAGACATAGTATTACTTATTTATTTTATGTAAAATGTAACATAATTAGTATTTTCTATAATACATAATACTTATATTGACAGATTTTTTTAAGGAATTTACATTTAAACAAAATTTAAATACATACATATATATATATATATATATATATATATATATATATTTAAATTTTGTTTTTTCAGGGTAGGATCTTGTTCTAGCCCAGGCTATCATGGAATTCACTATGTAATCTCTGGGTGGCCTCAAACTCATGATGATCCTCCTACATCTGCCTCCCAAGTGCTGGGATTAAAGATGTGCACCACCACATCCAGTTTAAGAAATATGTTTTCTTTTCCTTTTTAGAATAAATTTATTTTTATTTTTATTTATCCATTATATGAGAGAGAGAGAGAGAGAGAGAGAGAGAGAGAGAGAATGGGCATGCTAGAGCCTGTAGCTGCTGCAAACACACTGCAGATACATGTGCCACCTTGTGCATCTGGCTTATGTGTGTCCTGTGGAATTGAACCTGGGTCCTTAGGCTTTGCAGGCAGCACCTTAACTGCTAAGCTATCTCTTCAGCCCCTTAACAAATGTATATATATATATTTTTTTTCTTTTTTTTTTGATGTAGGGTCTCACTCTAGATCAGGCTGACCTGGAATTCACTCTGCAGTCTCAGGGTGGCCTCGAACTCAATCCTCCTACCTCTGCCTCCCAAGTGCTGGGATTAAAGGTGTGCACCACCTCGCCTGGCTTTAACAAATATTTTTAATGCAGTATTATGAAGATTTTTTCTCATTTTTTATGTAGGGGTGTGGTAGTTTGAATAGATGGCCCCCAATATATTTAGTTCTTTATTGTTTGTAGTTTGCATCTGCAGCCACCTGGCTGGAGGCAGTGTCACTGGGTGGATGTTAAGGTGTGGTGGTAGGTTTCAGATTTCAACCTAAAGATATGCAAAGTGGGCCTAGCAGGAGTTCCTGAAGTGTGTTGTGTGGCTTTTGGCTTTAGGCTTGTGCTTCTCTTCTCTCTCTGCTTGGACCTGTGAAGGTAGGCCAGCTTCTTCTGCCATTATGGAACTTCCCCTGGATCTGTAAGCTTCAATAAATATCCCTTCCTCCATAACTGTGTCTGGTCTGGAAGTTCATCTCAGTGAACCTGAAGCTGTCTGCTACAAGGGGTTAGCATACAAAGCAGTGGGTTTTATTATGGTATTTTCGTGTGTGTGTGTGTGTGTGTGTGTGTATGTGTGTGTGTGTGTGTGTGTGATATACTTAGCTCTCCCCTTTCCTTCTCTTGTATACTGACCCCTTTTGACTGGTTCACATCCACATAGTGTAAATTACTATGAGATTCTCTTTTGATTCTTTTAGTTACTTGTCTTATACACTTGAAGCAGCAAATGATAATACTTTGGTCACCTAAATAGCTTGCCCATGGAGGATGGAACATGGATAGTAAAAGGGGCTAGTGGCAAAGGGATACTTCATATATGGGCAGTGGGCAGAGGTCCAGCAAGGGTGTCCACATTGTCAGAGATGATTTACAGTGATTCAATAGCACACAGTTTTACCCATGGGCTTACACCATTACAATGGCAATATGTTCAATCCAGAATTTTATTCCAACAGTTTTAGAATATTTACAAAATTAGGGCTGGAGGGAGATATTGCTTAGTGGTTAAAGTACTTGCCCGAGGATACACTGATTCCCTAGTACCCACATAAGACAGATGCACAAGGTGACACATGTGTCTGAAGTTTGTTTGCAATGGCTAGAAGCCCTGGCCTCATTCTCTCTCTCAAATAAATAAATAAATAAATAAATAAATAAATAAATAAATAAGAATTATTTAAAAAAGAATATTTATATAATTATAAATTGTTTTGCCTATAGTATACTCATTCCTCTATAATCTATAGACCTTGCTTCTATTTTAAAAACTATCTGTTTATTTGCAAGGAGAGAGAGAGAGAGAGAGAGAGAGAGAGAGAGAGAGAGGAAACGGGTATACCAGGGCTTTCAGCCACTGCAAATGAACTCCAGATACATGCACCATTGTGAATCTGGCTTTACATGGGTACTGGGGAATTGAACTCTGGTAGTCAGGCTTTGCTGAACCATCTCTCCATTCCCTTACTTCTTTCTTCTGCATGTGCATATGAGTGTGTGAGATGTATGTATGCAGGTATGCTTGTACGTGTGTGGATGCACTTGTGTATGTGGCTGTGTGTACATGTGTGTGTGTGTGTGTGTGTGTATGTGTGTGTGCGTGCACGCACGTGTGAAGGCCAGGTGCTGACATTGTGTTTTCCTCACTTTATGTACCAAGGCAAGGTCTTTCACATGAACCCAGAGCTTCTCAGTCTGGCTAGTGTAACCAGGTGGCTTGGGGATCCCCTGCCTCTGCCTCCCCAGTGCCGAGATAATAGGTGTGTCACTGTTCTCACTGGGGATCTGAACTCTGGTCCTCTCACTGCTCCAGGCAACACTGAGTCCATGGAGCCATCTCCCTGGACCCCAGACCTTGCTAAAAGGCACACATATTAATGCTATGTAGTGTATTGAAGAATCACATGTAGTCAGAAAGGTACATGCACAATTATGACAAACTCATGCGTGCATAACCTCCAACTAGAACAAGAAATAAACACATGACTAAATTTCTAGAATCAGCCCTTCTGCCCCAATCAATTCCTACACTCTCACCTCAAAGGTGACCATTCTAACACTATGGTTTAACCTATTTTTAGATTTTATGTGAGATTATGTAGTATGTTATATTTTGTCTGATTTTTCTTTTGCTCAATGCTATATATCTGTAAAATCTCACCATAGAGTAGTTTATTCATTTTCAGTGATGAATAGAAAAAATTCATTTGTGTTCATTCTATTGCTGATGGATATTAGAATTGTTTCCAGCTTTTGGTTTAATGGATGTTATTGCTATATACATATTTTCTATTATGAATATAGGTATTTCTGTTGGGCGTATGTCTAGGAGTAAAGTCTTTAGATCATAAGCTTTACAAGTGCTCAGTTTTAGCAGATATCACCAGTTTTCTGAAATGAGTTTTCCCATTGACATTTTTAGGAGTACTACATATAACTTCCATTTGTCCCACATTCTAACTTTGGATTAGCAAGAGTCAGAGTAAAAAAACGCATTGTAAGTAGTGGTATTCTATTATATTTTAAAATTATTTCATGTGTGTCTATGTATGTATGCATATGCATATATGATGATGTGTGAGTGTGTATGGGAACATGCCAGTGTGTGTGTAGAGGCCAGAGGACAAACTCAAGGTGTTGGTCATCTCCTTCCACCTTGTTTGGAGACAAGCTCTAGCTTGTTTTTGCCACTGGGATGGCCATACTAGCTGGCCTTGTGAGCTCTGGAATTCTCTTGACTTTTTTCTCCCATTGTTGTAGGTGCCTGGGATTACAGACGTTTGTACCACTTTAAAAATATTTTGTTTATTTACGAGAGAGAGAGAGAGAGAGAGAGAGAGAGAGAGAGAGAGAGAGAGAGAAAGAATGGGTGCACCAGGGCCTCTAGCCACTGCAAACTCCAGATTGATGCACTGCCTTGTGCATCTGGCTTACGTGGGTACTGGGGAGTTGAATTTGGGTCCTTAGCCTTCACAGGCAAGCACCTTAACCACCAAGCCATCTCTCCAGCCCCATGTGTGCCACTTTTGCATCTGGCTTTATATAAGTGCTGTGATCCAAATTCCAGTCAGCAGGCTTACAGAGCAAGGGTGTTTAACCACTAAGCAATCTCTCCAGTCCCCTTGTGGTTTTAATTTATATTTCTCTGACTTTTTACATGTTGTAGTATGAGTCCTTGGCTAGTTGCAAGGTGTTAGTTACTTTCTCATTGTTTTGAGAAAATACCCAACTATATGAGATGGAATGTTTATTTCAACCTATGGTGTCATGAGGAAATTTCCTCATGGCGAGGAAAGCATGGCATGAACAGGAAGCTGGACCACATCTTGTCATGTAACTGGGTGGATGTAGCTTAAGTACTGGACTTAGAGGTGAGCAAACACACCTCAAAGTCCACCCTTAGTGGTGTTCTTCCTCTAGTAAGGCTCCCTCCCAAAGGCTTTACCAGTTTGGGACTGAATATGAGGCTTAATCACAAATACACGAGGCTATGGGGGACACTTTACATTCAAACTACCATACTATGAATTACAAATATTTTACCTTTTTATTATCTTATTTTTTATGTTAAAATGTTACATGATACTGTAAAGTTAATAGTTATGATAAATCTCAACTTTTAGTTTTGTTTCTTTATGGATAAAGATTTTTGTGTCTGTCAAAATTTAAAAAAAAATTACTGTTACCATTTTGAACCATTCTTTGACCATTTGAGTGGTGTGAGTCAGGGTCATGATTCATGTTTCCCTTCGAGGTGCAAATTCAATTGATTTATACCATATGGATGCATATGCTATAGTATTACTATTGAAAAATAATTTTTTTCTCCTTTGGATCACTCTTTTACCTTTATGAGAGTAAATTCATCATGTATGTATGAGTCTACTTTGGCACTCTTCTATTTCATTAAATTTATTTATCTTTCATTATACCAAGACCAATCTTATGCATTGCATAGTAGTATTGAAATGGAAACTGTTTTGAAGGCTAGGAATGCAACTCATTTGGTAGAGTACTTTCCTACATGCAGGAAGTCCTGATCTAGCACTGTGTAAACAGGGCATGATGGTACATGCCTATAATCTCAGCACACAAAAGGTGGAGGTAAGAAGTTCAGGGTCATCCTCAGTTACAGAGTGGCCAGCCTGGGCTACATGAGACCCTGTATCAAAAAACCCCAAATAACAAGAAATTATTTTGATTTGATCAACTTGTCTAATTTTAAAAACTTTTTAAATGATACCTTCCATAAATATAAACAGTATATATAATCATAATCCCCCCTACCACCTTCCCTTCTCCCTCCTCCACTGAATCCCTTCTTTCCAACTAGTCTTTCTTCTATTTTGATGTCATCAATGTTTCCCTCCTGCAGGTCTTGTATAGGTAGCGTCAGCCATTGTGAGGTTATGATATCAAGACCACTTTGTGTCTGTAAGATAGTATATTGTAAGCATGTCTCCCCTTACTTTGGTTCTTACATTCTTTTTTTTTTTTTTTTTTTTTTGGTTTTTTGAGGTAGGCTCTCACTCTAGCCCAGGCTGACCTGGAATTCACTACGTAGTCTCAGGGTGGCCTAGAACTCATGGCGATCCTCCTGCCTCTGCCTCCCAAGTGCTGGGATTACAGGAATGCACCACCATGCCCAGCTTTGGTTCTTACTTTCTTTCCAGCACCTCTTCTCAATGGTCTCTGAGCCTTGGAGGGTGTGATAGAGATGTCTCATTTAGTGCTGAACCTTCCACTGTCACTTCTCAGCATGCTGGTGAGTTTTGAGTCACCCTAATGTTTACTGCCATCTAAAGGGAGAATCTTCTCTAATCAAAAGTGAGAGTAGCATTAATATAATTTGCTGGACCTAAGCATAAATATTTCGTGGGGAGTTTGGTGGGCATAATATATCCATTTACCCAGATAACAATAGTAGTTTCCCCTCTAGGGTTTATGACCTACCTAGCCGTAAGCTTTTGATCAGGCTTTCAGTATCAGGCAGGAATTCCCTCTTGTGGAGCAGGCCTCAAATCTAGTCAGAGAAAATTAGGTTTCCCCAACAACAGACATGTCACCATTGCACCAGTTAGTATGTCTGGCCTGGTTTCCTAGCCATAGAGCTTGCGGGGTCTGCTGCTGGTTAAGACCATTGACTTCTTCCCCCAGCAGGCTGCATAGGTCTTTCCAGCATCCTGACAGCTGGTGGGCAGGGAGGAGGCTTCTAGCTCAGCTCCAGCCTGATTTCTCAGTGACCAGCAGCCCAGGCACATAGAGTCTTCAGCAATAGGGCCTTACCATATATATAGGTTTGGTGGGAAACCAAGAGTCTTGGCAATAATATAATATTTTGGGAGCATTAGTGGCCTCCTTGACCAATAACTTGCTGGAAGGTATCCCACCACTGGCATGGAAAGTTTTCTAATAATCTGTGGCTTCTTGGCACAACATTATCCACCTCCGCAATATACTTCTGCTCAAGTTCTCCATTTTTTGACATATATTATTAGTTAGCAAAGAGTATTTTTCCATATATCTTATTCATAAATCTTAAATTTTGATTTACTCTTCCGCTCATTCCCTCGCCTTATATCACTCCTCCCAGTATTCTGTCCCTCTACTTATATATATATACTATACTGCTCCTTAAGTCCAACTTTTCAATTTTTATTAAAAATCTTGGTGGGATTTTGATTTGAACTAGATTGGATCTGACTGTCCATTTGTGCTGCTCTTACATTTAAACAGTAATGAGTCTTATGATTAAAGCATATATTATATCCCCTCACTTATTTTGAATACAAATTTTATGCATTTTTTTAAGTTTGCCTCCTAGCATTTTATATCTTATGATATTTTATTGGTACTTTAAAATATTTAATTAAAAGTTAAAATGAATAGAATTAAAAAGATTCAATCTGTCCTTAAATTCATGATGTTTTCTTCCTTTGTATATTTATTTTTAATTAATCCAGCGAACTTTTCACCTCATTTACTATACTTGTAAATCCTTGAATTTTCAATTGTTTTACAAAGTAGTTTCCTTTTTGTTAGTAAGATTATGCTTTATCCATTCACTGTAGATAGTGCTGCAATAAACATTAATGTCAGCAAGCCCCACTCTTGTTTTTCTTTCAGTGTGTGTGTATGTGGATATGCATGTGCACGTGTGTGTGTATGCTGTGCACACACGTGCAGAGGCCAGAGGATGTCAGGTGTCATTCTCTATCACTCTTTTGACTTGTTTTCTTCAGATAGGGTCTCTTACTGGACCTGGAGCTCTTCATTTTGCAGCTAGACTGAACCATGAGCCCCAGTCCCCCAAATCCTCCTGCCTCAACCCCTCTCAGCACTGTAGTTACAGGTATGCATGGTTTGCCTTTTTAAATGGGCATTTTTTTTATGTGGAACCTTAAGAGTAACACATTTTAAGATTTTTTTTTTTTTTTTTTTTTTTTTTTTTTTGGTTTTTCGAGGTAGGGTCTCACTCTAGCCCAGGCTGACCTGGAATTCACTATGGAGTCTCAGGGTGGCCTCGAACTCACGGCAATCCTTCTACCTCTGCCTCCCGAGTGCTGGGATTAAAGGCATGCGCCACCACGCCCGGCTCATTTTAAGATTATTAACAAAGTAAATGTGAAAGGCTTAGTTTCAGCAGGCTCAGCAGTTAAAAGGAGCTTCCTTGCAAATCCTGACAGCCTAGGTTTGCTTCCCCAATACCCACATAAAGTACACAAAGTGGCCCATGTGTCTGGAGTTCATTTGCGTGGCAAGAGGCCCTGGCATGCTCATCCCCCCCACTCTATCTGCTTGCAAATAAATAAAAAATATTTTAAAAAATACATTAAAATTCTTTTATTCATTTTTATTTATTTAGTTGAGAGTGACAGAGAGAGAAAGAGGCAGGGAAGAGAGAGAGAGAGAGAGAGAGAATGGGCATGCCAGGAACTCCAGCCACTGCAAATGAGCTCCAGACGTGTGCGCCCCATTGTGCATCTGGCTAAGGTGGGTCCTGGGGAATCGAGCCTCGAACCAGGGTCCTTAGGCTTCACAGGCAAGCGCTTAACCACTAAGCCATCTCTCCAGCCCTGCCACTTTTTTTTGAGGTGAGAGAAAGAGAGAGAGAGAGAGAGAGAGAGAGAGAGAGAACGGGCATACCAGAGCCTCAAACCACTGCAAATGAACTCCAGATGCATGCGCCACCTTGTGCATTTGTCTTTACATGGCACTAGGGAATTGAACCCTGGGCCAGCAGGATTTGCAAGCATCTCCAACTGTTGAGCTATCTCCTCAGCTCATAAAGACTTGGTTTCTTAGTGTATAAAGGAGTAATAATTTGAAATTTTAATAGTTTTTAGGGAAAGACTAAAGTTCAGCTCTTTTCTTTTTTTAATATCTCTAGCAAGCCTAGATGCCCCCACTGATGGAGCATGGCACCAATCGCCTCTCCCCCAGTATTCTCTGGTGTGAATTATCTGGAGCCAGAATGTGCAGTCTCATGTCAGTGGTCCTTGCAGCCAGTGCAGCAGGTACTGTCGGCTCTATGTTCACGTGTGCCAGACGGGAGCAGACCTAAAAATTTACTGGAAGCCCGCCACTGCTAAAATACTTGTCATCTATTTTTAATTGTGGGTGTCCACTAAGGCCACCACGAGCCCGTTGGAAGGATACTAAGATTCATGAGAAGCTTTTGAATCCATTGGGGCTGCTCTAACTATAGCTCTCCCTCCTAAATAGGGGGCTGTGGACGCTCATGCTAAAAGAAGCGCTTTGCTGTCCAGGGCACGCGTGCAGGGGCCTCCCAAAGGCATTTGTGTAAGGCTTTGGCCTGCAGCAGTGACACCTTACTTCGCTTTGCAAGATGGCCATTGAGTATTTTTGGCAGGCTTGGCTATGCAGCTAGAAGCCAGGGAATGTCTGTTTTTGGTGAAAAGTTAACCATTGTGTTAAAAATGTACATATTCCTCATGTGCAGGATACAGATTTTTAAAAATAAATTGATATATGTGTATTTTGCATTTTTTTGTGTGTGGGCTGTTTGTGTGTGTATATGCATGTGTGTGGTGCACATGTACATGTGTATGCATGCGTGTGGTACTTTCCGTAGGAACATTGTTCACTTCTTTTTGAGACAGTGCCTTTCATTGGCTGGAGCTCACTAATTAGGCTGGACTGATTGGCTAGTAAGCTCTAGGGATCCTCCTGTCTCTGATTAGAGGTATGTGTCACCATGCCCTACTTTTTACTGGGGATTGAACTCAGGTCCTCATGCTTGCAAGGCAAGCACTTGAATCACTGAGCTATTTCTTCAGCCCCATAATTTATACTTTCAGTTGACTTATGGAAATTGTATATATTTACAGGCTACTGCATGTGCTCCAACACAATATGTGGTGATTAGATCAGGACAACCGGCACACCTGTCACCTCATTTCTTTCTGTTAGGGATATTCAAAATCCTATTAGCTCTTTTGAAATATTCAATTAATTGTTGTCAACCCTAGTTATCCTATGGTGCTATAGAACAGTATAAGTTATTCTGCCTATCTAGTTGCACCCCTGTACTCTGGATCTTTTCCTATTTATCCTAATTTTCATATTTCCATAGTTCTTCATATATATGAGTTTTATTTTTGGTTTTGTGAGGTAGGGTCTCACTCTAGCCCAGGCTGACCTGGAATTCACTATGTAGTCTCAGGGTGGCCTCCAACTCATGGCGATCTTCCTACCTCTGCCTCCCAAGTGCTGGGATTAAAGGTGTGCACCACCACGCCTGGTTCATCTTTATGATTTTTAAAAATATTTTATTTATTTAATTGAGAGGGAGGGAGAGAGAGAAAGAGAGAGAGAGAGAGAGAGAGAGAGAGAGAGAGAGAGAGGAGAGAATGGGCATGTCAGGGCCTCTAGCCACTGCAAACGAACTCCAGACACATGCACCACCTTGTGCATCTGAGTTATGTGGATACTGGGGAGTTGAACCTGGGTCCTTAGGCTTTGCAGGCAAGTGCCTTAAACATCTTTCTAGCCTCATGTTTATGATTTTTTTAAAACCTCAGATTATAGTTTTTTTTCCACTGAGAACAAGGCATCTAGTCTTGCCACCAGTCATAGTGGTCAGCAAAAATGATTACTTCTAGAAATTGGGAAATAATATCCTCAAAGTGTAATTAGCCTTATCAGTGTACCTGGATACTTATTCACTAACAAATGACATTGTAGAACTTCTAATACTGAACCCTTTCAATGGTACTGATTGCCTTCCCAATTATTCAATGCATTTAAAAATAAGAAAGTAGTCAGTGGCCTAACAAACCAGAGATTAAAAAAGTTACTTGGGTTGGAGAGATGGCTTAGAGATTAAGGTGCTGGCCTGCAAAGCCTAAGGACCCAGGTTCGATTCCCCAGTTCCCATGTAAGCCAGATACATAAGGTGGCACATGCATCTGTAGTTCCTTTGCAGTGGCTAGAGGCCCTGGCACGCCCATCCTCTCTCTCTCTCTCTGCCTCCTTCTCTCTCTCTCTCTCTTAAATAAATAAATAAATAAACTACTGGTGTTCATTTGGGATCACTTTTGTTTTTCCAAGGTAGAGTCTCACTAAGGCTCAGGCTGACCTGGAATTCACTATGTAGTCTCAGGGTGGCCTCAAACTCGTGGCGATCCTCCTACCTCTGCTTCCCGAGTGCTGGGATTAAAGGTGTGTGCCACCATGCCTGGCTCATTTGGGATCAATTCTGTTGAAAAAGCTTAGGAAACTCAGCTGTGTTGACCATTTGTAAAAGAAAGTAGCAGTCCAGTTTTAATTAACTGTCCCTAAGTAACAGGTCAGCTCCATCTCTATTGTTCAACACTGCAGTTAGGGGTTGGATAAAATGTTTGGTACTTACCACCAATTACTCATAGCCTGTGAATGGTTTCAAATGCAACAGCTGCTGTGTTCATTATTTCCATCTACTGATATGTTGAATTTGTGTGCAGTTGACCATTATTATGTCTTGAGTGTTCTTAGATAGGCATTAAGTCACAATTACAATAGTCTTTCTAGCTAAATAGCATGTTTCAAGAGATGAGGTTCATTCTTCATTTGAAAGGGAATGACAAACTCTCACTCCAACGCATTTTAACATGCATGCATGGTGCTCTATAGCTGGCAGGATGTTTATGGAAATACTTCCATTGAAGACTGATGAGCTAATTAGCTACAGTGCTTGTAAACCACTAATTGCTGGAAAACACTCAATATGGTATCCCTAGCATCTACTTGAAAAAAAAAATCTGCACCCGGCTTTTCTTCCAGTGCATTTAATTTCTCAGCAGACTTCTCAGTGTCTCCCATGATGAGGCATTAGGCAAATGCGAAGGACTTACTGCGTATGGTGTTAGGCACCCTAATTTTAGTCACTTGATATGCTAGACCTGTGGCATATAGACAGACTGGTTTGAGGAATAACAGTAGTGACAATTTTGAAAGTTTGAGACATGCTATAAGCCATGTGCCATTTACTTTGATGTATAATTCAAAGACCAGAGCCAAGATTTAATGCATGTTAACAGATTGATTTGAAAGTGATAAGTCCCAGAAAGTAAATGGGGCCCGAAATCTCAGCTAAGGAGTTTAAAAGAAAAATGTGATTCCTGAACTATGTAAGGTTTTGCTCGCCTCCATGGCTCGAGAGAGGGCATCACTCTACAGCCATTTCATAGATGTTGCTATGTGCTGACAGTCTTCGTATGACTATACTTGTACAAGACAGGTCTGAGCTTGGCTGCTGTGTCTTACAGTCCAGCGTTAAAGAGTGCATAAACTGTTTTGGCCATTTACCAGGGTCAGGAATGAAAATCTTAAGAATTTCTGTCTGTGGCTATTTCCATTTCTTTCTTCCATTTCAAAGAGATGGAATTCACTATGTAATCTCAGGGTGGCCTTGAGCTCATGGTGATCCTCCTACATCTGTCTCCGAGTGCTGGGATTAAAGGTGTATATCCTCAAGCCCAGTTTGAGATGCTTTTTTTTTTTTTTTAATTCTTTGAAACTAATCTGGATTCTCAGTTACTTTTCCCATTGTCTGAAAAGAGCTATTCTACAATTATATTTTTTTCTAGAATGTTCTTTTTAAAATTTTTTTAAATTTTTTTTTGGTTTATTTATTTGAGAGCAACAGAGAGAAGGAGGCAGAGGAGAGAGAGAGAGAGGGAGAGAATGGGCGCGCCAGAGCTTCCAGCCTCTGTAAACGAACTCCAGATGCGTACGCCCCCTTGTGCATCTGGCTAACGTGGGTCCTGGGGAATTGAGCCTCGAACCGGGGTCCTTAGGCTTCACAGGCAAGTGCCTAACCGCTAAGCCATCTCTCCAGCCCTAGAATGTTCTTACATGTTATTTTCTTTTAACAATATTTTATTTTTATTTAATTATTTGAGAGAGAGAGAGAGAGAGAGGCAGAGAGAAAAAGAGAGAGAAAAGAGAAGAGAAGAGAATGGGCAAGCCAGGGCCTCTAGCCATGGCAATCAAACTCCAGACGCATGTGCCACCTTGTGCATCTGGCTTAAGTGGGTACTGGGGAATTGAACCTAGGTCCTTAGACTTCACAGGCAAGCACCTTAACCACTAAGCCATCTCTTTAGCTCTCTCTCTATGTTTTAAAAAATTTTTATTGACAACATCTATACTTACAGACAATAAACCATGATAATTCCCTCCCCTCCCCCACTTTCCCCTTCACAAGTCCACTCTCCATATCCCCCCTCTCTCTCTCTCTCAGTCTCTGTTTTATTTTGATGTTATCGTCTTTTTCTCCTATTACGAGGTTCTTGTGAAGGTATTGCTAGGCACTGCAAGGTCATGGATATCAAGGCCAATTTCTGTCTGGACAGTTGCATTGTAAGGAGTTGTACCCTTCCTTTGGCTCTTACATTCTTTCTGCCACTTCTTCTGCAATGGAGCCTAAGCCTTGGAGGGTGTGATAGAGATGTTTCAGTGCTAGACACTTCTCTGTCACTTCTTCTCAGCACCATGTTGCCTTTTGGGTCATCCCAGTAGTCACCGCCATCTGAAAAGAAAAGTTTCTCTAACCAAAAGTGAGAGTAGCATTAATACATGAATTTTTTTGTTTATTTTTATTTATTTATTTGAGAGCAACAGACAGGGAAAGAGGGAGAGAGAGAGAGAGAAAGAGAAAGAGGCAGAGAGAGAGAGAATGGGTGTGCCAGGGCTTCCAGCCACTGCAAACGAATTCCAGACGCATGTGCCCCCTTGTGCATCTGGCTAACGTGGGTCTTGGGGAATCCAGCCTCAAACTGGGGTTCTTAGGCTTCACAGGCAAGCGCTTAACCACTAAGCCATCTCTCCGGCCCTGAATATGAATATTAAGTGTAGTGCTGTCAGGGCAGTTTGGTGAGAATAATATATGCATTTAGCAGACAAGAGCATGCGTTATACCCCTAAGGCTCATGACCTTCCCTGCCGTAGGCTTTTGATTAGGTTTTCAGTACGAGGCATGTATTCCCTCCTATAGAGCAGGTCTCCAGTCCAATTAGAGAGCAGTTGGTTTCCCCCAGAGCAGATATGCCACTATTATACCTGTTCTAGTCATTTGGCCTGTCTGGCCAAACTTGAGGATTCCAGTGTGCACTCTTCTCACCTATGATGACTTCTGTCTCCTATAGGGCTGCACACAGTGCAGCTTTTTACAGTTTTTAGTCGGCTGGTCTCCAGAGAGGAGGTTTTCAGCTCAGCCCCAGCTTGATTTCTCAGTGACCTTGCTGCCCAGGCATGTGGAGTCTGTAGCAATAGGGTTTTACCATCTGTTACTCGTGGGAAACCAAGGGCCTTGGCAATAGCCTGTAATGTTTTGGAGGGAATGGGGACCTCCCTGGCCAACAACTCACTGGAAGATATCCCATCCCTGGCACTGAGAATTTTCAAGTAGCAACCTATGACTTCTGGATGTGCTATTATCCAAAAATGTAGGTTTTCATATGTCTTATTCAGAATATCTTGGATTTTGATTGACCCTTCCCCCCACCCTTCCCTTAATCTCTTCCCTTGGCCTCAATTAGGCCATTCCACTCCCTGTAATCTGTTCTTCTACTTACATATATACAATATCATTCCACTAAAGTCCTTTCCTCTCCTCCCTCCCTTATAGCCTTTTTCTAGCTTACTGGCCTCTGCTACTGATTTTTGGTTCCAGCTTACTCACAAGTCTAAATATTTGTAGCTAGGATCCACATATGAGAGAGAACATGCAACATTTGGCTTTCTCAGCCTGGGTTACCTTAGTTAGTATAATCCTTTCAGATCCATCCATTTTCCTGCAAATTTCATAATTTCATTTTTCTTTACCGTGGAATAGAACTCCATTGTGTAAATGTACCATATCTTTATTATCCATTCACCTGTTGAGGGACATCTAGGCTGGTTCCATTTCCTAGCTATTGTGAGTAGAGCAGCAATAAACATGGTTGTGAAAGTATCTCTAAGGTAGTGAGAAGAGTCATTAGGGTATATGCCTAGTAGTGCTATAGCTGGATCATATGGCAAATCTATTTTTGTCTGTCTCAAGAACCTCCACAATGATTTCCACAATGGTTGTACCAGACTCCATTTCCACTAACAGTGTAGAAGGGATCTCTTTTTTCTGCATCCTTGCCAACACTTATTGTCATTTGTTTTCTTGATGGTAGCCATTCTGACAGGAGTGAGATGGAATCTCAAAGTAGTTTTAATTATTTTCATTTCCCTGATGGTTAAGGATGTAGAACACTTTTTTAGGTGTTTATACACTATTTGTATTTCTTCCTTTGAGAACTCTCTATTTAGTTCCATATACCCCCCACTTTTTTTTTTTTTTTGGTTTTTTTATCTTCTTATCACTATGGTGATAAGAACACTACACGTTTACCTAGTACTTTTTACTTGGGGCCAAACCCTTTCACTTGTTTTTCTTGTCTTTCTGTAATCTTTGTGTCTGCACAATAAGGAGTTTCATAAGAACAATATGAAAAATGCTAAAGATTTCATAGAAAGGTGGTACACAAGTGAAGTGAGCTGGATGTTGAATTTTACAAGTTTGTACCCTGAGGACAAGATTCACAACTTCTTTTGGGATTATAGTGAAAAAAATATTTGGGATGGTTGAACTTTGTTCAGGGAATTATTAAACTGTGCCACATGGAAAACTCCCAGGAAGGTAACATTGTTAGGTATATGGACACTGAAGCCACAAAAATACTGGGCTCTTTCTCTATCTGCCACTTTCTCTCTCTCTCTCTCTCATAAATAAATAAATAAATAATACTTTAAAAAAAAAGGGCTGGAGAGATGGCTTAGTGGTAAGGCATTTGTCTACAAAGCTTAAGGACCCAGTTTCAATTCTCCAGTACCCACATAAGCCAGATGCACAAGGTGGTGCATGTGTCTGAAGTTCTTTTGCAGTGGCTGGAGGCCCTGGTGTGCCCATCCTGTGTTTTCTCTTTGAGGCAAGCCCAACAGACTACCTTCCCTTTTTTATGAGAAGGAACGAAAGAGAGAGAGAGAGAGAGAGAATTGGTGTGCCAGGGCCTCCAGCCACTGTAATCGAATTCCAGACATGTGCACCATCTTGTGCACATGTGTGACCTTGGGTGCTTGCATCACCTTGTGTATCTGGCTTACATGGGACCTGGGGAGTCGAACATGGGTCCTCAGGCTTTGCAGGCAAGTGCCTTAATGGCTAAGCCATCTCTCTAGTCCCCATCCTCTCTATTTGCCTCTTTCTCTTAAATAAATAAATAAATATTTAAAAAGAATACCGGGTCATGTTTTATTCTTTTAAGAGGTAAACCAGATTATATGTGGTATAGGATTTAAGGAAAAGGCCCATACGTTTAGTGTAAGAAATGAAAGCCACATACAGAGTTTATGAAAAACAATTGACTTTTTAGTTACATATGTTTAAAACATTTTTTTTTTTTTCAAGGTAGGGTCTTGCTGTAGCCCAGGCTGATTTGGAATTTACTATGTAGTCTCAGGGTGGCATTGAACTCACAGCAATCCTCCTACCTCTGCCTCCTGAGTTCTGGGATTAAAGGTGTGTGCCACCATGCCTGGCTAAAACATTATTTTTATTTTTTAGAGAAAGAGAGACAGACAGACAGACAGAAAGAGAGCGAGAGAGAGAGAGAATTAGCATGCCAGAGCCTCAGACACTGCAATTGAACTCCAGATGCTTGTACCACCTACTGGGCGTGTGTGACCTTGTGTTTGCCTCACCTTTCATGTGTCTGGCTTACGTGGGATCTGGAGAGTCAAACATGGGTTCTTAGGCTTCTCAAGCAAGTGTCTTAACTGCTAAGCCATAAAACATTTTGTAAAAAGTTTTTATTTATTAGGGAGAGAGAAAGAGGCAGATAGATAGAAAGATAGGTAGAGAAACTAGTTAATGGTGACTTGCAAATTACCAGAAATTTTCCCCAGATTGTATGAAAAGTCAAGGTCATTTTGCTTTCTAAGTATTAACTGAGAGGAAGGACTCAGAAGCCTTGTTAGCAATCTAGGTACATTTGTCAGATTCTTGGCAAACTTGCCTTTGTTTACGACTGTGTGCTGTCAAAATTGCAGGATGGAAAATGAAATGTTGACATACTTGATTATTGAGGCCACCAACCAGATATTATATCTGGAAATGACACATTGTGGTTATAAAAGAAAGTCCTTGGAGTTCAATATGTCTGAGCTCCTGCTCTGTTCTGACAATTCACCAGATGTTTGACCTCTGACAAAATTGCTTAACCTTGGCAAATTTGGGTTCCTTCAACAGCACGAGTGATGTTAATGCAGATGTGAGACTACTGGGGGAGTGAAATGGTTTTTAGAACTCTTCATAATTGTTGCTGCCTCTACTTAGAATTCTTTTCTTATCCCTTCAGTCTCTTAATAAAGAGCAGCATGCTACTTCACCAGTGAGGATGTAAACTCCTTCTTGGATATATGATTTAAAAATATATTTTCCCATTCTGTAGGTTATCTTTTCTTGGTGTTATCTTTTAAGAAATTTTAAATTTTAATTGTTTAGTTTGTCAATTTTTTTGCTCATTTTTATTTATTTATTTGAGAGTGACAGAGAGAGAAAGAGGCAGAGAGAGAATGGGCGCGTCAGGGCCTCCAGCCACTGCAAATGAACTCCAAGACGCATGCCCCCCCTTGTGCATCTGGCTAATGTGGGTCCTGGAGAATCAAGCCTTGAACCGGGGTCCTTAGGCTTCACAGGCAAGCGCTTAACCACTAAGCCATCTCTCCAGACCATTTTTTTCTTTTATTATTTGTACTTTTGATGTTGCATAAGACATTACCGCCTCATTCAATATCATGAAGCTTTACTACTTTGTTCTCTGTTTTTTTTTTTTTCTTCACTTTTTTGAGACAGAGTCTCACACTAGAGCAGGCTGACTTGGAACTTACTCTTCAGCCAAGGCTGGCTTTGATTTCTGGCCACCCTCCTACCTCAGCCTCCCAAGTGCTGGGATTAAAGGAGTGGGCCAACACATCCAGCTAACTCCTGTTCTCTTTTAAGAGTTTTATGGTTCAGGGTCTTGTGATCCACATTGACTCGGATGTGGTTGGATATAGAGATCCATGTTCTTTCCTGTATAAAAGTGTCTAATCATCAACTGCTACAAAATTAAACAAAATCAAAGGACAAAAACTATTACTACTTCTCCACTGAATTTTCTTGAAACCTTTGTTGAAAGCTAGTTGACCATAGGTAAGGATTTATTTCCAGCATGTGAATTCTATTGATTGCTATAGCTCTGTCCTAAGTTTTGAAATTTAAAGTGTGACTCCTTTGACTTAGCTCATCTTTTTCTATTTTAGGTCTTTTGAAATTTTCATATGAATTTTAGTAATAGCTCATCAATTTCTTTAAGAGTGAGGAAAGACTGTGTTAGCAGCTATTGTGATTTTGTAGAACAATTTGGGGAATATTGTTCATCTTACCAACATTAAACTTCTGTAACATGAACTATCACTGCATATCTTTAGGTCCTTATTTTAGCAATGCTTTTAGTTTTCAGTGCATAGGTTTTGCACTGATTTTGTTAAAATGATTCTTGAGTAGTTTATTTTTTGGATGCTACTGTGAATAGAATATATTTACTTTTGTAATAGTTCAGAAATCTCAATGTCTATCTCCATGATATTTTTGTGATCTCTTTGAGTTTGACTATATACCTTTGGTCTGTACAATTAGCCTTTTCAAGGTTTGTGTTAGGTAAGAATATGAACTCAGGCCCTACGGTCACTTTCGTCACTTCTATCAACTGGGTCAAATTTGTCTTTACTGATTAATAGTCATTATTGCTCTGAATGAAACAGTATTAGAAAGGATAAATTTGACGTGAGACTTGAATATCTAGCAGGGCAAAACCTAAATTACCTTATTAATTAATTTTCTTATAAATGAAGCTTTGTCAAAGTTAAATGTGAGAATTTCTTTTTTTGAGGTAGGGTCTCACTCTAGCCCAGGCTGACCTGGAATTCACTACGGAGTCTCAGGGTGGCCTTGAACTCACAGTGATCCTCCTACCTCTGCCTCCTGAGTGCTGGGATTAAAGGTGTGCGCCACCACATCCGGCAAATGTGAGAATTTCTAATAGACTCATTTATTTTTTAAGTTTAATTTTATGTGTGGATGTGTGTGCATGTTTGTGTGTAGAGGTACGTACATGTGTGCAGGTGTTTGTGCTCACAGGTATGAATGCAGTAGGAGGCCAGAGCACAGTCTTGGATGTCATTTTTTGAAAATTTTATTTCAGGGTAGGGTCTTGCTCTAGCCCAGGCTACCTGGAATGTACTTTGTAGTCTCAGGGTGGCCTCGACCTCATAGCATACCTCCTACCTCTGCCTCCCAAGTGCTGGGAATAAGGGCATGAGCCACCACACCTGGCCTTGTGTGACATTCTTTAAGTATTGTCCATCTCTTCTGAGAGCAGATCTCTTCTTGGCTAGGAGCTCGTCAAGAAGGTAGACTGGTTGGCTAGCAAATCCCAGGGGTTTACCTGTCTCTATCTCCCCATTGCTGACATGTGAGAGTGCTAAGCATGCACCACATGCTTGTTATTTATTCATTTAATTAATTTAGTTGCAAGGAGAGAGATAATGGAGACAGACAAAGAGAGGAAGGGAGAGAGAGGGAAAAAGAGAGAAAGAAAGAGAGAGGGAGAATGGGCATGCCAGGACCTCCTGCCACTGCAAACTTCAGATGCACATGCCACTTTGTGTGTCTGAATTTATGTGGGTACTGGGGAATCAAAGCTGGGCCATCAGATTTGCAGAAAAATTTGGGGATCAAATTCAGGTACACATGCTTGCAAGGCAAACACTTATAAACTGGTTGACTTTTCTCCATAGTTTTGTGATTTCTTTTAAAATTATTGAGTGATGCCTTGACATTGTCATTCTTAGTTTTCATTGTTTTTCTCAGTCTTTAATTATATATAAAATAGTATTGAAGTCTTTAGGACTTTTGCATATGGAGGATTATTGACTTGTTTGTGTCCTTTATAGTTGTGGGATGATGTATATGTATATCTATATTTATTTCTGTTTGAGAGAGAGACTGAGAGAGAGGGAAAGAGAATTGGTGCACCAGGGCCTCAGCCACCGCAATCGAACTCCAGATGCTTGCACAACCTAGTGGGCATGTGCGACCTTGCGCTTACCTCCCCTTTGTGCATCTGGCTTTTGTGAGATCTGGAGAGTTGAACATGGGTCCTTAGCCTTTGCAGTCAAGCACTTTAACTGCTAAGCCTTCTTTCTAGCCCTATGATGTGTGTGTGTGTGTGTGTGTGTTAATATATTCTTGGAGGGAGGTGTATATAAAGATTGTAACAGTTAAAATCAGATAGAATAGATTTCTAATTGAAATTTGTTTTCTATGTGGGGATACTTGATAGAGATGATTTTTTTTTGTTTTTTTTTTTAAAATATTTTTTATTTATTTGTGAGACAGAAGGAGAGAGAGAAGCATATAGGTGCTCCAGGGCCTCTTGCCATTGTAAATGAACTCCAGAAGCATGTGCCACTTTATGCAACTGGCTTTATGTGGGTACTGGGGAATCAAACCCTGAATGTCAGGCTTTGCAAGCAAGTTTCTTTGACCACTGAGCTATCTTTCCAGCTCTGAGATTATCTTTTAATCATTATTCTGTATTCCATTAATGCTTTGCATGTTGTGTTGGCAAATATTAGTTATACGAACAAATGAACTCATTATAAAGGTTAGGTGTTATTTATTTTTTTAATAAAACATAATCTTGTCACTCTCGGCAGCACTGGAATGAAATAATTTCAGGAAATGTCAAAATAAAATCAAAGCTGCACCTTTCTGCCAAGTCAGCATTTGGGGGATATGTAATGAGGATATATAAATGACAAAGCTTGCTCATATATAAACGAGGGAGCTTGCTCATATTTAGCAAGAAAAAGAAATATTGGAAAAAAATCATGGGCAATTACCTCTAGTCTGGCACCTGAGTTGTGAGGCTAGTTTCTCACTTTCAAAAGAATTAAATTGACATCAAGAATAATATCATAGAAATGTTCACTGGTGGGTGGTGTGGAGTCAATAAGTTGTTGGGAGATAAAGTCAATAGATGGCAATTATGGGCAGTTATTCCAGCTCAGAGTTGAACATTTAATTAACTTGTGAATGCATACTATCTTTTCAATGTTTGTTTCACAATATGGATCACCACTTTTCTTGTTTTGAGTATAAATAGCTTTAAATGTCATATCTATTGTATTTAATAGTAGATGTAGGAAATATTTTATATAACTTATTTTGCAATTATTGTCAAGTTTCAATAAGACATGAAATTATTACCTTTTTAATTATTTATTTATTTGAGAGAGAGAGAGAGAGAGAAAGAGACAGACAGAGAGAAAGAGAGAATGGGCATGCCAGGACCTCTAGCCACTGCAAACAAACTCCAGATGCATGTGCCCCCTTGTGCATCTGGCTTATGTGGGTCTTGGGGAATCAAACCGTGGTCCTTAGGCTTCACAGGCAAACGCCTTAACCGCTAAGCCATTTCCCCAGCCCAATTATTACCTTTTAAAAAATGTATTTATGAGAGAGAGAGAGAGAGAGAGGCAGATGGAGAGAGAGAGAATATGCGTGCCAGGGCCTCTGGCCACTGCAAATGAACTCCAGATGCATGTGCCACCATGTGCTTCTGGCTTACATGGGTACTGGGGAATGGAACCTGGGTCCTTAGGCTTTGCAAAGCAAGTGACTTAACTACTAAGCAATCTCTCTAGCCCTTTATAATCCTTTTTTTTTTTTAAAGACAAAATTTATCTTCTTTCTTTTAGATTCTGAAGGGCCACCTAACTGGCTTTTTCTTTTTTCTTTTCTTTGTTTTTCAAGATACGGCCTTGTGCTAGCTTAGGCTGACCTGGAATTCACTATGCAGTCTCAGGCTGGCCTTAAACTCACAGCAATCCTCCTACCTCAGCCTCCTGAGTGCTGGGATTAAAGGTGTGCACCACGACATCTGACTTTAATTTTTTTAATTGAATTTGTCATTAATTTTGAAATTTATTTAGGTGAATAATTATGAAATATTTAAATATTTTACTTTATCTGAAAGGATATAACATGGACATTATCCAATCTCTTTATGTTGGGCCCAGGCTCAATTTTAGTGTGGGCCTGTTGATTGAGCCTCATGTAGTCGTTTTTGTCTGAATCACAACCAAATTACTTAAGGTTTTCAGTTTTATTGTCTTTATGAAAGAGCTTACTGACATCTGAGAAGGTACCTAATTACAGAATCTTTCTTGGTATTTTCTAATCCCTTTTGTTGCTTAAACCTCATGTTTTCTTTTTATTAATTTAAGCGAAAGTGAGTGTGTGTATGTGTGTGTGTGTGTGTGAGAGAGAGAGAGCGAGAGAGCGAGAGGGAGATTTACTATAGATATACCAGGGCCTGTTGCCACTACAAATGAACTCCAGTTTATTCATGCACCACTTTGTACATCTGGCTTTATGTGAGTACTGGGGAATTGAGCCCAAGCCAGTAGGCTCTGCAAGCAAGCACCTTTAACCACTGTGCCATTTCTCTAGCCCCCTTCAACCTAACTTTTAGGATGTTTTTCTTTCAACTCCAACTTGACAGCTTTTTTAGTAACTCAACTTTATTGAATGTCTCTCAAGCATTCAAGGTAGTTTTCAAAGAAATAACAGACAACAGAATCCATTCTGCATTCCTACCATTTGGTAGGTTTACATATTTAATAAAACTACATAATTAAAATTACAACAGACACAAAAAGATTGCAGAACAGACTAATGGTGTTCTGATAAGCCTCAATAGTGGGGGGAAAAATCATGTTTCAGTTATTCTTTAGGTGTTGAGCAGAAAGGAGGGATCATTAATATATGGTTACAAAACATTTGCTAATCCTGAGACATGGGTAAGAGGGATTCTCTAGATAGCTTCTATTACATCCCAACTATGATGTTATAAGACATTGCCATTACATTTTTTTTTTTTCATTTTGGTTTTCTTCAAGGTAGGTTTTCAGTCTAGCCCAGGTTGACCAGGAACTCACTCTGTATCTCCAGGCTGGCCTTGAACTCAGCCTCCCCAGTGCTGAGATTAAAGGTGTGTGCCATCATGCCTTACCGCTATAGTCGCAAAAGAAACTCATCTCATTACCTTTTATGTAAAATATCACCGTATAGTTTGATAGGATAAGCAGTCCCAACAGTGTATTTCCCAGCCCATGTAGAGAGTTCCTAATGGTACAGAGCTCAGCGGCTACTGTGGTTCCATGGAGTTCAGCCCTCATGCTGGCCTGCTGCTGCCGTTACCCAGTGCGAGACTGCTGCTGGCCTTGAAGGAGGGTTTTCTGTTTTGTCTCAATTGCTTTGTTGGGGGAACTGGGATAATGCTCAATCTAAGGCTAATTAATCCTCACTTGTGGCAGTTACCTTCTTATTGCTGGGACAAAACACCCAGCCTGAAGCAGTTTGTGGAAGAAAAAGGTTTATTTTGGCCTATAGTCTCGATGAGAATTTTCATCATGATAAGGAGAGCATGGCAGAGCAGACAATCTTAGAGTCACATCGTGTCAAGCAGCAGAAAGGAAGTAGTCTCCGAGTCTCAAGTCTCAGATGGGTGCTGGACTAACAAATCTCAAGGTCCACCCCTGTTGCAGTTACTTCTCGTTGCTGGGTCAAACACCTACCAGAAGCAGTTCATATTGTTTATTTAAGAGAAAGAGAGAGAGAGAGAGAGAGAGAGGGGGAGGGAGAGAGAGACAGAGAGAGAGGAACATGGACATGATGGAGTCTTCTTACCACTGCAAATGAACTCCAGACACATGCGTCACTTTGAATATGGTTTTATATGGGATGGGTGCTTGGAAATCAAATCTGGACCAGCAGATTTTCAAGCAAATGCAATTAATGTCTGAGCCATCCCCCCATTCCACCTTTTTTAAATTTATTTTTTTATTGACAACTTCCATAATTATAGACAACAAACCTTGGTAATTCTCTCCCCCTCCCATTTTTCCCTTTGAAACTCTACTCTCCATCATATCCCTGCCCCCTCTCAAATAGTCCCTCTTTTATTTTGATGTCATCATCTTTTCCTCCTATTATGATGGTCTTGTTTGTTTATGTAGTGTCAGGCACTGTGAGGTCATGGATATCCAGGCCATTTTGTGTCTGGAAGAGTGCACTGAAGTACTACCCTTCCTTTGGCTCTTACATTCTTTCCGCCACCTCTTCCGCAATGGACCCTAAGCCTTTGAAGGTGTGATAGAGATGTTTCAGTGCTGAGCACTCCTCTGTCACTTCTTCTCAGCACTATAGTGCCTTCTGAGACCTCCCAAAGTCACCACCATCTGAAAAGAGAAGCTTCTCTAACCAAAAGTGAGAAGTGCTTACTGGGCAGTTTAGTGAGCACAGTATATACATTTAGCCAGACAGCAGCAGGCATTACACCCCTAGGGCTCATGACTTCTCCCATCATAGTTTTTCAGTACCAGGCATGTATTCCCTCCCATGGAGTGGGCCTTCATTCCAATTAGAGTGTGGTTGGTTTCCCCCATAACAGACATGCCACTATTACACCCATTGGCTCATTTGGCCTGGCTGGCCAAATTTAAGGCTGCATTGTCCATTGTTGAGTATCTCCACTGGTGGTTTCTCTCTCTCCCATTGAACTGCATGCAGGGTAGCTTTTTCCAGCTTTCTGTCAGCTGATCTACAGGGAGGACGTTTTCATCTCAGCTCCAGCAAGGTTCCTTAGTGACCTTGCAGCCCAAGCATGTGGAGTCTTCAGCAATAGGGCATTCCACCTTTCTTATTTCATATATTTTTAAAAGTTGTTTTAATATTTTATTTTTATTTATTTATGAGAGAGAGAGAATGGGCATGCCAGGGCCTCTAGCCACTGCAAACAAACTCCAGATGCATATACCACCAGGTGCATCTGGCTTATGTGGGTTCTGGGGAGTCGAACCTAGGTCCTTAGGCTTCGTAGGCAAGTGCCTTAACTGCTAAGCCATCTCTCAAAGCCCTCTTATTTATTTATTAGAGTGAGCAAGAGAAAAAGAGGCAGGGGGGAGAGAGAGAAGAGAGAATGGGCACATCAGAGCCTCTAGTCGCATCAAACAAACTCCAGATTCATGCACCACCTTGTGCATCTGGCTTACGTGGGTCCTGGAGAATCAAGCCTGGGTCCTTTGGCTTTGCAGGCGAGTGTCTTAACCAGTAAGCAATCTCTCCAGTCCCTCTTTTTTCATATTTTTTTGTCTTGTGTTTGATTTCAGTTGGGCAAAGAATTGAATCTATGTTACTGTCTGACTGAAAGCAAATTACAACTTTATTTTTTGCTTTTGTGTATAGTGGTGTGTATGTGGTGTGTGTGTGTGTGTGTGTGTGTGTGTGTGTGCATTGCACATATATGTGCCCGTGGTCTCTTCTGCCTCAGTGGGCAGGAGATGAATGTCAAGTACCCTGCTCCATCACTCTTCCACTCATTCTTGTTTTGAGCTGGAATCTCTGGTCCTATAGCTTTCCACCCAACCTGTATTTTCCTCAGCTTGGGAGATTCTTGGGAGAGTCTCTGCTCTCCACAGAATTGGGGTCACAGATGCACATGACCACACCCAGCTATTATGTGGGTCCTGGTAATTGAACTCATTGTCTCTCAGTCCTTCTCAAGCCTTCATGCTTGTACAAGAGCTGCTGTGCCAGCTGTCAAATTACAACTTTTAATAAGACGTTATTGAAAAATAAACCATAGTCCATGGTTTATAATGCCAACCACATGCAGCTACATCCCCAGTCTGCAAACTTGCTGATGTCTTTATAGCATACAGGCCTGAGGTCGCACAAGAGCAAATGGCTTTTTTTTTTTTTTTTTTGCCTGAGGTCACACAAGAGCAACTGGCTTTTTTTGCCCCTCCCCTAATCCTCCCTCTGCCTGCTATCATGAGGATTTTCCCTTTGCAGTGTACTGTTGTGAACATTTGAAAACAGAGTATTTGACTATTTTTTATTTTTAAATACCTGTTTATGATTAGAGTGTAATTGAACTCATTCTTCCCCCTTTCCTTCCACATAGCAGTTTGCTTAAAAGTTAGAGTCAGGCTTCTACCTTTTAATGAGTTTTTGAATTGAAATTGGTAGGTTCCCAATTAAAAACAAATAAAATCAGGCCCCTGGTATCCATTTTCAGCCTGTGAACTCTCACACCGGAGTATGGTATTATATATGCACTAGTGCAAGTTGCCCATGTGTATTAAACACACATTCACATTCATACTCGCAGAGACATATTCTAAAAATCATATTGCATTTAATTCTAGTTATAAAAGTTGGAATATACTTACTCTTGTTCTCTTTGGTTTTACTTTTTCCTTTTCTGGATGTTTTGCTTATACCATGTTTTCAGTATAATCACGGTAGTTATATAAGTGTTGAATAGTTTTTTTTGAGGCAGGATCTTACTGTAGCCCAAGATGGCCTTGAACTCACAGTGATCCTTCTATGTCAGCCTCTTGAATGAAGGTGTGAGCCACCACAGGCTGTGGGCAGCAGTGTTCACTGGACGCTGCTAGTCAGTTGAGCATAATTTTCCTGCAGGAAGATGGTAACACACTTCTCTAAACTCCAGAGCATGTATGCTACATAAACATTGATTCAAAACCCCACTGTTTATTAAGGTGCAGTGCTCTAAGTTTCAAATGGCAATGTTCTCATATTCTGTTTTGTCATGGAATGTTCTTGGTTGGCTGATGAACGCTGAAATAGGCATAGTTGAAACTTAATTGCAACTTTCCTTGGGGCCGTGTTTTACAGGTGAAGCCCTGAAGTTATCAGCTGAGAGATTTACGGATGACCCCTGTTACCTCCCCAAGAGGGAGGCTGTGGTTCAAGCCGCCCGTGCCTTGCTGGCAGCAGTTACCCGGCTCCTCATCCTTGCAGACATGATGGACGTCATGTGTGTCCTGCAGCATGTGTCAGCGGTAAGGAAGAGGTGCTGGGCTTGCTGTGGCATTGTTCTCGCTTCTTGCTCGTCCCTGAGGATGCATTGTTCCCGGTGCATCTTTGCCTCACGTTCATTACTTTATGTTTTATGCATGTGTCTGTGAAGGCCACAGAGCAGCCTTGGGCGTTGTCATCAGGAGCACTGTCCTCATTTTATTTATTTTTTTGAGACAAGCCTAACAGACTGGCCTTTTTTTATGAGAGAGAGAGAGAGAGTTGGTGTGCTAGGACCTCTAGACAGTGTAATTGAATTCCCAATGCACGCACCAACTTGTACGCATATGTGTGACCTTGTGCATGTGTCATCTTGTGCATCTGGCTTATGTGGGATCTAGGGAGTTGAACATGGATCCTTAGGCTTTGCAGGCAAGAGACTTAACTGCTAAGCCATCTTTCCAGCTCTATTTTTTATTTTTATTTATTTATTTATTTTGGTTTTTTGAGGTAGGGTCTCACTCTAGCTGAGGGTGACCTGGAGTTCACCATGTAGTCTCAGGGTGGCCTCGAACTCACGGCAGTTCACCTTCCTCTGCCTTCCGAGTGCTGGGATTAAAGGCGTGTGCCACACGCCAGGCTCATTATTTTTATTTTATTTTATTTTATTTTTTCTTTTGTTGTTTCAAGATAGGGTTTCACTCTAGTCCAGGCTGACCTGGAATTCACTATTCACTATGTAGTCTCGGGATGGCCTCGAACTCATGGTGATCCTCCTACCTCTGCCTCCTGAGTGCTGGGATTAAAGGTATGCACCACTGCTCCTGGCTTTATTTATTTATTTTTGAGACAGTGTTTCTCATTGCCTTAAAGATCCCCTGTTTAGGCTAGACTGGCTGGCCAACAAGTCCCAGGTATTCTCCTGTCTCCACCTCCCTAGTATTGGGATTATAAATACATGTCACTACATGACATTTTAAAAAAAACATTTTATTGACAACCTCTGTACATTTAGACAATATACCATGATCATAGTCCCCTCCCACCACCCTCCTTGTTCCCCTTCCAAATCCCCACTCCACTTAACCACATGGCTTTTTTCTTTATGAGAGAGAGAGAGAGAGAGAGAGAGAGAGAGAGAGAGAGAGAGAGAGAGAATGAGAAAGACAATGGGTGCATCAGGGCCTCCAGCCACTGCAGATGAACTCCAGATGCATGTACCACCATGTGCATCTGGCTTACATGAGTACTGGGATATTGAACCTGGGTCCTCAGGCTCTGCAGGCGAGCTCCTCCTTAACTGCTAAGCCATTTCTCCAGGCCTCCACCTGACATTTTTACATGGCTTCTGGGCATGGAACTCAGGCCCTCATACTTTCCAGGCAAGCACTTTATTGATGGAGCTGTTTTCCCAGCCCTCATCTTAATGTCATTCCTCAGAAGTCAACTACATTGCACTGTGAAGACTTGTGATGTATACTTCAGAAGAATAAAGCCAGAAGTTAGTGGTCCTAAAGCCAGGAAATTAAAGAATAGGAGATGGCTTGGTGATAAGGAAATGGCAAGGAGAAAATTATAGACTTTCGACTATTACTATTATTATGTCCTATACCAATATAAATAACAGAATAGAATTACATAGCCAATATGATTACATATATAAATGATTTATATATAAATATAAATAATTTGAGAAAAACAAACCTTACAGCTTAAGACATTTATCCTCATTTGTAAATGAATACTAATTTGCCAGATATGTTTTTCTTTGTGGTATTAGGACCAGGGCTCAAACCCAGGGCTATGCATATGCTAAACAAATGCTCTTCCTTTAGCTATGGTCTAAATTCTGCCAGCTTCTCTGTGATGTTCGTAGTGGTCTATTATGAAAATGTATACATGGATTTAACAATGAGTAAAATAATATTTTTAACTAGGAGGAGCACCAAGTAGTGAGATAATCTTCTTGCTTTTCTTTTTCCAGGCAGATCAATTCAGCAGTTTTAGTAGAAAGAAAATGTCACTCAGGCCTTTAAAAAAAAGTTCCTGTACTTAGTTTGAGCAAATAATAAATAGTTCAGATAAAAAGGTTACAAAGAGCCTCTTAGAATTTCTGCTGAATGTCCTGCCTTAAAAGACACTTCTACTTCTGTCCTAAACCCACCTATATTTTCATAAAGGAATCTGGTGACTGTACCATTAAACAAATGATGGCCTCACTTGAATGACATTTTTGTCAAAATCATTTTCTCCAGTTGGTACACTAAACTCTTCTTTGTATGTTACTTGCGTTTATCATTGCTTATTTTGACATGTGGCCGTTCCTTTGAACTTTCATATTTCTTTTTAAAATTTTTTGCTGTATAAAAGCAATTCACTTTGTTTATTTTGAATTACTTGATTTGTTAACAGTAGACACATCCTTAATCATGTCTAAATTAGGTTTTCCTCGCATGTGAGCACAGGTGTGAGTAAATGCTGTAAACAGGAAGTGCAAGTGAATATAAAAGATTGAATCACCAGAAGTGTGCCTCCTAGATGGTCCCAAATTCAGTTAAAATAGCAGTGGAGATTCGCCACCACACACATGTATTCCATTACTTTTCAGGTGTTTTATTGTCCTATGCCATTGAGAACTTCTGAAGTTCTCCTTTCTCTCTTTGGAATATCATCGGTTCATTCCTATACTGACTCTTATCCTTAACCAGGTCACATGCAGACCGTTGCTAGTCCACTGTCTTACCTGGAAGTCTCTTAGACACTTTCTTAAAGATAATTTTCAGTCTGTGGCATCATGGATTTATCAGTCTTGTAGCCCCAATCATAAAGGAAATGCATACTTTGGCATGACTTTACCCTTAATAACCCCATAAAAGCTCTAAGTGACCATTACTTTCTTGCTTTATTTCTCTATTTTCTAACCAGTTTTTCAATTACTCACAATCCACTTATGCTCAAAGCCATCTGTCTACTGGGATCTCTTTGCCCTTAAGATTTAGATAGAATTGGTTTGTACCATCATTCCATGTCCTGTCAAGTATAATGTTTTCCTCAAGATTTCTATGAATTCTCTGGGTACTCATATTATCAGGGTCACCTTTGGCTCTAAGCTTTTACTTCTGCGGTAGTGCTTTCATTTATGCATTGCCATTTTACTTGATGTTCAACTAGAATTGAATGTTGTTTTTATCAGGGTGATCTCTCTTTCCCTCTCTTCCCCCTCCCTCTACCTTCTCTCTCTCCCTTAACAATGTATGGTGAACCTTACAGAAACTTGGGAAGATGAAGGGGAGTGTTTCTTTTTAAAGAAAATATTTATTTCCATTTTGACATTTTCATACATGTATATATTTTTATGTCATTCTCCCCAATTGCCCTTTCTTATCCATCCCTCTCCCAGTCACACTCTTCTTCTTCCCTATTAATCTCTGTCTTACTTTCATACCTTTTTTTCCTTTTTTTAAAAAAAATCAATTGAGTTAAATTAGGGTTGTTTCCATGAATATAGGTGGAAGGTTATTTACTATGGAATGATCAACTTGCTAGTGGCTAAACCACTGATGAATTTGACTCCTCTCTCCCAGCAACCACTAGGTGCCATTAGCTATTCTGGGAGATGTGAAGTCTCAGGTACCCTTTCCCCACTGATGGTGAGGTATCGACAACTCAGTCTTGTGCAGGAAACCACAGCTGGTGTGAATTCATGAGTGTGATGCTCTTGTTATATTCAGAAGACACTACTTTGCAGCCTTCCTCCCCAACCTCCTGCTGTTACATTTCTTTCCACCTTCCTCTTCTGTGAGGTTCCCTGAGCCTTGGAGGGGGTGGTTCAGATGTCCCATTTGAGGCTCACTACTTACTCACCACAATTTTTCCAGCTATGAATCTCTGCACTAACCATTGCCCATTGTAGTGAGAGAAGCTTTTGCCATTGAGGCTTCAAGCAGTAATAATCTGTGTATAAATAGTTAATATGTGGACATTTAGATATTTAGAAGGCAGTTTGAAATGCTGTCCTTTTTAGCATCATTGCAGTAGTAAGTTCCCTCCTAGGGCCTATGTCCCTAGCCATAGGCTTTCAGCCAGGTTTACAGTACCAGCATGAAATCCCTTCTGTGGAGTGGGCCTTAAATCCAATCAGAAATTACTTGGTTACTGGAGGGGAGTGTCTCTATATTAAACAGTACATCCTAGGATCCCAGGTGGCTTAAAAAATTGTTTATTTATTTATTTGACAGAGAAAGAGGGACGGAGGGAGGGTGGGGGAGAGAGAGAGAGAGAGAGAGAGAGAGAGAGAGAGAGAGAGAGAGAGAGAATGGGCACACCAAGGCCTCCAGCCACTGCAAATGAACTCCAGATGTGTGCGCCCCCTTGTGCATCTGGATTACGTGGATCCTGGGAATTGAGTCTTCCTCCTTTGGCTTTGCAGGCAAATGCCTTAACTGCTAGGCCATCCTTCCAGCCTCAGGTGGCTTTTTTTGTTTTGAATTTCTGTTAGAAGTCGTCAAGATTCTTTTTTTTCCCCTTTTCTTTCTATTGGAGACAGACTGTCATGTATCTCAGGCTGATCTCAAATTTGCTATGTAGCTGAGCCTGATCTTGGCCCCCACCTAGGTGGACCACCATGCTGTGTGTGCGCGGTGCTAGGTATCAGCGCGGAGTGTCATGCCTGTTAGGCAAGCTCCTTCACAACTCGGCTGCATTCCCCTTCCTTTTCAAGGTCCTGTGACAGCTTTGTCTCACTTCTCTTATGCATTTTTTTCCTTCCTATGCTCCCCAAATTCCTCTTCATTTGGCTGCAGTAGAGTGCTCTCTCTCACCACAACATGGCTTCTTTTAATGTGTGCCCCTTTGGGTATCACCATCTATCTCAAATGACTCGAGTGTTTTCATCAGTGTGGACGGGCCCCCCTCAAGAACAACACTGTAGTCAGAGATGGCAAAAGCACCTGCAAGCAGCTCTCACACGTCTCTTTTACGAGGAGGGGATCTACCTTAAGGACACAAATCTCTTCTGCCTGTGCACACTTCTTTCTGAGGCAGGCACTTGCCTTCTTACTTCCTGGCACGATTTGGATTATAGTGGACAAAGGCCTCCCTTTCCACTCTCCTCTCATTTTGGCTCTACTGTTTTATGCAAGCTTCACCTCTTTCTTTCTTCCCCCAGATAAAACTTACAAGTTCACACTACAGCTTTAAAAATTTTTTTCTTCCAGGGCGGGGGAGATGGCTCAATAGTTAAAGGTGCTTGCTTGCAAAGCTTGCCAGCTGGTTCCCTTCCCCAGTACCCATGGAAAGCCAGATGCACAGTGTGGCTCATGTGTCTGGAGTTCATTTATTTTCAGTGGCAAGAGGCTCTGGTGTACCCATTCTCTCTCTTATTCCCTCTCTGTCATTCAAATAAATAAAGTAAGCTATAAAACATTTCTTCCTTATGGCATAATCTTAAAGACATTCTTTCTACTCTTTGATACTGTTCGAGCAACACATAGCTGACTTTGAGCAGTTAAATCCTACAGCGAAGGTGGTTAAACAGAGAGCATTTTAACTGGAGGGAAGGATACATATTCACAGACCCAAAATAGTTCCCAATGGCTGAGATGAAGGGAGACTGTGTGTGAGGAGCCAGAATTGAAGTGGCAGAGGTAAGTGTAGACCTACTTGTGGAAACTTTGAAGGTTAAACTATACTCTAGAAGTTCGGGGTTGGGGGGGAACCAATAGGGAATTTTAATCAGGGAGATGAGATGGTACAAGCAGATTTGCTTTTTAGGATTATGACGAAAGCAGAGAGCTAGTGAGAAAGCCTATGTAGCCATCCCATTATGGAACCATGGGTTGAGTGGGGAAAGGATGAAAGAAAAGAAGGAGAAACAGTCTACAATTTGGAAAGCGATTGGAGTCCTTTTAGATGGAGGGAAACATCAGGGGACTTCTAGGATTCTGGCTGGGTGTTTTGAACGTTGATGTGCTGCTGTTTCAGAAATGGAGAAGCAGTTTATGGGTTTTAGATATATTGGATTTGAGACACATATGAGAGATGTGCAGGTTCTAAATGATGTGTTTGAGCTCAGGAGAGCAATTAAGACAAGAGGTTTGGAAAGCCTCAGGAAGAGAGCATTAAGAGAGCAGTGTGTTTGCATGCAGTCACCGGGGAAGGTTTATAGTGTGAGCTCACATCCCTGAGGCCTGTGGTTCAGTGGAAAGCTCCCTCAGTGCAGAATTAAGGTTTGTCTTAGAAGAAATAAATTATGTAATTTTTATTCAGTCTCATGGGACAACTATGCTTTCATATTAATAAAATGCATATGAGAAGGTTTTTAACAACTTAAGTATGATCTACGTGCCATAAAAATCATCAAATTTGCCTTGGAATTTTAATTGTACAATTCACAGATTTTGAGTAAATTTTCTGCTATACAGTTAGTGATGGGAGGTTTTGGGAGTCTCTGTGTCTTTGGATATCTGATTTGGTAGGAGTTGAGTGTTCTCTGTGTCTATCTCCTTCACCCTTGTACTGGTACCAGGTTCACTGAGAAAGCAGCTCTTGCTCATTACCCCACTAACTCTATGGCTTCAGCTGGTGCCCAGGTGAGGTGCAATGGGCTGATTCTATCCTCAGGTTCCATGTCCATCTGAAAAAGAGAAGCACATTCTCCAATGGAGAGTGAAGTCAGTGTAAGATAAACGGATACCCATTATTTTTTTAGAAAGAATTTAGTAGGTGTAGGCCCTCTTGTAGACCGCTATTGGTGGGAGCTTGATATTGGAGAGCAGGCTCATTTTTGGATATGGTTCTGATTTGTTTTCTCATTCCAGGTATGGGCTCTATTCCACTGAGCAGATCTGTTAGCCAAATCAAGAGCAGTTGGTAACCCACCATGGCTGTGTGCAACTATTGCACTTGTGTGAGCATCACATCAGGTTGATTGCTGTTGAGTAGCTTAGACCACGAGCTGCTTAGACAGATATTGGTCATTTTCCCCCAGTTGCTCATGTAACACCTTCTGGCACTAGACAAGCTAACTGTCTGGGGATTGACTCTCTTCCAGTTTCCAGCCAGGTCGTTCCATGTTCTGTCCCAACAGCATATTGTGCCTTCAGCACTAGGGTCTTACCATTAACCTTTGGTGGGTCATCAAGTACTCTGACAGAATTCTGTCTTCTTTTGGGAAACGTTGTAGGTCTGTCTGATCAACAGCTTATTGTGGATGTTACCCAAATGCTGGTATTAGGAGTTATAGGTCAGTGCCAAGGGAGAAGAAGGAAGAAAGATATAGGTAATATAAAAAAGAACAAGAGAAGAGGGAGAGAGAGAAACAGGAGATTGATGATAGTCTTTATCATACCCTTTCCAGGCCCCCGTGAATCAGGCATTCTCTCTAAGCACCTGATGAAGGTTCGACTCTTTAGTATGTCTTTCAGGATGTAGGATTTTATGGCACCATTTCCATTTGGGTTGTCCCTCCCCTTATCTTTCCCTCCCTCCCCGCCATCCCTATTGTCCGGTCCTCGAGGTGTTTATTAGGTATGCCAGCATCTCGGGCAGATTGAGGTTAGGAGCCAAAGCTGAGTGAGACTATGTGATCATTATCTTTCTGTGATTGGGTGAATTTGCTGAGAGTGATCTGTTCCAAGTTTGACCATTTTTCTTCAAATTTCATTGTGTCATTTTCCCTTACTGCTGCTTAGAATTCCATTGTATAGATATACCACATCTTAGTTATCCATTCGTCTAATGATGGACATCTGAGCAGCTATAAACATGGTTGAGCATATATCTCTGATCTGAGGTTTGGAGCTTTTAGGATAAATGCCCAGTAAGGGAATAACTGGGTCTGTTGGTACCTCTATAGTCATCCTTTTCAGGAGTCTGCATATTGCTTTCCATACATTTCCATCACTCTTCCAAGTTAGGCCTTGTTCCCACTTGCCATCACTTCCCATCCCAATACTCAGATTGCTGGTAGGAAGTAAATTTTTTTTTTTTTTTTTTGGTTTTTTGAGGTAGGGTCTCACTCTAGCCCAGGCTGACCTGGAATTCACTATGGAGTCTCAGGGTGGCCTCGAACTCACGGCGATCCTCCTACCTCTGCCTCCCGAGTGCTGGGATTAAAGGCGTGCGCCACCACGCCTGGCTGGAAGTAAATTTTTAAGTTAAAAATTTAAATAAGGGCTGGAGAGATGGCTTAGCAGTTAAGGCACTTGCCTACAAAGCCAAAGGACCCAGGTTTAATTCCCCACATAAAGCCAGATGCACAAGGTGGCACATGCATCTGGAGTTCATTTTCCATGGCTAGAGGCCCTTGGTAGCCATCCTCTCTCTTTCTCAGATAAATAAATAAAATTAATATTAAAAAATCTAAATAAGCCGGGCGTGGTGGCACATGCCTTTAATCCCAGCACTCGGGAGGCAGAGGTAGGAGCATCACCATGAGTTCAAGGCCACCCTGAGATTACATAGTGAATTCCAGGTCAGCCCGGGCAAGAGGGAGACCCTACCTCAAAAAACCAAAACAAAACAAACAAAAAAATCTAAATAAATAACACACAACAATTACTGAGTGACTGCTTAGTTCAGTCCTCATTCACCTCTGAAAGGTGCTATCAATTTCATGACAGTGGTCTTTAACAACCTTACAAACCTCCAAATTTACAAAATAGTAAATTGTAAAAGTAGATTATGAATTCTAGTAGCAAAAGGGCTGTTTCTGAGGAACTAGGGAGGTGAACAATAGTGCTGCTTCCATAGTGAGTCTGCCAATCAGTGCCAGGGTGAAAGAGACAGACACTGAGGATGCTCAACACTTACCAAAGCAGCAATCCAGAAGATCCTTAGAGCTCAACACTGAAGTAGACTTCAAACTCACCCACCATGGTTTAGGGAATTTTGCAGAAGAGGGGGTGGAAAGACTGTAAGAGTCACAGGTTGGGACATCATGCCCAGAGGCATTGCTTTCCTCAGTAGCTGACTGCTGTTTCCACAATGCATAACCCACAGCCCCACAGGGGATACCTGTAACCCTGCTGAGGAATGAGGCCAGGGACAAGGGAAAAGATGGTACCAACACATAATGTATCCATACTAAGTATGTCTGTATTAAAAAGAAAGAAAGAAAAAAAACCGTTCTGCTTATCTTTCATTCCCAATTTCTTACATGCCTGGTATGTTGCTCATTGATAAATAGTTTTAAACCAATGCCTTTGATTTTTCTTCAGCTGATCATACAACCTTATTTAAACTTTTATTTTTGTTTGGTTTTTCGAGGTAGAGTCTTACTTTAGCTCAGGCTGACCTGGAATTCACTATGTGGTCTCAGGGTGGTCTCAAACTCATGGCGTTCCTCTTACCTCTGCCCCCGAGTGCTGGGATTAAAGGCGTGCACCACCACGCCCAGCTAGTTTTACAACCTTATAGGCAGGCAAAGACAATCTGTACCATGTTATGCATAATACAATAAAAATAGACTTGGCAGTAAAGTTTTCAAAGTTATGCAGTTATTAAATGGCATAGCAAGGATTTGCTACCTCAAACCTCAAGACTAGTGTGCCTTCAATTGCATAGGACTAATTGTAATTATGTTCTGTTTTTTAACTTTTGTAATTATTTCTTCTAGTATATACATCTGTATCCACATTTTCATTTTTGTAAACTTCTTTTTTGAAAGAGTTTCATATAGTTCAGGCTGTCATCAAACTGGCTATGTTATGTAGCCAAGGATGACTTTAAACTCCTGATCCTCCTGCTTCTATTTCAGAAGTGCTGGGATCACATGTATATGGACCACTATGCCTGGCTGAGATGTAAGCAGCTTCTTCTCCCTTCCTCTTCCTCCTCCTCCTCTTCTTCTTCCATATGTAATAATATTTACTGCAGTGATATTTATCATGGCAAAAACCCAGGCAAAGCTAATACCTATTTATAGAACAAAGTCTGAATAAATTATATGTTCAGCCATAAAATAGAAAGATTTCCCCACTATATACTGCATATATGCAGTATATATATATATATATATATATGTATATATATATATGTATATATATGTATATATATATATGTATATATATATATATATATGTATATATATACTAAAATTTTACTTTCACAAAATAAATAATGTCAACATCATCATATATGTTTGTAAATACATCTATTATATGTGGTTAAATAATGAGAATGGAGCACCCATTTCTATCTATCTGCCTCTTCCTCTCTCTCCCTCTCTCTTAAATAATTAAATAAATAAATAAAATATATTTAAAAATGCATTAAAAAGCATCTTCACATTGAGAAAAAAGTATTTGCAAAGAACAGCAAATAATATGTTATTTACATACAATTATGCATTTAAAAATATATATGCATAAAGAAACATGATAAAATGATGACTGAAATCCTTACATTGCTTATCTTAAAGTGGCAGGATTCAGGTGATTTTTATTTCTTATACTAAACTTTTTTGACAATTTTCATACATGTTTATGATGTACTTTTATCATATTCACCCCCATTATGTTCTCTTGTCCTCCTCCCGCTAAACCCCTTTCTTCCCTTCTTCTTAAGTCTCACTTTTCATTTGATGTCTTTTTTCTTTTTTCTTTTTGACTTACTGAGTCTAATGCTCGCATGGGCAAGGCATTATTTACTAGAGCTGAACAACTTAGCAGGGCATACACTACTGAAGAAAATGTTCCTGCTTCCTCGGCAACTATTAACTACCAAAAACTCCCCAGGGAGGGGTAGGGGCATCAAGAGTCCCTTCCCTATCTGCAACATAATGTTGACTGGACCAATTTTGTTCAGGTCTTGTGCAGGCAACTACAGCGGCTGTGCGTTTAGGAGTTTAATAGTCATATCATGTTCAAAACACAGCATTCCATAGCACTCCTTTCCATTCTCTGACTCTCATATTCATTTCACCCAGTTTTCCACAATGTTTCCTGAACCTTGAGGCACTGATATAGATGTCCTATTTAAGGATGAGCATTCAAGGTGTAAACTTCTTTTTAAAAAATATTTTCAGGGCTGGAGAGATGGCTTAGTGGTTAAGATGCTTGCCTGCGAAGCATAAGGACCCATGTTCAACTCCCCAGGTTCCATGTAAGCCAGATGCTCAAGGTGACATGGCACGTGTCTGCAGTTTGACTGTAGTGGCTGGAGGCCTTGGCACATCAATTGTCTCTCTCTCAAAAAAAAAGTTAAAAAATGTTTTTATTCATTTATTTGCAAAGGGAGGGGGGTGGGCACACCAGGGCCCATTAGCACTTCAAATGAACTACAGATGCATGTGACACTTTGTGCATCTGGCTTTGCTGTGGGTACTGGGGAATTGGACCTGGACCATGAGGCTTTGCATGCGGGTTCCTGTAACTACTCAGCCATATCTCCAGCCCAAGATGTAAACTATTTGACGACTAGTATTAACATCTTGTAAGTTAACTTGTAAAATAGGAATGAAAATCAATGGATTGAATTCAGAAAAATGAAACAATTCTTTTCTCGGTAATACTTCATTGCTGGTGACTGTGATTGCTGTGTTTAAGTAAGGTAGATGACTTAAAAACTTAGTTTATTCTAAACATTGATATTTATAGAGCATTGATAGGCTATTTTTAGACTATTCTTCTTTTCTGCTTTGGTCTCCAGAATCTTCTGGCATTGTGTCAAACTGGTATTTCAGGGACATTATGATCACACTTGATAATCTAGAGCCTTCAGTCAGGCTCTTCTGGATTTGCTTTTTGACAAATAGCACCACGAATCTGGAGTTGCTTTTTATGCTACAGGTAGCACCCACAATTTTGCACGAATTCACAAAATATTAAGGTAAATGACAGCCATTGAGGTAGCTCTTGTTTTGCGGCAATACTATTTGGTATTTTTTAATCAGCGACACTTGTAGTCTGCTGGAGTTGTGATGTTATTTGAACTAATTGATCTGACTACAACAGGAAGCCGAGACATCGGCAGTGAGGTCTAGGGAAGCTGTACTTGCCAGAGTCCTGGCAGCATCTTTTTAAATTTTTTTTCCTGCTGTTTCAGCTGACTTCTCCTTGTCCCCTTTCTCAAATTATTCCACGAATCTACATAATTTTCACAAACTGATTGGATGTGTGCTTTGTATAGAACATTGGCTTAGATTTATTTAAATATGTATTATTGTCAGGGGAAAAGGAGAAGCGATCTATTTAGGAAGAGGGAATGCTGAGTCAAACTAGATGTTTTCCTGTTGCTTTTTTTTTTTTTAAATCCTTCTTTTTCTTGTGAGGCAGATTTTCAGTTACTTTAATGGGAGAAGAACAGTCATGGCCTCCATTGTTTTATTTGATCGATTGCTATTATTATTATTTCTGAACAGTGAGATTGTTATAATAAAGAAAACCACTCTGGGAATGTTTGCAGTGCTTACTGCTAGTGTGGATGCGGGCTTAGGGATCACTCCATTCTCATCTTGTATGCCCTGTGATATACGATAAGGGACTCAAATAGGACAGAATGGCATTTGTTGCTTAGCTCAGAGATCACTTTAATATCCAATCTCAGCTTTACAACACGCTGGGTTTGTTTCTGGTTTAAATTAGTTCATTGGCTTTTTTTTTTGCTTGTTTTTGTGTACTGTGTTGTGTGGTGTGGGCTGAGTATGTGCATGTGTGTATGCATATGCTGTATGCACATGTATGTGTCTATATGGTGCCACGTGCACTTATTGTAGCAGGGTGCTCTTGCCTGTGCTGGCCAGAGCAGAATGTCAGAAGTCTCATTTCACTGTTCTTCTGCCTGTTCTTATTTGAGCAAGAGTCTCTTAGCATCCTGCAGCTTGATATATATATATATATATATATATATATATATATATATATATATATATATATAATTTCTTTGTGAGCTCCTGCAATTCTCAGGTCTTTGCTCCCCTATAGGTGTGGGGTTATAGATATGCATGGTCATGCCTATATGTTTATGTGGGTCCTAGGGATCGAACTTGAGAGGTTTCTCTGGTTTCCTCAGGCACTCATGTTTGCAAAGGAAGTGCTGTTAACCATTGAGCCATCTCTCTAGCCCTGGATTTTTCTTTTTAAAGTTTGAATTTTGTTTATAATAAGCTTAAAAAGCAGACAGGATAGCTAGGCATAGTGGCACACACCTTTAATTCCAACTCTTGGGAAGCAGAGGTAGGAGGATTGCTGTGAGTTCAAGGCCACCCTGAGACTACATAGTAAATTCCAGGTCAGCCTTGGGCTAGAGTGAGACCCTACTTTGGAACCCGCCCCCCCCCCAAAAAAAAGAAAAAAAGCAGGATAAATCCAAGTATCAATAAATTATTTAAGAGTTCTTGGTTTAAATTAAATTCTAAACTTAAAACTTTGAACAGGTCAGTTCCAAGGATATTAAAATCTCTTCAAAGGGCTGGAGAGATGGCTGAGCAATTAAAGCACTTGCCTGCAAGCCCAAATGGCCTGGGTTTAATTCCCTACTCCCATATAAAGCCAGCTGCATAAAGTGGTGCATGTGTCTAGAGTTTGTTTGCAGTGGGTAGGAGGCAATGGTGTGCCCATTTCCACCCACCCCCACTTCTTTCTCTCAGTCTCTTTCTCAAATAAATAAATAACATATTAAAAAAAAATCTCTTCAAGGGACCTCAGACAAATGGGGGCAGAAGAGAGGGGACAAGAGTTTGATAACCCAGCTGGGCGTGGTGGCGCACGCCTTTAATCCCAGCACTCGGGAGGCAGAGGTAGGAGGATCGCCGAGAGTTCGAGGCCACCCTGAGACTACAGAATGAATTCCAGGTCAGCCTGAGCTCAAGTGAGACCCTACCTCGAAAAACCAAAAAAAAAAAAAAAAAAAAAAAAAAAACCAAAAAAAAAAAAAAAAAAAAGAGTTTGATAACCCAATGGAAATATGATCAATTTGTAACATGCTCATATATTCAAGTTCCCAATAGAATTTAAATAAAAAGAAGCAGAATTTTTTTTTATAATTAATTGTGCTTCTTTCCCAAATTATCTCCAACTAGGATATCATTTATTTGGAGAAATAGTTGATGTAATGAATTTACAGTGTACTACTAACAGAAAATCTCAGAGGTTTCTTTCAATAATCCAGAATTGAAAAGAAAGGAAAATTCTCATGCAAAGTCAATATAATTTTTTAAAAACGATTTTTGTTTATTTATTTATTTATTTATTTATTTATTTATTTATTTATTTATTAGAGATAGAGAGATGGTGGGGGGTGGAGAGGGAGAATGGCTGAGCCAGGGCCTCTAGCCACTGCAGACGAACTCCTGATGCATGCGCCACCATGTGCATCTGGCTTACGTGGGACCTGGAGAATCAAACCTGAGTCCTTAGGCTTTGCAGGCAAGTGCTTGAACAGCTGAGCCATTTCTCCAGCTCCAATATCATTTTTTTTTTTTAAGATCTGGACATTGCAGAGAAGGTTGTGGAAAGCTCTCACTATTAACAAGGGAAGCTTCAGTAGGACATGGTGGTAGACAATGATAATATTCAAATTCAACAAGGTTATAAATAAGGCTATTGAGAGCTCAACACTAAATGAGATATTCCTGTTATAGCCTCCAAGGTTTAGGGACATTGAGGAAGAGGGAGTGGAAAGAATGTAAGAGACAGTGTTGGAAGGAGTACTTTGTAGGCACTGTCTTCCAGATATGAACTGACTGGTGCGTTAATAGATCTTACAATGGTTGTTACCATCCTCAGAAGATCTACATAATTTGGAGCCAACCAACACTAAATAGAGGACAGAGGAGGACGAAAAGAATGAAATACTAAAATAGAAGAAAGACTCCTTGGAAAGAGGAGAGCTGCTCAATGGACTAGGGATAGAGGAGGAAGTACTCAGAAGGGTAATAGGAGGGGAATGTGATCAAATTACACTATGTTCATGTATTAAAATTCTTAATAAAGGGCTGGAGAGATGGCTTAGCAGTTAAGTGCTTGCTTGTGAAGCCTAAGGACCCCCGTTCGAGGCTCGATTCCCCAACACCCACTTAAGCCAGATGCACAAGGTGGCGCATGCATCTGGAGTTCAGTTGCAGTGGCTAGAGGCCCTGGTGCACCCATTCTCTCTCTCTCTCCCTCTTTCTCTCTCTGTCTGTCACTCTCAAATAAACATAAAAATTCTTAATAAAATATATAAAGAAAAGTTCAAAATACCTTGGAAAGTTACTAAAGAATTAGAATAAAATATATAAGAAAAGGCCAAAAAAATTATCTGGGACTCAGCTTACCCTGTCTTATTTTTATCTCTAATACCCCAACTTCATCTGCAAAGGAAAACTATTGCTTTTAATACTGAACACTTTAGTGTATGTGCAAGTAGTTGGAGGTGCAGCATGTTTAATAAGAACCCCAACCAAAGTTATACTACAGATTTTATATGACTTCTCCCTGACAATTATTTGTTATTGTAAGTGAAGTCAATCTACTTAAATACGTGCAGTCATCGTCGTTTTAGAGTACTTAGAACTCTTTAGTATCAATAAATGGAAGGTATAAGTCCTGATAATGAAAATTCAAGCTAACATCTCCACATTATGCAAACTCTGACCTTTAGGTAAAAGACTCCCAAGATGATGCATCGTTACTAAATTTTCTCTCTCTTCTTTGACCGTGAACATATTACCTGGAAGTATTGCTTCTTTGTTTCTTATTTTGAAGTGTTATAATTTATTTCCGCTAAAATTACCATTTGGAGTTGTATAAGGCTTACAAAGATGAACTTGAAGAAGAAATGTTTAAGAAGAAGAGATAGTTTTTTTTTGGCCCAGATTGACCTGGAACTAATTCATAGCCTAGGCTGTTCCTGAGCTCACAGCTGTCCTCCTACCTCAGCCAGCACCTGTGGATCTAGGTATCAGCCTCCCTGCTTGACTAGTGTTTTATTTATTTATTTATTTATTTATTTATTTATTTATTTATTTATGTGTGTGTGTGTGTCTGTGAGTGTGTGTGTGTGTGAGAGAGAGAGAGAGAAAGAGAGAGAGAGAGAGAGAGAGAGAGAGATAGAGAGACAGAATTGGTACACCAGGACTCTAGCCACTGCAAACAAACTCCAGACAGAGGCACTGCCTTATGTATCTGGTTTTACATTGGAAATGGGGAATTGAACCTGGGTCTTTAGTCTTCAAAGGCAAGTGCCTTAACTGCTAAGCTATCTCTTCAGTCCTGGCTAGTATTTTTTAAAATTTATTTTTATTTTATTTATTTATTTGAGAGTGACAGACAGAGAGAAAAAGAGGGAGGGAGGGAGGGAGGGAGGGAGGGAGGGAGGGAGGGAGGGAGAGAGAGAGAGAGAGAGATAATGGGCACGCCAGGGCCTCCAGCCACTGCAAACGAATGCCAGATGCGTGCACCCCCTTGTGCATCTGGCTAACGTGGGTCCTGGGGAATTGAGCCTTGAACAGGGGTCCTTAGGCTTCACAGGCAAGTGCTCTGGATAGTGTTTTTTTTATGAAACAGAAACTGTAAACTGTAAAGAACATTTTAGAGCTTAATGACTTGATTGGTAAATGCTAATCAATTCATAGATAAACTTGCTTTAATTTACAGAACCTTAGATCCGATATTTAATTTGAACATGGTGAGAAGTGACCAAGAAATGGGCAAGGCATAGTAATGATGAAACAACATAAAGGATATTTAATATAAATATAATTAAAACTTTGCTAGGCTGGAGAGATGGCTTAGCAGTTAAGGTACCTACCTGCAAAGCCAAAGGACCCAGGGTCGATTCCCAAGGACAAGGTGGCACATGCATCTGGAGTTCATTTGCAGGGCTAGTGGCCCTGGTTTTCCCATTCTCTCTCTCTCTCTGTTTCTTTCTCTCTCTCGCTCTCTCTCAAACAAATAAATCAAATAAAAATACATTAAAAAAACAAAAAATTTTGTTGAGGTCTGGCAATTAGCCCAGTGGGTAGAGTGCTTGCCTCACAAGCATGAAGACCTGAGTTAGATCTTCAGAACCCATGCAAAGATTCCAAGTGGGATTCCAAGTACACACTTGTAATCCCAGTGCTGGAGAGGTGGAGACATGAGGCTCTTTGGGGCCCACTGGCCAGCCAGTCTAGCCTAATTGGCAAGTTCCAGGTCAAGGAGAGCCCTTACCTTAAAGAAAGGTAGATGGGATTCCTGAGGAGCCATACCTGAGGTTGTCCTGTGGCCTCTACATTGACACCCACACCTGCATACACATGCACAAGTGTACGCACAGTCACTCACATACAGATACATACATTAAAAGCCACTGAAAAACACCTGTTGTGTTACAAGAGGGGGACATGAACGGATCCTGGCTGTGTGAGAGTTGATGGGTAGAACCCACTCACACTGAGGACCCTGAAAAGTCTTGCTATTCTTCGTGGTCTGACTGCCATCCCCTCTGTCTTCTTTGTGACAGTGACATCACTGTCACTGATGTGTTTTGCTGAATGTCACTTTTTTCTTTTGTACTCTGCTTTTCACTTTGGTTTTGAGTTGAGTTGAGCTCTGGGTAGAGTTAGTGAAAGGGTAGAAAGAGCCACGGATGGGGCTGGAAAGATGGCTCAGGCACTTGCTTGAAAGTACATACATATTGTCGTAAACCCCGGTTCAATCAAGCTTCTTGCATCCCAGTTTACTCCCTTGTAGAATGGGAGTAGAAACAGGAACTCCTGTTGTCCTTATGAAGTTTCAGTTGTGAAACAAGGTACCTGGGAACATGTACTCCATAGATGTCAATATCCTTCCCATTTCTGGGTTTCATGTCTAGTTTCTCCTGTAACCTGCAAGTTCCTTTAGGGAAGAACATATGCCTTCTAGTCATAGTGTCTTGAACATACTAGGTGCTAATTAATGATCTGTTGAATTTAATTTGCCATCTCTTGATCAAAGCTTAGCTTAGCACTGCCATTTTCTATTTCATTTTCTTCCTTTGCCTTGGATTGAGATAAACATGATGCCTTCATGAAATTGAATTCAGTAGAATGCCATTCTACTATGACTTATTCCTTAGAGTTTAATATACTAGGGATCAAATAACTTCTCTAAAAGTTTAATTACCTTCTATAAAATCTTATTAGCTTGTCTCGTGCTATCACAGTCATTGTGGAGTTGTGGTGTGTTTAGAATGGTGAAGTCTCTGTCTGTAGAAATCTAGCTAATGATACAGATTGGGGAACATGGGAAGTAAATGACACATGCAGAGAGCAAATGAAGATTTCTTGCAGATTACATCACTTGGCATTTTCAGTTACTAGCCCTCCCAAGTATGTTCTAATTCACTAGAATAAACCAAGAATTTGATTTCTTGTGAGCTCCTTTTACCTGTTATTATTATTTGTCGTAGCAGTAGTAGCAGCAAGCAGACAGTACTCCCCGGTCTGCTCAAGTGTGTCACTTTGCGTGTATCTGGGATCTGACTTAAAAGTGAGCAGGAGGATTCTGACTCAGCAGAACTGATTTAATAACTCCTCTCGTGTGATTGAGCAGAAACGAGCAAATGTTTGCTGAACATGCCAATATGCTTCCATCATCAAAATGTTAGTTTTTCTCCCTTCTTGAAACACAAACTCGGAGAGCTCTTCCTTTCTGAAGTCTGCTGGGTGACTTGTTCTGCTCAAATTTTCTACAGAGGAAAGCCAGGGCCCACGTCATAGCAAGAAAATATGCAAGTGGCTAACTGCATTAATTTGTTTCTCTGATTGGAATGTAGGAAGTCATTATTTCCTTATTATGATTTGAAATTAAATGTTCATCATATTTTTTTCATAAAAGCAATAATGTAACTAAATCACGAAGGTTGGTTATTTATGTATTTTTTTTTTTTTTCTCGAGGTGGGGTCTCACTCTAGCTCAGGCTGACCTGGAATTCACTACGTAGCCTCTGGGTGGACCCCGAACTTGTGGTGATCCTCCTACCTCTGCCTCACAAGTGCTGGGATTAAAGGCGTGTGCCACCACGCCTGGCTATTTATTTATTTATTTTTTAAATCAAGGTAGGGTCTCACTGTAGTCCCAGGCTGGTCTTGAACTCATGGTGATCCTCCTACCTGAGCCTCTCGAGTGCTGAGACTAAAGGCATGCATCACCACATCCAGCATGAAGTTATTGATTTTTTAAATTTCTTATCTCTCTCTGTGCTGCTTGTGGCAGCACCCAGGTTTCTGCTGCAAATGAATGCCAGATGCTTGCACTACTTTCTGCATTTAGCTTACGTAAGTGGATTAGGAATTGAATGTGGGAAGGCAGGCTTTCCAAGCAAGTGACTTTAACCTCTGAGTCACCTTCCTGGGCTCTATTTATTTAATTTTAAAATGAAGCATGCTCTTTTTGTTGAAATGAGGACTGAACAGGTTTGTCATTCATATTATATTGGTCATACATTGATAGGATACTATGTAAGTGTCCATAATATTTCACTGAAAGATAACTAGGTAGCATTTGTAAGATGATCTGTATTATGGATGAGAGAAACTGAAACACATTATTAATAACTGGGATTTTGAGAAAACGTTTCTGCTATCTTAATGATCTGCCTTTCCCCCTCCCCTATTTTCAGTTTCAAAGAACATTCGAGTCTCTTAAAAATGTTTCCAACAAGTCTGACCTTCAGAAAACCTACCAGAAGCTTGGGAAGGAGCTGGAAAATCTGGATTATTTAGCCTTCAAACGCCAGCAGGTAGGAGTCAGTACTCTCCTTTGGTGGAGAATGTGAGCCTCCCAGGCTTCCCACTGTCCTGCCAGTCAGAGGTGCAGGCGGCTCTGGGGAGACTTACCTTCTAATGGCTGGGGCAGAAATAGCTTGTGCTGGTTTGATCTGGTTCATGTGGCTTCCTACAGCGTTCAGTACGGTCCTTGCTTTTAGGTGTGAACGTTAGGGATTTCCGTGTGTGTCCTCATACCTCTTTTTAAAGGACACTCCTGCTGGTCTGTGAAGGCCTAACAACCCCTTTGTCGCCTCAGCAGTGCAAAGCGAACCTCTGGTGGCTTGGCCAGATGGCTTTTCTCTTTGATAGGGTATAACCAAGGAGAAGAAAAAATTCACTCAAAGACCAGAAAAAGGGTGTGAGTGTGTATGCAAAATTAAGGAAAAGAGTCATAAATCTGCTAAAATAGGAACCTATTTTTTTTCAATCTTTGAGGATGAGTAAAAATGTAAAATGTAGTGACTGAAAGGAAATGCATTTCTTTGGCCTCTTTGGATAGGTCCCAAGATAAACTCAGAGATAAGATCTACCTGTACGGGGTTGCTTGTAGAACAGCCACTGTGGAAATCCGGCATTCATGAAGACTCAAGTCAGTATGTTGGAAACAGGAGCCGCTGCCGCAGTGGCCGCTCCGCGAGCTGGCGCAGCTCGGTTCTCTGTGCAGCCGCTAGGTGTCAGGGTCGTCACGCTTCTGCTGTACTCGGGTGCAAGCCGCCAGGGAGACGTTTAAATCAGGTTGCATGAAAATCAGGAGGTGCTCAACGATAGATGGTGTCTAGAAAAATGACTCAAGGGCTGACCCGGCACGCGAGGGTCTTTCCTGTTACTGTGGCAAAGAGGGTGACATTCGTGCCCTTGCCCAAGTCACGGGTTTTGGCTCTTTTGGATGGGGAGTCTTCAAACTATATTTAGCCAAACCTCGTTAAAAAAAAAAAAAAAAAAAAAAAAAAAAAGCCTAGATGACCAAGAAGCGAACTGTCTTTTCGCTTCTTCCTTTATTGCAACCGTGATACAGTTTCTCTTTTATAATTGGATATTTAACCTTTCTGCGGCCTTGTTTTCCTAAGAGTTATTTGTTTTATAGAATGTTCTAGGGCAAATGGATTATCTTGATGCATACTTGAATTTAAATGGAAAAGGACACAATATTCATTGGAGGATTTCTTTCTTCTCCTCCTTCTTCCTTTCTTCTTCTTCTTTTCTTTCTTTCTTTTTTTTTTTTTTTTGGTGGTCACTGCCGGCCGCAGTTAGCATACATAACCCAGGCGGTTGGCTGCTGTAGAAGCGGCCACAGTAAACTCCCCCAGGCGGCTGCTTAGCATTCATGCCCTGGGACTCACTGCCCTGGCTTGTTGCAACTTTTTGTACAGTTTTGTTTCCAAGATCCCATTTTACGACCAAGGGGTGTTTGAGTTGGCAGGCGATAGTCGTGGTTGCTCTCTTTTTCTGATCCTTTCTCATTAGCACATTTTCAGTGATTAGACTCTTACATTAGCTAATTGTGCCTTTGGAAGGAGGTTGAACGCTTCAAGGGCAGCAGGGTAGAACTCTGGGAGGATGGCATTGAGGAGGTAGGTAAATTGCCTGTGTGTGACGAGAAGAGGGGCCACGTGGAGTGCTCTTACTCACGTGTGCGTATAAATCATACACGCTGCTGATTGAACTACACCTGCGTGTCACATAGTACGACAAGAACATTTATGAACTAAGTCACTAAATATTATGCTGGTAGAGTGAAGTTATTTATTCTTTTTTTTTTTTTTTTTTTGAGGTAGGGTCTTACTCTCTAGCTCAGGCTGACCTGAACTCACAGCAAAGCTCCTACCTCTGCCTCCCTAGTGATGGGATTAAAGGCATGCGCCACCACGCCCAGCTTGAAATTGTTTTCATGAGCAACTTTCACAGATGAGAAAACTATGGAGGAAAGTAAGCCACTCTCCTAAGGTACTGTGCTGAGGCGTGAAGCTGAGTTTCAAATTTAAGTCAGGCTGACTCTAAACCCAGGTGTGTGTTTCCTGGGTGGGCAGTGTTTAAAAGGTGTGGACATCACCTTGGTGGGATTTGTTTTTAATTTTTAATCTTCCATCCTTTTCCTTTAAAACTCCAAAAATTTGTTCAACACATTCTAGAAAGTATTTTTGTCTTATTGGGAAAGATTCAGATCTCTGTAAACTTGCTAATCCAGCAAGAAAGCATCCTTGTTCTAAAGGCAGTGTTAAACTGTGATCACCATTCTTCCTTGTGGTGGATGCAAACTGCGGAAGGACAGGGCCTTGATTGTCACCACCTTGGGTTGTGTATCTTCCCCAGTCTCCTAATACCTCATCCATGGTGAGGGCTCAGTAAATATTACTGGTGATGGTATTGCTACGAACAAAAACCCATGCCAAAAGTTTTGGCCTCAGATTGTGGACAATTAAAACCAATGTTCTTTGCATCACTTGTAAAATTCCAGTGGGCACTAGGCCTTAGCTCTTATGTGCCAGAGGCTAGCACATTGCTCCTTGCCTACATGTATTGCTTAAGTTTCCTGCTCACATATTGTGTTCTCCCCACTCATTTCTTTTTTTTGGTTTTTCAAGGTAGGGTCTCGTCCTAGACCAGGCTGATCTGGAATTCGCTATGGAGTCTCAGGGTGGCCTTGAACTCATGGTGATCCTCCTACCTCTGCCTCCCGAGTGCTGGGATTAAAGGCGTGTGTCACCATGCCCAGCTTCCCATTCATTTCTTAAACACATGGAAAATGCCAGTGTTACTTGAGCTCTTAAGTAATGAATGTACAGTCAGTCAAGTATAATCATTTTCCTGGACTCTTTCATTGGGTTTTATTTTCTGTTATTTTCTATGATATTCTATACATTTTTATTAATATTTATTAATTTATTTGCAAGGAGAGAGAGAGAAAAAGAGAGAGAGAAAGAGAAAGAGAGAGAGAGAGAGACAGAGAGAGGGAGAGAGAGAGAGAAGAGAGACAGGTAAAGAGAATGGGCATGCCAGGGCCTCTAATCAGTGCAAACAAACTCTGGATGCATGTGCCACCTTGTACATCTGGGTTTACATGGGTACTAGGGAATCAAACCTGCGTCCTTAGGCTTTTCAGGCAAGCACCTTAACCACTGAGCCATCTCTCCAGCCCCTGATATTCTTTAAAATCATTTTTTTTGACAGATTTCTTTCCAGGTACAATATGAACCCCTGGAAGACTTTGTTCTACTTTTTTTTTTTAAGCTCTCTGTTTTGAAGTTATTGAGTTTTCTTAGGCATGGACTTAAAAAATTATTTATTTATTTGAGAGAAAGAGGCAGAAAGAGAGAGACAAAGGGAGAGAGAGGGAGAGAGGACGCCACGGCCTCCAGCCAGTGCAAATGAACTCCAGACACATGTGCCACCTTGTGCTTCTGGTTTATGTGGGTCCTGGGGAGGGATTGAACCCAAGTCCTTAGGCTTCACAGGCAAGCACTTTAACTGCTAAGCCATCTCTCCAGTCCATGAACTTTTTTTTCTTAAGGAATGAGTGCTTTTACTTCACCTTGGGTGGGGTCCTAAGCATCTCTAAATCTCCTACGTTGAAAAGGACCAGATGGGGAATGGTGGTGCACACCTTTAACCCCAGCACTTGGGAGGCAGTGGTAGGAGGATTGATTGCCTTGAGTTCAAGGCCATCCTGAGACTACATAGTGAATTCCTGGTCAGCCTGGGCAAGACCCTACCTCCAGAAACCAAGAGAAAAAAAAAAAAAAAAAGAAAAAAAGGAATCAGTGTTGAAAGTAGCTTTGTCTGGAGAAGGTGAGCGAGGAGGCTGTGATGAATCAGTCTGAAGGAAAGGTATGACACAGCAGTACGAACTTGAAATTTAGGAGGCTCATTCCGCTTGCAGTGTGTGGAGTTAGAGATATTGGGGTTTATCTGCTTAGATAACTTGCCTTTTTTTTTTTTTTTTTTGAGGTAGGGTCTCACTCTCTCTACTCTAGGCTGACCTAGAATTCTCTCTGTAGTCTCAGGGTGGCTTTGAACTCACGGAGATCCACCTACTCCTAGCTCCCACGTGCTGGGATTAAAGGCGTGCGCCACCAGTCCTTTCATCTGGTGCTACTGAGGAACGGGACTAATGAGCTCCAGCTGTATACAGAGCCCGGACTTAGGTGTTGATTTGAGAAGTTATAAATCAAGAAATTTTCTTGGGGCTTTGGTTTGGTAAAATAAAATAAAATAAGGTTTGATAATCTAGACTGTAATTTAATTCCTTCCTCTCTTCTTCCACCCTTAATACTTATAATAACATTATAAAACAGATCCTATTTCTAGAGGCTTCTGAAGTCCTTTGTTATAAATTAAAGTTGACATTATTGAACTGAATGCTATATAGAATAAAGCCAATTTGCATATTGATATGAAAATACGTGAAATTAAAATACTGTACTTCCGATACACGTCCATGTTGGAATACTTCACATATCCCTGATTCTCATCTCCCTGGTCATAGCATGTTATTCTGGCATTCTTACCTTTACATAAGGTTTATATAAATTGATATTTGGGCTATACAGCCCCTTTCTATTATTTATTTATCTATTATGAGAGACAGAAAGGCAGATATATAGAGAGATTGTGTTCACCAGGGCCTCTAGCCACTGCAAACAAAATTCAGATGCTTGCGCCACCTTTGTGCATCTGGTTTTATGTGGGAACTGGGGAATCAAACCCAGGTCCTTAGGCTTTGCAGGCAAGCACTTTAACCACTGAGCCATCTCTTCAGCCCAACTTCCAGTTTTAATATGAATAATTCTGTGAATCTAATTTGTTGCATGGATGGGTATGTTAACCTGATTGTAGTGACCAGTATATATTTATGTAGTAGATGTGCTATATAAATGTATTGTATATAGATATTACAAATCACCATTTTGAAACACTTTGCATATAGTCAACCTATATTTGTCAAATACATTTTTTAAAACTAAAAAAATTCCAGATGGACAATGATCAATCACAAAGAAATAATCCTAGGCTTCTCTTGGAACTCAAGAACCCTGAGGACATAACTGCATAGTGCTAGGTTTGTTAGCATACAGAGAAGAGGAAATTGAGAAATAAAGCACCAGCCTTCAGCCAAATAAAGATATATGTATGGCAAGAAAATTTCAAGCATCACAGGCCCCACCTTTTTGGCCTGGCTGCCTGTGCTACTCGCTAGTGAGTGCCTTTTATCGCCTTTTACCTGGCTGTCCCCTCCCCCCCAGCTATTCACTTGTGTGTGGATCTGTCCTGTTTGACCATTCTTCATGGCCACTGGAAATAAGTTCCATCAATCTTCCAGTGTGGACTTAAGACCAGTAGCTGTCCAGGGCTTCAGTGCTGGGTTTCGGACTGCTGAGGTATACATCCAGTGGACTGAGCAGCTATTGGATTCCTTGACCTTCAAGCCTGCAGACAGCTATTATTGGACTGCCATAAGCCAATCCAAAAAATTCCCCCCCCCTTTTTTTTGCTAAAAAAGGAGAAAATTTCATGCATAAGGGACAAATAGATGTGCAATGATACTGTTGCCCTGGGGGCAGGGGGTGTCTGTCTATAAGGACAACATAAGGTGGAACTGGCTTCCCAGTGGAGTTATGGTTGAATTGGAAGCTATAGCTATTTTCCTGAAGGCAACTTTTTTTTTTTGCTTGTGCATATGTATGCACTGTGAATGAAGGTGTGTGTATTTCATTGGTATGTTAATGGGCAAACGTGTTTATAGGAGGTGCTCATACATGTGTGCACGTTGTATGCGGAGGTCAGAAGTCAATGTTGGGGTTCTTTCCCCATCGTTCTTTATTTTTTTTATTAGTTATGTACACAGTGTGCATACAGCCATCCTTAGCCTCCTCCGTGTCCTTCCCCTTCCGAAGGGACCCTCCTCATTGGGGATTGTGGGTCATGCATTGTGGGGGTAGCCATCAGTTATAGGGAAGAGGCAATGTCTCTGTGCATAATGTCCCAACTTGTGGCTCTAACAATCTTTCCACCCCCTCTTCCACGAATTTCCCTGAGCTGTGTTGGGTTCTCTGTCATTCTTTACCTTATTTACTGAGGCAGTGTGTCTCACTTGAACCCAGAGCTAGCTAATTCAGCGAGCTTAGCTAGTCTGCTTTCTCTGGGTAGCACCGGTGTCTACCTCCTGAGCACTGGAGTTACAAGGGGTCACCACGCCCATCTGATATATATGTGAGTGCTGGGAATCCAAACTCTGGTCTTCATGCTTGCTATCCAGAGCTTTATCCCACTGAGTCAAGTCATCTCCCCAGCCTCTGAAGACCTTTAAAAACAAGAAACAAGGTTTTTCTTTTTCTGGAGTAATTTATATGTAGTTTAAGAAAGACTAGAATTGGGGGCTGGACTGAGGGTAAGGTGCTGAGCTTTTGGGATAATATTTCTATCAGCAATAGATCCACATCAGTGGCCCTTGTTAGATGAAATATGTTAATTGCTCAGTTGGGAGAAAATCCTTTTCTTTCTCATTCTGTAATTATTTCAGCTCTCTTGGAAGAGCTCTGATTGAATTATTCCTTTTAAGAGTAAGTGAGCCAAAGAGTGCCACATTAAAATATTCATGTGTATCTTAGGTGGCATTCTGTTTCTTATTTATCCAGTCAAGTAAAAATGATTATTTAAGCCACTTATAAATATGTTTCTGAAGATCTCAAAGCATTTTGGGCATCATTTAAAAATTCATTACTAGGTATTCAAAATGTTCGACTATTCATCAGTGTGCTTACAAAAGTTCACACTAATTCAAATATGTTTAATTCTGTCTACCACATATTTTATTCATTTGCACACTGCTGTTTGTCTCAAAGTGAAAAAGATGATATTCCATTTATTTCTCAGTTTTCCTATCATTTATATATTAACTATTTATGTATTGATCAATTATCTACCTACCTATCATCTATGTATGTCTCTATATATCAATCTATTATTTATCTATATACCTATCTATCATCTATCTACCTATCTATTCTCCACTTATCTATTTATCATATTCTATCTATCCATTATCTTTCTGTCATCTATGTATCTACCTATATGTGTATCTACCCATTATGTACTTACCTATTTATGGATCTATCTATTCATTTGTCTATATGTCTATCATTGACCTCTTTCTTATTGAGATTCATTATTCAGGGTTATTCTGAATCAGTAGCATATCCTGAATTTATATTCATCTTCCCAGATTTCCAGTTTATTGCAATAGCCATCCAACCACTTTCACAACTTCATAAACTTCAGATCTTTATAGAGTGATTCCTTTTTCTATAAAGTCAGTAGAAAAAAAAACCTCAAGAAATTTTATGTGAGAACCTTGCCCTTTACTTAAGCAAATGATCAAAATGATGCACATTGATACATTGGTTCTCCTTTTAAAAAGTTTGATTCCCATGTTGCATAGTTAGTGTTCATGACAAGTAGGCCTCTTCTATTAAACGAGTAAGAAAAAACATCTTGGGGGCATATTTTGAGCCTAAGGTTTTCTAGTTTGTTCCCATCAGTTGTTTCTGGAGCTCAGTTTATAGATGGTACTTAGGTGGGAAGCTGTTGAATCAAACACACACTAGCTCATTTTCATGCACCAGAAAAGTTTTATTAATTTTTTACAAGGTTGTTTGCTGTATGATAGTTTGCCTTGTGGGCAGCTTATAGCTACTTTATAGTAGGGAATGTTTATTGAAATAGTTAATGCTTTGTTATGGGTTGTTTTAAAATTTACAATGCTGATAAGAATTGCCTAGGTAGAAAAAAAAAAAAAAACTCCAGCATTTCCATCAATTTGGTGCTCGCTTGTACAGATCTTAAAATAAGAAGCTAACTTATACGATTATCAGGGAAAGCTGGCATTGAGGAGAAAACAGTAGAAAAGTCCCAAGTTAAAACTAACAATATTTTCTTTAGATTTCCTCTTTTGTTAGGATATACTAATTGTGCAAAACCATGGATTTCATCATGAAATTTTTATATTAAAGTACTCTTGCTTGTCCTCCCATTACCCTCTTATTGGACACTTTCACCTTTTAAAATAGCCCCCTTTTTACTTTCATGTCTTACAAAGTCAACATGCTATCTTTGTCTTCCCTAGTCTTTCTTATTTGGCCTAATATGATACTGATCCCGTTCATTTTGTTTGAAGCTGTCTTAAAGGTATTTCCCATTGGTCTAACTGCCTTCCATTGGGTCCCATGTCTTTTTAAAAACAAGTTAGTCATTATTATTATTTGCAAGGAGAGGGAGAGAGAGATAGAGAGGGGGTGGAGAGAGAGAATATGAATGTGTGAGTCAGGGCCTCTTGCCACTGCAAATGAACTCCAGATGTATATGCCATTTTGTGCATCTGATTTTATGTGGGTACTGGGGATTCGAACCTAGGCTGTTAGGCTTGCAAGCAAGAACTATAACCACTAAGCAATCTTTCCAGCCCATGAATTTCACTTTTAAACTTTTTTATTAACAATTTCCATAATTATAGACAATAAAACATTGAAAATTTCCTTCCCTCCCCCACTTTCCCCTTCACAAATCCACCTTCCATCATATCCCCTCCCCCTCTCAGTCTTTTTAAAATTTTTACTTTTTTGGTTTCTAAAAATATATTTTATTTATTTATTTATGAGAGAGAGAGAGAATGAGAGAGAGAAAGAGAGAGAGAGAGAGAGAGAGATTGAGAATGAGCACATTAGGGCTCCCAGCCACTACAAACAAACTCCAGATGCATGTGCTACCTTGTGCATCTGACTTACGTGGATCCTGGAGAATCAAACAGGGATCTTTTGGCTTTGCAGGCAAATGCCTTAACCACTAAGCCATCTCTCCAGCCCCATTTTTTTTGAGGTAGGGTCTCACTGTAGCTCAAGCTGACCCAGAATTCACTCTGACATCTCAGGGTGGCCTTGAACTCATGGCGATCCTCCTACCTCTACCTCCCGAGTGCTGGGATTAAAGGCGTGTGCCGCCATACCCAGCTATCTCTTTTATTTTTATGTCATCATCTTTTCATATTTTCCTCCTATTATGAGGGCCTTGTGCAGGTAGCAACAGGCACTGTGAAGTCATGGATATCGAGGCAAAAAGTTTGTGTCTGGAAGACTGTAATTTAAGCAGCCCTACCCTTCCTTTGGCTCTTACATTCTTTCTGCTACCTCTTCTGCAATGGACCCCGAGCCTTGGAAGGTGTGACAGAGATGTCTCAGTGCTGAACACTGTGCATATGTCTGTATTTAAGGTTCAGGGAGCAGAGGAAGAATAAGAGGGAAGTAGTTCAATCCTGTGGTGTCCAGTGTGAATTTGACAGACTCATCAAGGAGCACTTGGTACTGACCCACTTGTGTTTGTTCCAGAAAACCAAGCTAAGTCACACATTTACAAGACAACTAATGGAAATTATTATCTCAAGCACATTCCTGTCAGATGCACGTATCTGGGCTGTGCATCTCTACCTGTGTGAACAATCAAAAACACATCACAATGGTTGTCAGTTATGGTTGTCTTTGTCAGGTGAAAATCTTCTTCCTACTGCCACAGCTTTCAGTGTCAATCTCAGTGCTGGGAGAATGCCTAGGGGCCACTGGCCAAATTTCAAAGGCACTGTTGAGGTGCTTAGATGAGACCAACAGTTCTGATAGGAGAGTTAAAACATGCACACAGCAGCCACGCAGCCTTCTGTAGATGTTAAACTTTTCATTGCTTAAGAGCTTTCTGCCTCAGGGCTAATTTAATATGTAGTGAAAAGTTCAGTTTGTTCCTTTATTTTTAAAAGTCGTGCTAATTTTTGCTGTCTAAAATGTATTTGGACCGTTTCCTCTATTTTAGAAGAAAGTAATCAGCTTTTACATTATATCTCATGCTCCAAATGTAAAGCAGTAGAAACAGTGCTGGCGAATGCATTTAGGTGAGGGAAACATTATCAGCATTGATGGGTTGCTCCACTCACTGATTTAGAAAGGTTCTATGTATATTTGTATATGTGTGTGTATGTATGTATGTGTGCATGTATGTATACACATAGCTTCATGTTCATATATTCTGGCTTCAAGCAACAAAAAACAAATGAATTAATCTCATTAAAAATTTTCAGTCAGTATTACATTTTAGATTGGGTATCTCAGAAGTTTTATAATGTAATTAGCTATTCTTTCTCCTATAGTGAAGTGACCTGTGTCACTATATTTAGTTTAATAATTTTAGTATCAGGCTGGAGAGATGACTTAGCTGTTAAGGCACTTGCCTGTGAAGCCTAAGGACCCATGTTCGACTCTCCAGGTCCCATGTAAGCCAGACACACAAGGTGATGCAAGCATGCAAGGCTGCTCATGCACGCTAGGGTGACTCATGCATCTGGAGTTTGATTACAGTGGCTGGAGGCCCTGGCACACCAATTCTCTCCCCCTCCCACTCTTGCTGTCACATATAAAAACAAAAAGGCCAGTCTGTTGGGCTTGCCTAAAAAAAAATTTTGTATCAATTCTTTTAGCAAGATGCCAAAATATCAACCTATAATACATGTGTTTTTCTTTCTTTCTTCTCATCCTCTTCCTCCTCCTCCTTTTCTTTCTTTTTCAAGGTAGGATCTCACTGTAGTCCCAGGCTGGCCTCAAACTCACAGCAATCCTCCTACCTCTTCCTCCTAAGTGCTAGGATTAAAGGCATGTGCTAACCACACCCAGCTCTCTTTTAAAATTATATTTTATGAATTAATTTTTAAATCTTCACATGACTATAATCACACAAAGATAATATATGCTAATATTCTCTACATAAATGCTGCTCCTAATATTATGGCATCTGGTAGCATCATAGTTCAGTATTTATCATCTACTCCATTAAAAAACCTTTGTTCCAAGAGAGCTGTATGAGCCTATTAGATATATACACAATTAAGTAGGTAATGATCTGTGGCTGCATCCACACAGCATCGGCAGATGACCTATGGCAGACTTCCCCAGTGTGGAACTGATTATTGGTAGGAAGTACTTGGATTATACATTGAAATTGCTCAGATTATTTTGAAGTTTTTTTGGTTCGCTTTCAGGCTTAAATTGCATATTTTGTTTTAACCTGTTTGCTTAATGATGAAATTATTATATAGTTGGTTCCCCTTATCTGCGGTTTCACTTCTGAGGTCTCTGTTACCCATCATCAAACCAGCCTGAAAATTAAATGGAAAATTCCAGGAATAAATAATTCATAAGTTGTAAATGATGTAGCATTCTGAATAACCTGATGGAATCTTGTCCTTTCCTGCTTCCTTCTGCTGGAATGTGAGTCACATGTTGGTTGAGCATGTCCTGGCCTGTTAGTTGCTTAGTAGCTATCTGGGTTATCAGATGACTATGCAAAATTGCAGTGTTTGGGTTTAAGTGATGTTTATTTTACTTAACAGTGTGATCCAAAACACGAGTAGTGTAGCAGTTACGTTTTCTTTCTTTTTTTCATTTCTCAAGGTAGGGTCTCACTCTAGCTCAGGCTGACCTGGAATTCACTCTGTAGTCTCAGGGTGGCCTTGAACTCACAGCGATCCTCCTACCTCTGCCTCCTGAGTGCTGGGATTAAAGGCGTGCACCACCACACCTGGCAGCAGTTACATTTTCATTGCTGGATTCAAACATGCAACTGAAAGCAGCTTATGCAAGAAAAGGGTTTAATTCAGTTTTCAGTTTCTAGGGAAAATTTCATTGGCTGGGAAAGAATGGCTGAGCAGACAGCCAGGGCACCACATCCTGACACGTTAGCATGGAGGAAGCAGCAAGAAGGAGCTAGTGATGAAAACACAGCGGGCTGGACTAATGAACCTCAAGGTCTACCTCAGTGACACACCCCTCGAGCAAGTCTCCATCTCCCAAAAGCTCCACCAGCTGAGGATCAACTAGGAGGCTTAACCACAAGAACACGAGGTGCTGGGCACATTTTACATTTAAACCGGCACAAAGGGCTGGAGAGATGGCTGAGCAGTTAAGGCGCTTGCCTGCAAAGCCAAAGGACCTTGGTTTGATCCCCCAGTACCCATGTAAGCCAGATGCACAAGGTGGCACATGCATTTGGAGTTCATTTGCAGTGGCTGGAAGCCCTGGCGCGCCCTCTCTCTCTGCCTCTTTCCCTCTCTCAAATAAATAAACAAAAATAAAATATTTAAACCAGTTCAGATAGTGATACTGTCAATTCACATGCCAAAGAGAAGTGGCAAAATGCTTTCTTTTTAAATGAAAAGGTGAAATTCTCTTCTTAAGGAAAGAAAAAAAAATTCAATGCTGAGATTGCTAAGATCCACGACAAGAATGAATCTTTGGGAAACTGAGGAGAAAGAAATTGGTGGTGTTTTTGCTGTTGCTCTAAACTTCAATAGTAATGGCTGCCATGTGTGGTAAGCACTTAGTTAAGATGGACTAGGTGTCAAACCCCAGAGCTTATGAGACCTGAACTTTCCTGTATCCATAGAGACCCTGAAATATATTCCACTCTGGTAACTGTATGTACTCCCTCTAATTTAGATATTGACATTTTCTCTACTTTACTCATTTCTGCATCCAAACCCTGGAGGTTACTGAAGTTCTTTTTGTTATTTTTATTGGTATAAAATGAAATAGTCTACCATGTGTAATAGTTGACAGCTAGTCAGTTATGTCTCCATTCTAAATTTACTTGTAAAGTTAAAGGTAATTTGATTTTGATCATTTACCCCAACTTTAATGTGACAGTTGCTGACAATAGTTTATGGTACTTTTGACAACTTTGATAATGATCACATGTGAATTTACAGAAACTGAATATGGAAAATTATTCCCAACTTTTGCAGTTTCCCTCGCCTCTCCTACCTCCCGCTCTCTGTTCCCCCTCCCCTCTATTTACCTCCTCTCCCTTCTTCCCAGTGATGGAGGTGAAACACAGCACCTTGCGCATGAAGGTTCATTGCTTCAGGACAAAGGCATCATTTCTTACCTTGTGCTGTGGCAGTAAGTCCTAGGAATGTGAAATAATGTTGCCTACAAAAGCTCTAAGAACAGACCAAAACACAAATGATGACACTGAAGAGCATGGGAAATTGTATTTATAGGATAATTAGGCTATTGAACTTTATTTTTAAAATGAAATTTGGCATTAAAACATTAATTTTGGAGGTTATTAAACTGAAACTAGTAATTATATCAGAATAATAAGAAAAAGTAGTTAAGATAGATACATAGCTTATGGAAGGTGAATTGTATCTCATCTTGAACATCTCTGAAAATTCTGTGTATATTACATGAATTATTATACCAGAAGTGATAGATGGCTTATAGTTATGATGAAAATTATGATCAGCATTTTTTACTGGCTTTATCTCATTGTGTACTTACACCAAAATTGATGGAATTAGGACCATGCTAAAAATTCATTTCATTACATCTTATTGTAAGCAATTGAAAATTTCCTCTTAAGGGGTATTATGCTTTCAAAACTACAACTCATGTTTTCTTTTTCTAAACTTTATTGTATGAACATATTGCATATTGGTCATATTCCCATTAAGTTATACTCCTGTGTTCCCTCTTCCCTGCCCATTCCACCAATAGTTCTCCTCAGTGGGTTACTGGGTATTCACTGTGAGGTCATAAATGCATTGGTCAGTCTCTGTGGGGAGGACATTGCCTCAGAGTACACCTTCTTCCTCTGTGGCTTAAATTCTTTCTGCCCTCTCTCCCGAATGTTTTCTGGGCCTTGAAAGGCATGTTAGAAGTCTCCTTTAGTGTTGAGCTTTCAGCAGCCTTTGATTTTCTGCCTTGATGAATTCTGTGTCTCCTCAGTGTCGACTGCCATCTGCCTGGAGGAGGTTCTCAGGCTAGCAGTGAGAACAGCACTCATATTTAATCTGCTTCTTCCTTTGTGATGTTTTCTGAGCCCTGGCAGATGTGATAGGATGATCATTTTTCTTTTCTGAGATAGGGTCTCACTATGTATCCCAATGTGGCCTGTTAACCTCTGTGTAGTTTAGCCTGTCCTTGAACTCATGATTTGTGTGCTTCATTCTCCCAAGTGCTGGGTTTACAGGTGTGTGCCACCATGGTTGGCATACCATAACTCATTTTATACCTAATCATCGATATGAATATTCTCCTTAATCATACTCTAAAAGTCAGATTTATAAAGGTTCTTTTGGGTCAGGGCTGAAGTAAACAAGGAGTGAGAACTTCCTGTTGAAAAGGAAACTCAAATTACTCAACAGTAATTTGGAAGGTTTGGTTTTTTAAGGGGCAAATGCATTTAAACTAATGAGATAGTTTATTAAATCATGACAAAAACTTGGATGTGGAGCTGGTACTCAACAAATGTACTTCATTATTTAAAAATATTTGAGAAAAATAAGTAGAAATATATATAATATATATAATATATATATATAATATTCCATATATTATATTCCATATATATATAAAATATGGAAGAGTGTAGCAGGGCCTCTAGCCACTGTAAACAAACTCTAGATACATGCACCACCTTGTGCATCTTGCTTAGACGGGTACTGGGGAATTGAACCTGGGTCCTTAGGCTTTGCAGGCAAGTGTCTTAACCACTAAGCCCTCTCTATGGCCCTACTTCATTATTTTTAAACCTCTTTTCTTCATAAATATTAACACAAGCCACCACACATTCATGAGTAAAATTCCCGCCAGTGTGTGAGGTCAGTTTGACAAAATAAAAAGGCACATAGGAGTTGTCATACAGGAAGATAAATGCTGTGTTCTTTATGCATGGAAACCATTTTGTGTTAAAAGGGGTTGTAAAAAATGGTAGAATTATAAAGAAAGTCAGTTTATGGAAAGAACATAGACTTTTTGTATTATGTAAATACTTTCTACCACAGTGCCCTCATATAAGAAACATACCATGCAGCATTTCACTTTAACAAAGAAAAATAGCCTAACAGAAGGATTTCTATTGCATGTGAATTTTCATTCATAGATTATTGACAGAGAGGTAGTGTTATGAGACTGTGTCTTCTGGGCATTCTTTAGCACTGACTGTGTCTCATCTCTGAAGCATTTGGAATACCTGCTATGCAGGCCAAGTCTTTAATTGATTTAATTATAGTAATATATGATGGGTCTGTGACCAGGGTTGAGAATAGGTTACATTTTGATAGGCATGTGGGTCCTAGTTTGACTCTGTCCACCCTTTCCTAGTTTTGTTTCTTTTGTTTTGTATTTGAGGTAGGGACTTCCAATAGCCCAGGATGACCTGGAATTTACTATGTAGTCTCAGGCTGGCCTCAAACTCACAGTGATCTTCCTACCTCTGCCTCCCTAGTTCTGGGATTAAAGGCATGCGCCACCATGCCTGGCTCCAGTTTCTTTCTTTCTTTCTTTTTAAAAGTTTTTATTGACAACTTCTGTAAGTACAGACAGTATCCATGATCAAAATCCCTTCCCACCCACTGTCCCCCTTTCAAATCCAGTCTCCACTGAATTCCTTCCTTCCTTCCTTCCTTCCTTCCTTCCTTCCTTCCTTCCTTCCTTCCTTCCTTCCTTCCTTCCTCCCTTCCTCCCTCCCTCCCTCCCTCCCTCCCTCCCTCCCTCTTTCTTTCTTTCTTTCTTTCTAGAAAGGGTAGGTGAGAGACAGAGAGAGAATGGCTGTGCCAGGGCCTCCAGCCATTGCAAATGAATTCCAGAAGCATACACCGCCTTGTGCATCTGGTTTATGTGGGTCCTGGGGACTTGAACCTGGGTCTTTTGGTTTTGCAGGCAAGTGCCTTAACTGGTAAGCCATCCCTCCAGCCCGGAATCCCTTCTTCTTTCCAACTAGTCTCTCTTCTATTTTGATGTCATCATTTTTTCCTCCTATTATGCAGACCTTGTGTAGATAGTGTTAACCACTGTGAGGTCATGAATATCACAGCTACTGTGTGTCTGAAGAAGGTTCTGTAAGCACTCTTCTCCTTCCTTTGGCTCATATTCTTTCAGCCACCTCTTCCTCTGTGGCTCCTGTGGTAGAGATGTCTCAGTGCTGAACACCTCCCTGTCACTTCTCAGCACTTTGGTGATTTGAGTTCCCCAGTGATCATTGCCACCTGAAAAGAGAATCTTCTTTATCCAAAAGTGAGAGTAGCATTAATATATGGGCATAAGCATAAATATTTTGAGGGCAATGTGGTGGGTATAATATATCCATTTAGCCAGTCAACAGTAGTAGTTTCCTCCCTAGTGTGATGACCTCCCAAGCCATAGGCTTTTGATTAGGTTTTTAGCACTAGGCAGGAATTCCCTCCCAATCAGACAGCAGTTAGTTTTCCCCATATCAGACATGTTATCATTGTACCAGTTGGTACATTTGGCCTGGCTGGCCAGATGTAAAGCTTGCAAGGTCCACTGCTGGCTAAGGCCATTGATGCCTTTTCTCCCCCAATAGGCTGCATAGGTCGTTTTAGCATCTTCATAGCTGGTCAATAGGGAGGAGGTTTTCAGCTCAGTAACATAAAGACAACAAGTCCTTGTTTACAATCAAAATGCATGTGGGGGACCTTAAACATGTTTCATTTTCTTTTTTTCTTTTCTTTTGTCCTTCCACCTCCCCCTGTCTTCTTTTCCTTTTATTTCCATTTTTATTATTTATTTATTTTTGGTTTTTCGAGGTAGGGTCTCACTCTAGCTCAGGCTGACCTGAAATTCACTACGTATTCTCAGGGTGGTCCCGAACTCACCGTGATCCTCCTACTTCTGCCACCCAAGTGCTGGGATTAAAGGCATGCACTATCACGCCCGGCTTTTATTTTCATTTTTAAAAAATTTTCTCCCACAGTGGGCCATTCATTGCAGAGGAAAATTTTACGTTAGGCTCAGATAATAAAAATGATAAATTCTTGACATCTTGCAAGGAGAGGCATGTAGACATACATGAGATGGTCTTCCTTCCTGTCATCCCAGGAAACACTCTAAGCTGAGGAGGGGATAGAACATGGTTTGTTTCTGTGCTGTTTTCTCACTACTTATCGCCACTTCCCGCAGCTCCACCCCACTTCCCCAGTAGGGGAGACATGATAGACCTTACTTCATTGAGATGGTAGTAAACGAATGGTCCAAGTTTACCTTTTAGAGTAAGTAAGTGTTGGAGAGTCTTAAGGGAAGAGTGACAACTTTCTTCCATTACTATCAGATCAGAATTTTCAGTTCTGCGATAGTGCAGAAAGGCATCAGAAAAAAAAATTCTTTGGAACCAGAATATGGTGTAGAAATCAGTCAAGAGAGGGGATCGGGGAACCTGATCACATGGGTGATGAGGGAAAGCACATAGAAGTAGTTGCATGGAGGTAGCTTATTTCAGGATCACTAGTGCCCAGGTGCAGTAGGAATCCAGAGAACCAGACTAGCCAGTTGCCTTTTAAGTGATGGCTGTTTGTGCTGAACCAGATGGGGGAAGTCGCATAGGGAGCAGGAGGCCATTGAAGAACCGAGGCAGATACAGATGGATGTGGAGAGGGCTGCTTTCCAGCTGCCCTGTGCTGCAGCTGCATGAACCTTCTCTGGCTTGGACTCATCCTTGGGGAAGAGGTATCAGGAGAAATAACTGAGAGAGATTTCAATCTTAATGTGATTGAGTTATAAACCTAACCAGACTGAAAAAAATCACTGAGTTAGAATTAATGTACTTGAACAGAATTGGATGAAGTTTTTGTCCTGTGCAAAATGAAGTTTAGGGTAACGCAATTATATTTTATTATAGAAACAAAAGTTAATTAATTTGTTTATTTTTGATTTTTTTGAGATAAGGTCTTGCTCTAGCCCAGGCTGACCTAGAATTCATTATGTAGTCTCAGAGCAGCCTTAAACTCATGGCAGTCCTCCTACCTCTGCCTCCTGAATGCTGGGACTAAAGGCGTGCAGCACCACACCCAGCAAAGCAAGTTATTCTATTGTCCATTTGTGTTTTTGATAATGAAATTCTCCGTCCCTCTCTCTCTTCCTCTCTTCCTTCTTCCCTCCCTCTCTTCTTTCTTTTGAGACAGAAACTCATGTAGCCCAGGCTGGCCTTCATCTCACTAGTATCTCAAGGAGAAGATGACCTTGAACTTCTGATCCTCCTGCACCACCATGCCTGGTTTATGTGGTGCTGGGAATTAAACTCAAGGCTTCATGGTAGGCAAGCACCCTAGTGACTGAGCCACTGAGACACATACCCTGAATGAAATTCTATCTGCTGTAAGGTTCCAAATGTAGAAGAATCCTTGTAGCATTTGAAATATAGCAGTGAATTAGGTGAGAGAGAGAGAGGGAGAGAGAGAGAGAGAGAGAGAGAGAGAGAGAGAGAGAGAGGAGAGACTCTGAGTCTGCATGTACGTATGTGGTGAAGGAAAAGTCTAGCAATGAAGGCTTTATCATTTACTTTGACATTTATATCCACATTTGCCATAGCCAGCTGGGAGAGGAAGATTCATTTTGATTATGGTTAAAATGTAGGATGTTCAGTTAAATTAAAATTTTGATCAATGAAGAATACTTTTCTAATAATTTCAAACAAGCATGTTTTGAACACTACATGGGGCACACTTATACTAAGAAAGTGTTTGTTATCAGTTGAATATTAAATTTAACTGTGAGTGATTTATTTTTATTTACTAGATTTGGCAACCCTCCTCTTTGGTGTCTTGAGCCAGGGAAAGAATAATAGTACTTTAGTCCACCAGTCTATGAAATTTGACAACAGATGGTGCTGCAAAACAGGTGTTAATATTAAGTTTCATGGAAAAAAGCAATTCTTGGCTCATCTTGATGGGTGAGGCTGGCTCTCCAAGGTAGCCAAATAAGGCCAGGCAGAAAAGAAAAGTTGAAATTTATAGAAAATTGCAAGAAAATGACATATTTAGTAACTTGTTCTAGGGCACACAAATTATAAGTAGAACAATAAGGTTTTTCAATGTCTAAATGTCTTCTACAACACAAATTCAAGTTTTATTTTACTTTATTTTTTAATAATTTATTTATATTTTTTTATTTGCAAGCAGAGGGAGAAGAGAGACAGACAGAGAGAGAGAGAGAGTGGACATGCCTGGGCCTGTAGCCACTGTAAACAAACGGGCATATTCCTGTTGTACATCTCTGGGGAATTGAACCTGGGTCCTTTGGCTTTGCAGACAAACACCTTAGCCACTAAGCCATCTCCCCAGCCCACAAATTCATATTTTAAAGAATGTATTTATCTAGTGTAAAAGCTGGGTGGTTCAGTAGCCATGTCTGTTTCTTGCATCCTCTTCTGTTATGGGTGGTCAGGCCTACAAAAGGAACTTTTTTTTTCCCCAGGAAGCATGCTTTTGAAATTAGTTGAAATAGTTTAAAGAAACCATGAGATGTTACTTCTTTTTAACTTGGCATTTTATTCAAGGATGTTTCTGAAATTAAACCAGTGGGAGTTTAAGCCAAAATAGTGCAGTGATACAACGATGTCATCTAGAGGACTGTTGTGCTGCATTTAATAACTCCAGTTAGCAGTAACTTTTCAAGCATACAGTGGTTTTAGTGAACCCCCTTCCTTATTGAAGAGTAGCACAGGTTGGCTATGTGGAACATCTTACTTGTTTTGGATACTTTGCTTTCAGTAGCTGTTCTGAGATTTCAGTGTAACAAGTCTCTCTCTCTTATTTTATTATTTATTTATTATTTTTAAAAAATATTTAATTTATTTATTAGAGAGAGAGAAGGAGAGAGAGATAGAGAGGCAGATAGAAAGAGAATGGGGAGGGGCAGGGCCTCCAGTCACTGCAAACGAACTCCAGATACATGTGCCACCTTATACATCTGGCTCACGTGGGTTCTGGGGAATCGAACCTAGGTCCTCTGGGTTTGCAGGCAATCACCTTAACTGCTAAGCCATCTCTCCAACCCATTTTTTAAAAAATTTTTTTCAGGTAGGGTCTTGCTCTAGCCCAGGCTGACCTGGAATTCACTATGTAGTTTCAGGGTGGCCTCAAGCTCATGGCAATCCTCCTACCACAGCCTCCCAAGTGCTGGCATTAAAGGAGTCTGCCCCCACACCCAGCTGCAACAAGTCCCTGTCCTTACACTACATTGTTGTCCCAGAATAATTCCTTCTTCAGATCCTCTGTCTTCCGAGGATCTTGCTCCTTCAAGAATTCTTATTTTCAATTTACTTTCAACTCTTTTTTTCTATTCATTTTTCTTCTTTAGTATATTGACCTGTTAAAAATTTGTTATAGGATCCAGGCGTGATGGTGCACACCTTTAATCCCAGCACTCAGGAGGCAGAGGTAGGAGGATCGCTGTGAGTTCCAGGCCAGCCTGAGACTACATAGTGAATTCCCAGTCAGGCTAGGCTACAATGAGACCATACCTCCGAAAAAAAAAAAAAAAATTGTTACAGGGTTGGAGAGATTGCTTAGCAGTTCAGGCACTTGTCTGCAAAGCCTAAGGACCCATCCATGTTCAATGTTCCAGGAACTATGGAAGCCAGACACACAAGGTGACGCAAGCATGCAAGGTTGCACATGCGCACAAGGTGGTGCACACATCTGGAGTTCAATTGCAGTGGCGGGAGGCTCTGACATGCCAATTCTCTTTCTCTCATAAAAAAATTTTATTATAAAAATCCACCACACTGGTGGCAGCAGCCGCCATGATCCTCATTCCTACAGCTTCATCCAAAGCACTCAACCCTCTGATAACTGTTCTAGCTTGATTCTTTTCTTCATAGCTGTTTCTAAAAGATTTCAGGTGAGCTGACCTACTTCCTAACAATGCCACTTCTTGGATGGACATGTAGGATTAAAGGTTTCCTGTTGTTAATTATTGTTAACTGGTGTTCTGTTTCCATTAAGTATCCACAAAAATTCCATTATTGACCATAAAAAATAAATAACAGATGTCAATTGACAATTTCTCAAATATATGCTTCACAAATACAAACAAAATCTCAATATAAGTGTCATATTATAAAAACATTCCTTTTATATCTTTGTTTCATTTGATTGGGCTAGGTCAGGCTTCTGGAAGTAGACCAAATACCTTTCTTTACTTGGTAAAGCTACTTTCAGGAATCACAGCATTTTAATCATTATTATTGCTTCAAGAACTCCAAAATGCAGTCAGATTTAGGACAGTCTGTTACTAATATTTTTGTCCATTTTGTAAATATGGAATGCTTCAACAGTATTTGGATTGTTTATTGTAGGGAGGGTAGTTTTTTTTTTATGATTCCTTTATCTCTTTTTTTTCCCCCAGTACGAGCCAGCTGAGTGGTCTGTCATGGCCACCTCCACATCACTGTCAGTGACTCAGTGACAGGATGGTTTAAGTGGTAATTGCTGGACAGCTGTGAGGACCAGTTTTAATAATTAGAGGTCTTACGTATATGCTAGCTGTTTTCTCCTTAGCTTCTTAGCTTCCTTAGTTTGTTGTTTCCTTGTTTTGTAATGCCTTTTTTCCAGAGCTTCAGAGAATGGTTCCTTACATATCAGGTTTCAGTGTAATATTATTTCCTTACAGTAGACTTCAATTATCTATCTATATATGTATCTATCTATCTATCCATCTTCTATTTATCTATCTATACATATTAGTCAGGGTTCCCTAGAGGAACAGAACCTAAAGAATTAATATGTGTTAATAAGAATTAACTGTCTGCTGGCTGGAGACTCAGAGAATCCAGTAGCTGCTCAGTCCACAAGGCTGGATGCCTCAGCAGTCCTAATCTGGTACTGAAAGTCTGGAAAGCCACTGGTCTTCAGTTTACATTTGAAGGTCAATGAAGCAAGGTCCAATCTTCACAAAGAATAGCATGAAGGCAGACATACGCACCAACAAGTAATAAGGGCAGCCAGGCAAAGGGCATTGTCTTCTCCTAGAGTGTCTTTACCTATAGCCCACCACTAGAAGGGCTGTCCACTCTGGGGAGAGTCTTCCTCCCTCCTGCAATCCTTTGTGGAAATGCTCTCAGAGACCAGCCCAAGATTGAGTCCTAATTTGATCAAACTGATCAAATTATTAATGAAATTGACAATATAATTTAACTATTATCTATCTATCTATCTATCTATCTATCTATCTATCTATCTATCTATCATCTGTCAATCAATCTGTCTTCCTCCTATCTTTTCTACTTCTTCATATATTCACCACATTGTTTCTAGAGAATACCTCTTGCTCTCTCCTTTTTTCTTTTATTTATTTATTTAAGAGAGAGAAAGGGGCAGAGAGAGAGAATGGGAGAATGGGCACCAGGGCCTCTAGCCACTGCAACAAATTCCAGACACATATGCCACCTTGTGCATCTGGCTTACGTGGGTACTGGGGAACTGAACCTGGGTCCTTAGGCTTTGCAGGCAAGTGCCTTAATTGCTAAGCCATGTCTCCAGCTCCTATTTATTTAATTTTTTTATTTTTATTTATTTATTTGAGAGAGAGAAAGAGGGAGAGGGTGCGGGGAGAGAAAATGGGCATGCCAGGTTCTCTAGTGACCGCAAACTCCAGACACATGCTCCACCTGTGCATCTGGTTTACATGGGTACTGGGGGATTGAACCTGGGTCCTTTGGCTTTGCAGGCAAGTGCCTTATCTGTTAAGCCATCTCTCCAGCCCTCATTTTTCCTTTTTAATACTCTTTTCACCAAAGTCTTCCAGGGCTGCCTCTTAGGATCCCCCATACCAGATTCTCCCTCTGCATAGCTTTGATTCTCTGTGTTGTTGTTAGTATAGTGTACTTTCTTTTTTCCATGGTGATTTTAGATCAGTCATCAAATCACTGTCAGATTCTCTTTTCCATTCTCCCTGCAGTTCCCCAGTCTCTACTGGCCCTGCTCTCCAGGTGGGCTTATACTGTGAGGGTGAGGCTAGCATGCTAGGTGTTGGGTTAATTTTCTGTTTATGTACAATAAGTCTCCGTTGACTTCTCTTTCCTAATTTTGCTGAGGGTACAGGTTTGGTGCAGTGTTTGAAGGATGTGATGGGAAATTCAGACTATGTAGCTGCTGTTACCGTGGCTATCTAGAATTAGACTTTAAATCTTTAAAGGGATTGAGAAAAATGTTCTCATTTGTTTATTGGTAAAATAATGTTTTCTTTGTTTTTGAAAAAAATTAAATTTCAAATGTTCTTTAGTACATGTGGCATTTCTGTTTGACTACATAAATTTCCTACCAGAACCAACTTAAGAAACAAATAAGGTATTAGCAACAAGAAAAGCAGAGAAAAGATGAGATGTAGCACCAGTTTTATCCTTAGGCAAATTCAGATTAAGACATAAGTGATAGAGCCAGGTGTGGTGGCTCATGTCTTTAGTCCCAGCACTCAGGAGGCAGAAGTAAGAGGATCATCATGAGTTAGAGGACAGCCTGAGACTACATAGTGAATTCCAAGTCAGCCTGGGCTAGAGCGAGACCCTACCTTGAAAACAAAATACAAACAACAAAACAAAACAACAACAACAGCAAAAACACCCACAAAGACATAAGTGATAGAAAGCAAATTAAGAATGCTTGCACAGTAGAAAAATAAATAAGGAAAAATATAACATCAATATTATACTGTACAGTGACTATATAGCCTGCAACAACTTTATTTTAAAATAGAAGAGTTTTCCAACATGTAATCAAGATAAATGGAGGAGGAGATAACATTAGTTATTCTGATTTGATCCTAACACCTACTACACATACATCCAACTATTTTGCTACACCATATAAATACAATAAATATGTCAATCAAAATACCAATAAGAAAACCAGTAAGTCATTAATCGATGGCAAAAGATATGAATGACAGCCCACCAAAGAAGACACACAGGTGACAAAAAAAAATCCAAAAACATGCATAGCATTGGGTCTGGGGAGAGGGCTGAGTGTATGAGTCACTTGTCATGCGAGCGTGAGGACCAGAGTTCCAATCCCCAGCACACGCAGAGATGCTGGTGAGCACGGCGGCCCATCTGCACTTCCAGAGCTCAGGAGCAGGGACAGGGGGGTCCCCAGGGCTGTCCAGACTAGATGGATTCAATCAACAGACTCTAGGCACATGTGAGAAACCGTGCCTCAGTCAATAACGTGGAAAGCTCTCAAGGAAGACACCTGACTTCCTCCTCTAGCCGTCACATGCTTGCGCATTGGGCACGTGAATATGCACACACACCTGCATGCATCATATTCAACACGCACGCACACATACATACACTACTCCCCACATACCAAAAAATAAAGTTGATTAATTTAAACATGATGATGTTTTACGCTAAAAACATCTGTGATGAGTTTCTCTTCAGGGAAAGCAGCTGAGTCCTAGGTGCACTAGCGAGAGCTAAGCAGTTCTAAAACACGTTGGCACATGATTCTGTAGTGTTGATTTTCTGCAGTACTCATCCAACCCCGAGAAGGTGGGTGAAGGTGCTCTCCTTGGCCTTTTTCTGCGCTTAAATGTTTGGCTCCTGTTAAAAGGGCAAAGATCACCTGCCAGTAGACGCTTCCAGTGGGTAAATGCTAACATGCAAAATGAAAAGTTGCAGCTTACGGTTGAGAAGTGATGGTTCATTGTTTCTAACCTAAATGACTAATTTGTCTATGTGGGCAGTGCTTGCAGAGGTGGCCCGAGTGAGGAATGGAGAAAATTATTCAATTCTAATCAGCATCCAACATTACAGAATGTATTTACAGTAATTAACTAAAACACGTTTCACTTTGATTTGAGTTTGAGTAATTTCCTGCGAGTGAAAGTTAAATCTTAGGTATATAAAAATGATCCCCCAGGAAACCCATACAAGATATACTAGCAGCAATATAGAGATAATGTCCCATAAAATTTAGTTTGATTTGTTGCCTATAGTATTTGTTGTAATGATGCATGTTAGGGTGAAAAATTAAGTGCAATAAAAAAAACTCAGCTGATCCAAATGATCTCTGACCCATGGACCCTTTCCCCTGATGTTCATCTTTCTAGTTTCTAGATGGCAGCCATTTTATTTCAATGTCTCTACCTATTTCTTTGAAAAGTTAATATTCCCTCATATGTTCTGAAAGCCATCCTTGTACCTTTGTATTATTTTAGCAGGCTCTTACTCATTTATCCACTGTCTGTGCTCTCCATTGTCTCTCAGCATACTTTATCACCCCACACTGGCTCTTGTTGCCCAGAAGCTTCATTACAGGAGGTCTGTATTTGGATCTCCCAACTTCAGTCTCTTCCTCACAAACATATTCATGCCCCAATCCCTGTTAGTTCTTAGACAGTATGGGCAAGACGCCCTCTGCTGTTAATCAACAACCTGATACTTCAAGAGGGGCTCTCTTGTTCATCTTCACAGTTAGGAGCTTCCTTATACACAGATCTATCCCAGGAACAAGTCTTGAGCCCTCTTTTCACTCTTGACATTCTGTGCTACCTAGGGAAAGAGGATGACCAAGGCCTCTCGAGACCACCTGCTGTGTGCCTAGCTCTTCACACTGGCTGTAGCTGAGTTCCCAGGGATCCACATTGCAAACCCAGCACATCAGAGTATGTATGTCTCTTTTCAGTATAAGGTGGCCTTATTTTTAGATAATAAACACAAATGATCTACTGTCCTTGCAAATAATCCTTGGTTGTCCTGTATGATCTTACATTCTTTTCTCTCGCCACCACCCAGCTTAGGTGGAGGGAGCCACCTCTGAATTCCAGGGAGTGTCTGAGTTGGATGATTCAGCCAAAAATGAAGACAGAAGTTAAGAACACACACACACACACACACACACACACACACACACACTCACTCTATCACACCATGGGTTTCCTGCTCCAAAGGCCACCTGCCTCTCAGCCAGCAGAAGCATAATCAATGCACAGGAGGTAGTCTTTGGCAGCTAGTGAAAGATCCATTTTTTCCCCCCAAGCCTAACAGTCATGCTTACTGTCCAAGCCTAATAGTCATGCTTCAGAGGGTCATTTTTATTGAGCCTCTAACTGAACCATAGGGAGCTGACAATTGTGTAGGCCATGTGCTGCTCTTTGGCCTTGCATCCAGATGGTGGGACAGCCCTGCAGAACATGGAGCAGTAAGTGACATCTTGGTTTTTGTAAAGCCTTGTCCAGACTCAGGTTTCTTGAGTATTGGTAGGGGCCACACCATGATGGCTGGGGATGGAGACTGCAGATATCATTTGGGATATAGGAGTTGCTTTGATATCAGTATTATTGGCAATGCACACAGATGTTCCTGTTTTCTGTAACTAAGACCAGAGAACTTATGTGAAAGAAAGTAGTAAAAATGACAAAAGGGAGACAAAAACCCAAAGATATAGTTACTTAGGCATTGGAGGAGAAGGGTCAGAAAGACAGCAATTCTTCACAAGTTAAAAGGGAATTTTCTCTGCTGAGGAGATGGCTCTGTGGGTAAAATGTTTGCTGTGCAAGTTTGAGGGCCTGATTTTGGGTTCTCAGTACCCAGCTAAATGCCAAACATGATGGTAATGCCCATAATTCCAGTGCTGAGTGATCAAGTAAGACACCTGATGTTGACCTCTGCCACACACACACACACACACACACACACACACACACACACACACGGCAATTTTCTCTTATGGTGAAAAAATTTATGCTGTGTACTTCTGTGTATACAGAACAGAATCAGAGGCTAGAGCTTCATTAGCCAGATCTGAATATTCTCAATTGTAGCTAGAAATTATTTAGCACTTAACTCAGGTTATGCTAGCCATTAGCTTATTGTTTCATTTAATAATTGAACTAATTTTACATACTGTTATTAGTTTTATTAGGCTAAAGATGAGAAAACTGAGGTTTAATAGAAGTTAAGCTTGGGGACTTATAAATAAATGTCAGAGGACGGAAGCAGAAACTCCATGTACATACAGATATCAAATGATAAAGTTAAGTCAAAAGTCAGAAGTCACCAGGCGTGTTGGTACACGCCTTTAATCCCGGCCCTTGGGAGGCAGAAGTAGGAGTATCGCTGTGAGTTCAAGGCCACCCTGAGACGACATAGTGAATTCCAGGTCATCCTGGGCTAGAGTGAGACCGTACCTAAAAAAAAAAAAAAAAAAAAAAAGGTCAGAAATCATGTAAGAATGCAGAAATTAAATAAGACCAGTGGTTAAATGTTTAGGGTACCAAGAACTATGAGATCAATTGTAACAGAGGACTGGGGGAAGAGTGAGGTGCTATGAACCCATGTGGTAAAGGAAGGGAATTAAGACCAGAATTTCTATAGTCAGGGTCTGGGAAGATGGCTCCATGGATAAGGAGCTTATTGTGCAAGTGTGATGAGCTGAGTGCTGAACTTCAGAATCCACATAAACCAGATGTGGTAGCACAAGTCTATAGTGTGATGGGTTGGAAACTTGTGGGCCAACTAGCCTGGTGAATGCGGCGTATGCTTTTGACTGTCATATTTTAGATTATGACACCTGTGTCAGAAATTGGTTGCCTTTGAAAATTTCCTTGAGGCTTTTTAACAGTTTTATTACCTTAATTGGTAACTTTTAGGTAACAAAAGTTATGATGTTCTTGATATCCCCACAGGGGGAAGCATAGACATACTAAGACAAGAGAAAATCAGCCAAAATGTATGCCCTGTCTAGCTCTTCTCGTTGGCTTTCAGAGGAAGTGACCTCTAGTTGCTTTTATTTGAAGGAGAGCTCTTCTGTGTGTGAGGTCCATCAATCCTGGGGCTTTTATGTTTCTTGTGGGTTTGGCTAGGTCTTCCATTAGCCTCTGCCTCCAACAGGAAGTGCTACTCACAACTGCTCACTCTTGCTCCGGTGGGAGATCACCTGTCTGTTAGCAGAAAACAAAAAGGCAAGAGGATGAAATGTGGTTGGGACTAATTCCTACTACAGCCGGGCCTAACTTCTGCTTTTGCTCTTCTGCTACAGTGGAGGAGCAAGAGTGGACTGCTAGTGCTGTCTTGACAAACTAGCACAGACTGGACAGCTGCAGACAGACATTTATTCTCTCATGGTTCTGGAAGCTCGAGGTCCAACATCAAAGTTCCAGCAGGGTTGGCTTATGATGAGAGCTCTTACAGATTCTTATCCTGGTACACCAGCATTTACTCTGTATGCATGTATGGAGAGCGAGGGCTCTGGCGTCTTCCTATTCTTGTAAGGACATCAATCCTATTGGACCAAATCTTCAGTATTATGACCTTAATTACTTCCTTAAGGACTTATCTCTAAATATAGTCATACTACAAGTTAGTATTTCAGCATATGAATTCTGGGGTATGCAATTTAGCCCATATTGAAAGGATAGTTTTTTCTATTAGCATATATAATTTTAAAATTAGGAATTTAATTTAATAAGCCTTTTAAATTATGTAAAGGTACACCTAGACTCTAGTCTTCAATGGAAAGTGGACTAATTGCTTTGTGTAATAAAGTATCATAACAGGCAGAACATGGACATTTAATTTCAAATTCTGGGTTGTTTTATATCTTTAGTTGTATTGAATCTTTTTCTGAATCACTAATATTAATTAAAAGTTTGTTGCAGGTTTTTTTTGTTTTGTTACTGGTGTTTGGAGAATGGTGGCAGAGTTGTGGCCACACACGTTGAAAACAGAGCAGTTACAGAATATACGTATATAGAATATACAAAAGTAAACAGGGATGGAGAATTCTGTGAGAGGTGTCCATGGTTGTGTTAAAGCTCCTGAGAATTCTTGAAAATACTAGAAAGTAATTGTGTTGAAGATTTGAGCCATTTTATCTAGATATTAAAGGAAAGAGTGAATATGGGTGGCATAGATTTAGGCTCATCCAGAGTATAATTTAAGCACATTGTTTTTTTTTTTTTTTCCGAGGTAGAGTTTCATTCTAGTTCAGGCTGACCTGGAATTCACTATGTAGTCTCAGGGTGGCCTCGAACTCATGGCAATCCTCCTACCCCTGCCTCCCAAGAGCTGGGATTAAAGGCGTGCGCCACCATGCCTGGCAAGCATATTGTTTTATAATAACATCTTTACTGCATTTGTCATTCATTCACTTGTCATGCTTCCAACTTTTATTTAGTTTATTGAACTGTATGAAATGGCTACAATATTGAAAGATGATAGCCAATTCTACAAGGTATTTACAGTCTAAGAGGAAAGAGAAAAAATATGAGCAAATGGATTGTCATACATTGCAAAAGTTGAGTGATATGTATAGCCACAAAAGCAGAACAAAGGAAGACCTAACTCCATTTGAGGAAAGGATAATATATATTATATTATCTAATATATTCTATTTTATAATATAGAATGTTATAATAAAATATTCTTTAATTTAAATATATATTTTTTATATAGGGAAGTCCTTTAGTTACATGTTAAAAGTGGATAGGGTACACAAAGAAGGAAACATAATTCTATGTTTATGATGGCTAGTATATGTACAAAACGTTATGAGCAATAGAAGGGAAAGTGTATGAACTGCAAGCAGGTTAGTATGGCTGGAAGGTAGATTGTACATGAAATTTTCCTCAAAAGTTTACAAGTTCCTTTAATGAGAGAACACATGCAGTGTCCCTTCTACACATCTGCTGCCATCCCCAGCAACCAATGAATAACAAATCATTAAATTTGAGGTAAATGCTGATTTAGGAAAGGTGTTCTTACTGAAAAGATACAATTTTTTTTTTTTTTACTGGAATTTGACTCAGTAGGGACTTCGCTTTGTGACTTTGTTTTAGCACAGCTTACAAGAGACAAAAGAACAATAGTTTTCTTTATTGCCCTGAGTATTTCATAGCTTATTATTTTATTTGTGTAGCAGACATTTTCATCCCTTTTACACAGACTCTAAAACAGTGCCTGGCCCTTAATAGCTATACAATAAATATTTCGAATGGTAAATATATCTCCTTCTTACAGATACAAAAGCATACAGAATTCAGACCAAGATTTACATTGTCTTGTTTTCCTCAGGCAAGATGAAAGAATGTTTATAAAATAACACTCTTGCTTTCACTTACATTTTGTTTGTCTTTTTGTCCTAAATTCAAATCCCTCTGCTCTTAGTACCCTCAACAAGAAGATTTCTAACACTTGTTAAGGGAATCCAGTTTACTTTTCAGTTGCTGAAGAGTTAAATGGAATTAAATGTTTGTGTAACAGAATGTTCAAAAGAGGAATTCATCGCTGTTAAGAAATGACTAAATCCACACAGTTAAAGGTATAGAGTACAAACCACAATCAAGCATTGTTGCCTTAGCACATGGGTAAGCCATTGGACTTAAGATTTAGTTTCATAGTGGATGCTTGCTGTGTGAGCTTAGTACACTTTTATTATATTCTGATCTTCCAAGAGGGAGTTCAATTCCTCTTTTTGCTTGTGCAGTGGTTTTTCAACCAGGAATAACTTTTTTTCTCAAGGGGTATTTGGCAATGTCCAGACATATTTTTGCTTGTTATACTGTGGCAGGGAGCTGAGGGAAGCACTGTGTTAAGTAGAAGCCAGGATATAGCTGCAGTGTAAAAGATAGCCTTCCTAAGCAAAGAATTATTTGTTTAGGCTAAAATGTCTTAATCAATGCTTTCTTTCTTTTTTTTTTTTTTTTTGGTTTTGGAGGTAGGGTCTCACTCTAGCCCACTCTGACCTGAAATTCATTATGGAGTCTCAGGGTGGCCTCGAACTCATGGCAATCCTCCTACCTCTGCCTCCTGAGTGCTGGGATTAAAGGCGTGCACCACCACGCCTGGCTAATATTTTATTCTTTTTTTTTGGTCAATGTTTTCTTTTTAGCTCAAAGGGCCAAGAAGGATATTGTATTAAAGCGATGGGTGTTTGGTTTGATTGGTCTACTATTAGCTACTCAATAGTGTTAAGTTTTAGGACTAGTTGATCGGTCATCACTGGTTGTGTGTGTGTGTTTGTGTGTGTGTGTGTGTGTGTGTGTAGCTTGACAGATATCACATGTTCTAGTCTGTTGGATAATGGAAAACCATTTGTTTAAGGCTATCTGTATATCTCGACAAGCTACAAATGATCTGTCAGGTATATAATATGCCTTGTACTTGGGGGAAGTTTTAAAAATTAGCATATAAAGTAATAAGTTTTCTTATGGTATTTTCTTTTTTTGGTTTTTTGAGGTAGGGTCTCACTTTGGTTCAGGCTGACCTGGAATTCACTATGTAATATCAGGGTGGCCTTGAACTCTCGGTGATCCTCCTACCTCTGCCTCCCGAGTGCTGGTATTAAAGGCATGCGCCACCGCTCTTATGGTATTTTCATAGTTAACTTTGATGGATTCTTCTCTCCCCTTGTTCCTTTCCTCTTATTTCCTTGCTCCTTATGCCTGCTATATCGCTCCATTCCCTAGTATTCATCCTTCCATTTTCATATCACATGTATTCTATTACTGTCCTTGTCCCACTCCCTTAAAGTCTCTTTTCCCCCTCATCTCAACAACTCTTTTCCAGTTTCCTGGCCTCTACTTATACAAACTCACACTTAAATATACATATATAACAATTTGAAGCTAGTATCAAAATAGAAGACAGAACATATGGTATTTGTTTTTCTGAGCCTGGGTTACCTTACTTAATACAATATTTTTCAGTTCCATTCATTTTCCTGAAAATTTTATAATTTTATTCTTTTACATATCCCTTATACTTTTTCAAAAATTAATTCAACTATAGATTTTTGTCTGAAAGGATACAATGATATTCAGAAGTTGATTTAAAAAACCTTTTAAGAAACATATTAGAGTGAATGCAACAGCTTCTAAAAGGATTAAATTGATTTAGACTTTAGGCGTACTGCTCTGTTCTTTAAAGATTCTTGAATTTCTCTTACTTAACATAATTTTCTGCGGGATGTGGAAAGAAACTTGAAATCGAGGAGAAAAACATCAGGAAATCAGGGTGATTTCTAGCATACAATGGCTAGTCCCACTCATCTTGGTTTTCTTTGAATAATGTTCATCCTCATGTATTTAAAAAAATTTTTTTATTGACAACTTCATGCATTTTTTTAATACAAAACCTTTTAAAGGTTAAATGACCATAAAAGACTTCTTTTATTGGGGGGGCGGACTTATAGTTTCCTTCTCATAAGTTTGTGTGTGTGTGAGAGAGTATATGTGTGTTTATGTGTGTAAAATTAACATTGATTCCAACTACATTCTTCAAACCTTCATTTTCTAGCTCTCTTTATAGTGGACAGAAATAAAAGTGTTTTCTTCAAAGAAATGAACTTAAGCTTCCTTATGACAACACAAAATTTCATTGGTGCAAATGGAAATAAAATAGGAGGAATGGATTGTTTAGTAAAGCTAGCAGTTACTGTCATGACCAAGAAATCCCCTCACTTCAGTGGAAGGGTCAAAAGTCAAAGTATTTTGCTGGGCAGCTTTCTTCTACCTGGTGATTCAGGGCTCCAGAAGTAAATTGGCTCATTCCTTCTTACAGCCTCTGTGTCATTTGCCTTTAAGTAACAGGAGAAATGAAAAAAAAAAATATCCATTATTTTCTGAAGAGCCTCTACAGGAAATGGCCTATGTCAATTCTATTTGCATTCTTGTGGTGGAAACTATTTGGCAGACCTGCATTTAGAAGCAAAAAGACCTGAATTACTGCCTCTCGGCCCGCCAATGCACTGTGGAAAATAGAGCATGCCACAGATAGTTTAGTTCTTTTTAGACATAGTCTAGCTCTCCCTGGTTTGATACAGATGGTCAGTTGTCTATTATGGTGGCAAATATATTTAAGATAGTCTTTAGTTTAAAAATTGCATTTCCTACTGTATTAAGAAGCTTTGAATTTCATAGCTATCACATTTATTGAACATATAACCTTTTCCATCTTCACATGGATTAACATGATTTCTGGGGTTGGTGTTGTAGTTCAGTGGTAGAGTGCTAGATTAGCAAGCATGAGATACTCAGTATGATCCCCAACACCACAAAACAAAACCCCCAAAAAAAAGAAAGAAAGAAAGAAAAATCTTCCCATGACTTCTATCTGTATCAAGTCATTAGATTATCAAGATATTTTAGTAAGTGAGGTATAGGGATTACTCAGTTTTTGTAGTAGATTGTGATCCTAAAACATTAAGAAACTTATGTAGTCATGATTGTAATAACCCAGAGAGTTAACCACAGAGCCTATGTTTAAAAATATTATGTTGTAAGTGATATTAAATGAAAGTATTCAAGATAAAAGTAAAAGTAAGTATAAGTCAGATGTTATGTTAGGTATAAGGGCTATGTGATAGAATGTCATCAGGCCCTTTCATAGAAACAATATTTAAGTGATATATAGGACTAACAAAGAATAAGGTCTAAATGCAGGGAAATTGTGGGCTATCTAAATTTAAACAAGTTTGGTGACAAAAATACCTCACATTTAGTGCAGTTGCCTGGCATGTGACAGAGATGAAAGAGGCTGCCAGTATTTGGTTTATCAGTGCTGTATAGACAGAAATTTGACAAGGGTTGGGCTGGATTCTCTTGGTGGTTATGATATATTTTCTCCTCTGAAACTTTAAATGTAAAACTTTTGGCCACAGCCCAACTTTCTTTTCTCTCTTTTTAGCATGCCTTTTTTGCTTTTTAACTTTTCTCTTTGCTCCCTCATTGTTTTGCATTAAAAAATTGGTAGTATCTATTGACTTATTACATTAATTATAGGTCTCTTCTATGACTGTGATATTTAAAGTGGCTATAGATTAAAGTCAGATACTTAAATTATAATAAGGAACTAGCATGAAAGTAGAACATGTGCTATATGTGGCATACATGCACTGGCTACCAACGGATAATATTTAGATTTTCAAACACTGGTTTACACTTCAGAGTTTGTGTGATATTTCTCTGTCCTTGCTTTCCGTAAGCTCTTTTTGTGCCCACCCCCCTTTGGAGATAGACAAACTTATATTTTAATCTTGTCATATTTCCTGGCTTTGTTCATCCAAGAATGTACTGCCAGCTTTGAAATTTCTCCTGGTAAGAAAAAGCGAGCTTGCTTTTTGGCTTTTCAGATCTGATTATCCTAAAAGTAATGCCAGCACCAAAACTTTTCCATCATGGAACAATTATAATTAAGTAGTACTAGACAAAAAAATCCCCTTCTTATACCATGGCATTCACATATTCATATGTTCATTATATTTGCTTATTTGACCAAGTATATAAACTTTTTGCTAGATTTACTCAAAAGAAAAGTTGCATTTTTAAAAAATCTAGTTCATTATTTTGTGGCACAACTTTGAGTATATTTAGATTTGTTTACATTTTCAAAAGAAATCTGGGCATCCTTCCCCTATGAGATCCATTAATCAGGCATCACATATAATTAGAAAAAGTGGCCCTGTGCAAATGAGGAGAGAAAATGTGTTTTGGCAGAAACAAATTGTGGTGCATATTAGTATGTCTTTAGATCCAAGGAATGTTTGATAATTATGTGCAATTAGCTCCCAAAGAAGTCTTGATTCTTCTTAGGAAGCATTTGCAGATTTTGGTTGCAAACTAAGATAATAATGTGAAAAGTAGCCTGACAACAGATCTGCAGAGAGGCTGTTTTTCACCTTTTCTAAGTGAAAGAGAACATTCCAGAATCTCCTCTCTCTCTCTCTCTTTTTCCTGTTAGGCAGTGGTTCTCTCCCCAGGGAGTCAAACTAACCTCCATGTGAGTTATAAGCAGAGCTGGAGGTAAGGGCATGAGGTGGAATCAAGGGTAATTGTTTTATGGCATGTTTTTCCCTGAAGGCTGCAGAGCTCTTCTGAAATGTGCTCTTCACTTAAAATCATTATTTGTTTGTTTTGGATTTTTCTTTAACAATATGAGTCATAACTTGATTGAGCTTTATTGGAAAATTGATTTTTGGCGTTACTGCTTTCCTTTCTTTTAAAAAAAACTCTGTAATCTAACATTAAAACTCTTTTACTAAAATATTTGGGAAAACAATTCCAAAACATCTTTCAATTGCATGAGAATATTATAACGGGCACTTTTGAGTTAGGTAGTTAAAGCTGAAATTGGTTATATTGTGAAGGTTGGAGAATAAGAATAACACACTCACGTTTTTAAAAAGTAAAATTCTAATCCGGGCGTGGTGGCACACGCCTTCAATCCCAGCACTCAGGGAGGCAGAGGTAGAAGGATCACTGTGAGTTCAAGGCCACCATGAGACTACATAGTGAATTCCAGGTCAGCCTGAGCTAGAGAGAGACCCTACCTAGAAAAACAAAAACAAAACAAACAAAAACAACAAAAAACAACCAAAAAACAAACAAACAAAAAGTAAAATTCTCTGTAAAAAGGAGATCTTTTGCTACACAGAATGCAACCCTTTCACATATCAAATGTTACTGTTTATGACACCACACATACAAAGCATGACTGTTTAAAAGGCTGCAGCATGCCACTGAATCTTTCTAGCTTGATAAGAAGTGCTTCCAAGGCACCTGACAGCAGCCGCACAATCACCCTTATGTTTGCAAGAGTCAGTGGAAAACTGCCAATTATATTCACAAAGTATTTAAAGTCTTTTAGGCATTTGTTATTGTTTCTTCCTTGTCAACTCCCTCTCCTGCCCTAAAACTTCTGAGGAAGAATAATGAGTGATCTGTGCTTTCTGTATTTTCTTACCCACACTTTTTGTGAGGAAGACAGGTATGCTCTACACAGGGGATTTTTAGGTGAAAGAGAAGCAGAAGGCCAGAGTTTTTTATATTCTGAATGATCATTTCCTGGAGTTCTCTCTTGGAGACAAAGTGTCATTTTTCTTCATAGTATCTTCTCAAACCTTATCTGGATACAAGGCACACATGTGTGATATGACAGCAGAAAAGTGGTAGTGGGGGGAGTTACAATGGGGAATGGAGGGATGGAGGGATGGGGGTATTAACTAAAGCAAGTTGTTTTTGAAAATGCCATAATGGTACCTAATGATTTGTAGGGCTATTTTCTTTTATGTTATTTTTTTATGAGAGCAAGAGACCGGGTGTGTAGATGTGTGCACACATGAACACGCGCATGAGAGAGAGAAAGAGACTGGTGTGGGGGGGAGAGAATTGTTGCGTCAGGGCCTTAGACATTGCAAATGAACTCCAGATGCGTGTGCCACCCTGGGCACATCTGGCTTACATGGGTTCTGGGGACTTGAACCTGGGTCCTTAGGCTTTGCAGGCAAACACCTTAACCACTAAGCCATCTCACCAGCTCTCTTTTTAATTTTTAAAATTTAATTTTAGCTCAAGACAATTTTCACACATGAATTACTGTAATTTGATTGTATTCCCCTCTCACTACCATGTTTTGTACCTCTTCTCTATCCTATGCCCATTTCATGGAACACCCTCATCTTGCCAAGCCATCTATATATATATATGTATATATATATATATATATATATATATATATATATACACATATATATATATATTGTTTATTTTCATTTATTCATTTGAGAGCGACAGACAGAGAGAAAGAAGCATATATATATATATATATATATATATATATATATATATACACATACATATATATGTATGTATGTATGTATCTATCTATCTATCTGGAGAGAGAATGGGCACGCCAGGGCCTCCAGCCACTGCAAACGAACTCCAGATGTGTGTGCCCCCTTGTGCATCTGGCTAACGTGGGTGGTCCTGGGGAATTGAGCCTTGAACTGGGGTCCTTAGGCTTCACAGGCAAGCGCTTAACCGCTAAACCATCTCTCCAGCCCCATCCTTATATTTAAATTTTTTTTGTTTATTTTTATTTATTATTTATTTATTTATTTGAGAGCGACAGAGAGGGAAAGAGGGAGAGAGAGAGAGAAAGAGGGAAAGAGAGAGGGAGAGAGAGAGAATGGGCATGCCAGGGCCTCCAGCCACTGCAAATGAACTCCAGATACATGCACATCTTTTGCATTTGGCTTACGTGGGTCCTAGGGAATTGAACCTTGAACTGGGGTCCTTAGGCTTCACAGGCAAGTGCTTAACTGTTAAGCCATCTCTCCAGCCCCCCCATTCTTATGTTTTTATGATTCATTCTTTTTGTCTTCTTCTGCTCTTTATGTCAAAATGTTGATGGGCTTAGTATTGTGCAAGTTTTGTGGGTGTAACACCATCCACTGTGATGTCATGAATACATCAATTAGTTCATGTCTGGAAGATAGTGCCCCAAAGTATTCCTCCCCATCCTGTCACTGTTCTTTCTTCTCTTCTGCAATATCCCCTGGGCCTTAGAAAACAGTGATAGAGATATCTCACTCAGTGCTGAGCCCTCAATAGCCTCTTTTTTTTTTTTTTTTTTTGGTTTTTCGAGGTAGGGTCTCACTCTAGCCCAGGCTGACCTGGAATTCACTATGGAGTCTCAGGGTGGCCTCAAACTCACGGCGATCCTCCTACCTCTGCCTCCCGAGTGCTGGGATTAAAGGCGTGTGCCACCACGCCCGGCTTAATAGCCTCTTATTTTTAGTACTTTGATGAGATTCGAGTCTCTTCAGGATATACCACTATCTCTACAGAGAAGCTGCTCTGGCCAGCAGTAAGAGCATGACTAATGCTCTTCCCATCACGTTCTGCACCGTATTCCCTGAGCCCTGGCAGGCGTGATAGAGATGTTTTGCTTAGTGCTGACTGGACTTTACTGTACTTCCTTTCCATCACCTTGGTGAGTCTTGGGTCTCTCTTGGTATTCATTGCCATCTGTAACAGGAAGCTTCTCTAACCAAAAGTAAGAACAGTACTAATCTTTGGGCATAAACATGACCATTTAGAGCAGAATTTGATGGGAACAATGTATCCTTTTAGCCAAAGAACAATGGTAGCTTCCTCCCTAAGGCCTATGACCTAAGCGATAGGATTTTGAATTGGTTATCAGTACCAGGTATGGATTCTGCCCCATGGAGTGGGCTTCAAATCCAATTAGAGAGAGTTGATTATGTTCTATTTTGATGTCATCATCCCCCCTTCTATTATACAGTTCTTGTGTAGTTAGTGTCAGCCACTGTGAGGTAATGAATGCCATGGTTGCTTTGTGCCTGAAAGACAATATTGCAAAACACTCCTCCCCTTCCTTTCACACTTCCACTTCTTCCACATGATGATTTTATTCTTCTTTATGGTGGAAAAATCTCTCTCTCTCCATATATATATATTTTATTTTCTGTATTCATTCTTCTGTTATTGGACATCTTGGCTATTGTGAATAGTGCTGCAGTAGGCATGGGTATGCAGGTATCTCTAGTCACATGCACTCTTACAAGTAGCCTAGAAATTGGTGATCTACAATGTGTGGGCCAAATCTATACTATTTCTTCTTTTGTTAATAAAGTTGTTTTGGAAAACAGTCTTACTTATTAATTTTTAATGCATTGCCTAGTGCTGCTTTTGCATGCTGATGTAGAGTTGAGCACTGGCAAGAGAGATTGTTTGCTCACAGAGCCCAAAATATTTACTCTCTGATATTTTACACAAGTTTACTAGTTCCTGGTCTGGAATTATTAATTCAAGATAAGTCGAGAAAATAAGCCCATGAGGTCAGTTTATAGCTGTGAATTCCAGGAAAGCCAACTTTTTTATGTATTATATTAAACTGAACACATATCTTGAAATGAATGTGCATTGCTGTCATACCCAGGGGAAGTGACTATAATCATGAATTCTTTTTATCTGCGGTTGTATCCTTTAAGTTTAGCTGGAAAGGTGATGTCCATTTAGAGCTGATAACCTAATATGAATTTGTATGGTCAGTTTTCTTAGCTGGCCTACAGGCTTAGGGTCCAAACTTCAAGCAAATACAATCAAGGGTGAATTTTAGTTTCTTTATAGAAGAAAATCAATAGTCAGACTTGGGATGTAGTCCACTGGTGAAGTACTTGCCTAGCTTGCACAAGGTCATAAGCTCAACCCCTGGTACTCCCACCACACACAAAATCAAATGTCAAAATAGCTACTTATATAAAGTACCTTGGACAAACAAAAAACTAGGTTTGCTGACCACTTATACTCTATTAAAGATAATTCTGACTTTTGCTTTGCTTGTGCTTTATAATGCAACCATCATAGATCCTCTGATGTAAAAATTTAAATTATTGGTTATTGATAGAAAAGTAAGCACTGTGCTAGTGATTGTGATGGTTAGTTAATCTTGGTGACCACACTGAGTTTCAGATCAGGATAGCACATTTCTAGGTGTGAACATGAAGCTGTTTGCAGAGACAACTGTTGTACGGATGGTGTCTGAGTGGGGAGGGACTGCCCTGAGAATGGGTACTGTAACCCTACAGGGCCTGGGGCCTATGTGGATGCAAAGCAGAAGGAAGCCCACTAGCCCAGTGTGGTCTCTTTGTCTTTCTCTGCCTCCTGACTGCCATGAGGTGTGCTGCTCTTTCATTGCCCATGTTCTGCCTCACCTTAGACTCATAGTGATAGAGTCAGCTGGCTGTGAGCTGAAACCTCTGAAACCATGAGCCAAAACTCATCTTTCTTCCTTTAAGTTGTTTTCTCTAATATTTTATCACAGAAACAAGAATCTGTCGCACACGGCTACCTTCTACCCATTGTTAGGTAGCTGTGTTCTAGCAATCTTTTCTTTGCTGTGTAAGTTTCATCCCAACCACAATAGATCAGTCCTGGGATGCATGCCAAAGCCATATTCAAGATAAACCAATCAGAGTCCTGCCCTGGGATTCTGTATCAGAGAAGACTTGAAGAGAGGAAGTGTGTAAATTTGTGATGCCATTTTCCTCCCCTTCCTATCTACTATTGTGCCCTTAAATTTGAGAAAAAAATATTTAAAGTTTAGATTACTCTGAGTGTGTTTAACAAGTAAGCCAAAAGTGGTAAAAGGGTTGGGAGTGGGTGCTAGTTAAATAAGAATTTTTTTGTTTTTGTTTTTTCAAGGTAGGGTCTCATTCTGGACCAGGCTGACCTGGAATTCACGATGTAGTCTCAGGGTGGCCTCAAACTCATAGCGATCCTCCTACCTCTGCCTCCCAAGTGCTGGGATTAAAGGCATGTACCACCATGCCCGCTTAAGGATGTTACTTACCTGGATGTTGAGCAGCAATCCTGACTTACAGCATCTCTTTGCTGAAGAGGGAACCAGAGAAGGCTTCTGTCAGTTAGGGTTCAGTCCAAGTAAATAGCAACCAACCACTCTAGGTATTTTTGGTTGTAATCAAGATCAAAGAGAATTATGTGCCCACCACAACTGCTGGAATGGCTGGGGCAATGGAAGTCAGAGGGGCTACCACTGCATTGTACCCTGAATATGAGATCCAAAGCCAAGATCCAGAGGTCAGGGAGCTGCCACCACCACTGCATTTTAACAACTTCCTTCGTGCCACCAAAAGTGGTGACTAATCACGTAATGAGACCAGGTGTGGTGGTGCACGCCTTTAGTCCTAGCACTCGGGAGGCAGAGGTAGGAGGATCGCCATGAGTTCAAGGCACCCTGAGACTACATGGTGAATTCCATGTCAGCCTGGGCTAGAGTGAGGCCCTACCTTGGGAAAAAAAAAAAGTCATGTGGCATTTGACTACAGCAAGCCATGACCATTAAAAACAGTGAGAATATGGCCTCTATCTCCTTACTGACTTTTGAATCTCAAGAGCATATTTCATTGTCAGAACCTGTTTGTGTAGGATATTCTACTCCATTCATTACTGGGAAGTATAGTTTCAGGTGCTGTGATTAGGGAAGAAACACAAAGAACATAGAGAGCTTTCAGAGTTCCAAAGGCCATGTCCATGAGTGTCCAGCAACATTAGCAGTTGTAATAGCCTAAGAAAATTTGATACTATCCAGTCATCTGTAAGAGAGGTAGTGCTGACCTCTTACTCTTTGATTTTGATACCTCTAGAGGCCATGGTACCTCCAACCTGGATGGAATCTGAGCTTCTCTTATCTGACTAGGAAAGCCATACAACATCAGTGGAAAGTTGCAGTTGTAAACAGGCCTATTTTGTTTCTTGGAGATGAGTCTGTGGTCATCTAAGCGTCCTCTGTGAACATGTATATTTCTTATGTGGGGAAAAAGCAAATGATTGGTTAGGACTTCTTTTTGTAGAGCTGGCCAATCCCTGACCCACTGTGTTGGTTCTGCTGCTTGATGCTGAATCTAATGTGTATAAAGTTTTAAGGCAGACTAACCAATGGTGTGAATGTTGGATTAATGATCTACTACCTGGAGGCTTATTGGCTAGGCCGTACTTGCATTAATAGACCTCAAAGAGGACTAGAGAATGGAACCAAATTGTTTTATAACTTCTGTGTTGAAATTTTGAAGTATCCTCAGTGCTTATTCTGTAGTTATTTTCTATAACCTTCCTTTATTTCTCTATGTATTCATTTTTGGTGATTCAGGGAACTGTAAATAATGAGGTTGTACTAACTGGGATCATATAAATAAATGTCAAATTGAAAGATGTCAGGTGCATACCATATTGACCATTTTCCATTTTGCTTTCACCTACCATTTTTTTTTTTTTCATACACACGTTTAGTAGGTCAGGAATTGTGGGTCTGGGTCATTAATGATAGGGACATTAGGCTGAGATTTAGGATTTCATTCTAAGATCTTGGAATGTAATTTTTATGGTCAGTAGTTCTCCAAATGATCTCCTCTGAAAATTCACTGAGAAAGAGAAATAACCTACTATATCAATGTGCTCCCCACATCCTCTCGGGATGTTTCTCTTAATAGTATGTTCATTCTATTTTGCTAAGTCAGATGTTCGGAAGAGTGTTTGTTCCTAGACCATTCCTGGAGAACTGCTGTTCTAGGGAGAACTCACCACTTTCTCCAGTAACTTTGAGAGAGACAGAATACCTGACAATTTCTAGTATCCAAGCAGTGCAAATTCTGTAAATTCAGCATGTTTAATCTAAATGACTCACTGATTTTGCTTTCAATGCCAGTTTCACACACCACCAACTCACAAATCATATAAAGTATAATACAAATGGATATTCACATGACAGAACATTATTACCTTAGTAATTTACTGTATAGTATTGGGATTCTGAGTTGTTCTTTTTTTCCCCAGAGATCTTCTTAACTTGCATTCAATGTATTTTTCATTGTTCTCCATTTTTTGGCTCTTCTGCTATGATTCATTTTTCCTTTATAATGAAGTCTGTATTGGAGAAATAAATGACCTATTAGTTTTTTCAAAAATATTTTAATCTACTCTCTGTAACAAAAAGAATGTCAAGAGTGTCCAGGTAGCAAAAATAAATAAATGAAAAAAATTTTATCATAGTACCACCCAAGAAAGAAAAGTAATAAAAATAAAAGAGAAAGGAGTCTACTTTATGTTATTTTTCCTTGGAATAATAAGTACTATTATGTAAACCTTTGAACTGTTCTCTGTTAATTGAAACCAGTCTGATTTGTGTTTTGGAGATAAATAGATAGATAGATGAAAGGGGTACAGTGTCAACTATCAAAAAAAATTTCTTAGGCAAATTTAAGTCATTATGCTGCTATTACAGATTTGATACATATATTATCAGAATTAGTCAATAACAATATATTTTTTTACTTCCCATAGATAGATAGGTAGATAGATAGATAGATGCTGTGAGAATCATTTCATTTTACTTCAGGTCCAGTCGATGACCCTATATCCAGAAGTTATAGGTCAAGCTTATCTTTAATTTATCAGTTGTGATAAAAACAAAGTTATAGAAAAGTGCTATCTTCAGGCTGGAGACATGGAGCAGAACTAAGGAATTATGAAAATGTTTGTCAAGGAGAAAGAGTTTATGACTGAGGGTAAGAAGTTGAACATAGACACAGAGTCATAAAAATGTCAGCTGATATACGCTGTTTCAAGAAAGAGAAGGACTGTGTGAAGCCCTTCATTTTGGAGTATGCTTGCTTAGAATGTAGATTCTTCAGGTTCAGAGGTACACATGGAGATATATGAAGTAGAGTGTATATAATTGTAAAGCAAGTGAAAAGTTAAGGCATTTAATCTTTGCCAGTAGATTAAAAAACAAAGTATATGTCAAAGGACTAATTTAATTACATGAGACATGGACATAGTGATTTGAGTTTATGATCTGAGATAGTAAGACTACTTTTCAGGACATGTCACAGCCCACCATGAATTCAGAATCTTATCCATTTCCAATAGAAGTGTTACTATGTAGGAGAGAAAATAAAGGAAACTTCTAAAACATTTATCAAATAAAAAGTGCAATACTTTGGTTTGGAAAGATCAAAATATCTTATCTTAAAGAGAAGATTCTCAAATTGATTTTCATGTATATACGTTTCTTCAAAAGATACTGATAGTGGCTGAAATGGCCATGTGGACTGAAATGAGTCATTGATATTATCTAAGTGCTCCTACCTATGCAAAGCGTGAGGTTCAAACACTATGTGGAAACATTAACCTCTAATCTGTACTTTCTGCACATTTCTGATCACATGGATGCTTACCACTGACCATTTTCTTTCTTTCTTTCTTTCTTTCTTTCTTTCTTTCTTTCTTTCTTTCTTTCTTTCTTTCTTTCTGAGAGAGAGAGAGAAAGAAAGAAGTGGGGAGTAATGGGCATGCAAGGGCCTTCTGTCATTGAAAATGAACTCCAGATGCATGTACCACCCTTGGGCATTTGGCATACATATATCCTGGGGAATTGAATCTGGGTCCTTTGGCTTCACAGGCAAATGCCTTAACTGCTAAGCCATCTCTCTAGCCCACCAACAACCATGTTCATTTCCATTAGATTCATACTAACAGGATAAAGACTGTATTATTTGGGTGAAAATGCTGAGTGCGTTAGAGAACAGTAGGATTTTAGAGATAGCACTGTGGTACATGCATAGGGAACATTTAATATATGTTAAAATACTGCTTCATATTCATAGAACTATTTTTTTTACACATTTAATCTATTTTAGATTTCATTTCCTTAAAACTACTGTTTGGTTACCACTGTCATTTACCATTGCTGCTAGAAAGTTGAAGAAAGTGTTTGAAGAAGTAATATAAGAAAGAATTCATGTTCTTAGGGATGGAGAAGGACTGTGGTTTGAAAATTGATGCATGATGACGTATTTGTAGAAGCCTGAATTCCCGGGTGAAACTCTGGATACGTTTTCTTTTGGAAACAGTGTTATAGCACAAGCAACCCCACATTTTTTACAGATTAAACTTGATGGCACAATACCACTTCTGCAATCCCAAGTGGGTCTGGCCTGTGAACTTTACCTCCAAAGCAGTAGTAGTCATAAGCCTGGAACTGTCTGGCTTTCCTGGAGTACTCATTTCTTCTACTACCTTAAGACTCATCAGTTAGAATCTTCTTCTTTTTCCACTTCTAGACCTTGCATATTAGAGCCCAGTTTATATAATAAGAAAGCTTACTCTTGTCATAGCATTCTACAGGGAACAAAAGATAATTCTAATCTTTTTTTTTTTTTTTTTTTGGTTTTTCGAGGTAGGGTCTCACTCTAGCCCAGGCTGACCTGGAATTCACTATGGAGTCTCAGGGTGGCCTCGAACTCAAGGCGATCCTCCTACCTCTGCCTCCCAAGTGCTGGGATTAAAGGCGTGTGCCACCACGCCCGGCTGATAATTCTAATCTTAGTACATATATTCTTGCACTATTCCATTGCCTACTAATTGTAGATCTTGGGAAAGTTTGTTCTCATCTTTCACATTTGTTGTATGGATGGATCAGAATACAGGATTCTTAGGTCTCTCTCACTCTTTTTCTTTTTGCAGTACTAGGGATTGCACCTAAGTAAGGGCAGTGTATACACTAGGCAGTTGCTTTACCTCTGAGCCACATCCCTAGCCCTGTCTTTCCAGGTTCTAACAATATAATTCTTGGTAGTATAGGAGTTCTTTTGGAGTTAATGCAGAGGGTTAACTGAGTTAGCCAAGAAATACACACCAACATATTATCAGAGATTTATTATTGGAAAGGCTTTGATGGTCACACAGGCTAGAAAAGCCATTATCTTTTCAGATTCATACTATATACCAATCATTTTGTACAAATTATTGCATGTAATTCTTACAACTGTATGTAAGGGTATGACAGAAGAATAATGACATCCCCAAATGTCTATGTGCTATTTCCATAACCTACGAGTATATAATGTCACATGGCATAAGGGAATCCGGTTGAAGATGGAATTAGGGTGGATAATCAGTTGACTTTAGAATATGGAGATTATGATGGGTTATTTGGGTGGATCCAATGTCATCATAAAGCTCTTGAAAAGGTGACAAAAGAAGCAGAAGAGAGAGGAAGAAAGAGAGAGAGAGAGGGAGGAAGAGAGAGAAAGAGAGAGAGAGAGAGAGAGAGAGAGAGAAGCACAAGACATTTATGACCTGATATTATGGGAGTTGAAGATAAAGAGACAGAGTCATAATCACAAGGATACAAAGTGACTTCCAGATTATGGAAAAGTAAAGGATCTAAATTTCTCCTTAAGTTTCTAGAAGGAACACAGCCCTGTCAGCACCTTGATTTAGCCATCCAATGATAAATAACTGGAAGGTGATAAATTTGTGTTTTCAGTTATGGAATTAGTATAATCTGTTACAATGGCATTTGGACACTAACGCAAATGGATATTTTAATCTGATTTTATAAATATGAGAACTGACTATATAAGATGTTTCAGATCCAGATCTGTTTATTTTCAAAATCTCTACTCAGTTGTGACTCTCTTGGTTACTCAAAGCTGTTCTTTGGCACTAGCAAAGGACTACTATACTTGCCTTTTCACCCAGAGTTTTGGAAATGTTCCGTTATAGTTCTTGAAGCCTCCAGTACTGCTCAAAGACATGGTGGGGACAGTCTTGTTTGCAGGACGTTTCTTATATCAGCAGGCCTTCCTAGTTCTAGCCACTGTAAACTCCATTGCCTACTCTGCTCATTATCTGAATGAAACACTAGAACTGACTCATCTTGGGTGATAGTGTTTTTCTTTTTTATTATTGAAAAGTTCCATAATTATAGACAATAAATCATGATAATTTCCTCCCTTACTTTCCTCTTCACAACTCCATTCTCCACCATATGTCCTCCCCCTCTCAATCAGTCTCTCTTTGATTTTGATGTCATCATCTTTTCCTCCTAGTATGATGGTCTTATGTAGGTAGTATCAGGCACTGTGAGGTCGTGGATATCCAGGCCATTTTATGGCTGGAAGAGCACATTGTAAGGAGTCCTACCCTTCCTTTGGCTCTTACATTCTTTCTGCCACCTCTTCTGCAATGGACCCTGAGCCCTGGAAGGTGTAATAGAGATCAGTGCTGAGCACTCCTCTGTCATTTCTTCTCAGCACTATGGTGCCTTTTGGTCTTTCCAGTGGTCACTGCCATCTGAAAAGAGAAGCTTCTCTAACCAAAAGTGAGAGCACCATTAATATATGGGTATGAACATTAAGAAAAGTGCTTATGGGGCAGTTTGGTGAACATAATATATGCATTTAGCCAGACACCAGCAGATGTTAAACCCTAGGGCTCATGACTACCCCTGTGATAGGTTTTTCAGCATCAGATATGGATTCCCTCTTGTGGAGTGGGCCTCCAGTCCAATTAGAAAGTGGTTGGTTTTCTCCATAATAGACATGCCACTATTGTATCCATTGGCTCCTTTGGCCTGGCTGGCCAAATTTAAGGCTTGTAGCGTCCACTGTTGATCTCCACTGATGGCTTCTCTCCCATGGAGCTGCATTCAGCACAGCTTTTTCCATCTTTCTTTTTCCATCTTACATGGAGGAGGTTTTCAGCTCAGCTCCAGCAGGATTTCTCAGTGACCTTGTAGCCCAAGCATATGAATCTTCAGCAGTAATGTCTTACCATTTATTCTTGGTGGGAAACCAAGAGCCTTGGCAATGGCCTGTAATGTTTTGGGAGCTTCAGTGACCTCCCTGGACAACAACTCATTGGAAGGTATCCCATCCCTGGCACTGAAAATTTTCTAGTAATAATCTATGGCTCTTGGGTGTGTCATTATCCTAAAAAGTATGTTTCCATATGACTTAATGAAACCCTCTTAGATTTTTTTTTATTTTGAGAGAGAGAGAGAGAGAGAGAGAGAGAGAGAGAGAGAGAGAGAATGGGTATGCTAGGGCCCCAGCTCCTGCAAATGAACTCCAAGGGGGTGCATGTGTGACATTGTGCACTTGCATCACGTGCATCTGGCTATGTGGGACCTCGAGATTTGAACCTGAGTTCTTAGTCTTTGCAGGCAAGCTAATAAACTTTACTGCTAACCATCTCTTCATTCTCATTCTTAGATTTTGATTAACCCTCTCCCCACCCTTCCTTTACTCAATGTCTTTCCCTGACCTCACTTAGGCCTTTCCACCCCCAGTAATCTGTTCTTCTACTTACATATGTACATTATATTCTCTTTTGCATGTGCATGTGTTTGTGTATGTGTATGTGTTCATATATGTGTGGGCATACATGTGTGGGTACATGAACACATGTGGAAACATATGTATGGAGGCCAGAGGTTGACATCGGTGTCTTCCTCGATCACAGTCCACTTTATTTACTGAGGAAACATCTCTCTCTTAAACCTAGAGCTTGTCAATTTGGCTAGTACAGTTAACAAGCCTTCCCCAGGAATCCCTTGTCTCCACCTCCTTAGTGCTGGGATTAAAGGTGGGTCATCACAGCTGCCTGGAATTTATGTGTATGATGATGATTTGAGCTCAAGTTCTCCTATTTACATGGCAAGCACATTTTTTTTTTCCCACAGAGCAAACCAACTTCATTGCCCACCCATTTGCTCCTGGTTGCTAACTTTCCATACATAGAAAACATTAACTGAAGTCTGAGTAGGAAATGGTCTGACAGTCTGAGCATACAAATATTCCTTTCCTGGTCTGATCTACCAGAATTGGTATACATACTGTTTTGTGGGTGCAGGAAACCTAGTCTACAATGCAGAAGTCACTGGGTTGTATTCCTATTAACAATCTGCATTTATATCATGGCATTAAAAAAGTTTTTCTGATCTAGACTATACATTTAGCCATCCTTTTTCAGAATGTTGTAATTGAGAACACATATTATAAATTATACATAACAGATATGACAGCATTTAAAATAGCATTTGATCATAAGTTTGGGCCGACGGTATTTATAGTCGATTACTGAATGAGATTACACAGAAATTGTTGATTGCATTGCTGACTTTCACACTGATGGAACATATCACCATTTGAACCCTAAATGGTTTTAGCCCTGTCTCTTGAACAAAAAATGGAATGTCTCAGATAAATCAGTTTAGTTCTATTTGTTTTATGAGCTGTACAGAAGTAAAAGCCTGGATTTAATGAAGTATTTCACACACTTTCTCATAAGTCTTTCCTGGAAACCCAAGACATCCAGAGTTATGATGGGCTATCACAAAAAGGGAGGACAAGGTTCATTATTTCAGAAATATTACTATCCATGGGTGTGCACAACAGTTGAGGATTTAACTATTTTGATGGTTCCTTTGTATTAAGTAAGCTACCATGTGCTTCAGATCTTGTCACAAATGAAAAATTGTTCTCTTGGTAAGAATTGAGATAAGAGCCTCTTAATTCCCCTTGGTGTGTTTTATCTTTCTATATTACTACACTTATTGGTTTGGTTATTTTTCTTAAACCTGGGATTAGTTTAGGATTTAAGTCTTATTTTCTGGTTTTGATCTGTAGGGTCTGTTCAATTTATTATAGAATATATGCATATGTTTACATATGTGCATGATTTGAATTTTTTTGAAAAATAAAACTTATTTTGGAATAGTTACAGGAAAGTAAAAAAAAAAAAGATCGCACAAAAAACAGATAGTTCTATATCCCTTTTCCAGGTTCCCCTATTGTAACATCTTTTCATGATCTATTTGTCACAACCAAGAAATAAATATTGATAAATAATTATAAATGGAATTTATCATTCAGATTTCCCATTTCCCCTTCCATGTCTTCTTTCTGTTCCAGGATCCAATCCAGGTACCATTGTGTTTTTACTCACCCTGTCTTCTCAGTTATCTCTGCTGTCAGAGTCAGATTTTCCTTAGTTTTTCATGACCTTGATATTTTTCATGAGTATTAGTTAGATATTTTTTAGAATGATCTTTATGCTAATTAGCTTTCCATCATTATAAAAATTATTGTAGGACCCACTTATAAAGAGAAAAAAATACCTATATGACTAGATTATAATTTGTAAAAAATCCTTATTAAGAGAACAAGTTTATTCTGGATCACACTTTGAGAGTTTCAGTCCATGATGTTGCCCCATGGGTTTTGGGCTTTGTCTATGGTTAGGGAGGACATCATGGTGGGAGTGGGATAGAATGAAACAGCCCATCTTATTACCAGGAACAAAAGAGAAAGTTCCAGAATCCCCAAATCATTCTCAAAGCTAGCTACCCCAAGGAATCAAAGAACTTTCACTAGGCCCTACCTTTTAAAGATTCTACCATTTCACAAGAGTGTGGTTGTGGGATCAAGTCTTCCACATATAAACCTTTGGTAGACACTCAAGATCTAAAGTATAGCAATCCTCAATTTAGATTTATCTCATCTCCCGCCCCCCAACACATTTAGATTGGGGTTTGAATTCGGCGGAGAAAGACCACAGGGGTACACTGTTGTTCGCACTCAGGTCATGAACATCACTTATCACTCATGATACATTTGCCAGGCTTTTCTGTTATAGACTTCCTTACCCTGTTCCTTCCCCTGGCCCCCCGACCATACCCTACTGTGCTGTGTGGAAGCAAGGACTAGTGCATTCACTAAAAGGTGAGGGGGCTTGAGCTCCTTCTGCAGTGGACTATCTGCAATGTAGTTGTGGTTCTTCTACAAGGAACATGGTCTACCTCTTCCCATTTGTTTATTATGGCTTGATTTTGATTTTTGTCACATTTCTGCTTTTCCTTTCCTCAAAAGTGAAGATAAGGAATGTGTGTTAATTTCCTTTCCATTTCTAGGACAAATATCTGATAAAAGCAACTTAGGGAAGGAAGTGATTATTTTGGCTTACAGTACAAGGAGATACAGGAGCCTCACTCCAAATTAAATCACTTCATATATATGTATATATATACATATAAATGAATAAAATATTTAGATTTTAGGTTAATATCTTTGTTTTGTATTACTCTAAACTCTTTTATAGAAGATAAGCTATATTTTATTTATGCAAGTACAGTGGCACAAAAGGCCTTGTCTTTTCAATGTAAATTGTGCATAGTCTCCATTAGTTATCCTACTTTCTTAATATCTTCCAACTTTGTCTCATTTTCTTGTACATCGTTTCCATTTGTAAATAATCTGGATCATAAAATGTTAAAATTGAACATCTTTAGAATTAATCCAATTTCTTCCTTATTTAACAAGGTATGTAAGAGACTGGGTGTATGTTGTCAGCTACTGACAGCAGGGTGAGATTGGAATGTGGGGCTTTAATGTGATGCCCTTCTTCCCATTACACAACTAGGCTTCATTATTCTTTAACTCAGAATCCCATCATTCTGAAATAGACGTTTTTATATGGGAAAGATAGCTTAAGTCTTTCTTGTTGACTTTGCCCTAAACTCTTCTAGTCAACCCTGTACAACTTTTTTAAAAAATTTATTTTTTATCATTATGGAGGAAATTCAGGTTCAGTTGTGAACTGAAATCACTTATGTATGTATTTCAAAAATAGCCAAGGGGCTTCTGATCCATCTCCTGTCTACTGCAGGCATCAGCACATTTTAAAGAAATCTTGGATCAAACCTAACAAGTATTGTATTATTAATGCACCTTAAAATTAAAGGATAGTGTGAAAGTGCTTGAAAGGATGTCTTGAGGGAATCCATTCATCTTTAATGCAGTGATTCTACCAGATAAAGAAATGAGCCCTTTCTACTTTGTAGGTTTCATGTGATGCTAACACATACCCAGTTTATATTTTATGTTGTTCACATACAAAAACCCATATTCTGCATACATGTAGTTTCAGAAAAATAAAAAAGAATAAAAATAGCTGTTTTGAGAGTATGCCTATAGTTTTGATGGTTTCTATCTACCCCATCAAAGAATACTATACTGTCCCAGAACTGATCAATTTTGCATCCAGGAAATTGAACTTAAATATTCAAATTCTAAATGAGCTAAAAGGAACTCCTCATAATAGTGTTTATAAGCTTGTTTGAACAGCCTGGTACATTTACTGCAGCATAGCCTTGGAATATTGTATTTTTTTCTTTCCCTTCTATATGCACATCTTGGACTGGGGCATGTTGTTTTGTATTTTTTCATGAATCCCTGTCTAAATAGTTACCTTGTTTTCTTTTCTTTCCAAAGTTCACTTGGTTTGACAGAATTAGTATTTGGTAAGGTTTGTTCTCTGGGCTAGAAATCCCTTACAATATCCTCATTGATGTGGACCTGAGTGTTCTTTTTATAAATATTTAATTAATTCATTTTTTTTTGAGAGAGAGAGATAAAGAGAAAGAGAGAGGGGGAGAATATTTGCACCAGGCCCTCTAGCCATGACAAAGAAACTGTAGATACACATGCTACCTTGTGCATCTGGTTCATGTGGGTATTGGGGAATTGAACCTGGATTTTTAGTCTTTGCAGGCAAGCATCATAACTGCTAAGCTGTCTCACCAGCCCTGGGCCTGAGTGTTTTACTGTGATTGTGGGTATCATTCTAGGAAGGATAACACAAAAGTTAAGCTTTGGAAAGTTTCCTGAAAATTTAGTAGTTTATTCTTTTAAAATATTTTAATTTTTATTTATTTATTTATTTGAGAAAGAGAGAGAGAGAGAGAGAGAGAGAGAGAGAGAGAGAGAGAGAGAACAGAAACCCAGGGCAATCAGCCACTGCAAACGAACTCTAGATGCATGTGCCACCTTGTGCATCTGGCTCACATGGGTCCTGGGGAATCGACCCTGGGTCCTTTGGCTTTTCAGGCAAGCACCTTAACTGCTAAGCCATCTCTCCAGCCCTAGTTTATTCTTTTAGATAATCCATAGCTAAATTGACTCTCAGTATTGTTTGTCTCCAAGGATGTTCTAGGAATTTTGCATGTCCAATTACAAGATTTCCCTACATATATGGTGTTTCTCCAGGACTTTCCAGCTAGGGATAAGGTCCTCATCACCATCATCTTTACCACACAAATGTCTTTGTGTAGTTATTCCAGAAATGTGAAAGGTTCACATGTTCACATGTGTTTGTGAATTTAGCATTTGCCATATGATCTCTATTTTTCTCTCTTCAGCTGGTGATGGCTTGGTGGCTCCCACGCCCAGGCTGGTGGGCCCAGTGCCAAAGCTGCAATAACCCTGCATCATGGTCTCATTCTCCGTTGAATAACATGGAACCCTTTCTTTTCTCTTCTCTTCTCTTCTCTTCTCTTCTCTTCTCTTCTCTTCTCTTCTCTTCTCTTCTCTTCTCTTCTCTTCTCTTCTCTTCTCTTCTCTTCTCTTCTCTTCCTTCCTTCCTTCCTTTCTTTCTTTCTTTCTTTTTGTTTTTTTGAGGTAGGGTCTCACTCTGGCCCAGGCTGACCTGGAATTCACTATGTAGTCTCAGGGTGGCCTCGAACTCAGGGCAATCTTCCTACCTCTGCCTCCCGAGTGCTGGGATTAAAGGTGTGCACCACTACACCTGGCAGATCCCCTTTCTTTCCACTGGCTACATGTCAAGATATTGTGTGGACAGCCTCAAGTTCCAGTGTAGCCAAGACTTTCCACTGTCTCTGTCAGTTTGTGTTCGCTCATTGCTTTTAGAAATTTCACTGGTGGGGCCTGGGAGATTGCTCAGTGGGTAAAGAGCTTGCTGTGCAAGAGGAGCACCTGAGTGTGTGTTCACACATGCGTCTGTAATGCAGCACTGAGGGGACAGAAGCAGGAAGATTGCTGTGGCAACAACATCAAAACAAAGAAACAAACAAAACCCCATGGGCTCCAGGTTCAGTGAAAGACCCTGCTTCAAGGAAATGAGGCAGAAAAGTGATTGAGGAGGTCGCCCAAAGTCCTTCTCTAGCCTCCTCACATGTGCACGTGTACCTGCATATGCGTGTGTGCACCACGCGTAACACACATTAATACTCTCTGATATGTTCTATAATTTTTTTATTTGCCATGTTGTTATAGTCCTAGGCTGTAAGCTTCCACTGGGTCCTAACAAAATAGCATATTACCACACTACTTTGGAATTTCTCTTCCACTGCTGCTTATTCTCTGTGGGTCAGACCTGTGCAGCTAACTTTCCATTTCTTCCAGGTCCGTTCCACTAAACAAATGGACCCTTCCTCTCCTCCTGAACATGTTTGAGTTTTCAAAGCATGTACCAAGACTACTGAAAGCCTTTGTGGCCTCAGGAAGTCTTATTTTTGTTAAGTGCCAATCACTTTCTAGCAAATATATTCAAATGCACTCACAATCCAACATTATAGAAAAAAGCAGAAATACTTTTGTAAAATGTGCTTAGAAATAATGTCTTAATGAGTAACATTTACCTTGTTTGTGGCTGCAAATTCTTGGCCATTATTACATGTCTTTGATAATACCTTTGTGGTAAAAATCTAATGTGCAAAGTTTTTGAATATTTTTTTTATAACAGTATTAAGGTTGAGTTTCATACATCCTTAGACAATTACTATTTTTTAAATTTTTATTTATTTATTTGAGAGAGAGAAATAGAGAGAGAGAGAGAGAGAGAGAGAGAGAGAGAGAGAGAGAGAGAGAGAGAGAGAATGGGCATGCCAGCACTTCCAGCCACTCCAAAGGACTCCAGGTGTGTGTGCTCCCTAGTGCTTACGTGGGTCCTGGGGAATCGAGGTCCTTTGGCTTTGCAGGCTAGTGCCTTAACTGCTAAGCCATCTCTCCAGCCTGGCAATTATTAATTATTATTTCCCAATGTTATTTTTCTATTTTAATATCAAGAAATGTTCACAGGTTTTTGAAAAAATTACATTTCTGCAAAACTAAAGTGTCTAGTGGATGAATGATATGCTGGTATGTGGACATCTAAACTGAATGAAGTGTTGCTTAAAGGATCCTCTCGCTTCTTTCCCTTTTCCTCCCCCCTTTTTGACCCTGACTGGTGTTTTCAACATCATAGTAAGAATCACAGGAAACTGTGATTATGAATCTTTCACCAGTTTAGTCACAAGAGTAAAAGTGGTGAAGAATAAAGGATAGACTTTTATACATATGGAACAACTGAGCAAATGGATAGAATGTCAAGTCAGGAAAAGTAGTGAGTGATTCCTTATGCTTTTCTCATCCCTCCATAAGGTGTATCTGAGAGTGAATGGGAGTCAGAACAAAAGCAGCTGTAGCAAGAAAAATAAAATAAAACATCCCCTTTGAAAAACAAAGGCAGGTTGTAGAGGGAAATGGGGACCAATTATTGGCTGTCAGGAAGTGTGAACCAGAGAGCTCCCTGGAGGAGATGATTAGATACCAGAAGGGGAAGAGCTGGAACCTGCTTTACAGCTCTGCCCCACCTACTTCCTCTGTCATGAATCGTGTTTTTTGACCTTTACTCATGTAGCTTTTGGAGTTTTCTTGCTTGTTTAATCCTTTTATACAGTCAACACATTAACTAAGCCTGCCATATTCGCGGCAAACCTTTCACTCAAAATTGCTTTTGTACTTTGGACTAGAAAGGCTATTCCTCCTATAATAATGATAATATTTTTAAGGGCTGAAAGATGGCTCAGCAGTTAAAGGCACTTGCTTATAATATAGTTTTTTTTCAAGGTTTTCTATTATTTAATTTTTAATTATTTTAAACTTTAAAATTCCTCTTAGAATATACTGTAAATCACGTGCTCACATTATTTTTCTTGTTTTTTAAAAATTTTATTTATTTATTTGAGAGAGAGAGAGAGAGAGAATGGGAGAATGGGTGTTCCGGGTCCTCTAGCCACTGCAAACGATTTCTAGTTGTGTGTACCACCTTGTGCATCTGGCTTACGTGGACCTGGGGAATCAAACCTGGATTCTTTGGCTTTGCAGGCAGGTGCCTTAACTGCTAAGCCATCTCTGTAGCCCTTTCTCTTGTTTTGGTGTGTATGTGAGTGTTCATGTGTGTTAAGTATGGGCACAAGCATGTGGAGGTCAGAGGACAGCTTTCTGGTGTTGGTCCTTGCCGTCCACCTTGTCTGAGGCAGGGTCTCTGGTTCTTCAGTGTTTCGTTGACCACACCAGCTGATCCATGGAAATTCTCCTATCTATCTTTGCTTTTGTAGACATGCTGGGATTACAGAAACCCACCACAGTTTCTGGCTTTTAGTTTTTACTTGGGTCTGGGGATCCAAACTCAGGTACTCTTGCACAGCAAGATGAAGTGGATAAGATTTCTCTGCCCTCAGCAATTTTCCTGTCTACTTGGGAGAGTTAGATGTGCCTGGACAAGTTTGGTGCAAAGTGATAAATTCTATGATAGATGTATGAACCCACTTGCTCAAATAAAATTTATATGCAATCATCCTACAATTATACCTTGAATATTATTGTCACTCAAAGTATCTGCTTATAGGCTATTTTTAGTTTTGCCTAAAAATATTGATATATTTTTGAGAACTAAAGGCCTCCTCTTCTACTCTTTCTTCCTTTCCTCTGACTCTTACAAGTAAAAACCTTATAAGGCAGACTTAAGTTTTGTTCTTAGTCATGTGAAGGGGTTGGACTTTTGGAATCTGGTGCTGAAGTAGGTAAGGTCTTTATATCTCCTTCTTTGGGAAGATACTTAGTTTTTAAAACATACATCTTTATATATTTAAGAGAGAGAGAGAGAGAGAGAGAGAGAGAGAGAATGTATGAGTGTGTATATGGGCATACCAGGGCCTCTTGCCCCTGCAAAAGAACTCTGGACATGAACTAACATGTGCCATGTGAGTCTGGCTTTATGTGGGTACTAGTGAATTGGTGAATCAAACCCAGGTCATCATGTTTTTTAAGCAAGCACTTTTAACCACTGAGCAATCTCTACAAACCCTGAGCAGATGTTTAGAAAGAGCCTGTTGCGTGTGAAATCTTAGCAGTGAAAATCCCATGCCTTCTCAAAATTTACCCTTCAGTGATGGTCCGGGAAGCTCTGCCTAGGATGACGTACAAGGAAGTCTCTCCTTTACGGGAGGTGTATCCCCTTTGCATCCCCCTTGCTATTAGCCATTAGTGCCTTCTCTCTTTTCCTCTTAAATCACATATTGGGTCGCAAGCTCTTACTGACCTTTCCTGTTCAGTCTTTAAGAATAAAATGTGAAGGAGAATTAATGACTGTGCCACTTTGCCTATGTTGCAAAGCAGCATGAATATAGGTTTTACCTTTGAGTTGTTGTCAGAAAGGAGCAGTAATTACAACTGAAATTACAATAGAAATTGGGTTTCAAACTTAATAGAAAAAGAAACCCTCATTTTCGAGTGCTAATTACTCAACACAAAAACAAAACACACAAAAAACCCCACATTAAGTAAGGACAGAAAACGAGAGATGCCCTTGAAAAGCTAAGAATATTTGAATACGTAACAAGAGAAACTTTTATTTGTCCTTCAATATTTTATTTATTTATTTATTTTTGAGGAGAGAGAGAGAGAGAGAGAGAGGGAGAATGGCTGTACCAGGGACTCTTGCCACTGTAAACAACATGCACACACATGTGCAACTTTGTGCATCGGGCTTTTTGTGGGTATTGGGGAATTGAATCCCAGACTTTGCAAGCCTTTAGTGGCTGAGCCATCTTACCAATCTTACCAGCCTCCAAACTGTATTTTTTTTTTTTGTAAATTGTAGGAATGAAGCAGATTCCTGTAGCAGCAGTATACATCAGGATAGTGGTCACGATGTCATAGTGCTTTGCAAGCAGCCTGCATGTTGCTCTATTTTGTTGTGAACAAATAAGCTTGGATGGTGGGAGAGGCAGGGGTTACACATTTACATGTACACTTTCAAGTGTGGGAGGCAGTCACAGTGACCTGCCACGTACCAACTGTATGGAGCTCATAAGCCATGATTCTTGTCTACTCAAGTTCCTACCAGAAAAATGAATGGGTGAGTCAGGGGCCTTGTAGGATTCCTGGAAGGTTGGTAGGTTTCTGTTTTAAATTTCTATGAGTAGGGCTATGGGTGTAGTTTAGCATTAGAGCACGAATCAAACCCAGGGTCAAAAGAAGAAAGACCCATGATTCCGTTTGGGTATAAATAGAGTTGATCTGCTAGGGGTGCCCATTATGGCAATTTCTTCATTGGGATGGGTGTACACACACACACACAGACATGAAGACATATGCTGACATATGACTCCGCTTATGGTGAACAAATTCCATAGAACAATTAATAGGAAATGTTTTCCAGATTTCCAACAGATTTAGTTTGGACAGAAGTACAATGTATGTGTTGTGGATGCTTCCGGTTTTCTCTCAGGAAAATTTGCCTTGATGTTTATTAAGCATCCATGATACAAGTGCTACATTTGGCATTCTAAGGTGATGCTAGAAATTCTGGTTGATGCTTACAGACCTAGCATTATTTCATATTAGTACAACTTTTCAAGGAGGATATCAGTATTTCAAACTTCCAAGTGAAGAAGTTGAGATGGAGAGTTGAGGTAACTTACCCCACACTACTGAGCTGTAAGGAACAGGAACATTTAGGATTCAAATTTAGGTGACTCATTCCCAAGATATGGCTTTTTTTATTCTTTTAGGCTCTAGGAATATATTAAAAATAGTCAAATACCTGCCTTGAAGGAGTTTCAGATTAATAGGTGAGACAAGAAAGACTAATATACGGTTCAATAGGAAAATGTCACTGAAATGTCAAAATTATAAAAGCATGTTGAGGAGATTGTTCTTCGGCAAAAGCTCAGAGGCGAAAACGGGTGCGTTGGAGAGGGAGGTTCAAGAAATCCAGGCAATTCTGACTGCCTCGTCTTAGCAGGTATAGAATCCTAACTTTGTGAAAATTACTATTTTTCTTCAGAGAGGTGGTATAGCTAGCAGGGATTCAGGTCTGAGCACTCCAAGCTGTTGGTAGGAAATGATGTTTAAGGGCACACAAGTGTGCCACACACTGGAACTTCCACTACATTTATTTATTTATTATTTGATGCATCCAACACATGGGTATATATTTCAACATGTTACTTCAATAGATTCAATACACTGAACACCTTAGTATGCGCAGTGTGTTGAGACAATAGGAAGAAACATGACTTCTTTTTCTCAGCAGACTTTAGTAAGTAGTTGTAAAAATGTGATAATCTCAACAATAGAAGACAGCTACAATAACTGCAGTGATTCTGCTCCCTGGCTGAACAGGTCTGATGGACCTGGTGCTGGGTGTTTGATTGTGCACACTCCTTATCTTATTTCATCTTGGCAGTGGCTCTGTGAGGCAGGGGTTGGTGTGCTCCTTTAATGCATCTGGAAGCTGTCAGAATGGAAAAGTGACCTCTACTCAAGGTCATGGAACTCCTGAGTCTGATGGTGTGGTGGAGGCACAGAGGAAGCCTCCTAGAATTGTCGCTATCCTCCTGGGACCCTGAAAGAACTAGAAGACATTGTTCTAGAGAAGAAATTTCAGCTGGGGAGATAATATTAATGGAGGAGGGAGTGGAATTGGAGCTGGAGAGAAGAGGGCCCATTTAAGGACTTGCTTACCAGCAATCCAGTGTGGCTGGAGGAGGAGGGGTGTTCAGAACAGCCAATGGGAGATGAGCTGGAGAGGAGAAGGGTAAATGCTCATGAAGGGCTGTGTATGGCATGTGAGTGAGTGGGCTAGAGCTGTGAGTGGCCTTGGATTAGCCAGTAGCCCCAAATTCTCCTTGCCATGGCTTTGGGGTGTACCTTGATCACCAGCTCTCTCCTTGGGGCACCGCCTGCTTTACTGAACTGCTACAAGTTCAGCAAGCCATTTTATTTCTCCTGGAATCTTGCTGTCTTGGAGGATTCTCCTTCCTTTGGGGCTACTTATGGAATTCCACAGAACTCTACAATTGGTAAAGAACTAAATTTGCTTTTGTGTGGTCTCCCGTCAACAGGAGCCCAAACTTCTTGTATTAGAATGTGCTATCTTTATGTCTAATCCAGAAATGCCCCAGTTCCAGAAAGCCTTGAAGGGAAAGTCTACTTCTAGAGTTTGACTGATCACCCAGACATTAATGACACCATTACCGAGAGCCTGGTGTCTCCCCACAGAGAGATAGGGACACTCTCAGAAGGGCAGTCAGTGGAGGCATTCCCTGTCCACCTGCCATACTTTTGTTCAGATATTCTTTAAGAAGTCTTGCAGCCAGCTAAACCCATCATGCCTCGGTTCCCTGTTATACTTAGTCACTATCAAAGGTGTGTAAAGAGTTGCTCAGAGCTTGAAATGAAGCAGCTTTTGTTAAATTTCTCCTTTAAAAATTTTTATATTTATGAAGACGAGAGTATGGTTGTGCAGGATTTCTTTGCCCCTGCAAACTCCAAACAGGTGTCACTTTACTATGAGAGTAGTAAGGAATTTGACCCAGGAAGGCAGCTTTGCAAGTAAGTGCCATTAACTGATTAGCTTCCATTAACTTCCCAGAACCCCCTCTTTTCCTTACGAGCATGATAGTAAATTTCCTCACACTTGCTGTCTATCTATATTCATATGCAATAGTTTACCTTACAGTGTGGCAAAAGCTTCATGTCATCTGCATAGAACAGTCAGGGTTACAGTCACAGTGCTCAAGTACCACAGGATGTTAGGATTGTTAAGTTTCCTCTCTATTTCCACACCCTCATGTTGCTTCATTTCTATAACTTGGCTTTTCTCACTTCTCTCCCCACTGCACGACTTTTCCTTAGTGCTTTCTGAAGCTCCTATTCTTTATTTAAGATATTCCTTTTATATACACTTCTGTTAAGAGAAGGCAATGGGGGAGTGAATATGATCAAAATACACTCTACACATGCATGAAATTGTCAAAAATAAAATAAAATTTAAAAAGAAAAAAAAGGATTTTAGTATTTATGTTCATATTAGTTACCCAAGACTTCTATAATAACTTACCACAACCAAGGCTTAGCATAATGGAAACTTATTCTTTCATAGTTCTGGAGGCCGGAGGTCCAGAATCAAGGTGTCAATAGAAACCCACTCTCTACAGATGGGGAAGAATCTATTACTCATCTCGTGCACTTCTGGTGGTTCTAGCATTCTTTGACTTGTGGGGGTCATCTCTCTCATCTGCCTCTGTCTTTATATAGCCTTCTCCTCTGTATTTACCATAACTCTCTCTGCCCCTGCCTTATGACCACACCATTTACCATAACAGTAACTCTCTTGCCATAAGAGGCAACATTCAGAGATTCTGGGATTGACATGGATTTATCTTTTGGGAGGTCTCCATTCAGCCCAGTATCATGTTCATGAGGGATTCTGTTCTGTGGGTTTTCTTTCTTGGGATGTTTTTGTGGCTGTGCTTTAAATTACACATGCAATTTCTTTAGCAGATAAAGGGATATTTTGGCTACTTTTCTTACTTGATTTTATTTCTTTTTTTATTTTGAGGTGTCAGTGATGGAATCCAGAGCCTTGGGCATATAAGACAGGTGCTTTGTCACTGAGCAGTATGTCCAGATGCAGCTATTTTTATCAAATGAGATTTTTCCTATCACTTTTTAAAAATTGGGATCCATCTAAGGTTTACAATTTTAACAATTTCCTCAGTGTACCAGCTTACAGTTTTATCTGCTTTCTCTTATTTTTAATTTTCTATTTTATTGATTTATGACATTATTATTATTGTTATTTTGTTTTTCTGAGGCAAGGTCTTGTTTTCACTCAGCTGACTTGGAATTCACTAAATAGTCTCGGGCTGGCCTCGAATTAGCAGCCATCCTCCTACCCCTGACTTCTCTGCTGGAATTAAAGGTGTGCATCACCATGCCTGGAAGAAAGAGAGAGAGAGAGAGAGAGAGAGAGAGAGAGAGAGAGAGAGAGAAAATGAGAATGGGTGCACCAGGGCATGTAGCTGCTGCAAAAAACAAAAACAAAAACAAAAACAAAACTCCAGACACATATGCCACCTTGTGTATCTGGATTTATGTGAGTACTGGGGGAGGGGAATTAAACTCAGGTCATTAGGCTTTGCATGCAGGTGCCCTAACTGTTAAGCAATCTCTCCAGCCCTTTGATATTATTATTATTATTATTTTGTCATTTTTTTATGAGAGAGGGCGAGAGCGCATGTGCACAAGAGAGAGAATTGGCATGCCAGGGCCTCCAGTTACTACAATTGAACTCCAGATGTATGCACCACCTTCTGTGCATGTGAAACCTTGTGGACATTCATTACCTTGTGTGTCTGGATTATGTGGGACCTGGAGAGTTGAACATGGGTCCTTAGGTTTTGCAGGCAAGTACCTGAACCACTAGCTATTTCTCCAGCTCCTCATATCATTTTTATTATTTCCTTTTATCTGCTTATTCTGGCTTTAATTTGCCACCCCTTCCCCAATTTCTTAAGATGGAAGCCTAGGTAATTGATTTATGATCATTTCAGTTTTCTTTCTCCTTCTCCTCTTCTTATTCTGCATCCATATGTGGTGTGTGTGTGGTGTGTGTGTGTGTGTGTGTGTGTACAAACACACAGGTTCATGTGTGTACATGTGTGGAGGACAGAGGTTGACATCAGGTGTCTTCCTTGGTCGCTTTCCATCTTATTTACCGAGGCAGGATCTCTCACTTGAACCCAGAGCTTGCTGACTCAGCTAGTCTAGCTAGCCAGATTACTCCTGGGAGCCTCTGTCTTTGCCACCAAAGATTTGGGGTTACAGGTGGGCCATCATGCCCACTTAGCATGTGTGTGTGTGCTGGGGAGCCAAACTCAGGTCCTCATGTTCTGTGGCAAGTGCTTTACCCACTGAGCCATTTCCCCAGCTCCTGCTTCCTTTCTCTCCCTCCCTCCCTCTCTCCCCTTTTTCCTTTCTCTTTCAGCAAGGTCTCAGGTAGGCTAGGGTGGCCACAGATTTGCCATGCAGCTGAGGATGGACTTGTACTTCTGCTCCTCCTGCCTCCACTTCCCATGTGCTGAGATTATAGCATACACCACCGCAATTGGCTTTTAATTTTCTAATATATGCCTTTAGTCCTATAAATTTTCCTCCATGATGCATTTTTTAAAATTTATTTTATTTCTTAGAAACAGAAAGAATGAGAGAGAGAGAGAGAGAGAGAGAGAGAGAATGTGTGCACCAGGGCCTCTAGCCATTGCAAATTAACTCCAGACGCATCCGCCATCATGTGCATGTGGCTTCCATAGGACCTGGAGAATTGAATCTAGGTCCTTAGGCTTTGCAGGCAAGCATCTTAACCACTAATCCATCTCTCCAGCCCATGTGTTTTTATTTCTATTCCTTGGAAAATATTCTTTAATTTCTTTTTAAAATTTCCTTGTTTATTTATGGGTTCTTTAAAAGTTGGATATTTATTTTCTAAATCTTTGTGATTTTAGTAGTTCTTTGCATAATTAATTTCTAACTTAATCATGGACATAGAAGATACTCTGTATCATTAATTTATAAAGTTTATCAATGCTTGTTTCATGGCTGAGAGATGGTCTATCTCAGTACACGCAAAGGAAAATGGATTCTGTTGTTTAGTGCAGTGTTCTATGACTGTTAAATCAAACCACAGTGTTCTAGCCTTCCATGTCTTTCCTGATTTTCATTCTACTTGTGTTGTTCTTCAACAGTATTGTTAATTATTCAGTAATGATTGTAGGTTGGTTTATTTGTTCTATCAGGTCTTATCAGTTTTTTAATTAATTAATTTATTTATTTATGAGAGATAAAGAAAGAGAGAGAGGGAGGGAGAGAGAATGGGTGTACCAGGGCCTGTAGCCACTGCAAATAAACCCCAGATGCATGTGCCATCTCATGCATCTGGCTTACGTGGGTACTTGGGAAATGAACCTGAGTCCTTAGCCTTTGCAGGCAAGTGCCTTAACTAAGCCATCTCTCTAGTCCAGGTCTTATCAGTTTTAAATAATTTTATTTTTGGTGTCTTCTTTTTTTGTTTGGTTTATTCTGTAGAGGCAAGGTCTTACCACTAGCCCAGGCTGACTTGGAACTCATGCTGTAGCCAAGGCTGACCTTGAACTCATAGGGCTTTTCTTACCTCAGTCTCTTGAGTGCTGGGATTATGGGCATGAGCTAGCATGCCTGGCTAAGTTTTGTTTCATGTATTGAGCTCTATTTTAGGTGTATAATGGTTCAAAGTATTATGTTGTTTAGATGTAATGACATATATATTTTCCTCTGAATACTACTTTGATATTATTATAATCATGGCAGATTATTATTATTATTGACTTAGATATTCCCCTTAGCCTTTTGCTTTTAATTAATTTATATGCATGTTTATAGTTGGTTTCTTATAATTAACAGATATTTAGCTTTTGATTTTTTTCAATATGGCAAGGTTTTCATTTTAATTATGGTCTTTAGAGATTTTATACTTGGTGTGGAAGATGGCTCAGTGGCTAAGAGTACTTTTTGTGCAAACATGAGGGACTAGGGAGGCCTGAAGAAGCCTGAGAGATCACTTGAGTTTGATTCCCAAGACTGCATAAATAGCTGGGCATGGCCACGTGGTGGAAGAGGAACAGAGGCCCTAGAATCACCAGAGTTCTTAAAAAAAAGACAAGCTCCTGGATCAAAGAGAGATTCAGGTTCAAAAAGAATGAGTGGAAGAGGGACAGAGATAAGGTCACCTTCATACTTGATCAGGCAAAAACTAGGACTTCCCCCAGTTCCCTGGTCCACGTTCCCTGCGCCTGACTGTGTGTAGGCAGGCGTGGTGTGGAGTGAGTAGGCCAGATCCCTGTTTGCCTGCTCCTCCCAGCTCCCTGCTTCTGTTTCCCTGTGCGGGAGGGTGTGCAGACTGGCATGGAGTGAGCAGGCCAGAACCCTGCTTCCAGTTCCTCCCAGTCCCTCGTCCGGGTTCCCTGCACCGGACTGCATGCCACTGGTAGACACTGTGGCATGGAGTGAGTAGGCCAGATCCCTATTTCCAGCTCCTCCCAGTTTCCTGGTCCAGGTACTCTGCATGGGAGGGTGTGCAGGCAGGCATGGAGAAGAATGAGTAGACCAGATACCTGTTCCCTGGCTCTTCCCAGTTCCCTGGTCCTATTGTGCCTTGCTTGGAGAGGCCTGGTCCCTGTGTGGGCTGTGGGATCAGGCCTTTTGCTCTGGTATCCTGACTGGCCACTGGGTACCAACATCCCTGTTCACCTGAGTCAGAGGGTGCACAGACCAAAGGAAAAAAAACTTGCTTCTTCATCAATAAAATAGACAACAACTCTAAAAAGCCAACAAAAGTCAGAAAACTGAGAGATCTACATCTAGGATGCCTAGTCTACATTGGAAGCCTCCAATGAAACCACAGAGAAGTCAACAGAAATTCATTTCCAAAATGAACACACAACAACCAATGAGACCCTGATCAAAAGAATTGCTGAACTGGAAGCAAACCAACAATGAAATTAAACAGAATTATCTCTGAGAGCATTCGGCTTTTGACAGACAGTAGGCTTCACTTGATTGAAGAAAATGTTAGAACCCTTAAAAGACATATGAACGAGTTGAAGGTGAGTCAAGAAATGGAAAGATCTCAACAACCGGTTGATTGAACTTAATGAAGATTCAAGAATCAAATGCAAAAATTAATTCCAGGAAGCATCAAGAAAATCAGAACTCGAACTGAAATCGTACCTCAAAAAAGAGATGGACATGATGCAAAATAACACAACAGAAAACAAAAATCAAATAGAAATTATACAAACCTCTTTAGAACCCCTCACCAACAGAGTTACTCATGTGGAAGACAGAACCTCTGACCTGGATGACAAGATAGAAGAAATTGATCGGAGGCCAGAAGCTTTGCTAAGTTTAAACAATCAAGTGAACAGAATATGAAAGAACTGTGGGATACCCCAAAACAACCAAACATCCAGATCTTGGGTATGCCAGAAGGAGAAGAAATCCAGGCCAGAGGCACAGAGCACATATTTGACAAAATTATTGAAGAAAAATTTCTGAATCTCTCAAAAGAGAGGCCCATCCAGATACAAGAAGCCCACAGAATACCAAACAGACAGGACCAAAGAAGAAACTCTCCAATACACATCAGAGTTAAAACTCTTAACAATGAAAATAAAGAGATAGTGTTAAAAGCAGCAAGAGAGAAATAACTTCCAACATACAAAGGCAATCCCATCAGAATTATGTTAGAGTTCTCACTGGAAACCCTGAAAGCCAGAAGGGCCTAGAATAGAACACTTCAAAGTCTAGAAAATTATGGCTTCCAACCCAAGCTACTCCACCCAGCAAAAGTATCCCTCATAATAGATGGTAAAAGGAAAACTTTCCATGAAAAAAGTAAACTGTATGATTATATGAACACAAAGTCAAATCTGCAGAGAATACTTGAGGGAATACTCCACACAGAACAGTCAGCCAACCGATCTCAAGAGCCAACAAGAAGAAGATCACAATAACCAAAGTAGACCAGGCTCAAAATAGTACAAAACACAAGAAAGCACCAAACCCCATAAAACACATCATCATGGCAGGGATTAATTATCATGCAGTAATAACCTTAAATATTAATGGTCTTAACTCACCCATCAAAATACACAAGTTATCAGGGTGGATCAAAAAACTTGACCCTTCTATCTGCTGTCTTCAAGAAACCCACCTCGCCACTTTCACCTCCTCAGGGTGAAAGGATGGAAAATGATATTCCAAGCAAATGGAGAAAAAAAAAACAAGTGAGTGTTTCTATATTAGTATTTGATAAAAATAGTCTTCAAACCAAAAGTAATCAAAAAGGACAAAGAAGGCTACTTCTTACTTATCAAGGGAATGATCCAACATGAACACATCACAATCATAAATATATATGCATCAAACACGGGTGCTACACAGTTTATAAAACAAAATCTACTGGACAATAAAACAGAAATAAACACCAACACCATCATAGTTGGAGACTTCAATACTCCACCATCATCATTAGACAGATCATCCAAGCAGAAAATCAACAGGGAAATAATAGAGCTCAGCAACATCATAGATCAACTAGACCTAAAGGATATCTACAGAACTTTCCATCCCAACTCTACAGAAAACACATTATTCTCAGAAGCTCATGGAACTTTCTCCAAAATTGACCATGTATTAGGCCATAAAGCATGCCTCCATAAAGTCAGAAAATTGAAGTAACTTCCTACATCATATCAGATCACAATGCCTTAAAGCTAGAAATTAACAAGAGACACATCAAGAACTCCACCAGCTCCTGGAGACTAAATGACACACTTTTAAACAATGGATGTGTCATGAAAGAAATAAAAAAATAACTTGTAAAATTCTTAGAATTGAATGATAATGAAAGCCCATACTACCAAAACCTATGGGACACAATGAAGGCAATCTTAAGGGGAAAATTCTTAGTACTAAATGCCTTCATTACAAAGACAGAGAGGTTCTGATTTAATAACCTGTCCAAGGCACTGGAAAAACAAGAAGAATCCAACCCAAAGAGTTCCAGATGGAAAGAAATAATCAAGATCAGAGCAGAAATTAATGAATTGGAAACCAAGAAAACAATTTAAAAAATTAATAAAATGAAGAGCTGGTTCTTTGAAAAAATAAACAAGATTGACAAACCCTTGGCCAATTTGATCAAGCAAAAAAAAAAAAAAAAAAAGAGAAGTCTCAAATTAACAAAATCAAAAATGAAAAAGGAGAGATCACAACAGACATTAATGAAATTGGCAGAATCATCAGGGCATACTTCCAAAACCTCTACTCCACAAAATTGAATAATCTGGAAGAAGTGGATGAATTCCTAGACACATACCACCTACCAAAACTAAACTCAGAGCAGATTAATCTCCTAAACAAACCTATCATATCCATGGAGATTGAAAAGGTAATAAAAAAAACCTCCCCCAAAAGAAAACTCCAGGACCAGATGGCTTCTCAGCTGAATTCTATCAAACCTTCATTGAGGAACTGAAACCAATTTTTCTCAAACTGTTTCACATAATGGGAGACCAGGGAATCCTCCCCAACTCCTTTTAGGAAGATAGCATCACCCTAATACCAAAAACAGACAGAGATGCAAAAAGAAAACTATAGGCCTATATCCCTGATGAACTTAGATGCAAAGATTCTGAACAAAATCCATGCAAACCAAACTCAACAACACATCAAAAGCATTATTCACCTTGACTGAGTAGGCTTCATCCCAGGGATGCAGGGATGGCTCAATATAGGGAAATTTGTCAACATAATACATTACATAAATAAACTTAACCATAAGAACCACATGATCATCTCAATTGATGCAGAGAAGGCCTTTGACAAAATACAACACCACTTCATGATCAAAATTCTGGAAAGAATAGCCATGGAGGGTTTATATCTCAACACAATAAAGGCCATATATAAAGCTCCTAAAGCCCAAATAATACTTAATGGGGAAAAACTCAAAGAGTTCCCACTGAGATAGGAAACAAGACAGGGGTGGCCACTCTCACCACTGGTACTTGATGTTTGACAAAGGTGGCAATAATATATACTGGAGAAAAGACAGCATCTTCAAGAAATGGTGTTGGACAAATTGGGTGACCATATGTAGAAAAATGAAATTAGGCCCATTCATTTCTCCATACACAGAAATCAAGTCCAAATGGATTAAAGACCTCAATATAAGACCTGAAACTCTTCAACTACTGGAAGAAAAAAAAATAGGAGGCACAGTCCATGATATAGGACTTGGAAAAGACTTCCTGAACAACACCCCAGTAGCCAAGGTAATTAAACAAGGACTCAACGAATGGGATCTCATAAAGCTAAAAAGCTTTTGCACAGACAAACATACCATAACCAGAGTCAATAGATTACTCACTGAATGGGAGAAAATCTTACTGGGGGAAAGTGGCTAACATCTGTCCAAGCAACTCAAAGTCTAAGTGACTCAGAAGCAAACAACCTGACATGATGCTCACCCAAGTGCAATAGTGGCATACAGCCTTGGTGGGTAACCGACTGCTCTTGGGTTGGCTAATGGATCTGCTCACTGGAAAGGAAACCATATCTGGAACTAGAAACATGTCAGAATCATATCCAGGTAATTATTTTACTTTCCATGTTAAGCTCCCACTAGTCTTGGGCTATAAGAGGGTCTACATCCTTTAAATTCTCTCTAAATTAATAATGGTTATCCAGTTTAACCAGTGCTGACCTCACTCTCCATTGGAGAATCTGCTTCTCTTTTTTAGACAGGAGTGGGACCTGAGGAGATAAATGAGCCACAGCACTTCATACTGACCCCAGCTGAAACCACAGAGGAAATGGGCAAATGAGCAAAAGTGCTGCTCTCTTAGTTAAGATGATATCAGCACGAGGGTGAAGGAGATAGATACTAAGGACACTCAACACCTACCAAACCAGAGACCCAGAGGTTCCTAAGAGCCCATCACTGAAGTAGACTTAAAATGCACCCAAGATGGCCTCATTGAATTTTGCATAAGAGGGGGCAGAAAGATTGTTAGAGCCACAAGTTGGGACATTATTTACAGAGACATTGCATCTCCCCCATAACTGACTGCTGCCCCCACAATGCATGACTCACAATCCCCATGGGGTTGACTCGCATCCCCAAGGAGGAGGGCTTCTTCAGAAAAGGGGCAGGGAGGAAGGAAAGGATGGTACCAACATGTATTGTTTACATACTAAGTATGTCCATATCTAAATAAATAAATTTTAAAAAGTAGGACCTGGGATGGCTTTGTACTTAAAATAATTTTTTTAGTTATAAGAGAGAAAGTATATGGGTCTATGGGTGCACCAGGGTCTCCTGCTGCTGCAAATGAACTTCAGATACATGTATCATGTGGGTACTGGGGAATTGAACCTCAGCCAGCAGGCTTTGCAAGCAGTACCTTTACCCCTGTGCTATTTCCCAAGCCCCTGTACTTTTTTCTTGATGCTGCTTTTGACTTTCTTTTTCTAACAATTAAGAATGGAAATAAATAATGATCAAATTTTGTAGTGTTGGTCAGTTCTATTAGCTAGTCATGAGTTCTCTTAGCTAACTTCTTGACACAAATAAGTGCTTATTCTTACATTAGGAAATTGATGGCTTCTCATTTTCCTTCTTAGCATTATTAAGAAAATAGAACTCAGGCTGGATTGATGGCTTAGTAGTCAAGGCACTTTCCTGTAAAGCCAAAGTACCCAGGTTCGATTCCCCAGGACCCACAAAAGCCAGTTTCACAAGGTGACACTTGTGTCTGGAGTTCGTTTGCACTGGCTGGATGCCCTGGCACACCCTATTCTCTCTCTCTCTTCCTCCCTCTCCCTCTGTCTGCCTCTCTCTCAAATAAATAAAATAAATAAATAAATTAAAAAAAATAGAACTCTTAGGAGTAAAGCATCTTTACATAGGGAACATCCCTTATAAACTGATAACCACTACTCTAGTTAAATTGTAATTTAATTTATTCCTACTTATGCTGTTTGCTTCTTATAATAGAGACTTAAGAATGTGTCAGAATATGGACACAGCCATATTAAACAGATGCTTATATTTTTAATCTATCTTATTGAAAGACAATGAAAAGTTTGAAAGGTTAATTTTGATAGTTGTGGGACTTTTATTTATACACAGTAATTAGTAACTTAATAAATATTTGTGAAAAACAAATCAAAAACCAATTTATAGGGTTAATGTGTGACCACAATAACGATGAAAATAAATATCATCATAATCAAGTTCTGGAAGGACCTATTTGAGATTCACAGGAGTAATCAGAGTGTCACTTGCTCATTTTGACTAATAATATATTAGTTATTTTTACCCCAGGTATTTTTCCATTTACTGTGTTACATTATAATGTCAATATTTCTCTTTAGAACTGCAAGTATTAGAACTGTAGTTTTGGAAAAATTATTAAATATTTTTTAACTTACATGTCTATAATTCTATTACAAAGGCACAATGAATAAATGACTAACACACATTTCAACTAATTAATGTGTAGTTTTTTAAAATTAAAAATCCTTTTCGTTTCACTGTTTATTAGTAGAAATTATTAGAAATATTTGTGTAATCACCACAAAAGTATAAAGGCAAACTTTGGAGATAGATAACAGCACTTAATTTATCATATTTACCTATGTTACCAGTTTATTTCTGAACCATTATATATATATGTATGTATATATACACATATATACATACAAATATATATGTAGTTATCAGTCAAGGAATATTTCATAACTATATTCACATAAAAGTTCTTTGTAAGTGTTTGTACAATTGACTTCAGATTCTTATTTGGATATAATACAATTGGAAATTAACTATTGTATCCTCCCTGCCCTGGTTTTCAAAATGGTAGACTAGATTCCAGGGGACACCTGGGTTGGAGGAGTGTTGCAGTTATCATCTCGTTTCTGGGACAGATCCCCTGACTGGAAGCAGCTTATGAGACGAAAGGGTTTATTTCAGCTGACAGTCTTGAGGAGAAGTCTCATAGTGGCAGGAAAGCATGGCAGAGCAGAGGTTGGGTGGAAGTACTCTGAGTGAGCTGAGTTGGGCTACAAGACCTCAAGGTTTGCTCCTGTGACACATCTCCAACACCGCTCCACCTCCCAAAGTGCCATAGCTGAGGATTGAGTATGAGACTCAACCACAATACCTGAGGCCATGGGGGACACTGTACATTCAAACTACCGCAGGGAGATTTGATAGGGAAACTTTCTCTCTAGATTCAGGGGAATGAAAGGTATATCTTGAAACCTCAGTACTTCCTGAGTCCTGTCTCTCTTCACTGGGCTAACAGAGCCAGAGCAGTTTCTATACTGATGACTAATTGGGGAGTTTCTGTACTTCTGACCATTAAAAAAATGCAGTCATTCTCAAGGCTTTGAATCATTCTCATATGTGCTGTCTAGGGAGAAGAGCTGCCAGTAGATGGAACTGAGCTCCCTGCCCCTCCCCACCAGGTCATGCTTAGTTTGTCCCTTTGGTTATTTACTTTATTAATAACAAAAATCTTACACTTAACAGGAGTAAATATTTTAGGTTCAATTTATATTGCTTACTTATATAACAATTACAATTACATTATATATATATGCATATATATGATAAAAATAAGCTACTAAAACATGAGAGGGATGAAAATCTCTTGGGAAGGCAATAAACTTTCTTAGTAACAATATGAGTTTTATGAATTTTGGTAACAAGAGAGAGAGCTGGAATTTCAAGAATTTGTTTCAGTAAGGTAAGGATGCATTCTAACAATATAAAACAACATGCATATGTAATCATAACTTTTTACTTTTTAGTTCTCCCTGACTCTTGCATGTCTACCCTCAAGGAAGGTTTTTAAGGAATATAGAAACTTATTTGGAATTTTGATGCAGAGGAGCTTTCCTAGGGCTGTTGTGTATGGACTAGATCTTTTCACTCTTAAGAGTAGGGGTTTTTGGAGGAACTGTTTGGCTATAGCATGCATATTTTATTTGTGTACCCTTATTTTGTTCACATTTTTGTGGAAGTAAAATTTGTAGTTCTCTTAAGCATAATATATAAACATGATCCTATTTTCCTGATGGCTGAATAACATTCCATTATGTACACATATCATACTTTCTTTATCTATTCATCTGTTGATGGGCTCCCAGGCTGATTTGATAGTTGTCTTTATTGATTAGGACCACCATAAACATAGTATGCATGCATCTCTGTTGTGTACTAATGTTGATTCCTTTGTGTATATACCTAGGATTGGTGGATCAGATATCTACTTTTAGTCTTTTAAAGGAGCCTCTAATACTGATTTTCACAGTGGCTGAACAAATTCCACCAAGAGTGTAGGTTACATTTTTCCTGATCATCCTAGCCAACATAACTTTTTTGTTTTCTTAATGATTGTGAGCATTATAAGATGGAATCTCAATGCAGTTTTAAGGAATTAATTTATTTATTTGAGGGGGGGAGAGGAAGAGAAGAGAGAATGGACACACCAGGGCCTTCAGCCAGTACAAATGAACCCCAAACACATGTGCCACCTTGTGCATCTGGCTTATATGGGTCCTGGGGAATTGAGCCTGGGTCCTGGGGCTTTGTAGGCAAGCACCTTAACCATTAAGCCATCTCTCCAATCCTCAGTGCAGTTTTAATTTGTATTTCCTTGATGGCTAAAGATATTGAACATTTTTTTATCATGTATTTGTTGGCCATTTATACTTCTTTTGAGAGATCAGTTCATTTGGCAGCTCCCTGTTGAACGCTTAAGCCTCTCAGCTGATCTGTATGGCACTGGGTGCCCAGGCTGATTTAATTTGTCTGCCTCAGACTCTGCTGCTGTGTGTCCCCAACGTGAGGGACTGTTACCTGGAATGGAAAGCTGGAGCAGATCGTCCTCCATTAACCTGACTCTTGTCAGGTATTTTGTCCCAGCAACGAGAAGGTAACTAATACAGAACATTGGTACTGAGAGTGGAGTCCTTGCTGTGATGCACCTGACCGTGTGGATTACAGTCCACCCGTGCTGCCTGGCTTCTAATCCTGGTGCCCGTGGCTTCAGGTGTTGCTGTCCTTACCACTGCTTTGGAGTTGTGGGTGCTTTCCTAATTTTCTCTATTTCCCCCTTTTATTTTATTTTTCATATATTTTAGCCCTTTTGTCATCTCTTTCTTGACTCTCCATTCTTTTTCTCACTTTGGTCCCATGGAATATAGCTTCTCCTTTTCTTTCCCAAACGTTCTTACTCACAGTCATAAAAAAGGAACTTCTAATCTGCCATCTTACTCTGGAAGTCTTTTTGCTTTCTTTTTCTTACTCTTAAATTTTTAGTACTCAAATTACAAAAAAGCAAACCTATTTTAGGCATCCCCATCTCAGCTGTTTCCTTTTACTCATTACCTACACAGTGGCAGTTTGGTATGTGTTGATTAGATTGTTATCATGATGTAAAGCAGGAGTCACCAGTTCCTGAAGTCTGCTCTTCATTTTGCCAAAGAAGTTTCATCCTTTGGTAATATATGTGCTTCACTTGTGTAAATTTCAGCTACTAAGTCTAATGAATTGCTGTGAAAATTTTTGTTTTCTCCTTTAAGTCCTGCTCCCCCCAAAACTAGTCGCATAGTGTGATCCTTCTTAAATTAACTGAAGAAGTCTCACATACTTTTGTTTTTTACTTCAATGTGCTATAAAAAACCCCAAGATTTTATTACTTATAATGAATGTATATTTCCCTAGTATGCTTCTTTTCATTCAGAGACTGCACCACATCTATGCTTTCTAGAAAAAGCAAATAGTTTTAGACAATGCTGATAATTTAAGGGAACAAACAAGTACTTTATACAAATTTCTAAATGGGTTCAAGGGGTTCAACTCCACTTCCAAGTTATCGTTTTCCTGACACGTTCTTACTAAGATAAGAGAAAATGTTTCATGGAGTTCAGATAATTCGGAGTTGCTGCAATTTGCTATATCTGAGCAGGAGTTTTGAAGTGGTCTTTTCTTTAGCCTTGACAGCTCAATGAAATAACTGAGGCTTGGCAGACTTTGCTGATACTGGAAAACAATAAAGCAGTATATCCTACAGATGAAACATTAAATTAAATTCCCATCATCTTATCTTTGGTGGCTGTCCGTGTGTCAGTTAAGAATCCCTTGGCATTTCTCTAAAACAATATCTGAGATCTCTGCTCTCTAGACCAGAATTAATTTTCCTTTGTTACTTTTCTTTATAGCCAAACTTAACAGCACAGTGCTTTTTTAATTTGCCCACTTTCTCACTATATTACTTCTAGATATCTTTTGATTTTCAAAGCAAGAAAAATGATTTTTTAAAGAAAGTATTTATGGTACTTCCATATTTAGAAATAGATGCACTATCTAATTGTGAATCACCAAGTAGATAGATATAAGACATTTAAGTACTGCTATAGGATGGTGTTTCGAATGGTCCAGATATAGCTAAACTGAAAGACTATCTTAGACACAGAGAAACCCTACAGTGAAATCCTCCATGTGAACTTCCTCCTTTTGGCTGAGCAAGCTTCTGTAGCTAAATTATCTTTGCTCTACAAGTCTTCTCATTTTTAATTTATCTTCCATGTTGCCAAAACACATTTTCTTTCTTCATTTCTTTGCTTTGAAAAGCACTGGCTGTGCATTGCTAGCAGGACAAAGTAATTAACAAATCTATTTTTATTGAACATAAATTTCGTTGTAAGCTTTCTGTTTCTATGACCCATTTCTTCTGTGTACTATTCATGTGAAACTTGCCAGTTTCTGAACAACATCCCATGTACCGAAACATTCATATATGTCTTCCTTTTTTTCCAATGACCTGTGGGAACATGTATTCTTTATGAATAACCTGACACACCCCCTTAAGCAAACAGAGGGTGAGTAACTCAATTCTTTGAGAAGCCCATGGCTTCCGGAGGGTGTCTTTCCTTCTGAATGTTTCTCCTTTTCTTAATCCTCATGCTTTTAAAGTCTATGTTAAAATATGTTTAGTATAACTCCAACTCTGCTTTTAAAGAAAGAGAGTAATCCTAATTATCAAGAAAAGCTCAGTCTCTGAGTTGTAAAGCCCTTTTACAGAAACAGGGTTTCTCTGTGTCATAGAACAGTACATATGTACACAAATTTCCTGCCTAAAGCCCTTTTATTTAGGGTGTTTGCTGTGTTTTAGCTAAAAGAATAGGTGACAACTTGGCCTTTAGATTAGTATGTGAGGGAAGATAGTTGTGATTGGAAAGCACTAAGGGCGAGTAGTTTTTACTTTACTAAAGGTTAAGAAAAGGTCTCAGTACTTCTCTCTGTCTCCCCTTTCATAAGAATAGTGATTTGTATCTACAGTGGCCCAGCTGTGACTAGCATATGAACCCTGTTTCATCTATCTCATTATGTAGTGAGTGATACCAGCTTCAAGGCTTCATACATTTGGGCACAGTACAAATCCTGAGTGTGAGGGCAGAGGTAAAACAGATGTGGATATTTTTGCTGCCATAATTCATAATAAGAAGTAAGATTCTAGTAACACTTCTTCTGCCACATTTTTTCCTCATTCAAAAGAATCACAGGAACTTTGCCTGGTGGATGCATGCCACTAGTCACAGCATTCAGGAGGCTGAGGCAGGAGGATGTGGGTTCAGGTTCAGCCTGCACTACCGAGGGAGACCCTATCTCAAATAGCAAGCAAGCATGGGAGGACACAAGATCACAGAACAAAGCTAAGAACTGGCCAGTAAGCAGAAGTGTTCCACTCAAGTTTAAAGAAACGAACCAAAGCTCAGCATTGACCCATGTGCAGAAGCGCTCCATCCAGGTTGACAGAACCGAATATGCATTTTGTTACCAAGAACACATGACTTGTGACATTTTCTGATCTTTCCTGCAAATGGAGAGTAAACTCTATTGCATTGTCTTCTAGTCTCTGTGTGTGTGTGCATTTTTCTTCTACAAAGATTTCTGTTAAGGCATTGTTATTTGTTCATATGTCTCTTCCACTAACCTGCTTAGCATCCTCTTGGCACTTTCAGAACTAGCATTGGTGCCTGTGTGGCCCAGTGGTGGTGTTTAACCTTCTGATTCTACAACATGGCATTGTCATCTACAAATATGTTGGACTATATTCTTAGTTATTCTGGGATGCATGTGGTACAGTGGCCATGGGTTGTACATGCTTGGAACAGTCAGCCTTTAACACATGTGGAATGAATGAGAGATGTGAGCAAATTAACTAATTAATAAAATTAATAAAACATTAAGACATATTTTAGTTCCAATATTTTGTTAAAGTTTCCTTGTTGCATTTCACAAGTAGAAGCAAACTTCTTTCCTCCCTCTCTCCCTCCTTCCCTTCCTCCCTCCCTCCCTTCCTTCTTCCCTCCCTCCCTTCTTCCCTCCCTCCTTTTTCCCCTCAATCACTCACTTCTTTCCTTCCTTCCTTCTTCCTTCTTTCCCTCTCTCTTTTCTCCTCTCTCTCCCTTCTTTCCCTCCTTTTATCTTTCTCTCTTTCTTTTTGAGACAGGGTCTCACACTGTAGCCTAGGCTGGTCTAGAACTTACTTTGAAGCCCAGGCTAACCTTGAACTCCTGCCACAGTCTTCTGAATTCTGGAGTTATAGATGTGAACCACCATGCCTGGTTTAAAAAGTAACTTTAATTGCATGTGATTTCTTTCCATTTAAAATGTAGTGGATGCTTCAAGAACATGGTACTAGGTGTTTTGAATAGCGCACAAATACCTGTATCGAGTTAATTGTGGAAACATTTTTAACATATACTTTTGTAAAGTAGTAGTTGGGACTAAGTTAATTTGGATACAATTAAATGCCTCTTTATCATTTTTTGAAAGAACCAAGCAAGTTAAAAGGCCTATTTATTCATCTAACACAGTTCCTTTTTTTTTTTTCAAGGTAGGGTCTCACTCTAGCCCAGGCTGACCTGGAATTCACTATGGAGTCTCAGGATGGCCTCGATCTCACGGCGATCCTCCTACCTCTGCCTCCCGAGTGCTGGGATTAAAGGCATGCGCCACCACGCCCGGCTAACACAGTTCTTAAGCATGAACTTTGGGCCAGGCTTGTTGCTTGGGTAACAAAGATTGACAACACCGTCCAACACAATTGCTTTCATAGAAATTATACTTTAGTAGGTGAGAGTAATTATAGGAATAATTGTTTACAGTGTCGTGTTAAGTACTTGGATAGAAGTCATTGAGCATAATGGTAATTGCATTTTTTTCTGCATCAGGAAGAAATAATATTTAGAAATTGTGTGTCTCAAAATATAGCAAAGTATTTGCATATTCACCTAGGATTCTCTCAAAATCTTAGCAAATGCTACCAGAACCTCTCAGTTATTGTTAAAGGTATCAATGCATGAAGTGTTACTGGAACCCTTTGGAGAAGAGGGCTGAATTAAGTTATTTAGTTTTTCTTTAAAATTTGATCAATGTGATTCTTAGGAGAAACGAAAACTCACACGTGAACACACCAACATTAAGAAGAACCAGGCATTCCAACTTGTCAGTAATTTCCCCATTACGTGTGGCTTTTATTTAATCTCTACTGCTACTTTGTTATAATGACAGGTGAATTGAGTTGGAAATCTGTTAAGGATTTTTTTTTAAATCTTTAAAAATCTTTCACTGAATACAGTCAGAGCTGAATGCTTGTTGATAAATGTTCACAATGATATGAAAGTGTCTAAAAGTAGGCATTCATTCGTCTATTGCTCTGAACATCTTCATCCATCACACACTGAGAAAGAAATGGATAAAGTTGAAGAAAGTAGCAGAATGCTTATGTAGGCTGACTGTGCTAAAAGCCATTTGACCCACACTTCATCATTTCTTCGGCCTATTTTTTAAAATTTTTATTTATTTGACAGAGAGAGAAAAAGAGGCAGATGAAGAGATAGACAGACAGACAGATAGATAAGAGAGAGAGAGAGAGAGAGAGAGAGAGCGCCCCAGAGTCTCTAGCCACTATAAACGAACTACAGATGCATGTGCCACCTTGTGCATCTAGCTTATATGGGTTTTGGGGAATTGAAACTGGGTCCTTTGGCCTTGCAGGCAAATGCCTTAACCACTAAGCCATCTCTCCAGTCAGGGGCCCATTATTTTTTAAAAATATTTATTGTTTTTTATAACTGGGAAGCAATCAAGTTCTTACAATAAGAAGATCTAGGAGGATCTTCTGAAATTTAAATATATGTCAAATGGAAGATGATAGGCATATTTTCCATTTTCCATCACTTATTACTTTTAGGCACTTCTACTTTTAAAAATATTTATATATTTATTTATTTAAGAGAGAGAGAGAGAGAGAGAGAGAGAGAGAATGGGTGTGCTAGGGTCTCTAGCCACTGCAAAGGAACTCTAGATGCATGTCCCACCTTGTGCATCTGGCTTACATGGGTACTGGGAAATCAGACCTTGGTCCTTTGGCTTTGTAGGCAAGTACCTTAACTGCAAAACCATCTCTCCAGCACCTCCCATTTAAAAAATTAAAAATATTTATTTATTTATTTATTTATTTATTTATTTATTTGAGAGAGAGAGAGAGAGAGAGAGAATGGGGGAATTTCCATTTTATTTTATTGTTTGTTTTTACGAGGTAGGGTCTCGCTGTAGCCCAGGCTGACCTGAAATTCACTACAGTCTCAGGGTGGCCGTGAACTCTTGGTGATCCTCCTGCCTCTGCTACCCACATGCTGGGACTAAAGGCATCCACCACCATGCCCGGCTCCATTTTGATAATGATAATAATTTTCAAGGATTGGAAGTCTCCAGAATTCATTCATTTAGCAAACATTGAACTTTATATGCCAACTCTTATTCTTGGCTCTGTATGGTAGGGGGACTTACTGAATTAGAGAGTTATGCACTGTCATCCTTCCTTACAATCAGGGTGCTTTGTCTCAGGTGCTGCCATAGTGTTGACACATTGTCTTTGGTCATGCGTTTGGGGCCAATAAGAAAATGAAGTGAATATTTTTTGAATCCTGATTCTGAATTTGATTTGGAAGTCTAAAGTGTCTATTATTGTTGAAGTTAATGAGCCTTTATCTTTGAATACAACCCTAAATAGCTTTTGTGGGGCCCTGGCTCTGTTCTCTGACTTATCTTTGAGGTAGCGTAGAGCTTCCAGAACCCTAAGGTTTACATTATTATTTTTTTTTGTGTGTGTGTGTGTGTATGCATGTGTGTACATATGTATTAATCAGTTGATGACTTTCCTTTTTACTGTAGATTATTCATTTTAAACACTCTGATGTGCTCTGCCTGGGTTATGTAAAACCCTAGGAAAAGTTGCTTTTGTTGGTTAGTTTAGGTAAGGTGCTTACCCCAAGGAAAGAAAGGTAAGGTGGAAACATTGATAGCTATTGTAGAATCATATTAAGTGAGGGAAGGGCAGAGAGCTGGTGGAGGGATATACAGCCTCCTGAAAAAAAGGGTATATTCATAAGAAGGAAAAAAGAAACAAAGGAATATAGCATATCCATCTGTATGATAAATTTCACCAAGGAATGCGAAATGAGGCAATTCTAAGTTATATTAGAAAACACTTCTATTCAAAAGATCAAATGCCTTTTGTTTGTTGAATAAGCGTGCATCTTAGAAAGAAGACTCCTATAATTTCTCTTTGATAGATGCATTTTGGGGCAACATTTATTTTAGATTTAATTGTACATTTTTCCAAATTTTAAGAATAGTTTAAGAAAACTGCATACCCATATATGTTTTGTTTTTGTTTTTGTTTTTTGATAGGGTTTCACTCTATCAGGCTACCTTGGAAATCGCTATGTAGTCTAAGACATTACACTCCTAGGGCTCATGACCTCCCCTGCCATAGGCTTTAGATTAGGTTTTCAGTACCAGACATATATTCCCTCCCATAGAGCGGGACTCCAGTCCAATTAGAGAGCAGCTGGTTTTCCCCCAGAACAGACATGCCACTGTTGTACCTGTTCGCTCATTTGGCCTGGCTGACGTTTCCAGTGTCCATTATTTTCACTGCTGATGACGTCTGTTTCCCATAAGGCTGCATGCAGTTCAGCTTTTTCCAGCTTTCTCTCAGCTGGTCTACAGGGAGAAGGTTTTCAACTCAGCCCCAGCTTGATTTTTCAGTGACCTTGCTGCCCAGGCATGTGGAGTCTTTAGCAATAGGGTCTTACCATCTGTTTCTGGTGGGAAACCAAGAGCCTTGGCAATAGCCTGTAATGTTTTGGGGGCCTCAGGAAACTCCCTGACCAGCAACTCACTGGATGGTATCCCATCCTTGGCACTGAAATATTTCTAGTAACCGTCTATGCCTTCTGGGTGTGCCATTAACCAAAAAAGTAGCTTTTCATATGGCTTAATCACAGTATCTTGAATTTTGATTAATCGTCTCCCCACCCTTCTTTTACGCAGTCTCTTCCCCTGGCTTTGCTTAGGCCAATCCACTCCTAGTAATCTCTTCATCTACTTACATATATATAATACCATCCCCTTGAGTCCTTCCCTCTCCTCTTCCCTTAGACCCTTTTCTAGATTACTGGCCTCTGCTACTGATTTTTAATCTAACTCATAAGCAAATCTAAACATTTGTAACTAGGATCCACATATGAGAGAGAACCTGTGACATTTGGCTTTCTGGGCCTGGGTTACCTCACTTAGTATAATCCTGTCCAGCTCCATTTATTTCCATGCAAATTTTGTAATTTAATTTTTCTTTACTGCTTAATAGAGCTCCATTGTATAAATGTGCCACACCTTCATTATCCCTTCATCTAGGCTTGTTCCATTACCTAGTTACTGTGAATAGAGTGGCAATTAACATGGTTTTGCAAGTATCTCTAAGGTAGTGAGAAGAGTCCTTAGCCTAGGAGTGCTATAGCTGAGTCATATGGTAAATCTATTTTTAGCTGTCTCAGGAATCACCACACTGATTTCCACAATGGCTGTACCAGACTACATTCCCACCAGTTTGTGTTGAGTAATCTGCTGTTATCTTAATGGGCTTGCCTTTATAAGTGACTTGCTTTTTCTCTCTAACTGCTTTCAATATATTTTCTTTGGTTTGTGTGTTTGGTAGTTTAATTATAATATGGTAAAGAGATGTTCTTTTCAGGTTTTCTCTGGTGTTCTAAAAGCTTCCTGTCTCAGCATGGACATCTCTTTCCCAATTTGGGGGAAATTTTCTTCTATGATTTTGTTGAAAACATCTACTATACCTTTGGTGTGAAATTCTTCTCCTTCTACTATGAATTCTGCCCTGAATTCTTATGTATGATCTTTTCATAATGTCCTGGATATCTGGAAATTCCCATTCATACCTTCCTATTAGCTTGTCTTTCTCTTTGTTGGACTATGTTAGATCTGCCATCTGGTCTTCTAGGTTAGAAATTCTGTTCTTTCCGTCATCCATTCTATTGGTGAGACTTTCTACAGAGTTTTTTAATTTGACTTACTGTGTTCTTCATTTCTAGTATTTCTGATTGGGTTTTCTTCAGTATTTCTATTTCCTTATACATGACTTGTATTGACCTCCTTATTTCATTAAATTGGTTTTCGGTGTCTTCTTTGATTCCTCATAGTTATAATAATTCTTTTGACATCTTTTTCAGGTGTTTCATCTAAATCAGTCCCACTGGAGGTCATTTATGATGGATTTATAATTTTTGGTGGAATTATATTGTCTTGATTTTTTTGTTTCTTGTATTATAATATAGAGATTTTTTGCATATTGGGTTAATTTGATGCTTGTGTTTTCAAATTATCCTCAGTATTCTTAGATGTATAAGTCTGATGTTACATAACTTCAGAGTAGGAGCTTAAGGTGCCAGGTGTGGCTCTTAAAAGACTCTTAAGAGTAACAGCAAAAGTGACCCTAGGTGTTGGGTTTGCCTGCTATGCAAGTATTCCAGTAGGCTGGGTGGAGCAAAATATAGGCAAATTCTAAAATTTAACTGAACAATATACACATTCAATCAAAACCAGCATGGAGTATTTATGTAAGAGTGAGTATTAAAGCCGGGCGTGGTGGCGCACGCCTTTAATCCCAGCACTCGGGAGGCAGAGGTAGGAGGATTGCCGTGAGTTCGAGGCCACCCTGAGATTCCATAGTGAATTCCAGGTCAGCCTGGGCTAGAGTGAGACCCTACCTCGGAAAACCAAAAAAAAAAAAAAAAAAAAAAAAAAAAAAAAAAAAAAGAGTGAGTATTAAAACAGATCATTTAACAAAGTCCAAGTCCCTAGGGATGTGTGTTGCCCCACACCCTTAATCCTGCTAACTGGGAGGCTGAGATTTCTGGTCTGTAAGGAGTTGAAGGTCAGCATGTAGTCAAGTGAGACCCTGCCCCACAAATGACAGAAGAGGAGATAAAGGCACTATAAATCATGAAGCAACAAATGACAACCCCAAAATACAGCTCATTTAAAAATGGCAAATCCAACCATCCATCAGATTTAACACATCGTCTTCCCTAGCATGGAAGGTGCGATTAGCACTTCCAATGCAGGCCTATATGCCAGGCTTTGTGGTGCGTACTGACCTGGTGTAGGTAGGCCCTGTTACCTTTTGGGATGGCTTTGGTCTCAGCTATGCTGCTTGCCCACTTGGTCCCTCTTTACTGTGCTGTGGGCGTAGGTAGGCTGGCTGGGTCAATGAGTCTGCTGTGTTGTGTGTTATGGAGCTGAGTCCCTTCCCCAGGTCTCCAGTGGTTCCTGATGCTGGTGGTTGGGAAGGGGAGGCTGTGGAGGATACCTGAAGTTGTACCAGAGCTGTGTCCCCATGACCCTCTTACTTAGGAGGTGTTCAGCTGGTCCCTGCTGTCTTCCCCTTCTGGTTTCTTCTTCTTCTTTTTTTTGTTTGACAAGGTAGGGTCTCACTCTAGCTCAGGCTGATCTGGAATTCACTATGTAGTCTCAGGGTGGCCTTGAACTCTTGGTGATCCTCCTACCTCTGCCTCCCAAGTGCTGGAACTAAAGGTGTGCGCCACCACGCCTGGCTCCCTTCCGGGTTCTTGAGTTTGCAGGGAGGCTGGAGTGGGTGGCAAACCCATTCACCTGGCTGTTCCTGCTGCTCAGGCAGAGCCTGATGGCTATGGCCACATGTGTAGGCAGCACTGCGGGAGCCACTTCTGCCTGCTTCTGTGAATCTGCTTCTAGAATCTCTGGATCTCTTCTAGTTCTGAAGTTGATAATTTCTTGTACACCTCCACTTTTAGGTAGAAGAGTGTATTTTACTATTTTTCTGCTTATTTTCCTCCTAGGCTGCTTTGGCATGGCTCCTGTGCTGTCATCTTACCTGGAAGTCTTAAATTTACTGATTTTTATTCTTTTTTAATTTTAATTTTATTTGAATGAAAGAAAGAGAGAATATGGGCATGCTAGGGCCTTCAGCCTCTGTGAACGAACTGAAGATGTATGTGCCACCTTGTGCATCTGGCTTACATGGGTACTGGATAATTGAATCTAGGTCCTTTGGCTTTGCAAGTGCCTTAACTGCTAAGCCATCTCTCCAGCCCTAGAAGTCATATTTTCAGTGTGCACATAATCTTGGTTTGCTCCAATGTGAATGGCAGTATACACAGATACACATACATCTATATTTCCATGTGTTTATATATTAAAAACATGACTTCATTATGATGTCAGCAACACAAGAACTTTTTTTTTGTTTAGCATATGCTTATTTTGAGTTTGTACAACACGCAAAGCAGTTTATAACTCATTCCAGAGAATTCAGAAAGAGTAGAAAAATATATCAGAAAGGCTTATTTATTTGATTGACTTATTTGATGATGGAGGACACAATTTATGAAGATTAAATAATCTAAGAAGAAGAAATAAATATTAAGATTTATTTTAACAAAAAGGAAAGAATGGCTACTCTGTAAATTGAGTGCTTAATGTACCTAAAACACAAAGCCCATGGTATGTAGAGAAGTGTACATAGTCCTCATGTGACTCGGAGAGGTGGTTAGTCTCCTAAGGCTGTCATATTATTGTCCTTAAGACAGGTTACTTTTGCTATATGCAGTTTGGATTACAAAACAACAGACAAACAAACAAAAGACTTGAAATACTATGCTGCAGAAAGAAATCAGCTTATTCATGGAATTATAATTTATAAGGGAAAACCTCTATGATTGGATTTGTGATGGAATGTTTTCTTTTATATTGGCATTTCTCACTGTTAAATGGAACATCCTCCAATCTGCAGACATGTGGATTTTTTTCAAACATTTTTTACTTCACTGTTAGCGAAAGATCTTGTCTCTCTTGTCGATTTTTAGAGCATGTGCCAGATATTATTGATGGCTTTTGATTGAGATGATTGAGCAGAATTAACTTCTTCTTTTTCTGCTCCCTAGATTTTCATTTTTCTTTTGTATCTTTTTCCTGATGAGGATCATTCAAGCAACATCCTATAGTCTTCAGGGGAAGATGGCATTTTCTTTATGAGGCAGAGGCATCTCTGTGTGGACACTGTCTGCTGTGTACTACATCATACCATAGTAAATGATCCAGAAGTGCTTTTCCTCAAACAACAACAAAAACTCATAACTTTTGATAAACAGCAATCTTTTCTTCAACCCACTAAAAACTCATTAGCTCCCAAAGAGTAAGCATATTAACTCCATTTGTAACAAGATGAGTGGGGGAGCGAACTATTTTATCATTTGGTTTAGTATCATAACAATAAGGTAATAATATAAAGAAAGTAAAGAAAAGAAAAAAATTACACTCAAACTCTGAGAAAATAAGTAAAATTAAGACACAGATAAGGGGAATAGTGTGAGTGAGTTTATAAAGTATCTATTATGTTCAAAGAAACAAGCTAAGTGTAGTATACATATTAGCTCATTTAATCTTCCTAAAGCTACCATCAGGTTCTTCGTGTTTTCGGACGTGGCACAGATCTACACAGCCACACAGCTGGAACGGGCACAGCTGGGATTTGAATCTGTCTTGTGAGCCCAGGGTCCTCACGAAGTGCCTGTGTTCCATTAGCAGTTAGATTCACTTACTGCTGCAGTCCTTGTGCTGTGTCACTCTTTGGAATTATAATGTCGAACTGTTGAAAGGGACTTGCTTCATTAGAATAATTGAAAAATCATACCATTGTGTGTAATCTGTATAGCAGCTATTTGTTATTTCTCCTTGGATTCGTGTCAGGGGCTTATAAGTACAAACTGTACAAAGTAGATTTACATGCCCTTTCATTAATATAAATAAGATGTTGCTAGCTTATTTGTTGATGTTGGCTCTAACGGGGATTTTTTTAAAAACATAAATTTTGTGTGTGTGTGTGTGTGTGTGTGTGTGTGTCACCACTAGGGCCTCCTGATACTGCAAACAAATACCAGATGCTTGTGCCACTATTTTTTTTTTTTAAGGTAGGGTCTCACTCTAGCCCAGGCTGACCTAGAATTCACTATGCAGTCTCAGGGTGCCCTTGACTCATGGCAGTCCTCCTACCTCTCCCTCTCGGAGTGCTGGGATTAAAGGTATGCGCCACTTTTTTTGCATTAGGCTTATATGGATGCTGAGGAATTGAACTCTGACTAGTAGGTGCTGAACCATCTTCTTAGCTCCCAACAAAGGATTTTTAGAGAAGCCTGTTTAACCATGAAGGGACAATACATCTAATTTAAGGAAAGGGACTTTATGAGCACAGATACTGTACTGTTGTTCTGAAAGAATGAAATTTGAATTAATTATGGAGTATCTCTGTTGGAACATATGTTCCCTGGAAAAGGAACAATTCAAATTACATTGGTTTGTAAATTTCTGAAGACCAAGTATTGTGCTGATATTCATTCTTTCCTGAAAATGAGAAAGTGTTTTAATTTATTTGCAATTGATGACAAAATTACTCTTGAGGCAGCCATGGGCGTGCGGCAGGGTCTCTCCTTTTTGTTTGAAGGAAAAGGTGATGCATATTACTATATTGTTCTGTGTAGTTAGACAATGAACTTGAGATTTCTTCCATTAAACATCATTATTGCTCCAGTTCCAAAAGTGTTTTTCAGACTTAGTGAAGATCAGCATGAAGATCTTGTTTAATGTGATCACCATGGCAAAGGAGAAAACTCCTCAATAGCCGGTAACACAAGTGTAGTCCATTCAAATATGTATAAGAGCAGGCTTGCTTTGAAATATCCCTTCGGATTCTTAGCTACACAGTATAGTTAGGGAGTTATCTTTTTTGTTTCAAGAAAAGTTCTCAAAAATGTCTTTAAAAAATCATTCCTTTATAGTTTTGGCCAAGATCATTTGTTCCAGTATGACCTACCAAACTGTTCCTTTCAATATATTTGACTGGTGATCCTTTCTCCTAGGATGTTAGTTAAATAAGAATCAGATTATTAGTTCAAATAAAAATGTATGGAGTGGGATTCGGCTCAGTGGCTAAAGTGCTTCTCGCACATTCATGAGGATCCAAGTTCATATCCTCAGATTACATAAAAGCCAGGTGTGGTGGCATTCCCTTGTAATCCCAGCACCAGGGAGGAGGAGAGCAGAGTATTCCCCAGGCCTTGCTAGCTAGCTCCTCTAGCACAATCAGTGACCTGTAGGTTCAGTGCAAGACGTCTCAAAAACAAACAAAACCTCCCCCCCCCAAACCCCAAAAACAAAAACCAAAAATCAACAAAACAAGGTGGAGAGAAACTGAAGAAGGCACCCAATATTGACCTCTGGGCTCACATGCACACACACATACATGCACCTGCATACACACATGCACTCACACCAATATACACACAGCACAATACACATGCACAAAATGCAGAGCAGGGAGCATCAGAGTCCATAACAATTGTTTAGAGTAATTCTGACCCAACGTTTTTGTTGCATCTTTTATTATATAACTACTAAGTGCCTTTTATGCCCAGCAGGCTCATAACAGGCAAAGAACTGATAAACTAAAAAGCCACCATAAAAATATAATTTAAGGGGATATGGCACCATGTTAGAGCACTTGCCTAGCATGTGCAATGCCCTCAGTTCAGTCCCAGCACCATTGCAAAAGCTCAAAATATAAAATGAACAATATGTCAAAAATTCCATAAAATTTGGCAAAATATGTAAAAATATATAAAATGACATGCTGTATCAGTTATTCACCAATAAAAAGAAATACCAATAGCATCACATTTTAATCCTGAGTTTTTTAGTCTTGCAGATTTTTCTCCATCACATTTGTATCTACTTATAGTACTTTTCGCCTACATATATATTTTATTGGTATCTTACCCTTCAATGTGAAAAACAAAATCACAGCAGTTTCTCAACAGATCTAGTCAAATTTTCTTCAGTAAAAAAGCCATGAACCATTGAATTTTCATATCTAAAAATGAATCTAACTTTTAACCATAGACTAATGATGCTTCAAGGTATTATTTTGAGTACCAGATGGGAACACCTTTCCTAGGCTACCACACAAAGACAAACTGATAAGAAAAATGCAAGAAACTCTTTGTTAGGAGAGGAAGTGTGAGGATCACCACAGGAAGAAAACCATTTATAATCATTTTCTCCTCCGCATAATTTAAAACTGTGGACAGGGAGCCAAATGATGGCAGGAGACACACCTCCTACCAAGCAAGAATTGAGATAACCAGCTCTAATATAAGCAACACAGAACTAATTATTCTCATAAATTTCCTTCACAGTGTTAATGCAAAACATCAACACTATGGTGCTGACAGCAGCAGGCAGGGAAGTGGTAGAAAATTTAGATCCAGCACTTCCCATTAAACTTTCAGTAGCGCATCATAGCAATGTCTATGTTGGAAAAGTACAACTAGAACCACACAGAGCCGTGGTGGAACAAGCTTTAGTATCTGAGTATCTGGAAGCATTTTCTGATGGCAATAAAAGGGATTGTAAAGTGATGACGTTATGTAACAATCATAGCCATGATTTTTGAACATTTATGATTGCCCTATTATCCAAGTTAATCCCCTAACAAGTTATGAACTTCTGCGTATACAATTATTTCTTTATTTTACAAGCAAGGATAATAAAAGCTTTCAGGGTGACCTCAAGGTGACAAGCACTTTTGAGGCAGGGTTTGCTTCCCACTTAGAGCCCTTTCCATGTGCCAAGCTATATACTTTCCTTCTCTCTCCATCAATATCCTTCAATTACAATGGTAACTACAAAAGTAAGATTTAAATGTATTTATTTGTTTATTAAGCAGAGAGAGAGAGAGAGAGAGAGAGAGAGAGAGAGAGAGAATGGGCATTCTGGGGCCTCTTGCCATTGCAAACAGACTCCAGTCAGATATGCTACTTTGTGTATCTGGCTTTATGTGAGTGCTGGGGAAGTGAACCCAGGCCATCGGGCTTTGTAAGAAAGTGCCTTTAACCACTGAGCCATTTTACCAGCCCTTAAATTAACATTTAAAAATTGCTTCAAATTTATTTTTGTAAAATAAAATCAGAATAGACTTAAAATTTATAATACATTGAAAATTCAGGGGGATGGAGTGGTGCCTCTGCTGAATGTGGTCTTGGGAGGTACTAGTATATAGTGTGTGGAAGATTAGCTGAATGGTTCTCCATCTATGCAGCTGTGGGGTGGGGATGACTTTCCAGGAATGTGGCTACTTTGAGGTCACCCTTGCTCCTGTAAGTAGCCTCTCATCTAGGATCTGTAAGTAAATCCATTAAGCTCATTAGTTCTCCAAGTTGGGGGGCTCATACTTTGGTCTGTTGTTGGTGCCCCTGTATGGGAAACAGATGCTTGTTTACATCTCCCCGGGAAAAGTTCATGAAGACCATAAGTATGTATGTAAGTGAAAAGACATGGTATCTATCTATGGAGTTTGGTAATCTAAGGTTTTACATGTCCACTGAGGGTATTGGAAAACATCCTCTGGCAAATAAAGGGTAACTATTGACTGCTTCTCTGACCCTACTGTGTAGCTAAGAATCCTATGGCATATTTGAAAGGAATCATGCTTTTTACAGATATCCATGTTCTGTTCCATCTTATAAAGTATTTTTAGTATTCAAAACACTGATTGATGTGAGCTGCTATGACAACAGTACCTACTTCCCATGCTGGTTTAGCTAATGGGCTTCCTGGTGCTGGTCAGAACTTTACAGTTTGAAGGGGGATAGGCAGGTGGGTGGGGATTTTGGAATGAGATCTGAGCAAATTCTTTAACTTTCGTGACAATCAAATTTGCATTCCATGCTTTTGATCTCACTTGAATGAACGCAAGGAAAGGAATTTGTAGGTTGCTTTGAGATTAGCCTTGCATGGAACTCTAGTTAATGCCTCTGGCCAGGTTTGTTAATTACTGTTTGCTGTGTAGACATTAAGTAAGTATTCTTTCTTCTATTTTTTGTCAAAATTCTCAGGATTTTAGTCACAGGCAATGAAAGTCATCATTGTTTGTCATCACAGTTCTTGAAACATATACCAAAGCCACCAAGAACAAAGCACAGGTCTATCTTTTCACCTGTATCTCCCACTTTTAGGAAGGTATTACCTGGGCTGATAAGATTTCTCAGTGGATGAAGAGTTTGCCATGCAAACATTAGTACCTGAGTTTGGATCCCCAGAACCCACATAAAGCCAGATGCTGTAGTGTGAACATCTGTAATCACCTATGGTGAGAAGGGAAGTGGAGACAGGAGAATTGTCTGGAAGCTTTTGCAGGCTACTTGCCTGGTAAACACAATAGTGAACAATGAGAGACCCCTCTTCAAATAAGGAGGAGAGTGAAGACTGACCCCTGAAATTTTTCTCTCACCTCCACACACATTCTGTAGTGCACTTTTGCCCGTATATAACCTACATGAACACATAACACACACACATCAAAAAAGATATTTCCCAATGTTCTATTTTTCTCCCATTTTTTGCTTATTTTCCTCTAGGATCTTTTGTTATTATCTTGTGGCTCAGGATGCCTATGGTTCTCTGTAGCTTTGGTTTAAGAGAATGAGGTGAGAAAGAAGGAAGGAGGAGTGGGACTTGTCTTATTTATGACTCTTCCTTTAAACTATGGTTGCTAATGACATGCACAGTATACATATTTATAATCATAACATAACAAGAGTTCAAATTTCATTCTGTTAGAAGTTGTAAAGGACTTGGAAGCCACTGGTTAACTAGTGTAGGGTCACAAAGACATGCTGAGTCTCTTCATAGTGACAATGCTCTTTTGGGTTTAAAATTATACATATGTGTGATGTGTGTGTGTGTGTTCTGAAAGAAAACTTCTGGGGTTTTAAAAAATTAAAAAAACTCTTTTTCACATAAGTGAATTTCTAGACAGATGGAGAAGCTCCTCTCTGTCCACTGTAAGACAGTGGACAGATGGCTGCAACCACAGGCGGCCCTGGGACGCTATTATTCTGTGCAGAGGTCGTTAGAATATGTGCAGCGTGAAGCTGGACCTCACAGGGCCCTGTTTTGGTAGCATTCACAATGAAAAAAAACAACAAAGTAGTATCCAAAACAATTAAAGGGAAATTTAAATCTCTCTACTGTTTCTTATCAAGCAGCCAAAGGGAAATGATTGCATGGTAAAATAAAGCTTTCTTAAATATTTTTCCTCTTTCATTTCCCCAAACTCCCTTAGGTAGCAACTGTGAAATTTATCACTCCTGTTCTACTGTCAGCTCTTCTCAAGATGCTCTTCTCTTACTGAGGCCATACAGGGGCCCAATATCTCTTCCCTTTCTCTCTGCTCTGGGTTTTATTAAATAGATGAACCTAGCTTCAAAGACCCTTTTAAATTCCTACTGCCTCAGTACTTACAGCCTGTGCAGTGGATGAGGGCCTGGGGATTTACCAAACAACATGAATCTGCTCTCGGTGGTGTGTGCATGAGTAGTGGGAAGCCAGAAGATTGTAAACATATAATTCAACACTTTTCTTTTATTCTCAGAATGGTAAAACTGGATCTATGAAGACATTGTTCTGTACATTATATGGATGAAGAATATTTGTTAACATATTTGTTAAAAAGAATTTTTAGAGAAATTAAAACACCTTAATACCAAGGATAATTGCATTCCTCTTGAGTAATGAAAAAACCTTTTTGAATTTTAGGTCTCTATAAGTAATATGTTCTTTTATTTCAGGTTGACCGCTAGAAAGGAAAGAGACAGATTTGTGTTTTACCACAGTGATGAATAGCTAGCTCACCATATTTACTTTCATGTTTCCCCCTTTTCAACTGACTCTTAATTTATAATTTGAATATAATGTATCTTTATAAGCCACTCTATATCCTTTTTGGTACAAATTGGTGTATAACCAGTAATGCTTATTATTCAGGTGTAGATTTATCTTAATTTTATAGAATTTAAGGGTATAATTGGTAAGGAATCAGTTTGTAGTCTTTAGTATAAAAGCATTAATCCTAACAAATAAACAAGGAAAGGTAGTCCAACAAAGATAGAAGAGAAATTCTTCAAGTAAATTGGAGGAAAAAGCAACAAACACACAAACAAACAAAAACTTATGGATGATTTTGATCTCAATGTTACCTATATCTTGGATTTTAAAGAACATCATTCCCTGTTAAAGTGTTTTGTTTGTTTGCTTATTTTTGCTGGATGTGACGATGCACACCTATAACCCTAGCACTCAGGAAGCTGAGGCAGTGGGATCATGTGTTTGTGGACACCCTAGGCTACACAGCGAAACCTTATTTCAAAAGACAATTAGGCATCACCAACAAAGTAGGTTTTTGGGCTCTCTTTATCACATACAAAACTTTGCACTTTGCACATGACTATCATGTAGTTGGAGCTTGGCCCTGATCTTCTGGAATTAGTTATATATTCATACAACAAATGTCATTTAATTAAGACTTGTGATTGGTGTGCCATGTGTGTGTTGTGACTAGCAGTATTGCATCTAAAAATTGTATTTGCCCTGTCTTCTAAATTTGCAGGAATATTTTGATTATGGAAATTATTGTACTGTTTTTAGTCAGAAACTCAAGAAATAACTAGTCAAAATATTCTGGAAAATTTGGGAGACCTGGCTGATAGAAATTTCCATTTCTTAGGTATTTTTAGTTTAAAATATTTAAAAAGTTAGCATGAAAGACATGAACATTGATTGTGATAAACTGTTAATGAAATAGCTTCTTCTTTTTTTTTTTTTTTTTTTTTTTTTTGGTTTTTCGAGGTAGGGTTTCACTCTAGCCCAGGCTGACCTGGAATTCACTATGGAGTCTCAGGGTGGCCTCGAACTCACGGCGATCCTCCTACCTCTGCCTCCCGAGTGCTGGGATTAAAGGCGTGCGCCACCACGCCCGGCATGAAATAGCTTCTGTAGACAAAGCTGTGTTTTGATTGTTTTTCACTGGACATGATTTAAGTAAATGGATGCCACAATATCAGGTTCTGGTTATCAACAAAAAACTTCTTTTTTTTTTTTTTTAAGGGAGAGAGACACAGACAAGAGAGTTAGATAATTGGTGTGCCAGGTCCTCAGCCATTGCTTGTGCCACCTAGTGGGCATGTGTGACCTTGTGCTTGCTTCACCTTTGTGTGTCTGGCTAACATGAGATCTGAAGAGTAGAACATGGTTTCTTAGGCTTCACAGGCAAGCACCTTAACAGCTAAGCCCTCTCTCCATCCTAACAAACAACTTTCAATGAGCATGAGGATGAGGTGAAATAACTCACAGATAATTGTTGATATTATTTCTTTTCTTTTTTTTTTTTTTTTTTTAGTTTTTTGAGGTAGGGTCTCTCTCTAGCCCAGGCTGATCTGGAATTCACTATGGAGTCTCAGGGTGGCCTCGAACTCATGGCGATCCTCCTACCTCTGCCTCCCGAGTGCTGGGATTAAAGGTGTGCGCCACCACACCCGGTGATATTGTTTCTTTTGATCCCATCAGATGGAAGGATCAAAAGAAGGAGGGAGAAAAGGAGGGAAGGAAGGAAGAATGGAAAAGTTGCAGGACAAAGAAAGGCATAGAGATGCCATTTCTTTTCCTTTGTAGTGCTGGAGATCAAACCTAGGGCCTTGTACATGGTAGACAGCACTCTACCACATGGCTACACCCCCAGCCCTGTTGATATCATTTCTGAGTGAACGTTTTCAATTGTAGAAAGCACCAAAAGTCTCAATTTCTCCTTTAAAGTGCACATATCTATGCTAATGTCCATGGGCAGAGAGTGTGAATAATAAGTACTTCTTTGAAGTTAAAATGCACTATTTCTTATCCCTTTAGTTCTTTCTTTCTTTTTAATTTTTTTTTATACATTTCTTATGTGAAATAGGGTACTGGGGTGGGTAGACTGTGGAAGGGATGGTATGTTTAACTAAAGCTTTGTGTCAGTTCTCCCAGTTGCCCTGCTAAGATTTTGAGAGATATATAAAAATAGCCTTTGACCATGCTTTATTGGAAAGAGTTATGATGGATGGAGAAAGAAAAACTACCTGAAGAGATTTTAAAACATCTCATTTTCATAAGGCTTAGACACAAAGCATGTAGCTCTCTTTCACTCTTTTTTTAATCAGCATACAAAATAACAAGTTTTTTTAAGGTACTTTCATATATACTCAGTTTTGGTGGATTTCCCCCCTCCATCTTCCTGTTTCCCAAGCCTGTGCGCATTTTTGATCTTCTACCTTTAGTGTTCCCCCCACTTTCATATCGCATGTGTTTTATTACCTTCCCAATCCTACTCCCTTAAAGCCTCTTTTTCCCTCTTTTTTGGGCTACTTCATAATTTTCTGGTCTATATACATACTCACTTTCATATAAATTCACATAAATAAAAATCAAAAGCTAGAATACACATATGAGAAAGAATATGAGGTGTTTGTCTTTCTGAGCCTGGGTTACCTACAATTGTTGGTGAGGGCACAAAGCAGGTTTGGTTTTTGAATTAGAATATGTGGGACAGTATTGTGTCATTGTGGATGCTGTCCTTTGCACTTAGTAGCTATTAACATCTTAATTAGAGCAGCCATGAGTACCAGCAAGTTACCCTCAAGATACAATCTGTTCATGCCCTTATGGGAGGAGGAGGAGGAGGAGGGGAGGAGTGGGAGGGGAAAGGTCATTAGAACTTCACCTGAGATTCCAGCTACTCTCTCCTCTTTCCCCAGATGCATGTAATTCTGTCCCAGCTGCACATGGTCTTTGGAGTTGCTAGAGTATGTAGAGGGTGGAAGTGTAACTAAAGGGGACTACGTCTTATGCAGACATGGGGAAGTTGTCATCTATGCTGGTGTGGGACTTCAGTGATGTGGCTATTTTTTGGGTCACCTCTTGTGATGATTAAGTTCTGATTGTCAGCTTGATCAGATTAGGAATCAAGTAAAAGATACTATGCTTGGGCAAATCTGTGAAGGCATTTCCAGGAAGCATTAACTGAGGGAGTAAGACCTTCTCCCAGAGTGGGAGCTCTTTCAGGTGTTGAACTATATGGAAAGATGCTCCTAGAGAACCCAGGGCTAGCTGGTGGGTGTCTTTTATCTGGTTTCCCTTGAGACTCACTCATGTGAGCATCTACCCTAGCTAATGTGGATCGTGGAGCTGAGTTTCATCAGCCTTCCAACATGTATCGAAGACCAGTGGCTCTAGGAATCCTCTAAGGCTTCAGTGCCTGATTAGGACTGTTTAGGCATCTAACCACGTGGACTGAGCAGCTACTGGGTGGGATTCCCTGACTCTCCAGTCAGCAGACAGCTATTGTTGGACTAACCATGTTGTATCCTATAAGCTAACCAAATAAATCCTCTTTGTAATACATCTGTGATAATTCTATCAGTTCTATTCTTCTAATAAACCCCCACTACTGAAAGTAGCACTTTGCCCATATTCTTGGACATCAACCCATGCTACTGGTTCACTAAGCTAGGCTTGCTTGGATTCATTGGTTTGGTCTGTCGTTGTGGCCCTATTTTGGGTGAGTAGATGCTTGTCCAGAGCGCTCCATGAAAAGTTCACACAACAGTACTGAAAATATTTTAAGAGGCAGAAGACTAAATTCCTAGAGAGGGTGTCCCATTACATTAAACTGTTCATGGTCCTCAGCAGGTTGGAGTCTTATTGTTGTTACATGGTCTGCTTTTGAAAAGGTTAAATGGAGATCTTTAATTATGTAGGTGATTCCTCTTGAATTGTCAGTGTTTTCATGGATAGGAAATTGAAATATTAGTCCTTGTACTTAAAAATACTTTAGACACCTCTAGCTCATATTGGTAAAATATTCAGAAACAGGATAAAAAATTAATTGCTTTATAAAATTTGGAGTTCTTGGTTCTGGAAGGTATTCAAGTAGAGGAGAAATGAGAACTGAGGTAATGGGGCTTGAGGTCAGGTTAATGGATTTATTAGTTGGTACCCAGAGGCCCTGGAGGCTTTAGGATTCTAGCTCTTGGCATTATTCTTCTCCCTGACTTCTACCCAATTTGAATTGTTTTTAAAAAAATCACAAAATACAAAATAGAGATGAATGTAAACACATTTTGTTAAAGATTTCTTTCCAAGATAGCCAAGGAGGAATTGACTTTTGTTATAGTACAGTAGCTCTTCAGTGTCCGTAACTGATTGTTTGCAAGAGCCCTTGCCTCCACCCTGCTCACCCATACTGCAATCTACAATGGTGGGTTTTACATGAAAGTTCTGTTTTAAAATGGTGCAGTATTTGCATACAACCTGTGTGCATCCTTCCATATACTTTAAGTCAGATTGCTTGCCATACCTGGTACAATGACTGCATATCACTTCATTTGCATGAAGCTAGCATAGTACTTACTACACGGCAAATGCAAGTTTTGCTTTTTAGGACTTTCCAGAAATTGTATTGATCGCTTTCATTCTGTGATTAGTAGTGACCTCTTTTCTATTTACCCAAATCACATCAGCTCTCTAAGATCAGTCCTTAGCCTCCTTTACTCCATGAGGCACTTGCTGTGTTTTCCAAAGGGTGATTGTCATCCTGACTTACATCTGGCATTCAGCAAATGCTGAAACATTTTTGGGTTGAGAGAGTGCATCATTTAGTTAGACACTCGAGTGCATTCAGCTTTTTCTTAGTTATGCAAGATACTGACATTTTAATATTTTGTAAGTATAGTAAGGGCTGTATTAATAGTTGTCCCGACTCATTAGCTAGGTATTCAATGAATATTTGACAATTAACTTTTACATGCTGCCCATAAGGGGATCCATCTTTGTAGTTCTGCCTCTTGAAGATTACAGTTAATCTTCAGGCATGTTCTTTTATTCATTGAACAATCTATTAAATGGTTTTAGTTTTCTTTTATACTATCTGGGGAACTAGACAATGTTCTCTCTTATCAGAATTTCTAAGCTGATTGAGTAATTTCATATTGCTTACATTGTATCTTAGATTTGAGAAGTAGGTCTATTCTGAGTCAAAGTTAATTTTTCAGAAATGAGCTCTTAAAACTTCTCAGATTTATATTACTTCATTTTTAGTATAGCACAAAACAACACTGCCATATGTGGAAATCAGTTCAGTTTGAAAACAGGAGCATTTCATCTACTATAGTGTTCTGTTTACTCTGCAGATTAATTCTTTGCCCCAGCTGTGATTTGGGATTTTTCACTTTAGTGCACTCTACAGTTTCAGGCTTCTTGTTTTGGTTAGTCCTTGTACTTAAAAATATTTCAGATACTTCAAGGTCATATATATAAAATGTTCAGAAACAGGATCAAAAATTAATAATTTTTGATTTGGACCTATCACCTGTTTATCCTATTAAATAGTGATCAATGCCCATTAAAACCTGAACTTGTTTTACCCTTTGGCAAAGAAGCATGATGGTGTCCATCATGTTCACACAATACTTTCTAAATATATTTTCCCATTCTTTTTTTTTTAATTGGGGAAAAAGGCTACACTGTCACATTCATGTATGTATTTCCTTAGTAACATCTTTATATGATGCAGTTTTTTATGAGTATAGAAGAAAGTAATGATCAGAGCTGTCCTGTAAAGTAGGCAGGTTGGTCAGATCATTTTTATATTGTGGAGATAAACTCAAGTGTCAATATTTTAAAGACTTGCTCAAGCCAGAGAGACAAGTGCTGAATCAGGGCATTCTGACCCTTGCTTCTGTGCTGTTTCTGCAATGCAGTGTAGCCTTTAAATAATTATTTTAAGAAAAAACCAGAATTATGCTAATCGTGATTTCACAATAATATTGTATTTTACTGCCACTTGAAGCAGATTTGATGAATAGTATAAAGCTCATGTACTGAGTGTTTCCACAGAAGGCCAAGTCTTATGTTTAGAAGAAGTCCCAGATGTGGATTTTCAGCTCCCTTTTAAGTGGCTGATGTACAGGTGCATAAGTGCAGCGGAGGTCTGAATTTGACTTTAGAGACAGATTTCACTGGGGAATGGTGAATGTCAGCGGACATGCATTAGACACCTTTGTTTGACATGTATCTCATAATTGCTGTTTCCTGTGCAGTGACCAAAATTCTCCAAAGAAATTGGTCTTATGGTTTATTCATTATGGTAACAACTTAAATGCATTCATAGTCACACATACATATACATATATATGTATACAAACACACACATATGGAGAGAAAGAGAGTCATTTTCTTCAGCAGTAGCTGCTGACAAGTTGTTTATGTTCCAGTAAATAACCCCATTCTCACCCATTCTCATGCAAGCAACCCTAATTAAACTCATTGGGTCACATGAAAAATGACATTAAATGTCTTTCAAACAGCATTAAACAACCCCTTTTGCAGAAAGCAAAAGTTTATACCAAAAACTTGTATGTCAGACTTTAACAGCCCTCAAGAAAAGCAATCTAGCCTCATATATCTTGAATCTATATTTTAATCAGTTGTTAAATGTCAGTCTAAAGGAAATTTTATTTGCAAAGTATTAAGATAAGAAAGTCAAGTTTCCAATGTGAAATTTCTTTAACAATACAGAATTCTTTTTTTTTTTTTTTTTTTTTTGAGGTAGGCTCTCACTCTGATCCAGGCTGACCTGGAATTAACTATGTAGTCTCAGGGTGGCCTTGAACTCACGGCAGTCCTCCTACCTCTGCCTCCAGAGTGCTGGGATTAAAGGCATGTGCCACCAAGCCCGGATGATATGGCATTCTTGTAGGCGTGCTAAACTGAAGAGAGCTGGGAAGCTTCAAACTAGTCCCAACTCAACTTGTTCTGACAAACTTCCCTCTTTGCCAGCTTCTCATTATCTATCCCCTTTTAAATCGATATTTCCTTTCACTATTTGCTGTTATAAACACATTTTACTTTCTAGTTTCTAAGTTTTTCTTCCAGTAGTAATATATGGGTTGAATATTTTTAGATGTTTGAAAATCTGAATATATTATGTCAGCCGGGGTTATATAAAGTTCAGCAGAGTCCACATTGTTTATGTACCAAACAGAAATCCAAATTAAAGTATGTTAGTCTGGTTAGGATATGTGCTTCCCTAGGGGAGCAGAATGCTTTTATCTGTACACTGGGTTGCGTTCATGCGTCTTTCATTTTAAATGTAAGTCAAAGATTCTTGAATTTATACCAGTGGCTTGAACAGCTCAGTACAAATTCAAAAGGCATTGTACCTGTGGGCTCTAACATATATCTCTGAGCTTTGACAGATATTGAATTTCCCTTATCAAGGCTGTAATATTTCTGAAGGACCCCAGTAGGTTAGTCGGGAGTGGCTTTTCCTGCCAGCGGTTGAGATTGTTTTCTGTAATTAAACTACTTTCCCAAATGTTCCCTGAAGAGAGTCTTCAAGATTTTGCACTATGTCAATATATATCAACTATGTCAACTATATCAATAGCTTTCAGTTTCTTTTACTCTGTAATGAAAGAGGAGTCCTTAGCTTATCGTTTTCTTTGTTTCTTCCTAATATAAATATCCCAACATAGTATAGCATAGAGCAAAGTGTGTGAGTAGTGGATCAGTTAAGACAACCCTTTTGAACTGGTGTTGGTTTCAGAATACCTGTTAGCTGTAAGAATTAGATTTTTTTTTTTGAGGCAAGCCCAACAGACTGGCCTTTTTTTTCTTTTTTTTAATAGAGAGAGAGAGAGAATTGGCCTGTCAGGGCCCCCAGGCACTGCAGTTGAACTGCAGACACATGTGCCCCATTGTGCGCATGTGCAACATTGCACGCTTGTGTCACCTTATGCATCTGGCTTATGTGGGACCTGAAGAGTCGAACATGAGTCCTTAGGCTTTGCAGGCAAGCACCTTAACTGCCAAGCCATTTCTCCAGTCCTAAGAATTATATTTTAAGTCTTTGTGCACCCTTTTATCTCTGCCAAGAAGAAATCTCACAAAGCAGCTATTTGGTGAAGACTTATTGATTGCTTATTTATCTTAATTTGAGTGAGAAGATACTTATTAACTATAGACTAGGCTTTACTAACTGATTAACCTATGATCTAAAATTTCCAATCCCCTCCTCTCTTGCTGGCCTCCATTATAGTCTGAGAACATTTAGGGCTTATCAGTTCAGCCTCCCTCCCAGACAGTGAGAGCCAAATGCTTTCCCTGACCCTCCCTTGTAAGTAGCAGACAAAATCTAACAAGATTTTGTTTTTCTGATACCTTTTGGATTATCACACTGATGGGGGAGTCTATTTTCACCTGATGACTACAGACTAAATTCTGCTAACATCCCATAATGCAGATGACATTTGTCACAATAATTATTCAACACTATATGTCATTAATGCCAAGTATGAGAGACCATGTACTTAGGGAAAGGATACTTGTCTATTTCCCTCAGGGCACTCAATAACTATCCTAACTAGGAATGCTTTACAGTAACAAAACCTGAAATAAAAAGGAGTTTCTTTTTTGAACATAAATTCATAAGAGTAGTCTGCAGTAGAACAGCATCAAGAATTAATAACCTCAAGGTCACCATCATGTTCAAAGAAGATAGAGATGGACAAATGCTAAGATATCAAGGTTTGTGTCTTGTCCAAAATTATATACTGAAATCTTTTCCCCAAGGGTGCTTCTGGAATCTTCTCCCCAGTCAACTACCTATGTACTTTATGTCAGTATAGATTCAATTTCATAGAAACTTCTATGTGGAATTTCAAAATGTATATTCTTTTATGTCTGGTTTTTCTTGCCCAGAATTATTATTCTGAGATTAATTAATCCTATTGTGTATAGCAATAGTATTTTTTCTTTGCCCCAAAGGGCAAGACTTTTATTTATTTTCAAGGAGAGAGAGAGAGAGAGAGAGAGAGAGAGAGGCAGAGAGAGAGAGAAAGAGAGAGAGCACAGGCCTTCTAGAGGCTATAAACGAACTTCAGATGCATGTACCACTTTGTGTATATCTGGCTTTATGTGGGTAGTGGGGAATTGAACCCAGGTTGTTAGGCTTTGCAGGCAAGTGCCTTAACCACTGAGCCATCTCTCCAGCCCCAGCAATAGTATTTTTTATTGTTAAATAGTATTCTAGCATATGATTACCACTGTTTGGTCACCTACTGATGGACTATTTCTAGCTTTTTGGCAATTGCAAACAAAGGTGGTATGAGCATGCATACATAAGCCCTTTTAATTTTTTAAACTCAAGTTTTATTTATTCATATGAGAGAGAGAGAGAGAGAGAGAGAGAGAGAGAGGGAGAGAATGGGTACGCCAGGGTCTCCAGCCACTGTAAATGAACTCCAGATGCATGAGCCATTATGTACATCTGGCTTATTTGGATCCTGGGGAACCAAACCTGGGTCCTTTGGCTTAGTAGGCAAGCACCTTAACTGCTAGGCCATCTCTTCAGCCAATTTTGAAAACTCTTAATTGACAATTTTTATACATATACATCATACATTTTGACCACAATTGTCTCCCTTTTCCTTTTGTGCCCTTCCTCTTCCACTGAACTAGTCTCAAACTAGTCCCTCTCCTGGCCTTCCATATGAACAAGTATGAGCTGAACTTCAGAGCTCCCTGGTGTCTCACCCGCATCTATGCTGTCAGTTTATTCTTAGAGACAACTGCTTAACATATCTCACCTGCATCTATGCTGTCAGTTCATGCTTATGGACAACCGCTTACCATCTTTTCCTTCAAACATCCAGCATTTCCTCTACCATCCCAGGAGTGCAGTGACTGAGTCATATAGTAGATGTATGTTTGCTTGTTAAGACTTACAGAGTGCTTTCCAAAGCGGTTGTGCTATTTTATATTCTTACCACCTATGAATGAGAGTTTTTGTTGGTTTACATCCTTGCTAATATTTGGTAGGGCCAGTTCGGCCATTTTGATGAGCATGCAACAATATTGTAATTTAATTTTAATCTATATTTCCCTAGTGACTAATGACAGTGAACATCTTTTCATGTGGTGTTTTTTCTTTTTTGCCACCTGCTATCTTTGTGAAACACCTGTTCCATTCAATCACTTGTGCATTTTAAAATTGGATTGCTTGTCTTATATTGTAAATTTTCTTTAAATACTCTAAATATAAGTCTAATATGGAATATTTGTTTTCAAATATTTTATCTTGGTCTGTGGTATGTCTTTTTATCTTTGTCACAATGCCTTTTGAAAAGCAAAATCTTTTAGTGTTGATGAAGTTCAATTTATTTTTCTTTTCTAGTTTCTTTTTGTACTTTTGTGTCTTACTTAAGTTTTTGCCCTAACTGATTTCACTAAGATTTTCTCCCATGTTCTTTATCCATGTTTTAAAGTATTAGCTCTTACATTTAATGGACTTGAGGTCCAGTTTAAGTTAGTTTTTCTTTATGATGGGAGGTAAAGTTTGAACTCCATTTTTAAAAAATACAACAGACAATTTTCTGGCACTGTATGCTGAAAAGATTGTCTTTTTCTAAGTGAATTCCCATATATTTTAGTTGAAAATTAAGTGCTCATACTGTGTAGGTCTTTTTGGCTCTCTCAGCATCCATTCATAAATATAAATACTATGTTCAACCCAAAACAGACCATATTGTTTACTGAGGATTGATGATTGGCTTCAAGGTCAGACACTTTGAGTTTTTAGATTTTAAAATTCTTTTTTTTTTTTTTTTTTTCTGAGGTAGGGTCTCACTAGCTCAGGCTGACCTGGAATTCACTATGTACTCTCAGGGTGGTCTCTAATGCTTGGCCATCCTCCTACCTCTGCCTCCCAAGTGCTGGGACTAAAGGCGTGCGCCACCACACTGGCTCAAGTTCTTTTCATGACATGTCTTGACTATCTTTTTTTTTTTCATTTAATGTAATGGCAGTGTTTAGACCCTCCCACTCCCTTGTTTTTCTTCTTTTTAATCAGATTTTTGGCTTTTATCACGTTTATTATACCTAAGAATGTTAGGTGGCTACTTTAGCTCAAAAAGGAAATAATTACATCAACAACAAACATTCCCAATCCAGAAGCTGTGTTTTTATTGTGAGAGTGTCATATCTGTCAGTTATCTTCAGGAGAATCAACATATTTATCATGTTGACTTTCTGTCGCCAATGTAATTGCATTTTTTAAAAAGTTGTCTTTTGACTTTTCAGTTTTGTTATTGGGTTTTATTCTTACTGATGTTGCACAAAGTTTATTAAACTTATATCAATATTTTGCCAATGTTTTGCTTCTGTAAGTGGCATCTTTTATTTCATTAGATTATAAACATAAAATCATTTTCTTTCTCTGAATTATACCATGTTACTGTTCTCAATTGTCATTTTTTTAAAACTACTTTTTGTTGATTCTCTTGAGGTTTCCAGATGTACAGTATCTTCTGGGACAGATAGCATATTTGATGCTGATTAAATTGATCAGAAAGGTAGAAAAATATGATTGAGCTGAGAAGGATAAAGAGATAATGTAAGCACCAAAAGATAAAGACAGCAAAAACTTTATTAATCATTCTTATAACCCCAATATGCTTGAGCGTTTTTTTGTTTTTGTTTTGTTTTTGCTTTGTTTTGTTTTCTCGAGGTAGGGTCTCACTCTAGCCCAGGCTGACCTGGAATTCACTATGGAGTCTCAGAGTGATCTTCACACAACTCACAGCGATCTTCCACCTCTGCCTCCTGAGTGCTGGGACTTAAGGCGTGCACCACCACACCTGGCAGTTGAGCATTTGTAGAATAAATAAATGAGATGGAACCCATGTGTGGTGGTACATGCCTGTATCTGAACAGTTGAAAGTGGAAGAAAGAGGACCAGAAAAGGTCATCCTCTCCTACATAGCAGTTTGAGGGCAATGTAGCTACATGAGACCCTGTCAAAAAAACAATCCAGATATGAGCTGAGACTACATAGATCAGTTGTCAGAATTCTTGTCTTATATGCATAAGGCCATAGGCTCATTCCCTAGCAGTTCTGTATAAATTTTGTGTGGTGGTACACACCTGTAATACTAGAACTTTGGAGGTAGAGAGACAGGAGGATCAAATTCAAGGCCACTCTCAGTGAGAGAGTGAATTTGAGGTTAACATTGGCTACAGGAGACAACAACTGTCTTAAATAAAAACCTAAACCAAAACAAAAAATAACAGGTGTATGAGAGAGGGTTAATGAGAGAGAAATGGGAGATAATATTTTGGAATTGGACACTTGAGTTGAGGTCATAGAGAAGTTACGTTATTGATAGTGAAAAGATCTAGATGAACTTGAAATGGCTCGAGGACAAGCTTATTTAAGGATTAGACTTTAATAATCCAAGGTTTAAGGGTATTGGGAGATTCAGATATCTTGAACTGACAAATGCAGAAGATAGTGACTTAATCATTAGAATCTTACACGAATTATGGAGACCAATGTTACCTGCAAATGTTCTGGAATGATGAGGACAGGACAGTGATGGCTGGGGTATGGGACAGACATTAATCATTATTACCTCCTCTCACTTTTTATATAATATATAATAATATAATATATAATATATAAATAAAAATTTCTCACCTTGTTTATAAATTACATATAGGCTGGGAAGTGGATAGGGCTAGCTCTATGTTACATATCACTAAAGCCAGTTCCTTTCTGATTTTGGCAATAAAGAATGAGATTGGTCACATGCAGGGTGGTATGGCTGTAGTAATAAATTAATTCAAAATTTAGTTCTGAAAATTTCTTCCTCCATCCTAGTGACATGCTTCACCTCGGCAACCACTGTAAAGTTGGTGTTTGCTATTGTTAATAAGAAAAGGCAGATAAATACATCAATGTTGATGTTAAGATGCCATTAGGAGAATAATTGGTTACTAATTTGGAAGGGGTATATGACTTTGCGTCATAGATTTACAAGTCTACACTTTTTCTCTTGCACATAGGAACAGAGAGTGTACCATTCCTCTTCAAACGAGAAACAGATCTGGTTTTTATTAGCAGAGGTCTCATGGGAAATTCATACTCTCACTCTACTTTAAACATTTGCTTCATTACAAAGCCAGCAATTAAATGGGACCCACCTATTGTTATCAATATTTGACTACAATTTTTAAAGAAAACAATGATTTTTTTTTTTTGCTACACTTATTCAACATAACTGTAAGGTTGTTTTGTACTCATTAGTATGCATGCTTTTGCTTGCATATAATTGCATTCCTCGGATGTTTTGCTTTGTTTCATAAATAACATAGTTGGTGAATATTAATTAGATTGTAGAATAATTCCATTGTTTATTGCTAAAGGGGCCTTTTGGCTTCTCACCACCTTGAAAACCTTTAAATCTACAGCAATGAGATTTTTAGCATCTTCTCTTTTTGTGGTTTTGTTTATCCTCCTCTTTAAAAAAATTAAAAAAGTAAATGAATAATTCAAGCTCTTAATATACAAATGGGTGATGCAGCCTAGATATTTTCAACATTTATCCTTGCAGGTTTGAAAGTACTTACCATGTTAGTTGCTAGGTGCTCAGAAAATACATGCTGGAAAGAATAATAAACAAAGCAATGAAGTCAGAAGCAACCTTGGAGGATTATTTTGAAGAATGTAAGATGGACAGTCAGCCCATTCACCTCCCTGGCTCCTGGCTTGACTCAGTTGGGCAGATCCATGCCCCTTTTCTTCTTTGGTCTATATGGAGCCTTCTTAGCTCTCAGCAGGTACACCTTATGAGTATAATGGGGAATGTTTGTTTTAGAATAATAACCTGTTAATTGTTCATGTGACAAGTTTGGTGGAGGTATCGAGGTGCTACTGGGTGAAAGAATTAAACAGAAATACAGGGGTTGTCTCCTGGATCCTTCAAACCTGAAGTTCAGGTTTCTTCTTTACAGTAACTTTATTGGTGAGCAGCTGCTTGAGACTCATTTATTCACTAAAAATTCATACTCCTACATGCCCTTGTTTGACAATAGCTTGTTTGGAAAGTCACATGTTCATTTCTTTACTTAGCAAATACTTGTATGCATTGTACTTGGTGGTGAACATATTTTTAAATTTATATTTTATTTTATTTAGAACTTTTTCCTGTGCTAGACAGTTTTTTATGGCATGTTTATGTGTGTGTGGATGGTGCGTGTGTGTGAGAGAGGGAGAGAAAATGTATGTTTTGCACACATATGTGTGCAGTTATATACAGATTCACATGTGGAGGCCAGAGGTTGACCACATTAGGTGTCTTCCTCAATCTCTTTTCACCTTATTTTTTCAGATGGTCTTTCACTGAACCTAGAGCTCACTGATCTGGTTAGATTAGCTAGCCAGAAAGCCTCAGGGATGTTCCTGTCTTTGCCTCCCCAGTGCCGGGAATACAAATGCGTACCATCATGCCTGGCTGTTACATGGGTGCTGGGTGTCTGGACTTGGGTCTTCATGATTGTGTGACAAACACTTCACCAACCAAGCCATCTGCTTAGGCTCCAGGAGTTATTTCTTTCTTTATTTTTTAGAAATTATTTTTATTTGCAAGCAGAAAGAGAGAGAGAGGGACAGAAAGACAGAGCGAGAATGGGTGTTCCAGAGCTCTTGCTCTGCAAAAGATCTCCACCTGCATGCCCTGCTTTGGGCATCTGGCTTTCCATGGATACTGGGGAATCAAATTAGGGCTTTAGGCTTTGCAAACAAGCACCTTTAATAGCTGAGATACCTCGCCAGCCCTAAGAGTTATTTCTTTAGTTTCTTCTGGGATATCTTTCTTAAAATATTTTTTTTAATTTTTAATTTATTTATTGATTAGAGAGAGAGAGAAAGAGAAAGAGAAAGAGAGAGAATGAGAATGGGCATGCCAGGCCAGGCCACTGCAAACGGACTCCAGACACATGTGCCCCCTTGTGCGTTTGGCTTACATGGGTCCTGGAGAGTTGAACTGGGATCCTTTGGCTTTGCAGGCAAACGCCTTAACCACTAAGCCATCTCTCCAGCCCTGGGATATATTTTTAAAAACTATTTATATTTATTTGAGAAAGATGAGGAAGGAGAGAGAGAGAGAGAGAGAGAGAGAGAGAGAGAGAGAGAGAGAGAGAGAATGGGCTTCCATAAGACCTCTAGCCACTGCAAATGAACTCCAGATGCATGTGCCACTTTGTGCATCTGGGTTACATGGGTACTGGGGAATTGAACCTGGAGCCTTAGGCTTCACAGGCAAGTGTCTTAACCACTAAACCATCTCTCCAGCCCCAGATATCTTCTTTTAATTCCATTTTAAGTTGATTTTTAAAAAAATAAACAAGTTGTATCCTTATATCTCCTTTCTCCTGCTCCAGTTGTGCTGAGGGTGGGATGTCTTTCTCTTCTGCACAAACTCCATTCTGGTTTAGGAAAAATGTGTCCATTTTCAGGGAGAATAATCTCAGTACCATAAGCAGGTAGTGCCTGGGTTAGTACATTGACCATGAGCTCTGTAAGTATAATGGCTATTCTTGGCTATTTGTTTGCCTGGTATGTTCTACGTCCCTGAGTTCAGCATTATTCTCGCCTTTGTGAAGCATGCTCATTCACTTTGGGCCACCTGGCATGCATCAAGCTCCACTATTTGGTTGAGGAAATGCATCCACCAACTCCAACACTCTAGTGTTAGAGTGAGACACACTGCTTGTTTACAGTGACATCTTTCAGATACATGGTGGCTTTTCAAATATGTGTACCCTTGATGGCCTGGGAAATTTCATAGGTGTTCTTAAAAGTGAACATAATTTTCTGTAGTAGCTACCTTCTCATTGCTGGGGCAAAACATCCAACAGAAGCAGCTTATGGGAGCAAAGGATTAACTTTGGCTTACAGCTTCAAGAGGACATTTCTTTATGCTGGGGAAAGCATGGCAGAGCAGTTGGATGGGGTGTCCTATCTTGGTCATAGCAGCAGGAAGGAAATCATCTGAGTGAGCTAGCTCTGCACACCCAGTATGTTCAAGGACTGTCCTCCTCCAGCAAGGTTCCATCTCCCAAAGACTTCAGAATCTTCCCAAATGGCCTTCAGAATGAGACTAAGTATTCAAATCCATGAGGCTATGGGGGACATTTCACATTCACACCACCATAGTTTTGAATCACTATATTTGCTTGATTTTGTGTTTTTTTTTTGGGGGGGGTCAAGTGAATAAGAAACCATTTTAAAAATTTTATTTGAGAGAGAGAGATAGAGAGAGAGAGAGAAAGAGGCAGAAAGAGAGTGAATATGGCATATCAGGACCTGCTGTCATTACCAATGATCTCCAGACACATATACCATTTTGTGCATCTGGCTTCATGTGGGTACTGGGGAATCAAACTGGGCCCATCAGGCTTTGTAAGCTAGTGTCTTTAATAGCTGAGCCATCTCTCCAGTGTCATAGAAAACCATTTTTACAGAACATATCAGGCTGCTTGTAGGAATTGTCTTAAAAATCATGGTATTTGATTTCAAACAGTGTAGTTTATCCCATCATCTATATAATTTTTGGCACATATTAATTGATATTAATCATTTCATGTGTATATCATTTTTCCCCAGGCCCTCAGAGCAAATCTCAGTTGTTGATGAGACACATTTATAAGTCAAAGTAAAATTCAGCTATTGGCTTGCTAGCACTCTTTTAGATCTTGCTAATTTTTTAAAGAATTTTTAAATATTTTATTTATTTATTCATTGGAAAGTGGGAGAGGGAGAAAGAGATAGAGATAGATAGATAGATAGATAGAGAGAGAGAGAGGATGGGTGTGCCAGGGCCTCCAGCCACTGCAAACGAACTGCATATGCATGCACCCTCTTGTGCGCAAATGCCTTAATTGCTAAGCAATCCCTCCAGCCCTAGATCTTCCTAATTCTTGTGTAACAGGGTGAATCAGCTTTTCTTTGAGAAGATATCATGTAGCTCAGGCTGACCTTGAGCTCAGCTGTGTAACTGAGGATAACCTTGAACTCCCAATCCTTCTGCATCTGCTTCCCAAATGCTGGGATGACAGATGTGTACCACTACTCCTGGCTCAGTGGTACTTTTCAAAGAAAACAAAAAATGGTAACTATTGTATTTCATTAAAGTTTAGGGAATGACCTCAGATGCTTTAATGTAACCCAGGGGTTTCCTCATAGCTCCACAGTTAAGTATGTTGGGAGGGTGATGTCAGTTCTCCTTCATCATCATCTTTGTCCTCTTGTTCCTCTTCTTCTCTTCAAACCATGTAGCACTCTGTTTATCTCTCTTAGCATTGTTTTGAGGCAAGCCCAACAGACTGGCCTTTGTTTTTCATGAGAGAGAGAGAGAGGCACATGCGCAGATGTGCGTGAGAGAGAAAGAGAGAGAGAGAGAATTAGACCATCAGGGCCTCCAGCTACTGTAGCTGAACTCCAGATGTGTGTGTGCCACCTGTGTGCATATGTGACCTTGCACGTATGTGTCACCTTGTGCATCTGGCTTAAGTGGAATCTGGGGAGTCGATCATGGGTCTTTAGGCATTGCAGGCAGGTGCCTTAACTACTAAGCCATCTCTCCAGCCCTCTCAGCATTTTTAAAAATCACTGAAGACAGAGTTTAGGACATCCTATGATCTAGTTGCTGTGCTTTTGCCAGAGACTCAATAATATTTTTCCCCGTAGGAATTCTTATACCCCATCACCCTTCTATCACTATTACTGTGTGCAAGTGTATTTGTTGAGTGGTCTCTTTCCCCTGGTAGTTTGTGCACCCTTTAATGTGGATGTTGTTACATTTTTAAACTTGTTTACCTGGTGCCTAACACAGTGCTTGACACATAGCAAGTGCTTGGTACATGTTTGTCGAACTAAATTGCATCTGTTTTTAATGATCTTTTCCAGGAAATGGAATGTTGAGCCTGACTTCTGGTTGATATTAAATTATTCTCTCTAGCAGAGTGTGTCAGTGTTTTAGAGAGTGCATTAAAATCCCAGCAGTGATCTTCCCAGGCCACTCTTTTCCTCTTGTTAGGAAACAGTGTTTATCATGGTGAATGGCCCATTTGGATGGTTCACCCAGGCCTCAGTACCAATTTTAACATAACAGGAAGTCAGAAATTCAATTTTGGCTGAAAATAAAAAGTTTGACAGCTTCTCTCAGAAAGGTAACTTTGTATTAATTTACTCTACTTTATTCATGAAAGGTATAAAAATCTATAAACATTTTATCACTATTCAGTGGTGGTAAACAGCATTCTATCCAACCACTTATGCTTTTAATAAGCATTTTTTATGCCTTGCATGCAATTTTTGAAAAATTATAGCCCAGTTTGCGGTTTAAATTCTCAGTTACATTATCTTGGTTGTAGATGAGAAAATGTTTCAGTGGCTTATGACATTCAGAAAATGTGAAGCTTTTGCCTAATGCTTATTGTAGGGCCAGTGTTCTTTTTTGCTTTAAAATTTATTTTTTAACTTGCATATAGTAAGGTGTGTGTGTGAGCGCGTGTGTTATACTACTGTGTTGTTTGTGCTGTATGCGCATGTACATATGTGCAGATGGACATGCCCCTTGTGCATGGGTTGGAGGAGGTTGTCCTCTGTTGTTTTTCTGCTTTGTTTTCATGAGATAGAGTCTCCCACTCAACTTGGCGCTCCCCTTTTCAGTCAGACTGGCTGATCCTCTGGTCTCCACCCCTGTTTGCACTAGGATTACAGGCTTATGTGGCCATGCTCAGCTTTCTATGTGAGTGCTAGGGATCTGAACTCAGGTCCTCACGCTTGCACAGCAAACATTCTTATGCACTGAAGCCACTCCTCAGCCCAAACACACTCTTTTGATATACAGTTCTATGCATTTTGGGTAGAGTCCTGTAACCATATCATCATAAAGAAACTGAACAATTCAGACAGACCTCCTCTGAGATTTCCCTTTGAGTCTATCTCTTCCCGTACCCTTAGAACCTGAAACTCTGATACGCCTTGTCCAGAATGAGTAGAATCCCATAACACCAGCCTTTTAAGTCTACCTTGTTTCATTTAGCATATATCATTTGAGTTCCATTCGGTAGTTTATTCTTTATTGCTGAGTAGTATTCATAGTCTGGATATAATTTTTAAATTATATGTTTTTAATTCAATCTCCTTGGAGGGCTATGAATATTATTCACAGCTTTTGGGTAATAATAAAGAATGATAAAGCTGATATTGCCATAGAGGTTTTTTTAAATGTTTTTCTTACTTTATTGAATTATGCTAGTATTGTTTTAGGGGCAGACATACAGACCACAGACAAGTAGGCCACAGTGAAGAAAGTTTATTTTTATGAGAGTTAGGAAATCACAAGATAACTTCAGTTATGTTCAGTTGTGCTTCTTATCATTATTCTGGGACCCCAGCATATACTCATCTCCCAGTGCTACCACAAATGCAGCAAACCCCCACTTGAATCCTTTGATTCAACAGTAGACCAGTAAAGGAAAGATTGTTTGCAAACCACCCATAAATCTCTAAGCTTCACGGTGGCCCCATGGATCCCTTAGCCCTTGTGTACCAGCTTCTCCTGAACAGTTTCTAATGGTGTCCCTTCTATTTTCCACTGTCTGTAACCTGGAAGTTCCAGCTTACTATGCCCATGTCCATGTCCATGTCCAGGGTCCATGTCTGACAGCAATGTGATCTCTCAGTACACTCACTATTCAACCTTCCAGGCACAACCAACCAGAAATGACTTAACGATTTTTTTTTTTGTATAAGCAGAGGTTTTCCTTTCATTTGTGTAAATATCTAGGAGTGTGATTGGTAAATCACATGTTAAGTATGAAGAACTAGAAAAAATTGGACTCTTTTCCAAGTGGCTATTCTGTTTTCCATTCTTTTCTGCAACCTGTGAGAGCTCTAGTTGTCTTTCAACCTCACCAGCACCTGGTGTTGCCTTTTTTTTTTTTTAGCTATCCTCTTCCTTTTGGCTACAGGGGCATGTAAGGATACCTGTCAGTCATCTGGGTAACTTCCATTGTTGTTGGTGGTGGGGTTTTTATTATACACACAAACATTTCTTTCTTAGTTTCTTTTTTTATTTTTTTTTAAATTTATTTATTTGAGAGCTACAGACAGAGTGAGAAAGAGGCAGAGAGAGGGACACAGAGAGAATGGGCGCGCCAGGGCCTCCAGCCACTGCAAACGAACTCCAGACGCGTGCGCCCCTTGCTAACGTGGGTCCTGCGGAGTTGAGCCTCGAACCGGGGTCCTTAGGCTTCACAGGCAAGCGCTTAACCGCTAAGCCATCTCTCCAGCCCTCTTAGTTTCTTTTAGTAGTCACCAATATAGAGAGATCTTTGGGGCCACATTCTTAAAACTCAAGTTGGATGCTGGTATTGCAGGCAGGTATTCAGCTTGTTTATCAAGGACACTCTAGTGCTATGAGAAAGTGTAAGCATGGCTGTGACTTAGGACTGACTTACACCACTTCATAAGCAATGGAACAACACTCCTCCCCACTCCCAGCCCCACTTGTTACCTTTCTTTCCTGTATGATGTCCTCAGCAATCTGATGCACAATGCAGCTTTCCCTAGCCATCCATTGTTCATGAGCCTTTGTTTCACTGCCTCACAACTATGGTGTGTTCTGGTGGTCAAGGGAAGAGACTCTGGAATCATTTACACATAGCTTTATTCTCAGTTCTGCCACACACCTGCTGAATAATCTGGACTACTACTTAATATATTTAAATCCCCATCTCTCATTTTCAAATGAGAATAGTAAGACCTACACAAAACATTTTTTTTTTTCCACAAGTGGTCAGGGCCTCAATTAGTTAGGAATTAAAGACCATCTGTAACAGTGCTTATCTACCCAGCCTTTCCTGCTACAATTTATCATGGTGAATTTTATGACATGACTAAGCTGATCTGAGTGTCTTGATACCTTTGCTTAATTCTTCTGTGTAAGAGTTCCCGTTTACATGAAATTAATCTATGTCTGAGCGGGGATGAGGACTAGCTTGGTAGGTCATAAGCAGTTACTTTGACTGGGAGGTCTAGGTTGAGGATAGAGGGAAGAAAGTAAGCAAGAGTACTGGGCGACAGCCTGGGTGACTATTACATGCTGCTTGGTCTTTTAACCAACCTTTCTTGCGGGGGCTGGGAGATGGCTCAGTTGGTCAAGCTCTAGCTACTCAGTGTGAGGATTGGAGTTTGGGTCCCCAGCACCCATGTCAATGCTGGTTGGGTGTAGTGGCCCACCTGTACAAGGCCGAGACAGGTGATCCTCCCTAGGGAGAGGTGGCTAGCTAGACTAGCTAATTCAGTGAGCTCTGGGTTCATGAGAGATACTGCTGAAATAAATAAGTGTGGGGGGGAATCAAGGAAGATTGTTTTGGATATATATGTATTGTGAATATATTGTGAAACACCAATGGATCTTTGGCCTGCTGATTACATTTTATGATGATGTCCCTGGCTTGGTGAACTGGTGAAGAGGGCACAGGTATGGTGAAATTGTTTTCATGACTTGACTGTAGTGTTGGGATTCAATTGAGACAAGGTGACAGAGTGCAGAAGAGAAGGCTCCATCACATTGTGACTCAGCGTGTTTAGCTCAGAGATAACTGTAGGGACTGTAGTGTTACTATGGCCTTTGGAGACAGGCAGTTGAGTGTGCCACACCCCTATGGACTTCACCCTGAGGTCACTGGAAGTGGGGTCAGATATGTGGCACTGGTACAATACAGTGACTATTAAGTAGAAATCCTTGTGGAAATGAGCTTGGCATTCTTTTTTTTTTTTTTTTGAGGCAAGCCCAACAGACTGACTTTTTTTTTTTTTTAATGTGAGAGATTGAGAGAGAGAGAGAAAGAGAGAGAATTGGCGCACCAGGGCCTCTAACCACTCAACTGAACTCCAGATGCATATCCCACCTGTGCACATGGGTGACCTTGTGTGCTTGTTTCACTTTGTTTGCCTGGCTTATGTGGGACCTGGAGAGTTGAACATGAGTCCTTAGGCTTTACAGACAAGGGCCTTAACCACTGAGACATCTCTCCAGCCTGAGCTTGGTATTCTTTTAGAATTTAAGGGAAGAGGCCTGGAATGAGGTGGTTGGAGCAAGAAATTTGGGATATTTATATTCATAAACTCTGGGGCTGGAGAGATGGCTTAGTGGTTAAGCGCTTGCCTGTGAAGCCTAAGGACCCCGGTTCGAGGCTCAATTCTCCAGGACCCACGTTAGCCAGATGCACAAGGGGGCGCATGCGTCTGGAGTTCGTTTGCAGTGGCTGGAAGCCCTGGCGTGCCCATTCTCTCTCTCTCTCCCTCTCTCTATCTGCCTCTTCCTCTCTCTGTTACTCTCAAATAAATACATAAAAAAATGAACAAAAAAAAATTAAAAAAAAAAAACTCTGACCTTCACAAGGCAAGACAGGCCTGGAGGGACTCAGATTGTACCTAGAAATCTCTTTACCCATCTCTTCTACCTACCCATGCTTTATGTACCTGTTAAAGTCCAAATGTAAGGCATCCATTTCCCAACTCATTACTTCACCTAATTTGTGTTTTAAAAAATCTGAGTATAAGCCGGGTGTGGTGACACACGCCTTTAATCCCAGCACTCCAGTACTTGGGAGGCAGAGGTAGGAGGATCGCTGTGAGTTTGAGGCCACTCTGAGGCTACACAGTGAATTCCAGGTCAGCCTGGACTAGAGTAAGACCCTACCTCAAAAAACAAAACAAAACAAACAAAAAAATAAAAAAATAAAATCTAAGTATGTCTTATTTCAGTAATTTACACAGTCCCTGATAACTTATTTGTCTTGTGGTTCTTGCCTACTCTATCTCCCTTTCACCTGCTTTCTCCTTCCTCTTCATGGGTCTGCAGTAAGATCGAGGTGCTAATTGAAGTTTTCCTCCAGGCAGTAAGACTCCTGGAAATTCTCTCTGTTAAATAAATGTGATGGTTATTTTTTTTTAATTGCTAGAGAATGTACCATTTAGTTTTCACTGAAACCTAAAAGGGAACATCACACATGACAACATCCACTAGATGGTTTTCTTTCTTTTCTCAGTGAAATATTCAATATGCATTAGAATATTTTATCCTATTTATGAAGCTATTTACTGTAAATCACATGGTAGGCAAAATTGTTTAATAACGTGATTCACTTCATTCCATTTGAAGGTCTGGGTAAGTAGCAGTGGAAGGTGAACCTGACCAGTTAAGCTACAATTAAAAGAGAGATGCTTTTTAATTGACTTGCCTGGGGCACATTGTCTTTTAGAGGACATTTTGCACCTGGGATCTAGTTATGCAAAAATACAGCAGAGCAGCAAATCAGGGGCTATCCTTGCCTGAATTGGTCTTAAGAAAAACAATTATGAAATCACTGGACTGGCCTATGAGGACACTGGTTGTTTTGAGGTGGTGGTCAGCATGGGCACTGGGCATGGACATTGCCTATTTAGGTGTTTAGTTAGTTAATTAATTAATTAATTAATTATTTTTTTATTTGGATCAGGTCTAAGAAGATATACCAGAGAGTTTCAGGGAAGGCTAGAAACATTTACCAAGATTTTAAGCTTAAGTTTTTTCTTTGCATTTCATTTTGGAATATTCTGACAGTATTACTTAGCTTAGCTTAAAATAAAATTTGAGACTGAGGAGGTGGCTCAGTGGGTAAGAGTGCTTGCTGCGCGAGTGTGAGGACCTGAGTATGGTCCTTGACACTTACGTAAAAGCCTGTGTGTGGCTGCCCATGCCTGTTACTCTAGCACTGAGATGGAAACCGGAAGATCCCTGCAGCTTGCTGTTCAGCCACTAACCAGAAAATAAGCAATCTTGCCTCGCTTCAGTTTCAGTGAGAGGCTGTCTCAAGACAATGAGGCAGGAGAATGACAGAGGACATCGGACTTCTTCTGGTCTCCACATGTGTGTGCATGGATGTGCATTTGCACACACATGTGCACATATACGCACTACATGTACTACATACACACACGAGAAGAAAAAAAAGATATTTGACTAATTAAAAATGCAGAAATCAAACTCTGCCCCTCCCTGATAAGCTTGTTAGACATTCTACCTCACAGGGCATGTGGATAAGTGTTTATCTTATGCAGAGACTCCTTTCTGTGTTAGCAAAAGATTCTAGATGGTCTGTTATATTTCTTAAGCTTGAAATGACTATATTTGGATACTGGAAATGTGGCTAAAACCAAGTATTTTATACATAGTGAAATTCTTTCATTAGGCACTTAAGTATTTAGCGGTAAGGAAGAAAAACTGAAATTACGCATCTTCATATGTCTATTTCCAGATAAGTAATACATTTCTTAGGCTGAAGTGAGAAGTTTTGGGTTTATGTTGGCATAAGGAATAAATATATTTAAATTGAACAGCTTTTGTTTATTACAATTCTCAAAACCAATCAAAACAGAACATCATCACAAAGTGATGGCTAGAACAGTAGTCATTTCTTAGAAATTTGTCACATCTGATCTATTTTCCCTCTAAGAGTTCACTTTTAATAATAGCTATTTTAAAGTAAAGGTATTTTTATGGACTTTGTAAATTAAGAACATGATTATTGTCCAGACTATAAAGATAACAGAAAAATTTGATGCAACTCATTGACATAAAATTGGGATGTTTTGTGGAATACTGGAGTTGGGTAAATATTAACATTTCTGATTGTCACTCAAAAGACGAAATGTTGTATACTTTTGAGTGTGCCTATGATAGTTAAAATAAGTAAATATCCTAATTGTGGAAAATAGTCTTTCCATATTCATTTGCAATCACAACTAGGAATTGGGACATTTAACTTTTTTTATTTATTTTTATTTACTTATTTGCAAGGGGGAGAGAGGGATAGAGAGAAAGAATATGAATGGGCACTCCAGGGCCTCTAGCCACTGTGAACCCACTCCAGACTGATGCACCACTTTGTGCATCTGGCATTACGTGCTTACTGGGAGTCGAATCCAGAATACTAGGCTTTGTAGGCAAGTGCCTTATCCGCTGGGCCATCTCTCCAGCCTAGACATCTAGCTTCCTTAGTTAATCACTGTGTGATTTTAAGTCATTAGCTTTGCCTAAACTCCCACTTATAAATCGCACATGTTTTACTCATACACAACTAAACTAGGGCTTATAGATTCCTTGGACACAAAGTTAGGCAGTCAAAAGAGTAGTCTTAATAAAGACAAGAGCTTGTTTTCTTTAGCTGGACTAGTACTGGTCCTGAAGAATGGTTGGTTGGAAGGTGCCAACTGTGACTATTAAAGGTCTAGAGCCCTTCCAAGGACTGTCACCACAAAACTGACCACTTCTCCATTTTACAAGATTTTACTTTTATGAGCCACAAGAGAAATATAGCTCAACACCTTTGTTTTATGAGGTGGGTTATGCAGTCCACAGTGACAGTGTCAAATATGAGACTAAACTCTAGTTCTGAGGACTTTTAATCTATGTGCTCTATGTATTGGCTGGGGAACAGGTTGTTTGTTGTACAGAAATAAACACTTTTGCTGGCCATGGCCACACATGCCTTTAATCCCAGCACTTGGGAGGCAGAGGTAGGAGGATCACTGTGAGTTCGAGGCCACCCTGAGATTACATAGTGAATTCCAGGTCAGCCTGGGCTACAGTGAGACCCTACCTCAACTCCCCCCCCTAAAAATTTAAATAAACATTTCAATTACAATCAATGAATTGTCGACATTAAAGAGATTATTACTTTATGATGCCGTTGGTGGCCATGGAAAGACTGGCAGAACCAGCTTCTAACTGAGCCAGCTGCAGAGTGAGAGGAAGCTATTAAGGAGAGCTTAACACACCACTACCTCACAGACAGGGAGAGATGACTCTCAGGTTTGACTTTACCCTTTGTGTGATAGTTTTAAGATCTTCTGAGTCTTTACATTTTGTTTATTTATCTCTAAGAAGGGAGGGCGAGAATGGGTACACCAGGGCTTCTAGCAGCTGCAAATGAACTCCAGATGCATATGCCACTTTCTGCATCTGGTTTTACATGGGTATTGAGGAATTGAACCTGGGTTATTAGACTTTGCAGGCAAGTGCCTTAACTGCTGAGCCATCTCTTCAGTCCATCACACACACACACACACACACACACACACACACACACAGATTTATTTCCAAAGAGAGAGCATTTTTTGATTCCTGGTCATGTCATTAGCTACCACTTTCTCTAGCTCCCCATGTTTTGGTGCTTTTCTTTCTTGGAGTACAACTTTGGATGTCATGCCTCAGAACCAAGAATGTTGTCCACTTTTTTTTAATTAAAAAGATTTTTTTTGAGAGACAGAGAGAGAGAGAGAGAGAGAGAGAGAGAGAGAGAGAGAGAGGATCAAGAATTGGCGCACCAGGGCCTTAGACACTGCAATTGAACTCCAGACGCTTATGCCACCTAGTGGGACCTTGCACTTGCCTCTCCTTAAATTCAATGGGTCCTTAGACCTCGCAGTCAAGAACCTTGAGGGATAAGCCATCTCTCCAGCCTCCCTCACCTCCCCCACCTCTTTTTGAAGCAATCTCTCTCAAGGAATTAGAACTCCCTGATAAGGCTACACTGAGAGGCCCTGGAAGCTCCAGGAATCTGCCTTTGACTCCCCAGCACTAGGATTATAGGCACATACTCATTCCTGGAATTTTACATGGGCACTGGAGATTGAATTTAGATCCTATGCTTATGGAGCAAGCACTTCACTGACTGAGCTATCTATCCAGGCTAGTTTTGAGGAGCATCAGTCATTATAGGATCAGTTCTATTTGGTCCTCAAAGGTTCAGGAGTTTGGGGCTTCATAAAGAATGAAACTACTGGGCTGGAGAGATGGCTTAGCGGTTAAGGCATTTGCCTACAAAGCTAAAGGACCCAGGTTAGATTCTCTAGGACCCATGTAAGCCAGATGCACAAGGGGGTGCATGCATCTGGAGTTCATTTGCAGTGGCTGGAGGCCCTGGTGCGCCCATTCTCTCTCTCCCTCTCCTTGCATCTTTCTTTCTCTCTCTCAAAATAAATAAATAAAGAGTTGTTTTTTTTTTTTTTTTTAAAGAAAGGAAGCTGGGCATGGTGGCGCTTGCCTTTAATCCCAGCACTCGGGAGGCAGAAGTAGGAGGATCACCATTAGTTCAAGGCCACCCTGAAACTCCATAGTGAATTCGAGGTCAGCCTGGGCTAGAGGGAGACCCTACCTCGAAAAACAAACAAAAAACAAACAAAAAAAAATAAACAAAAGGAACTATTAACGCAGCTGATACTTTCCTTTTTATTCAGTCTCTTGAGCACTTGAAGAATAAAGAAAATAACAGCACTAGGAATCTTTGCGTTTGAGGGCAGTTATTCTTATACTTTTGATTGCAGTACCACTTTCATAAGTGTGCAGTGATCACTTTTCTTGATTCCACCATCTAAAAATTTACCCCTCCTCTGCTCTAGCCTTGTTGACTTATGCATTTGCTGTATGAACCTTAGAGGACTTTGATGGAATTGGCTGTGTAGGACCCCACATTGAGTTACATGAACTGCACTGAGGCAGTCACGAGTTATATAGCCTTAGGGCTGAGTTAAACAAAGAGTTAAGGAAGTGCTTGTAGAGACAAGTATGATCATTGCTGAGTTCAAAATAGAGTTCCAGATTTAAGACTGTAGAACAACCTCTTCATTGAGGGAGGGCCTTGATGTCTAAGCTACAGGGTATGAGGTTGGCAAGCTGGATTTAAAAAAAATAAGAGAAAAAAATTAAAAGAATAGATAAGTTGAGGTTAGGGGTAAACTGATGTTGAGTAGATGTTAAGGAAGCTTGGTATGGATTCACTTGATCTTACTGTACACCAATAAGAGAACATTTCTTAGGTTAGTGTTTCTCAAGGAGGAGGTCCTATTTCTGTGGACCATCTGTATCAGAGACACTTAGGGAACTTTTTAACAATGTGCATCAGCACTTACTTATACAGGAGTTGGGCCTTTCAATATATCCCTGTAGTTTAGAAAATAGTATTTTGGTTTTCTTTTCAAGTGTTGTAGCTCTATTATAAGGAACATGATTTCCCAGTTCACTTTTTTCAGTGAATTTTTGAGTTTGTCCTTTAAAATCCAAAACTCAGCCACAGTGAGGTTCAATTGCCATTTTTCTATATTATTTTATCCTAAAGTTAAAAGAGAGAGAGAGAGAAAGTAAATGGCCTTTTACTTTCATTTTATAAAGTATCAAAGTATGAAGCAGAAAATCATTGTACTTTAGGATAAGGATTTTCTGGGAAATTTAATCCTTTATTATTCAAGATAACTCAACCAGAACACTTTGGGCCAATTTTAAATATTTTATCTACATCTCATTAAACTAACATGAACTTTTCCTCCTTTTTTTTTTTAAAAAAAAAATAGACCAAACCTCACAGATTTCTATAACTAGATTTTTTTCACCCTTTCTAACATACTCTTTTTTTTCCCCCCTCAATGCTGCATTCATTCAGCAATGTCTTTGGCTTATTTGTGAAATCCCTGTTGCTTTTTTGAGAATGGATGCCACCTCTCATTAAGTAAGTATTTTTCTGTTTATGGAAGGAGCAAGTAGTTCACTGCCTCAGATTCAAGGAGGAAGGATGAAATCCATTGGGAAGACATTATGTGTGAAACTTTCTCCAAGGTTGCTCTCCACTGCAGGAACTCTCTGCTAATGATAAAGTCTACATGCTCCTCACAGCTCTAAAAATATTGCCATTCCTATTCTAGGGCATGTGGAAGAAGTTGGTTTTGGTGAAATTATGTTTGGCTAGAAAAGATATCATATCTCACCTCAAGGATGTTAATGCAGATTCCTCACACTCTGTTTCTAAGGAATGGAATAAGATGTTCAGATAGTCACAGCATTTCAGTAATTGAGTGATGGCTAGAAGTGCTTTCTGGGTCATGCTGTTTTGATTCTGAGCTAGCCCATTTCATTCTCTCTCCCCAGCTCCAATTCTAACAGAATCACCTGTTGCTTGTCATAACACCATGCCTAGACAGCATTTAGCATATTTCTAAATGAACTGTTTTGTCTTGTGACATTTCCCCGTGGCTTATGCTTGGGACAGCCTGCTGCACACAAGTCATGTTGGGAAATGGAAACACAGCAGTTCTCCCTGGATTTCACAAGCTTGAGTTCTTACAGTTGAAGTATGATAATCATTCTGTGTTACAAAAAGAAAAAAGAAAGAAAGAAAGAAAAGATAAAGGCAGAAAATGAGCCAACTTAAATTCAACATTAGAAGCCTGGAAAATCTGAAAGTGAGATAACATCTCGGTAGCTCTGCTTCCACAGTGAAATCTGACAGTTTTCCTAATTTATTTATTTATTATTCTAAATATTTTATTTATTTATTTATTGGAGAAGGAGGCAGATTCAGAGAGAATGGATGCACCAGGGCCTCTAGCCATTGCAAACAAACTCTAGATGCATGCACCACCTTGTGCATCTCGCTTTATGTGGGTACTGGGGAATCAAACCTGGGTACTTTGGCTTTACATGTAAGCACCTTAACCACTAAGCCATCTCTCCAGTCCCCTAATTTATTTTTTAAAAACAATGGCATAATTGCCAGTGAAGGTTAAAAGCAATATGTCTTTAAAAAAATTTACCAGGTCAATTCTCCCTGCTCATTATTTTTTAGCTTAATTGGTGGTTGAAGATATGTTCCCATGATGGTGGTTTTAGAAAGTGTGAATCCCATGTTTCTGTCCACAGAATTAGGAGAATTGGACCTGGGAGCAAACTTTATAAGCAAGCACCTTTAACAACTGAGCCATCTCCCTAGCCTAAGATGACTTTAATAACTATATGTGTCCTAATTACCTTTCCTACTTACCTGTATTTTGTTTCTTCTCAGCAGGATAAATTGTTAGCCCCAAGTATTGTTTGAGGAAGGTTTTGGGAGTGTTCTGCTTAGGTTATTGTTTTGGTTTTGTTAATGTTATGAATCAGGAGTGGTTTTGTTTTGAGAAACATAGTTTTTTATTAGTTATTTCTTTGTTTTTTTTCTTATGGATAGTCCTGGGATGGCAACAGGAGTTCTGTGAAGATTAGGGAACCTTTCTCTGTTTTCCTCCCATGATGCTGAGAAAGATGATACTAAACCAGTAGGCAGATTACTCCCATGCCCCTTCACTGGGAATATGTATTGGTCTTATTATTCAAGGCTTCAGGCCCAGTGCAAAGATATTTAAATGTATGAACTCATAGGAGAATATACTTTTATAATCTCCATTCACAGTTAAGGCACTTGAAGACTAGATTCACATACAAGCAGTTAACCATGTACTACCATGCCTCATATTGTCTCCTACAGCATGGCTGGGAAAAAATAGGCATAGGATAGTCAGAAACGTAAGTTTGGGGAGAGATACAGGAGAATGAGACAGCAGTGGGATGTTGTCCTTACTGTTAGTTTCCTTGTTTTCTAGTAACAGAATCCTTTTGGTTCATAACCAATAGTAAAGGCAGCTATATGTCCCCAAATTCTTCCACAGTTGTAATTATATTTTGAGATAGATTAAGGATATGACAAATGTGATAGTCTGAATGAATTGTCCCTCATAGCCTCATGTGTTCTGAATACTTGGTACCCAGCTGATGGAAATTTTGGGAATGTTGTGGAGCCTTTGGTAGATGGAGCCTAGTTGGAGGAGGTGTATAAGTGAGGATGGGCCTTGATGTCCAAGCCCAGTAGGTGTTCAGAGCTGAGCTCTCTGACTGTTCCCTTCCTGCTTCAGTGACAAGACTTGACTACCTGCTCTGCCATGTTTTCCCTGCCACAATGAAACTTCCTTTCAAAACTGTAAGTCAAAATAACAAACCCTTTCCTCCCATAAGATGCTTTTGTTAGGGTGTTTTCGTACCAGCAACAAGAAGGTGACTGCTATCACAAATAAGTAAGCCTTTTATGGGGCAGCTTCTTAAAACGTTAGCCTAGATATATTCTTTGCCTCTATCTTGCTGCCTGAAAGATAGATGTGATAGTTGGATCTTTAATTGCTCCCTTGGACTATGGAGATGACGCCATGCCTTAGGTGGTGGAGAAGTTGCATGGAGCCTGGGTTCCTCAGTGCTTTGTGGAACAGAAGCACCACGCAGCTCTGGATTGCCTTATATTTAGATTTTATTTTTATTATTGACAACTTCCATAATTATAGACAATAAACCATGATAATTCCCCCCCCCACTTTCCCCTTCACACATATCTCTCCATCATATCTCCTCTCTATCAGTCTCTGTTTTATTTTGATGTCATGATGTTTTCCTCCTATTATGATGGTCTTGTGTAGGTAGTGTCAGGCACTGTGAGGTCATGGATATCCAGGCAATTTTGTGTCTAGAGGAGCACGTTGTAAGGAGTCCTACCCCCTTCCTTTGGCTCTTACATTCTTTCCACCACCTCTTCCGCAATGGACGCCGAGCCTTGGAAGGTGTGATAGAGATGTTTCAGTGCTGAGCCCTTCTTTGTCACTTCTTAGCACTATGGTGTCTTTTGAGTGATCCCAGAGGTCACTGCTATCTGAAAAGAGAAGCTTCTCTAGCCAAAAGTGAGAATAGCCCCTAAATACATTCTTAAAACAGACAGATTCTCTGGGACTAGTTTAAAAATTATTCCCAGAACAACTGCACTTTGCAATGGTAACATGAAGATTGGTGATTTAATGCTTAACTTTCATGTTCTGTTTCTCAGACTGGCTACCTTTGAGGGTTTTATAGTTTCTTTTTAAAAACAATTTTATAATGCTAGTAATGTTGAAGTGCTATTAGGGGTTCAGCCATAAAGAACTTGTCTGTAAAAAAGGATTCAAGTCTCCTACAAGTTTTTTTTTTTTTTTGCATGTGTAAGTGTGTGTGGTATCACATATGTGTGTATGTGGGTGGACATGTATGTGTAGGTGCATATAGAGGGCACAGGTTGATGCTGGATGCCTTTCTTTATTTTATTTTGTTGAGTGAGGGTCTCTCACTTGACCCTAGAGCTGGTTTAGCTTGCCAGCTTGTCCTTGGGGTCTTACGACTCCATGTCCTGAGACCTGGGGTCACAGGTAGGCTGCCACATCTACCTGGCATTTATATGGGTGCTAAGGATCCAATCTCAGGCCCTCACACTTGTGTGACAAAGTGCTTTATCCACTGAGCTATCTCTCCAGCTCTGACTCCTACAAATTTTAACAGGGGAGAAAAAAAAGAAGATAAAGGCAATATGTGTGTGTGGGGGAGGGGCGGGGGTTGGGAAGGACAGTGAGAGTGGGTTTAGAGAAGAAGCTGTTGCTAAGTAACTTCATGGTGAAAATAACAAAAATTGAACAAAAACTTAGCATCTATTTTTACACCTAAAAGAATTGCATTAGATTTGATTTATTAAAACCACCAGACATATCTCTAATTTTGAATTCTCCTTGTTTAGTTCATGGGCCAAAGGACTACCTTTTTAAATCCCCAAGTCCTAAAGGGGGATTAGACTTACCATAGAATGTAACAAAGACATACATGGCCTGCACTAAAGCTGCCAACAGTGTCTGGCCCACTGTCTTGCATACATTTATTCATTTCACTAACAATTATTGAATAACTCCCATGCATGCTTATTAATTTCATAAGCATTTATTGAATTCCTACCATTTCCCCATAACAGAATTCACTAATACACTCCATTTGAGGACCCAGCATGAAGCTTTGTGAGTCTTATGTCTGTGAGTGGCCAATTTTCCTGAAAAAATAAATATATTACCCAATAGTTTTTGCTCCCAGAAAAAAAACAGGATTAAACATTTTATGTATTTTACCATTTCTCTGGTGCTAGGGATTGAACTCAGGGCCTTGGTCATGCTGAGCAAGTGCCACACTACTGAGTACACCCTGAGTCCAAAATTAAATAAAATATGAACTTATAGCAGCAGATGGGTATCTCTGTGGCAATATTGTCAACACTAGAGTGCTTCCACACTACTTTTTTATTTATTTATTTTATTTTATTTTTAATTTTTTTTGTTTTTATTTATTTATTTGAGAGCGACAGACACAGAGAGAAAGAGGCAGAGAGAGAGAGAGGAGAGTGGGTGCGCCAGGGCTGCTAGCCACTGCAAACGAACTCCAGACGCGTGCACCCCCTTGTGCATCTGGCTAACGTGGGTCCTGGGGAATTGAGCCTTGAACCGGGGTCCTTAAAGCTTCACAGGCAAGTGCTTAACCACTCAGCCATCTCTCCAGCCCGTTCCACACTATTTTTTAAAATTAGTTTTGCACTCAGTGAATGTAGTCAAGTTGGTACCGTTGTTAGTCTCCTCCCTGTCCTCCCCCTGGTCCCTCCTTGTTGGGGTATACGGGTCGTGCGTGGGGCTAGCCATCGGTTATGGGTAGGAGGTAGTGTCTCTGTGTATCATGACCCAACGTGTGGCTCTGACATTCTTTCCGACCCTCTTCTGCACATGTCCTGGTCCACACTACTTTTTCATTCCTAGAAGATTCAGCTAACATTAATGACAACCTCTTCTCTGCTCTTCTATCTGGTCTGCATACATTCAGAGACTATGGGCTCCATCCTGAGAGTCAGCTTTTTCTAATTTCCCCACCACAAATCTTTAGCTTTCCATGTTTTTCATTTTAAGGGATTCTGTGAGATTCTTACTAGATTATCTTGACTCAGAAGACTATTGAACTTCAAAAGTCTGGCTTTAGGAGGCTTCCCAAGTCTAACTGTGAAACCTTTGTACCTCAGAAAAATGGCAATGGAAATGTATTTCCATCAAAGGCTTGTATGTAGTCTGAATTTTTACAAAGTTTACCATGTGTTATCATACTTAATCCTGAGAATATTTGATAAATTTTCCTACATTAAATATGTATGCTTTTAGCTCTTCTTCCTAAATTTAGAGATTTATATGGGCATAGAATATTGGATCTAAGCCAGGTGTGATGGCACATGCCTTTAATCCCAGAGGTAGGAGGTTTGCTGTGAGTTCAAGGCCACTCTGAGACTACATACAGCCTGGGCTAGAGAGAGACCCTACCTCGAAAAAAAAATATATTGGATCTTCAACCTTCAATGGTCAGGTTTCTCTAGGAGGCTCCATTAACTTCGTCAAATTAATTTTAAGAAATTGTGCCTGCTCATTAATCACAGAGATGTGTATTGACCACTTATTATGAACTATGCATTTTCATAGGATCTTTTGACATATCAATGAACAAGACAAAAATTCAAACCATTATATATAGCTTATATTTTTGTAGGTGATAATAGGTAGTAAATATAATTTGTAAATAAATTATATAGTGTGCTAGTGTGTTGCAGTTACTCAAGACCTCTCCTAGTCTCAATGACTCAGCAGGAGGACTGTCAGGACTCACCATAGAGTTGTTCTTAGAGCTGGTATTACGTGAGAGAACACAGAGAAGATGAGTACAGGCAAAATGTACAAAGGGCTAGCTTCTGGGGTCCTTTTCCAGTAAAGTCACACAGGACACTGTTCCCCAGCAGTGACTGTGACAACATGTATGACAGCTTTTATCTACCAGTGAAGTTCATTAAAGATTCAGTGCCTTGGGTTTTTATTGGGTGCCAGTCATGTAGTATTGTTTGGTAGGATCACACCAGATCTGTAAAGTCTCTGAAGGAGAGCACATGGCCACCATGACCATATTGGTTGCACCAACATTTAGGTCTAGCAAGCCATTCTTATCACTTCTGGGGATGTGCAAACCCTCTGAAGTCAAGTTCCTTGACACCGAGTAAGGGCCAGCTTTGTGAGCTAGGTCACTACCAGAGCTTTGTGGGGAACTGGAACAAAAGGAAGGGCTAGTAGAGCTGCAAACGGGTGTGGGCTGCCGTTTTAAATACGTGGTCAGAGTAGACTTCACTGGCAAGGTGACATTTGAACCAAAGTTTAGAAGTTTTTTTTTTTTTTTTTTCCTTTTAAATCCAAAAAGAACATTCCAAGCTGAGAAGCAGTCAGTGCAATTACCCTAAGGTGAGAGGTTGCTAGTCATGTTTGAGAAAGAGCAAGGAGGGCAATGTAACGGGAGCACAGTGATCATGGAGATGGAGTTTGGAGTTAAGGTTGCAAGAGAGGACATTATTACAGGACATTGTGAATTCTTTGGCTTACTTATACATGAATTTCTCTGGGAAGAGATCTAGTAGTTTTCCCTTCTGTAAATTCTGTGAGCCCTCAACTTTTTTTTTTGTTTTAAGTTTAGTTTTGAAGGCAAGATTTTGCTGTGGATGTGAGGCTGAGTTTGAACTTGTGATTCTCCTGCTTCTGTCTCCTGAGTCCTCAGGGATTACTCAGGTAGTCTGTCAACATAATTGCAATTCTAGGGTAGTTTCCTGATTTTATAGGTGGAGAAAGAAGCCCTAAATGATAAAAAGTGTCTTCTCTAAGGTCACATGGTCTCCTGTGAAGATGAAGAGAATTCTGATTTATTATTCTATTACATTCTACTGAAGTCAGTGCTGTTGACAATAAATGGATGCCAAATGACTTCAGTGTAGTTTAGACAGGATGTGTTCAATTATTTGCTTCTGTGTAAAGAGAGACTGGGGTTCTTGATCCCTGAGTGAGTGGGAGGTGAGATAAATACTGGAATATCTGATGTTCACTTAAATGCCTTCATACTTTATATCTGTCCCTTCTCCTGGAAAAATTGTTTTATTTCCTGGTTAGAACCCTTCAATTTTTGTCCCCCACTGTGATTGTATTTTAATAAATGCAAGGTTTATAAGCTAGAAGAGGGTTCAGTGGCAATTCTTCATAGGACCATAAGAACTAAAATAAAGCTAGCTTAAAGTTAACTTCCATTATTGGCAAGGCAGCCTAGGAAAGCATGGTTGAAAGTGATGACATGTGGCTGAAATGCACTTTGTGTATCCTGATCGGGAAAGCAATATATTTGACCTGAAAACCCAAGATGACTGCAAGTGCTTATAAAGCCAACAGATAATTTCTGTCTAATTTTTTCTTTCAAAAGAAAACGAGACTGAAAAGAAGATTGACAGTTTTTTTTTCAAACATTTAGTGCTTTTAAGCATAAAGAAATGAATGTTGGATGCAAATAGGTCTGTGGTGTATGTTTGCTAAAGATATGATTTTGGTGACAGCTGTGGAAGGGAATGTAACAATGCCTTTTTGTTGTTGTTTTCAGAAACCAAAACAAAAAGTAGAAGACATCCTTTAAACACATTTTAAAAGGTTAAGTTCAGAACTATTTAACTATTATGTGGATTTAGAAGTGCAGATAATTTTAAAACAAGAATTTTTTTACTTACAAGGAGGAAAATCATTAACTGTCTCCCCTGTGTATGAAGAGCTAAGACACAGCACATGTTATTTCACAGATAAAAATTGTTCTCTGAATAGCAGCCTTTCTATAGTGCAGTCTTTTGGGATGCTATTGAAACTGTAGGCTGCATACCCTCAGCCAATGTTGAGATGAATGGCTCTGTCACTGGTTTCGTTACATAAACCTAGAATTAAGCATAAGCTGTCCATTACTTTTAAAGGGGTGACATCAATGTGACGCCTGTGAAAGCAAGACCTGGAGGGCTTTGTAGCTTCCCTTTCATGACTTCTATGTGTCGGGGACTGTCTTAGGCCTTGTTTTTGCTCATGGTGGGGTAAACTTGATTGTAGTTAACTACTGTCAGGAGCATTCTGTTTTACTATGGGCCCGGATAAAAATTTCAATTTATTTTATTAGAAAAGTGGAAAGTAAGTATAAAAATTTACCTACATGGAAAAATAAGGAGGCAGATAATCTCTCCAAATTTCCCTTCCAGAAATAACCATTCTCAATGTTTGAACATCTTTCCAGACATCTCTCAGTGTGTCTGTATTGAGCAAAATATAGCTGGATACAATTTTAGGAAAATAAGATAACAGTATATGTAGAAGTTTTAAATACCAAGAATTAATTTACTTTTATGTGAATTTGAGAAGAGAAAGAGCTCAAAATAAAATCGGAAGAGCTGTTGACTTCACTCAGATATTTATTACCTGCAGTGATACAGCTGAGAGGACATTCTATCATTATTTATCTAAAGATGTAAACCAATCTGAGATGGCATCAGCATGGTTTTTTAACTTTTAAGGAAAAGTTCATTCGTCAGGAGTCAATGTCAGTTTCTCTCTGTTTTCATTTTAGTAGTAGTCATAGGAACAAGTCATGCTTGGGAGTGAAATAGAACCTTCTAGATCACAAAATGAGCATATATGCAGAAAGAATTGTAGGGCTGAAGGATTAGGACTAAAGTTACTTTCTTGCAAAGCCTGGTGGTCTAGGTTCAATTCCCCAGCACTCATTTAAAGCCAGATGCACAAAGTGGTACATGTGTCTGGAGTTTGTTTACAGTGGCAGGAGGCCCTGGTATATCCATACTTTCTCTCTGTCTCTCTCTCTCAAATAAAATAAGCAAAACTATTTAAATAATAAAGAATTGTAATATTACTTATTGTTCTGGAAGACAGAAAAAAATGCACATATATTCTAATAGAGCTCTTCCCCATCCTCCGATTTTTGATGCATTTTTTATACATTGAGTTGATTTGGAATTTTTCTTTTGTTCTTTAGTCATAGTTCTCAAAACTTGCCAAAGCTCTTGAATGTGAGCACTAGATGGCAAGACCCTATTACCAAAGACAACACACTCATTAGTAGCAAGACAATAAAAATGAAGCTGGAACTTAACTGGAAGGCCCCACTGTCCCTTGCAGCTAGCTAGTATAGTGTTAGAAAGTGCTATGCAGGCTGCTGAGTGAGAAAACTCATCCACAGGCTTACCCAACTCTTGAGTCACCCAGCATGCTACACAACTGACTAGCCAGCCAAGAAGTGCCCACTAGTGCAATAGTGGTATGACTGGTCTGCAGCTAACCAACTGCTCCCTTGTTGGACCTGAGACCTGCTCCGTGGGAGAGAACGTATGCCTGGTGCTGAAAACCTATCCCAAACACCTGTGGTTGAGGAACCTATAAGGGGAAGCCACTACTTTTGACTGACTAAATGGGTATGCTGTGCCTGTCAAATTGCCCTCTAAATATTTATATTTTGATCCTACATATTAGTACTAATTGCGTCTTTGTTCAGGGAAGCTTCTTTTTACAGATGGTGATGACTGCTGGGGTAATTTGTATTGAACGCAATTTGAATCTTTTGTGCCTAAGCCTGTTAGATGTAGCATTTTAAGTGCCTCAGCTTCTAATTTCCAACTTAAAGAGAGGGTAGGGCTGGGGTCAGGCATGGTTGCAGTGAGTGTGTGTGCGGATGACATCATGCAGTGGTGTAGAAAGATAATTGAGGTTTGGATACTGAGGGAAACAGGTTGGAAAAATAGGAGGCTTTAAAGATGTAAGCTTCAATGTTCTATAAAACTTACTCTTGTAGAACACAATGTTCCTTTAGATTATGGGATAGTTTTATGCTTTCCTTGCTTTATTTATCCATTCATTCCATCTTAGCAGCTTTTCTGATTTTTTTTTTTACTCCTCTACACTTAGTCAGATATATGACCAAAAGTATTGTGCTTTTCCAGACATTTAATTCTCAAAAATCAACTTTATTGAGGTGTAATTTGCACATAATAAAATGCACCCATTTTAATGGTTGAGTGAATTTTGAGAAATGTAGCCAGTCATGTAATCACTGCGACAGCCAAAATATAAAATATTTCCTTCAGAGAGGTCACCATGGCTCGTGTACAGTCATGCTTCCTTCTCACCCCCAATCACAGGCAACTACAGATATGCTTTTGGCCACCTTGTTAATTTATTAGCCATTTGATTTTAATTCCATATTTCTTGTTCAGCTCACTGTCATCTGTTCTCCAATCCCCTTTCTCCACGGTCCCTTACAGACAAAACCCTTGAAGCTGCCCTCATTTTCCTTGTCTGACTTTCTCTCCTGCTTTCCCCAAACTCCTCACTTTCCCTGTCCTCCCCTTTCCTCTTCAGATACCTTTATTCTACTCTAGACTCTGCTTGCAAGTGTTTGCCCAAGAGGCTTCCGTTTTTTTTTTCTCAGTCAGAAGTCTTCTCACCTCTAAATTTGAATGTCACCTTTTAAAAGGCCACAGGAATAGAAGAAACCTCTTAAATGACAGCTGGGAAAACTCTTTATGTTAGTTACTTTATCTATGGTACCTATGTAATATATATGGCAAACTGAGGCAAGTTAAAGGTATTTGTCAAAATCATCTTTGTTACACTGTAATTTGTAATAACTGAGTAATTTTGGGCTGTGCACATCTACACACATATACCACACACCACACACTATATACATCACATCGCACACATATATGCCAAGAAACTGAGTAATACTTAAAAATTAAAAAAATGAATGCACTTGGGTGATTATCAGAATGAGTCTGTATTGATTTTTTCCTCTTACAAACAATATCTGAGAAACGTTTGTCTTTAAAAAAATTATATATTTATTTATTTTTGGTTTGTGTGTGAGGGGCATTATAGCAGTATTTAGTGTGGCATGCTTTCCTTGTTTTATTTAGGGAAGTAGGAGGGAAACTCAAAGGAGCAGTAATTTAAAGCTATTTCATTTGGCATTTAATTTGGTTTAGATGTTGAAAGATACATAGAGCTAGATATTTAATTAGAGGTTTTATAATGGTAACATATACCATGAGAACAATCTTGGGAATATTGTAATGTGCTGTTCTACTTAAAAATCTTCTGAGATATAAAGCTCTCCTTAGCGTCACTTTTTCCTTTTCTTTTCCCCTGAGGTAGGGTCTTACACTATCCCAGGCTGACCTGGAATTCACTATATAGTCTCAGGGTGGCTTCAAACTCACAGCGATCCTCCTACCTCTGCCTCCCGAGTGCTGGGATTAAAGGTGTGCGCCACCACACCTGGCATGTCACCTGCTTTTAACCTCTCTACATAGCACAAGAAATCAACTTTTTTGATTTATTCCTTTTGGGCAAAACTCAGCTTCATCCTGCACAGAACATTTCACCTATACTCCTTTGAGGCTTATTTGTGTGACTAGAAACATCTGTCTCGTTGCTTTGTTGACATGGTCTTTTGTTGGTAATCTTTCAGTGGAGAGCTCCATGTGCAGATAATTCTGGGCATGGGACAGTCCTGCATCAATATTTCCAGATTGCCTTGTTGAGTGATAAATAGGGTTTTGTTTAGGTTTGTTTTTTCTTTTTGGCTCTTGTTATTCTGGAGCAGGCTAGAAAGACAAGGAAAATTTTGGGGACATGAGGAGAACCCTTCACCCAGGAGTAGAGAAACAAAAATTCCAGTACAATTAATAACTGCTTAATGACCTTTTCCCTTTCCCAGCTATAAACCTGCGACTTTCTAGGAATCTCACCAGAAACCCTATTTACCAGGAAAGGGCATGCACTCAACCCCTTGTGCAGTCCTAGTCATTTCTGGTTTTGCCTTATGACATTATCATTTTATCCAAGACATCTCCAGAGCCACCGTGTAATCTCATGGTGGTGTTTTGCATATGAAATGTGTCCCATGTAGACTCATGTGCTTTGAATACTTGTTTCCTAGCTAATGGAGATTAGTTAGGCTTAAGGATCAGAGTTTGGAGGAAGAAAGGTCCTCAAAAGGAAATTAAGACACATCTAAGTATGGGTAGGTCTGCTCAAGGGAGTTTAGCAGAAAGTAAGACTCATCCAAGTGTGGGTATGAGCTCCTCCAGGGAGAGTGGCAGTCAAGTGGCTTTAGCATTAACCATATGTCCTATTTTGAAGGCTCTCAAGTTACATTTCAAAAGGGTGCTATGAGACCTTTTTTCTCCCTTTCTCATTTGATAAGTGAGGACAGCATCTACCTTCTTAATTACTGGGACAAAGCCGGTTATGGAAGGAAAGGGTTTATTTTGGCTTCCAGCTTCCAGGAGGGAGCTTCATCATGGCAGGGAAGGCATGGCAGTGCAGAGCAGCCCACATCTTCATGGTCGAGAAACACAGAGAAAGCAGCAAGAGAGAGTTGGCTGGGCATCACATCTTGTCACAGCACTAAGAAGAAAACCACCTGAGTGAGCCACTCCGAGGTCCTGGCGGGATGGGCTAATGAACCCCAGGCCTGCCTTCAACAACACTGCTTCATACTAGCTAGTCCTGAAATTCCTTTCAGTGTTGGAGCCTAGACTCCTGGGTTTAAGCCTGAGCTGAGTTCCCTACAACATTAGGGGAACTCCTCAGGCTACTGAGGATGACGGCATGGAGCTGTCTCTGACCTCTCACCACTGACAGTTCCATTTGAGATCTCTGAAGAACTCATGGGTATGTTATAGTTGATGTGTTAAGTTGGCCTTTTTTTTTTTCCTGCAGTTTTTATCCCACTTCCTGTTGGGCAGTATATCAGAAAAAACATTGTCATGATTTTTCTTTCCCCCTCCTCCCTCACACACACACCACAAATATACACACACAATGACACACACATGCCCCTTATCATAGACACACTTTTTCTCATCTCCTAATTTTTCTTTCCCATGAGCTTTTTTTTCCCCCACACATTCTGTAGAATACAGCGGGGGTTTATGCAGCTCTTCAGACTTCTCACCACATCCAGCAGAAGATGTGGAAGATGACATCATATTTCACTTGATGATGGTGAGTGACTAATGCCAACTTTATTTGGTATAGTTACATAAGCAAGTGGTAAAGAAAAAGTTGTTATTGAATATGATTTTTTTTCAAACTCAGTCACAACGAAGGAGTTGAGAGATTTTGTGGCTTTTGTGACAGCTTTAAGAAATAGAATGCATTAATCACGTCGCATAAAAAGACAATAAGAAGCAAAGGTTGAAACGTTAAACTGTAGAGATGAGTCATAATTGTAATGGTGCTATTTATCTTCAAATTTCCTCACAAAATTAAATAGCATTCTTCCTGTAGTCACAATTATGTTAACACATTTCAAAGAAGTTGGAATTAAGGTAAAGAGGTTAGAATGAGTCAATTCAGGCCAAGAATAAAAGTTAGCTTTTGTGTGTGTGTGTGTGTGGGGGGGGATGTTCAAGTTCTTTAATTTTAATAGGAAAAAAAAGTTTTGAAGAAGAAATTTGTAACTTTAGTTCTTGTTCTGCCTCTGCTTCAAAGTAGCTGTGTCATAGCTGGCAAGTGTCTTGGCCTCTGGTCACTCACTTCCTCACCCTAGTTATCCTTGTTCTCAAATGAGGGCCTAGATTAATCGGGTCTCTAAGTAAACTCGAAATTACTTAAATAGATCCAGTCCTGGATTCTTTCTTTCATCTAAACTTTCTGCTTAGTGCTGTTATCTGACACATTTAATTAATGAAGTCTTGTGAAACTTAGACAGGGATAGTTTAACTTTTAGCATAGCAAAAAAATTGTTGAACATGTCATTCTGTAATTTAGTTTCTTGTGATGAAAGAATGATACGGAAGTATGAAGGTCAAACAAGGTGAAGAATGACAATTAAATGCTAGAGGCTGATTGGAAACTTCTAGTCCTGGGGAACATGAATAATGGGAAATTTGTGTGGACATGTAGAGAGTGAGGCATCAGATTCTCAGAGGACCTTTTAGCCTGAGAGCCTGGAGACCATTATTCTCAATAGTCACACATTTTGTGGATTTTCACTCTATTACTGTATCATTACTGTGACTGTTTCTTTTTGTGTATTGATTTCTAATCCCATTTGTTAATTCTGTTCTGTTTTTCCTTTATAGTTAAAGAGTGATGAGATCTGATTTTCCTGGCCAACTGCCATGTTCAACATTGGATAGAGCTTTGTGTACTGGGCCACCTCAGCGTATTAGGGAATAGTCTGAGGTTTGGGGCTATAGGTTGTAAATTTGCCCTAAGAGGTGGTAGGCAGAAAAGGACCCAGTATTTAATACTGACATATCTAGAATACTGAGTTTTAACTACTACCGGTTTTCATAAACATTATTCAAGATAAACATTAGACAAAGCTATGACTAAGTAGGGCCCTAATGCTAATGTTGTACCTTATATGAATTGGATACTAAATTATTGAGCTTGACAAAGTGATTAATCAACAGGATGTTATGTAGGGAACAGAGATTCAAGACAATAAAAGATTTTTCAAGCCATTTGTTTAAACTCCATATATGAAGATATACTACTCTATCTGATTAATTAGTATCTATCCTGACATGATTTCATCAATTAGTAGGTACTACTTTCTACTAGTTGGTATTTTATGTCCTTTTCTTTTCTATGGGAAGGATACTGAATGGAGAATGGAAAAGTTAGCAAGACTAGAGAGAAGCTACTCAGCTCTTTGGGCTTATTAATCATCATTAAATGCCCTCGAGACTGAGGTCTGCACATGTGGAATGGCTTGACAAAGGCCCCGCAGTCACTGGAGCATGAAGCCAGAGTCTGAATTTTGTGGTTTGCCTCTTGAAATGGCGTTTACTCACAGTGGGCGCTTTCTCCAAAGCTTGTCCATTTCTATATCTCCCTTTTCTCTATCTTCTGCCTGAGTCTTTACTAGGCTTACTCTCTGCATGCAAAATGCTGATTTTTTCCAAACTTTATTTTTATTTATTTATGAGAGAGAGAGAGAGAGAGAGAGAGAGAAGAAAGAGAGAGAGAAGGAAAGAAGCAGAGAGAGGGAGAGAGAGAGAATGGGAAGGACAGGGCCTCCAGCCACTGCAAACGGAACTCCAGACACATGCACCCCCTTGTGCATCTGGGTTACTGGATCCTGGGGAATTGAACCGAGGTCCTTTGGCTTTGCAGGCAAACGCCTTAACCACTAAGCCATCTCTCCATCTCTCCAGCCCAAAATGCTGATTTTTTTTACTTCTCATGCAATTACCTGAAAGCAGAAACAATTTCTGCAATGCTCTTCCTGGGGAAGCAGATGTGAGAGTGCTTCAGGTTACTGGGATGGACTGGGTTCCAGGTGGCAGGTATAATCCATGGATGGTGTTTGGTGCTAACAGCATGAGTCTGGGCTAAGGCTAACAAGATTTGATGAATAGAGTGAGACTGCAGGGAAAGGTGGAGGAGCGGGTGGCTCACAGAATACCCACTGGTAATAGCATGATAATTTTCCTCATACCCTATGTGGTCATTTGTTGAGTTTTTTCTTTTTTTTTTTTGAAACCTCTTGTAAAACATAGGAAGTGAGCTGAGCACTAGTTTGCTGGCAAAAGTAAACACAATTAGCCAAGTGGCATTTTATTTATCCTGATTATCACTGGTAATGTGCGATGAAGTACAGAAGGAAGATACGCTTTTGGAGATATTCACCTCATGACATTATTAGTCTATATTTATCTTGGGTAACATGAGACTGTGAAATATGTATAGATTATAGGATAACATAAGATATCTGATATATATTATCTCATGTACTTATTATTTTGTGCTAAGAGCTTAAAATCTACTTAATTATAGGTTTTTCAAAGTATAATATGTTATTAAATATGGTTACTATGTTTTATATGGTCTCTTAAATTATTCTTTCCATGTGACTAATATTTGAGAGAGGTATTGGGGATAGGAGTCAGGGCCTTGTGCATCTTAAACATGTACTCTACCACTGAACTTCCCATCCATGTGCTCCTTTCTTATTTTTTTTAAATGTTTTATTTTTATTTATTTATTTATTTATTTGACAGAGAAAGAGGGAGAGAGCGAGAGTGTGAGCGAGAAAGAGAGAGAGAGAGAGAAAATGGGCACGCCAGGGCCTCCAGCCACTGCAAATGAACTCCAGACCTTCAGGCGCGTACGCCCCCTTGTGCATCTGGCTATCATGGCCTTTGGCTTTGCAGGCAAACGCCTTAGTTGCTAAGCCATCACTCCAGCCCACCTTTCTTGTTTCTTGATATTTTGTTTTTGAAATTTTGTATTGTTTGACTAGTATCTTCTCAACCCCTACTTCTCTAACTGCTAATACATATCACTTCTATGAATTCAACTTTGTTAGACTCCATAAACAAGTGGCCTTATGTAGCATTTGGCCTGGTGTACCTGTCTTAGTTCATTTAACTTTATGCCCTTGAGGTTGTTTCCTGTTGTGGATGAAGAATTTCCATGTTTTAAAAGGCTGAATAGCATTCTTCTGTGCAAAGAGGACAACTTTACTTTCATCTGCTGATGTCTGGGTTGATTTTGAATCTTGGCTATTGTGAATAATGTTGAATTGAACATGGAAGTACAGATATCTCTTTGACATACTGTTTTCATATCTTTTGGTGCATATCTAATAGTGAGATTGCAGGATCATATGGCAGTTGTGGTTTTGACTTTATGAGGAGCCTCTGTACTATTTCCCATAATTTACATTCCCAAACTGTGTTCAAGGGTTTTTTTCCCCACCTCATCTTTTCTAACACCATCTTTAGCCTTTTTTAATAGGAGCTTTAAAACAGGCATGAAGCTTATTGTGATTTTAAGCAAGTTTAAGCATGATAGAATCTCCTGGCTATTTCTTATGACCCAAAGGAAATTCATTATGGAAAAGGAGTGATTAAAAGCTATGAATATCTGATTAAGTACATGTATTGATAAATATAAAGCCATTGATTGCAGACATGGCTGAAGAACCCCACTCCTTATAGACTCAAGGTTTTCTGGTGCACTACTAGATCCAGCTTTTCATGCATAAAGTTATTTTGCTTTTAGTATAAAATATACCATAGCCTTATGTTGTATACCATATATATGCACAATACATTTTTCATAACATTAAAAATCACTGTGCATAAGAAAATGTTATTTTATTTGCCTCCTACATTGATGGTTATTAACCTCAGGACCAGCTCCATCATCTCTTGTTGACTAAACACAGCCCACTTAGGGAGGTGCAAACCCAAGAGGGATAATTTAACTACCAGAAGTGTTCAACACTTCATCAATCTATACTGGCATGCACAGGGAGTGGATAGGCCTCCCAGTCTATCAAATTAAATTCATCGACTTTGGTGCATTCACCTGGGATTTGGGCTTTTATATGTTGGCTTGAGCATTTGGTAGAGGCATTAGCAGTTTATAAATATATTAATTGAAACCTGAACTCAATGATGACCTATAGCTAATGAGGTAGAGATGTTTGTGCTTACCTGACCAGACAGAATTCAAAGCCCCAGGGCAAAATGAAAGTGCTGGAGCAGACCAGCCACTACTTCGTAGGAAGGCCAGGGTATAGGAGATGGTAGTATCTGTGAGTACTGTTTCAGTCAGGTTTGCATTGCTGGCAGAAATCACCCGACCAAGAGCAGCTTATGGGATAAAAGGTTTATTTTGGCTTACAGACTCGAGGGGAAGCTCCATAACGGAAGGAGAAAATGAAGACATGAGCAGAAGGTGGACATCACCCCCCTGGCCAACATTAGGTAGACAACAACAATAGGAAAGTATGCCAAACACTGGCAAGGGGAAACAGGCTATAATACCCATAAGCCCTCCCCCAACAATACACCACCTCCAGGAGGTTTTAATTTCTAGTTGTCATCAGCTTGGGAGACTAGTATTCAGAATACCTAAGTTTATGGGGGATACCTGAATCAAACCACCACATTCCACCCCTGGCTCCCATAAACTGATAACCATACATGATTAAAATGCAATGCATTCATCCAACTTTAAAATACCCATAGTTTTTTTTATCAATCCCAATGATGTTCAAACATTCCTATAGTCCAAGGTCCTTTAACTGAGTCATAATACCAAAAAATTCTCCCAAAGCCCATAATGACACAGAATAAACACTCACACTGCAAAAGATGGCATTGGGCAAAGAAATATTCAGCCAATACAACATTTAAAACAACCAGGGCAAACATCAACCTCTGTAGATCCAAGACCAATAACTCTAGCCACTGACAAGTCTGTAAGTCTGATAATCCGAACCAGCAACAAGTCTCTGGTATTCCAATTCTACCCCACCAGCTATGCTACTCACCATCGTGGAAAACTTCATCCAGGGCTGGCAGCTTTTTTTAGCAGCAGTTTTGTGGTTCTGTCATGAATACTGGATCTCCACAGCAACCTATGGTTCATCCCCACGGCTCCGGCTCTATCAGGTCTCCATGCAGGCAATCCTGCTTCAACTGCAATGGCCATTTATTTCCAAAACACAAGACTGTTGCAAAGTCAATGACCCTCTCATTCCTGCATTTCTTTACTCCATAATACCAGGCAGGGTGCCAATTTGTTAATCCAGGGGAAATAAAGCTGACTTTGAAGAACAGGACACTCCTCAGCATTCAGGCCCCTTCAAAAGACTGCATTCTCTCTGTTGTCCCAATGCAGGTCAGCTGGCCCAATCTCAATGGTTGTACTCTCTCACACAATTGCAGCTGAATGGGCAGCAGTTTTGGCCCAAAGATTTCTTTCTGTTCCATATCCCTCTGCACACACCAGTCCATTTCTACACACTGCAACCCTGCACAGCTTCTCAGGACATGGGCATAACTGCAAGCTTCTCACACAAACTGCTTCTAGCCCAGTCCAAGCAAAGCTCTTTCTCACCCTCATAAGCCAAACCTCATAGTCCATAGTTCTTACTGCATCCAAGTCTCTCAACTGTGACCAGAATAGTCCATCACGCTGTACTTGCAGCACTGCAAGGCATCTCTTAGGCCAAGGTTTCAAATCCTTCCGCATTCCTCTTGAAAATCAGCTCCAAAAAGCCAAAGCCACACTGTCAGGTGTCTAGCAGCAAATGACACCACTCCTTGGTACCAACATTACTGTTGTAGTCAGGTTTGCTTTGTTGGCAGAAATCACCCAACCAAGAGCAGCTTGTGGGATAAAAGGTTTATTTTGGCTTACAGACTCGAGCAGAAGCTCCATGATGGCAGGGGAAAATGACAACATGAGCAAAGGGTGGACATTAGCCCCCCGCCAACATCAGGTGGACAACAGCAATAAGAGACTGTGCCAAACACTGGCATGGGGAAACTGGCTAAAACACCCATAAGCTCACCCCCAACAATATACCACCTCCAGGAGACTTTAATTTCCAGTTGCCATCAGCTGGAAAGACTAGCATTCAGAACATCTAAGTTTATGGGGAACACCCGAATCAAACCACCACAAGTACCTTTGTGGTTGCTGTCCTCTGTGGGAAGGAGAGGATTGTGGATTATGCTATAGTAGAATTGGGATTCCACATCCCATGGGATGAATGAGCCTTTCCCAGGGAAAATTATTTCCCAGAGAAAATTATAATCTGTCACAGGGATGGGAGCTTGACTGACATGGATCTATGGGGGTAGTTTTTTTTTTCTTTTTGGGGGGTAGGAGAGAAGTGATTGGAAATATTCATTGAACCTTATTGTGTATCAGACTGACCTTGAGGCTTTTAAGACCTAGGTTGCTGGGCTCCATCACTAGAATTTCCGGGTCATTTGGTCTAAAGTTGGGGTCTAAAGTGTTTCAGTTCTAACTGGTAGCTGTTGCTGCTGGTCTGGGGACCGTACCCTGAGAATCCCGAGAATATAACTATGCAGTTCTGATGAGAACAGATACTACACTTAAGCTTAGCCAAAAGGCTGAGAAGGGATGGTAATGTGCGATTCCAGGAATGAAATGCATGTGTAGCCTTCCAAGGTGCTGCCAGACGTGTGTAGCAGAAGGAGCCTGTGTGGTGGCAGGCTTTGTGGATAGAAATGTGTCATTTTAATGTTTTTGGTTCTATGCAACTTCACATCCCAGGTCCTTTCACTGGACTTGCCATGTATGTATATTTGAATATCTTGCATTATCCTCCAAGCCATGACTAAACATATGCCTATGACATGTTAATAGTGGGAGAAAAAATGTGATCCTGATTTATGAACAGATCTTTATGGCGTGTTGAGACCAGCTGCAATGGGATAGGAGTGTAAGTCCATGTAAAATGCTGCTGAAAGCTAGTGGCAAAGTGAAATTTTCACAACATAAGAATTCTTTCAGTCTTCTACTAGTGTGACTGTGGTGAAGGAAATGATATATTCAGGCTTTCTGAGGTCTTGGATTCTGGTATAAATTTACACTGATATGCAGAGACTTTAATGCCACCATGGTATATCAATCAGAGTATACATTATGTGGATCCCTCTTTGTTTCTTTTCTCTCTCTCTGTGTATGTCTCTCCAGGATCTCACTATGTAGACCAGGTTGGCCTCAAACTTGTGGTAATCTTCCCATTTTGCCTTCTGAGTGTTGGAATTACAGGCACATATCATCATGCTTGGCTCTGAAAATCTTGATGTAGGTGGTCGTAATTAAATCCAATAGTCATTTCTAATCCTTTAGTATATAATGGGTGTAGATATGATTGGAAACTGGTGAAATCACATTGATTTCCTGATCCATGGAGTGAAGGCTGTTATGAATCTTTAAAGGGAGAGCAAGAAGAAGCCACTCAGAGTGGTCTACTCAGCCAAGATAGTAGATAGAAGGTCACGCCACGTTCCCGAAGAGAATTCAGGCAGCACTACCATGAAAGAATCAAAATAAGCAGACATGATTATTCTTATTGCACTAATGTTTAACTCGGCTATTTGATTAGTGCATGCGTCGTGTGGATTGTGAAGTATGAGAGAGAACGTTTTAGACTTAATCAGGTGGTGCTGCTAAATGTTCACATGGTTCCTGTTGCGAGTCTTTGTGAGAACAGACTGGCACAACCCTGGGAAGATGCTTCACTTTCCGTTTCCACTGGTGGTCAGGGAAGTAAGTAGTTAACATGGAAACAGCAAAGTTTGTTTGCAGGCTTGCCACATGTAACATTCAGTTGGTAATGGCCACACTGTAATCTAGAGGGACTTTGGAGTTTAAAATTTTTTAAAATTTTATTTGCTAGGAGAGAGAAAGAGTGAGAAAGAGAGAGAGTTTGAGAGAGGAAGACTGAATGAATATGGGCACACCAGAGCCTCTAGCTGCTGCAAAAGAACCGTAGATAACATGCATGAGCCACAGTGTGTATCTGGCTTTAAATGGGTACTGGGGAGTCGAACCCTGCTTGTTAGGCTTTGCATGCAAGTGCTTTAACTTCTGACCCATCTCTCCAGCCCTAGTTTTGTTTTTAGCCAGCACAACATCAAATATGTCTATTACACTGACAATGTTATGATAATTTCACCTTGGATGGGAAGTGGAGAGTATCCTGTTCTCGCCTTAGAAAGATAGGCATGTCAGTATGGGAGAGATATTCTGTGAGAGTTCAAGCATCTGTCATGTTAGAAGTGATAGTCCTAGGATTTTAATGAGACTAAGTCAGAATATTTCCTGTAGGGTGAGGAAAAAAAAAACTGATTATGCCTGCACCTTGAATCCCCCACCACGAGGGATGCGTAGCACTTGGTGAAATTTGGGGATTTGAATGTGGCACATATCACCTTTGCGTGGATTCTGCTGCCTGTTTGCTGGGACATCTCTAAGGCTGCTAGTTTGAGTTAAAGTAGAAATAAAGAGTGCAGTAGGTTCTGTCTATAAAGCGAACTCATGAATTTTATGACTCAGAAGGCTCCATGTACTGGAAGTGTGTGTGATACAGAAATACTATGTGTAGTTTCTGGCAAATGACAGAGGAGACCCATGGGATAAGCTCTTCCTCTGCCAGCCCACTACTCTGTACTTGAAAAGCTGTTTTACTGGTTTACTTCTCACCCTAATATAGGCTCAACACCTACATGATCATAGGACATAGGGTGAGAATGTGACCTAAACTGCTTATCATGAACTAGGTTTTATTGAATCCAGTGAACCATCAAATTGGATGTGCCCAGTGGCATGCCATAAATCAGCCGTGGCATAGGAAGGACAGGTGTGGGCAAGTCAGGAGGCACGGTGGACTACATCAGTGGGTTATTTACATGCCTGTGGTATTGTTCCTGCTACATTTCTTCCTCTTCTGTATACTGGTTGCTTAATGAAGAATTTACTGACATGTTAATTCGGAAGGAAGATTCAGGGTATTGATCCATGGATGGATTTATGTGGTATTCTGAAACCGGCCGTAGGGGAGAGCTGAGAAATTCATGAAAGTGGGAGGAGAAATCCTTCTGGTGGACTGAACTCTGAGCCTTGCATCTAACTGTTTATCTGTCTATCTATGGAGATTCCCCTAAAGTATCAATATACTTTAGTTTATGTGTGTGTTTTAACACACTTATTGGCTGGTCAGGGGTTTAGAAAGAAAACACTTGTGAAACTGCTGACAAGAGGGACGACATGAGGGGAATTTCTGGATCACGTCACTTTGAGGCTCACCAAAGAGTTCCACAGTGGATGAATAAATGGCCTATTCTATGAATGTCACTCACCTTCTCTGTCTGGCTCAAGTCCATGTGTGGTGCTGCTGGGGGGGGGCTGAATAGAGGTAATACATGGTTCAACAGAGTAGTCTTTCCCCCATCAAAGTGAATCTGGCTTCCACTATTTGATGGGCATCAAACTTGCCAAGACGCTGAAGTACTGATCTGACATCCTTCTCATGTGGTTGTCCAATGCTCCAGGGGTCCAGACTTGCATTAGATAAGCCTCTCTCATTGTGGAGGAAGCAGGGCTTGTCCTTCACAAAGTCTGAATTTTAATCTCCCTTTCCCTAAAGTGCTTCTGCACTTTATGCTCGTGTTAGATGTATGAAATGTTTCCTCACTTTCTTATTATTAAAGTACATTTTTAAATTTTGATTTATTTATTTGAGAGGGAGAGAGAAAGAGGCAGATAGAGATATATAGATGATAGATAGATAGATAGATTGATAGACAAAGATTGGGCATGCTAGGGCCTTCAGCCACTGCAAATGAACTCCAGGTTCACGTGCCACCTTGTGAATCTGGGTTATGTGGATCCTGCGGAATCAGATCTGGGTCCTTTGGCTTTGCAGGCAAGTGCCTTTACCACGAAGCTATCTATCCAGTTCTCCTCCACTTTCTTGATATACCCATAACATGTCCTTCAGTGAACAGACTTGTTTCTTGCATCACTGGTCTTAAGGCCTGGGCTTATCATTCAGTTGCAAAACTAAGAGTCATTTTCGGATCATGCTTTCTTTGGTGTGTTTCACGTGTCTGATAAATTTGCACATCTGATTTGACAATATGCATAGTTCTATCATATCATAGCAATTATTCTTCTCCAAAATAAATAAAAGCAAAACATTTCATTTGTAAAATGCTGCCCAAATTGCTGATGTCACTTAAAAAATATCTAGTGAAAAGATTTTGGGAGGCAGAATCAGACACATAACACATACAGACATTACAGAGAGGGTTAATTTGGTGTAGTTGGATGCATTTTAAAATTTAAATTCTTGGCTGGTCATATGTATATAATTGTCCTGAAACTGTGCAAACACCGTCTTTTCATCTCTACTTAGGTCTTGTCTTTATTGATATATTTAGTCTCAATATTATCTTTCCTACATATATCAAAGCTTCAAAATACTCATTGATTTCAGTTTTTTTTTTCCAGCAAGCATTTATTGGACACAGAGTGCCAAACACTGTGCTGAGGGGGAGGAATGTGAGGTCATGAATAAGACCTCATTCTCTTTGTTTGACAGTAAAGTCTTTCAAGTAGAATAAATAACCTTAATTGGTTTTTAAGATAAGCCTTCAGGGAATTCTTTAGTGTGATCTATTCACCATGTTCAGGGCCAACTGGACTGAGGACATTTAAAAGGTGTAATTTTGGAGAAGAAAATTTAATATATATGGATAACATGTTCTGGTCATAAATGATCTTTAACACTTTGAACTACTTAGAAATAGGAGATAATATCTAGAAAGGAACCACACTACTATTACATTATTAGAAATATTTATTAAATGAAACAAATTAAATTCTGTCCTATAACAAAATTGACATTCACTGATGGATGCAATTTAGGTTGATTTTTATCTGTAAGCTTTATAGATTTTACTTTTGCTGGGGCTCCTTCTAATCACCTTCTAGGAGGACCTTGAAGGAGCTTCCCTTAAAATGTTATCATGAAAAAAATCTAATGTACTCAGAGAGAGAGAGAGAGAGAGAGAGAGAGAATCTACTTGATTAGGATTAGTAACTTTATTTTGGGGAATAATTATTTTATATAGGCTAATGTCATGAAGAAAATAGATGTTTTACCTCCATCCAATTTAGAGCCTTGCTAATGATTATATTCACTATTCTAATAATTAATTCTCTATAGGAACTTGTACAACTCAGTATCCTATAGTAGTTAGTTTCCTTACGTATTAAATAAGGGAGAAAAAATCTGAACAATTTGATAATTTCCGGAGCTACAAACCTCAGTGAGCCCATTATAGTTACTGGAAAAATATGTACTGTGGTAAGTGGTGATGGTGTATACATTTCTGTTAAATGTAGTTGACTCAAAGTGATCTGTTCCTCTCATATTACCATTTATGAATGCTGTTCTTTGAAGAATATAACTATTTTCATTTGAATCTAAAATGTACTAACAGCTTAATGACATTTTTGGTAAGTGATCACTGCTAAATAAAACTAAAACTTAAGTTTCTGTTTCAACAAATATTAGTGAGATATTTTATACCCATAGATTATAGTTTCTTTGTAGCTCTTCCAAAAAAAGTGGTAATTGAGAGCTTCTATTGTAAGATGTAAGAATGGGAAGAAGACTGAAGATAGGACCTGAAAGCAGTAGGGTAGTGTTTCATATTCAAAGTTGACAAGTCAATACAGTATATTAGCATCACTGTCCTTACAATTCTATATTAAATTTCGGAAAATTATCTGGATTCTCATTCTACTATTATTTCTTATGGAAAGCTGCCCTAACTTTGATAAATCTTGTGAAGAGACTGGTAATATACAGCCTGTGTGTGTGTGTGTGTGTGTGTGTGTGTGTGTTCATGATTGATTGTTACATAATAAATTGAATCTTAAGGTATTAGGTACATAGATTAGGAAATATTTTGCCAGGTGATAACAAAATTTCGGGGTGTTTATAAGAGTAGGGATGAAAGCATCTATTTTTCTTTCCAGGGTAGGGTCTTACTCTAGCCCAAACTGACCTAGAATTTACTATGTAGTCTCAGGTTGACCTCGAACTCACAGCAATCCTTCTACCTCTGCCTCCTGGGATTAAAGGCATGAGCCACCATGCCTGGCTAAAATAAATGTTTGTACAGGTCACCAGAAGTATGGAAAAATTAACTTAAGATAAATCACGTGTTAGAGGTAACAGTGAGAATCACCAGAGTGGAGCTAATACTTTATATATAAGTGGGTGAGCAAGGGCTGCTGTAGAGACCCTCAGAAAGTCAGTGGGCCGTGCTGGTTTGCTCATCTTTCATGCCAAGGTCACAATTTTGGTGATTCAATAGTCAGTTACCTTTCTTCTATCCTTGTACTAGAAGTCATACTGGTCACTCCAGCTGTCCCATTTGGGGAGCTTGATTGGTCCCAAGCACTGTACATGTATTATTACAATTAAAATATTTTTTCTTACCTATTTTTCTATTAATTATGTATTAATATTAGAATTCATGAAAGAGGAAATTGATACTTGTTGAGATTCGTTTACTAAAAGCAAAAATGTCCACAAGCATAATATGAATCCTGAAGAACTGACCCCAAATCTGTCCTTCCCAACCCTATTCTGCAAGATAATCTGTTGTTGCATATAATATATCACACATCAAATGGAAGAGAGTTATTCCAAACTTATTATATGAGTCCATCATTCATTACCACATTAGCAAACAGGCCAATTTCTGTAATGAGCATAGACACAAAAATTCTCAACAAAATACTAGCAAACTGAATCCAGCAGCACACCACAAAGATCATTCATCATGATCAGCTAGGATTTATCTCTGGGAAGCAAGTGTGGTTCAACATATGCAAATTAATAAATCCAACGAAATCATATCAACAAAATGAAGGATAACATCATAGGATTATCTCAAAAGATGCAGACCATGCAATAAAATTCAATAAATCTTCATGATGAAAGCTCTGAACAAATCAAGTATATAAGGAATAAACTTCAACACAACAAAGGCTATCAATAACAATTCTGAATCAGATATATTGAATGAGGAAAAGCAAATTAGTATAGCCATTATGGTGAGCAGTATGTAAGTACCATCAAATAGATCCAGTTTCCCTACTTCTGGATTTGTGATATCAAAGGACTACCTGCATGCCCATGCTTATCACAGTGCTATGTGTAGTAGCCGAGATGTGGAATCAATGGATATGTGCATAAATTAATGGATAAAAAATGTTATATAGGGCTGTAGAGATGGCTTAGCGGTTTTGCGCTTGCCTATGAAGCCTAAGGACCCCGGTTCGAGGCTCGATTCCCTAGGACCCACGTTAGCCAGTTGCACAAGGGGCCGCACACATCTGGAGTTCGTTTGCAGTGGCTGGAAGCCCTGGTGTGCCCATTCTCTCTCCCTTCCTCCTTCTCTCTGTGTGTCGCTCTCAAATAAATAAATAAAAACAAACAAATTTTTAAAAAAAGTTATATAGTACACAATGGAATATTATTCAGTGATAAAAATTCATTTGTAGCAAAATGAATGGAACTTGAAGATATCATACTAAACGAAATGGAGATACCAAGGAACATGTGCTGCATGTTTTCTTTCTTATGTAAGTGCTAAAAAGTCAATATAAATCTGTATGTACCTATAGCACAAGGATAAAGGAAGGAGTAATGAATCTTAGAGGCAAGGAAGGATTGAGGAAAGAGGATATTGGATAATGAGCAGCAAAACACAACTGAATAGAATAAGTTCTGTATTTCTGCAGCATCGTGGGGTGACTATAATGCACAACCTTAGCACATTTTGTGGATAGGTTCAAGAGAGGAGCTTGGAGGCTCTAAATGTAATGTGGTGATACATTGATGGAAACTTTCCTTTCCTTATTTTGATTAGTATGCATTGTATTTATGTATTGAAATTTTCTTTTTTCTAAAAAAAAATCTCTGAGATATATTAGTAGAAAAAAAGCTTTCAGGTGCCCACCAAGGATGGCAGAACTAATCTTGGAGGCAGATCAGGGAACTAATTGGTATTGTTAATCATTCATTTGATACATCTTTAAAACTTTGCAGTGTTTTTAATTATCTTACTATATATGTATAGTACTTCATAAAAGAGCTTCTGGAGTAAGACTTTGGAGGTCAAAGTGTGAGTTGTGATATAAACTTGGTCATATCTCTTAACTCTTATTGTTTCAGTTTTCCCATTTTGAAATTTGCACAGATCCTAACACATTAAGATTTTTAAAAATTAATCTTCGATCTTACTGTTATAATTTTACATATCTCACTTTTCAGTTGTCTTTATAAAGACAACATAATTGCTAAGTGTGCTGGTGTTCGCCTGTCATCCAGCACACAGAAGGCTAAGCAGGCGGCTTGCCATTTCAAGGCTAGGCTCCATGGAAAGACCCTGTATCCAAGAAAAAAAAAAAAAAGTAACGTAATCGGCAATGTGTTTTGTTTGACTCTTTCAGAAGAATTTTCTTTTACTGTTTCTTGAGCTGCAGTCTCACTTGAACTTGCCATTCTATCTCAGCCTCTTGAATGCTAGGATTATAGGCCTATGTGGTCATAACCAGCAAAGTCTTTCCTCTTCTGTGCTAGGGACAGAACCTGGGCCTTGCCCATGCTAGGCAAGCACTCCACCACTCAGCACCATCAATAGCCCCCAAACTTTCTCTTTAGATGTCATTGTCTTTGAAACCTATTTAAGTTTTAACTCCGCTTAAATTACTGTTGAAATAATACTGATGTTTGTGAAGGATTTGTCTTTAGGAAAGTATTTTTTATGAATAATTTATTACTTTTGTTTAATGGTACTTGTATGTCATTATTACACTCCATCCATACAACCCTTTGTTCTACTAACAGAGCTAGTAAAGATCTTGTTTTGTATCCTTTATCATTAATTTTTCTATAACCAAGACTACAATTTACTTGCGTGTTGAAGTCTGAAACTGTATATTTTCTATGCAAATTATAAAATAAGCTAAAACATGGGATAAACTTCATGATTTGAAAATTAATACTGTCACACATTTTTGACTGGATACCACAGACTTTTTGGAGTAATTTTTCTTTTAATGGAGTGGTCATTGGAACAATATTATTTGTTAAATTCTTTTGAAAATGTAGTTATCTTAATTATGCAGTTTTTGAAGCAACTTAAAAATTCATCATCAGAATTAATTTTTTAAATCATGAATGTTGACTGAAGTCTTACTATTTCCAAACCTTAAGTCACTAATATCTCTTGGGCTGTGTTACAAGAGAATAATGCAAAGAAGCTGTGTGTTCATGAATGTTTGTATTACTACGTTTTGTTGAAATTATACTTACATATTGGACTAGGATTGTAACATGGTGCATGTTATACAAATTGTATAAGACTATCATGAACTCAAATAAAATCAGGAAGACCAGATATTTCTTTGCACAACAAGTTTGGAACCTTTGGAACTGGTAAATTTGCATAGTGAATGAGGATATCCCTGTTCTAAGCACTGTTTACAGAGATTCTAAAGACTTTGTTAGAAACATCTTATCTGCTTAAGAAATGATAGACAATTGAAAGGTAATTGGTGATTTTATTTAACACTGCTAATAGCTTAGTATATTTTGCTCTTTGTTTCTTAGTAATGACTTTACTAAGCACACTTTATTTTAATGATTAGGTCAAGCCTAGAACAACCAGATAATAAATGAGTTCCTGTGTTTGGTTTCTGTGTAGAAAATAGTAGAGCTAAATGTCTGATAGACTACCTTTCTTATATTTTCTGCCATTGTCTGACTGTCATGTGTTTTGAAACTTAGACCCCAGGTATAACTACTCTGCTCATATATTTTTTTCATCTGAAAAAAAGACAAAAATGATTCTTCCTTTTTAGCTTCATTTGAGATTTGAATACGGCAATTTATGTGAAATGCTGTCCTGTTACGATGCTCATTGCACATTACAGTGGGTGGTGTTTGGGACCTGACATTTTATTCCAGTCCTCTTCCTTCTCTCTTCACAAGGCAGGCCTGTAACTGAGGGTTTCTGCCTCTTGCATAGTGAACCATCCAGACCCAACTGGTGTCCTCTATATCAGTGTCCATGTGTATCCATGGGACATCTAAAATGTGACAACTACTACTGATATTTACCTTTTATCTAAGAAGAAGATCAAGTTTAATATATTTAACATAAAAGATAAACTAATACTTGTTTGTAATGTATGAGTACATACATTGGGTGTGAATGCTATATATAGATATTCACTTGATAAAAACAAATTTGGAGATCACTGACCTATCATTCAGTACCTGAATAAAACTTTATGGTTGACAGAGGGGTTTTGAATAGTTGGAAACTATTGTGGGGTCCACAATTTAAATAGGTCATAAGTAGGTGAATCTTATGGGGGCAGAGGACGTTAGTATATTTGGAGGTTCTGCAGTGAAGCTTCAGTTTAATGTTAGTATATCTAGTATGCTTGGTTAGCTTGTGATGGTTCAAGAATGAACCATGTTGCTGAAAGATGCTTTGCTGCATGCACATATCCTATTAATGTAGGTTTATATGAAAGGAAAAAAGGGAAAAAAAATGCATAGATGATTTTCAAATTCATGCCGTAATGCAAATTCATTAATACTCTTAGTAAGCCTAAGTCTGTTTGTATTGTTGCTTTAGTATATAATGAAGTAATGTCAGGCTGCTTCTTGGAATCCATAGGTTGAGAAGATATTTTTCCATTTTTGGAATTTATATAAAAAGGGTTCTGTGCTTCACTTATTGGGAACCAAATACATGATAGACAGAGTTTCCATACAATGTAAGTCTACTTAAGACACTTTTTTTTTCCAGACAGTAATCTCTAGAGAAAAGTCTAATGCAGCTGCTGAATTCTAGATATTCTAGAATTCTAGATAATCCTGCTCAATCTATATCAGGAAAAGTATCTTATTTTGAGGACTGGACAATTGGCTTTCAGTGTTCATAAAACACCATTCTTCTTATTAATGGTTTATGTCCTAATGGTTGTTTTTTGGTGGTGCTGGGTTTCAGACTTGGCTACACAAGTGTTCCACCAGTGAGCTACATAATCCCAGGCCCCCCTTTTCTTAATAAACAGTGTTATGTTCCACATAAACCTAAATTCACTTTGGTTGCTAGAGTTCGTACCCTGTTGGCCACATACCCAACTTTGGTTGGACCAAGAACATATGTTACAAGCATGATTGCATCATCATACTATATCTGAATGATGTAGATTATCCTGGGCTGTGAGCTAGCTGAGAAAAAAAATCTAAAAATCTGTCATTTATATTATGTTAACCTGAGATTTATGTGCATAAAGGATGCCTTTTATGGTGAGTATACACAATAATTCTTTGCCTAATTTATGTCATTCTATTTTCAAACATTCAGAAAACATTTGAATAAAGGTGATGGTGACACTTTTGACCACTGGTCTGTAATGGGTTTAAACATTAAAAAGACAATGTGTAAGGAATCTTTTCATGTTCTATTCATCACACTTGCTTTTTTGAGGGTGGGAGAGGGTGTCTGAGAAAGTACCAAGAAGTTGTCTTTGAGAATCTGTTTAGGCTGGGCGTGGTGGCACATGCCTTTAATCCCAGCATTCAGAAGGCAGAGGTAGGAGGATCACCATGAGTTCGAGGCCACCCTGAGACAACATAGTAAACTCCAGGTCAACCTGAGCTAGAGTGAGACCCTACCTCAAAAAAAGAAAAAAAAAAAAAAAAAAAAAGGACTGTACTCAGGCAGGCTGGGAGATGGCCTAGCAGTTAAGCAGCTCACCTGCAAAACTGAGGTACCTGAGTATGACTCCCCAGGACCGTGTAAAAGCCAGATGCACAAAGTGGCACATATGTCTGGCGTTTGTTCTCAGAGGCTAGAGGACTTGGCATATCCATTCTCTCTCTCTGCTTGCAAATAAATAAAATATTCTCTCTCTGCTTGCAAATTAATAAAAAATATTTTTTAAAAGAACCTGTTCAGGTTTTATCTTAACAGAGCAGGACAGGGAGGAAGAGAGGGAAATGGAGTAAATGTGACACAAAAGCAGAAGAGGCATGGACAGAAAGAAGGGGATTAGCAACTGGAGGATGGGCGATGGGGAGGGTAGTGGAGGAAAGGAATAGTTAGAACAAAATATAATGACCCATATGTTTGAAAATGCCACAGTGAAACCCATCACTTTGCTAATAAAAAATAATATAAATTTTTTAAAAAGGAATCTATTCAGATTTGATAAAAAAAGTAGGGAAAGGATGATTTTCAGCCCAACTATCAACTCCAAACAAAAGTAATTCTCAGTCTTTATATATGAACTATATATAGATTTATATATTGTTCTTTAAAAATCTTGTAGCTCTTTGTTGTAATGTACTGTGTCAGAAGTTATTCTTGAATATTTTCTTTTATTAATACAAGAAGAGAAAATAATTACTTTATAATTTGATAAAATCTGAAAGTTTCTTTTTTATTTTTTTTATTTATTTTTAGAAATATTTTATTTATTTATTTGACAGAGAAAGAGGGAGAGAGAGAGAGAGAGAGAGAGAATAGGTGTGCCAGGGCTTCCAGCCACTGCAAACAAACTCCAGATGCTTGCGCCCCCTTGTGCATCTGGCTAACGTGGGTCCTGGGGAATCGAACCTCGGTCCTTTGGCTTTGCAGGCAAACACCTTAACCGCTAAGCCATTCCTCCAGCCCCTGAAAGTTTCTTTTTATTTTGTTTTATTTTATTTTATTTTATTTTTTTCTTTACTAGTTAGTTTTGTATTCAGCAAATACAGTCAGTTTGGTACCATTATGCAGAGACATTTAGCTTACTCATAACTGTGGGCTAACTCCACAATGCATGACCCGTATACCTCAACAAGGAGGGGCCAAGGGGAGGGGGTAGGTCACGGATGAGCCTAATAATGAAAGTTTCTTTTTTAAAAAATATTTTTATTGATTTATGAGAGAGAGAGAGTGAGAGAGAGAATGGGCGCACCAGGGCTTCTAGCCACTGCAAATGAACTCCAAATGCATGTGCTACCATGTGCATATGGCTTATGTGGGTTCTGGGGAATTGAGCCTGGGTTTTTAGGCTTTGCTGGCAAGTGACTTAACCACTAAGCCATCTCTGCAGTCTCAAAACTGAAAGTTTCTTAGATAGAGGCTACCATATCTTAGTCATTTAGTGTCTACTATTTTGGAAGTATTTTGTTAATCACCTTACATGTGTTCGTCTAATATAGTTAGGTTAACTCTATGAGGTATGTAACATTTTCTAATCATTAAGCTGAGATTTTAGTCTGGAGATATTGAGATTTTTGTAAATGTTACACAATTCATAAATGTCTGAAGTAGGATTGAATCCAGGCCACATAGGGTTCAAAGGCCATGTTCAGCCCACTGTGTACTTCCCACAGATGAACGCTAAAGATAACATCATTTGGCTTTAGTTATGCACAGCTCTCACTGGCAATCGACTTGTTCTGTGTGAGCTTGAGAGTGACTAAGGTTTGTTTTTAGGTTTCTGTCAACAAACTCAAGGGCCGGATCTCTGGAAGGTAGCAAATATCTTCATTTACTGCCTGGTTGGAATGATAAATATATGCAACATTTGTGAAAACATTTTATGTACTAAAGCCAGCATGTATATACATTTGATGCAGAATGAAAATATGCCCTTTGTTTGCCTCATCCTATTAATTTTAACGTGCCTAGAGCCAAAGGCAGCCCCACACAGCTAGAATGCTCTCTGTTATGCTAAAACTGACACTAAGAACTTATTCCTGTTTATAACAAAATAAATCTATTCTTTTCTTAACAAGATTTGTCAGTATAAAGGAACTAAAATTGATTTTTTTTTTGCATTGAGTGCTGCGTTAGAGTGTTATTATGATAAAATCTGGAGTTGTCACAAAAATCAAACACATGTCCTGCATGAATTCTTGTTAAAACCAACATTACCTTTAAAAGCATATTCCTAGGCTATCAATAATCAATTTTAAATAATTAACACAAACATTTTAATGTATTTTTTATAGAATAAGTTTTCTCTCTTTCTGCTCAGTTCCATCTTTATAAAACAAGTGATGCTTTAAAAACTTCATCACAATTTTTCAGATTGTCTCCTTTGGATATTACATCTACTAATGACTGCTTGATAATTAATCCATTTATTCACTGTGAATTTGTGCAAAGAGCAGTAGGGTGGATGTTGCCTAAGCATGGTTATTTAAAGAATTATTTATTTATTTTCAAGCAGACACAGAGATAGAGAGAAGAGAAACAGAGAGAATGGATGCACCAGAGCCTCCAGCCCCTGCAAATGAAATCCAAATGCGTGTACTACTTTGTGTATCTGACTTTATGTGGGGTTTGGGGAAATCAAACTCGGGTCATTAAACCATCTCTCTAGCCCAGCAGTATTTTTTTTTTTTTTAAAAACTTTTGTTTTTTATTAACTTAATTCTTTTATTTTGAAGTTGAGAGAGACAGAGAAAAAGTAGAAAATGGGCACACCAGGGCCTCTAGCTGCTGCAAATGAACTCCAGGCGCATGCACTACTTTGTGCATCTGGCTTTATGTGAGTACTGGGAATTGAACTCAGGTCCTTAGGTTTTGCAGGCAAGTGCCTTAACTGCTGAGCCAGCTCTCCAGCCCTAAGCATAGTTTAATCTTTGTGAAAGAAAGATCTAACCCAAGGCCTGATAGATTGTTACTTCTTAGATGCCCAATCAAGTTTCTTCCCTCCTGCTGGTTGAATGACATTAGGCAGTTCCTCAAGCCTCAATTTCCTTATCGTAAAAACGTGAGGCTTTCAGGAGATTTTCGAGAGGCTTTAGTTAGTTCCACACTGTCATTAAGTAGGAAAGTAATTCTCTCCTCTACCCTTCACCAATTTTTAGCTAGAATTTCTTTCAACAAAAGACAGATTAACAAGAGAGAAAAGCCCAAAAGTGCATACTTCCTCTGTGCGTGGGAAGTGACTTAGGAAAATAGCTGTAGCCATGAACTCTGCAGGGATTCATCCAGGACCTTCAAGGATGACAAACCCTCATGTCCTGCAGTGATGCAGTATCTGCATGTAGCCTGCACACACTCTTCCTCTGTACTTTAAATCATGCTAATTTGTGACAGCTAGTGCAATGGAAAAGTGGTGCTATACGATCGATATAAATACAAATAGTTGTTGTACTGCTTTTTTGAGGAATAAGAAAAAAAAACCCCGCGCTGGAGAGATGGCTTAGCGGTTAAGCGCTTGCCTGTGAAGCCTAAGGACCCAGGTTCGAGGCTCGATTCCCCAGGACCCATGTTAGCCAGATGCACAAGGGGGCGCATGCGTCTGGAGTTCTTTTGCAGTGGCTGGAGGCCCTGGCACACCCATTCTCTCTCTCTCTATCTGCCTCTTTCTCTCTCTGTCACTCTCAATAAACAAATAAAAATGAACAAAAAATTTAAAAAAATATTTAAACAAAAAGAAAGAAAAAAACCTGTCTCCATTCAATACTGACACAATACTCCTCATGATATTTTTTGTATGTGGGTATGAGTGTGTGTGCATGTATGGAGACCAGAGGACAACCTTGGGTTTTGTTCCTCAGGAACTATCTACTTTTTTGGAGACAAGATCTCTCATTGGCCTGGAGCTCACCAAGTAGGCTAGACAGGCTGGCTACTGAGGTCCGGGGAACCTCCTGCTTCTGCTTGGATCACAGTGCCATGTCCAGCTTTTTTCATGTGAAATGTGGGGCAAAACGATGTCCTCATGCTTGCAAGGCAGGCCCTTACTGAGCTATCTCTTTGGCCTCTCGCCCCGGTGTTTTTCATTCAAAGTCAGTTGACTATGTGGATACATAATTTGAAGATGAGAAGGGAAAACCATAAAATTTTAGAGTCAATCTCAAAAGAGCCTTGGCTCTCAGCTTAATTACCACATTTTCTGAAAGAAAGGAATGAGGAAGGCCCATTTGCTATGAGAGGATAAGGCTGAGGGAGGCAGCTCAGTGGTGGGGCTCATGCCAGCATGTGTGAAGGCCGAGGTTGTCCATCGCACTGCAAAGGGGAAGAAAATGAAATGGGCAGGAAATGCCTGTAAAATAAGGATAGAGTTTGTTATGGAGATTTAAGCCAGTGCCCTCTGTATTGATTTTTCCCTTGTGAGCTAGTTATCCCATTTTTCCTAGTGCAGGGGAGACACTCTTACAATGGAGATATTTTTTCATGGATACAAATTTCATTTACAAAGAGTTAACTTTTCAGAATTTCTGAGCTGAGCCTGCAGTTTCTCCAGATCAGTTCAAAGTAATCCTTAAGCTAAAGAGACATAGCTGGGACAATTCGTACAGCCATGTTTTGGGATACTGCATCCTGAGTCCCATCAATGCCACAATTTCCAGATAGAGATGTGCAAATCTGAGCCAATAAAACTTGAATCTGAGCTGGAGAGCTGGCTTCGTGGTTAAAGCATTTGCCTGTGAAGCCTAAGGGCTCAGGTTTAATTCCCCAGTACCCATGTAGGCCAGATGCTCAAGGTGATGGATGCATCTAGAGTTCCTTTGCAGTGGCTGGAGGCCCTGGTGTGCATATTCTATTTTCCTCTCTTTCGTAAATACGTAAATAAATAAATAAATAAAATATGGAACAAGAAAACTTGAGCTTTTGCTATCTCCACAAAAGTGCCATGTGTTTCCCTATCTATGCCTTAGGACCATATGTGAATCCAATCAGGACTCAATGGGACTTCTGGGTGAAGGTCTCCTTTCCCTTCTCATGTCCCCATCTTTCTATCCTGCTTCAGTTTACATATGAAGCGTGTCCTTAAAGGTTCGTGTGCTGAATGCTTGGTCCTCAGTGGTAGTGTTGACAGGTGTTAGGATGATAATGGTGTTAACTTCTCAATGTGTTCACCCATTGATGAATTTGTAGCTGAATGGACTACTAGGAGTTGGAACCTGGTTAAATAATGTAGGTTATTTTAGGGGACATACCTTTCAAGGACATATTTTGGTACAGGTCCTTTGCTTTCTCACCCTCATGAGGTGAGCAGCTTTGGTTTGCTATGTGCTCTCTGACATGATTCTACCTCAAAACAGGCCTAGAAAAAAAAATAGAGCCAAGTGAACACGGACTGATACTTCTGAAACTTCTCAGAGATGCTCAGTCTGGAACAGGATACTGTAAGAGCAAGAAGTTTACTGTCTGTTGATTATAGTATACCTGCACATCTTGAAAGTATCTTAATTTCTCTTATCTTGCTGACTTTAGCCTTACAAGGAGAAGATCAGCAGCTTTAGCCAAGGCCTCTTCAGTGATTAGCATGTCTATGTGCAGAGTTGGACAGGAAGTGGACAGGGCAGCAAGGTAGAGCGAAGATCGAGGGTAGCGATGTCCAGCTTTGATCCTGCCTCTCCTTCCATGGCTGCCTGTAGGCCATGGCAGGGGTGTCTGCTTTCAGCAAAAGCCGCCTTTATGACTACTACAGTTATGGTTTATTTTTTTCTTTTAAAGCCTTTACATACTTTAAGCCTTGCTCCTTATGTAATCCTTTCCTGGAAATTCAAGATTATTTAGATCTTTCACTGTTTCATTTCCTACATTTATCACAGTAGTTATCATATTGTGGGATTATATATTTTATAGAAAGAAAATTATGTCTTACTAATTAGCATGTAAAATTACATACATATTATTATATTATTTTTCAGTTTTTTGTAATATTTCACACCTTTCTTTTTCAGTATTTGTAGGTGTTCCTGCCTCTTATCATATGATGATTTATATCAATAAAATAATAGTCTAGCATTTTAGGAATGTAAATGAAAGGGAAGAGAGTAACCCAAAACTCTATGCTAAGTGGTTTGTAGAGAGCCAAACACATGTGTGACTGACTATAACATGATATTAACATTATTAACATGTTCTAAAACATGCTATGCTAAGTGGTTCGTGCAAAGGCCATAATCTATGTGTGGTTGACAACATGATATTGACACATTTAATACTCACTCTGGAACTTCCCAAGCTAAATGAGGCCTCTGTGGGTGCTATCAACTTAGTCCAGGGTTATCTTTATGGGTTATAACATTTTTAAATTTACTATTTGAGAGAGAGAAAAAAGAGAGAGAGAGAGAAGGAGAGAAAGAGAGAGAGAATGGGCATTCCAGGACCTTCAGCCCCTGCACATGAACTCCACATGCATATCATGTGTATCTGGTTTACATGGGTCCTGGGGAATCAAATCTGGGTCCTTTGGCTTTGCAGGCAAGTGCCTTAACAGCAAATCTATCTCTCCAACAGGGTGATAACATTTTGAGGGGATTTATTCTCTTGGAATGAGCTTTTTGTAGTTAGGTTATAATCTGAACACAAATACTACTCTGATTACTTTATAGCCACTGTGTGGTGTAGATAAAGTGTAATTTACATTCAGCCTGATCAAATGCCTTTTTAATTAGACTTTGTTCAATTAAATTTCTCCCAAGGAGTTCTGATTGGTCATTATTAAAACCCTCAGAGTCCTTTCAGTTTTGTTTTTAAAATTTAATGGTAGGATGAAAAAAAATCAAAATATGTTTAAGTATTGAACTAGCTGGAATAAATGTGCTTCTTTCTACAATGGTGATTTTGACTAAAATAATGCTAATTTGACTGCATAAATTCTGCTGTCTTCATTGAAAAGTCAATTACCTTAAAGACACCTCTTTGTTCTCCATTAAGTCAATTCATTGCTACATGTAATTCAAAACTATAGCCTTAGGAAAGCACTTTTGAAGTGGCAGAGTCAGGACCTCTGAAAATCTACTTAAAAGCTGTGAGAACTCTGTAAAAAAAAAAAAAAAGATCAAATTTACTTTTTCAGAATTCCAGAAATTTACCAAAGGCTTAAAATGGGAGAAACAGCTGAATTTCTATGATAGCAAAATGATTTTTTTTTTTGTGGTATTTTAACTTACCTTATTTCCAGTCCCTCTCCTTAGGTACACAGTAGTTTTGCAAGTCAATAAACAAGTACCTTAGTACTTAGTACTGGAGATCACACAATGGGTTTATAGATTCTCCAAATTTCAGATACCCTGAAACAACTGCATAAAATGATAATAAAGCTGTATTGATTGTCTTATAGAAAGTAATTTGTACCAAATAATGAAATAGCTCTAGCATAAAATGAGAGAGATATAAAGATAAGAGGAGACATGTTACTTTTTTTTTTTGGTAATAACACAAGTGCAAGTCACAAAAGAAAAATTAAATTGGACTCCCATCATAATCAAAAGCCTTCCTGTGACAGCCCATAGAATGGAAGAAAATACTGATGTAGACTTTCACTCAGGTTATATAAAGAACTCTTGGGCTGGGGAGAAGGGCAGTGGTTAAAGGCACCTGCTTGCAAGTCTACAGACCTGAGTCCGTCCCTAGAACCTACATAAAATTGATGCAAAGTGCTACATGTGTCTGTAATCCCAACAAACCTACAGCGATGGCAGGTGGAGCCAGGAGAATCCAGAAGCTTGTAAGCCAACTACACTGGCTTTAGAACCAATACTCCGTGGTTGTCATCTGACCCCCACACATGCACCATATCATGTGTGTATTTGTGTTCATGTGCACACACAGACATTCACATAATAAAGAGAAAAAAAGAATACTTAACATTATGCTAAAAAAGCCAACAACAACATTTCTCCAAGGAAGATATTCAAATGGCCATTAAGTCCATAAAAAGATGTTGATGTTGAATAACATTAGTGATTAGGGAAATGTAAATCAAATCCAGAAGACATAAGTTACTATCCCCCTGCACTGTTTATATAAGGTCTGCCTGTTTGAAGACCAATACGTGGGAGTTGAGAGGTGGTGGGAAGGAAGGCAGGTTGAGTCGAGGGCTGGTGCTGAGAAGGTAGAGACAGCTCACAGTGACACCTTAGGGAACTGCAGCACAGCACGCCAAAAGGCTATAGGCAGGAAGGAAGTGGCCTGAAGCCATGGCAGGAAGGCTATGGTGCGGAGGGTTAGTCTTTTTCTCTCTGGCTCAAGAATGCTGCCTTTCTACCTCCTCACCCCAGCTGTTCTGAGGACCAGCAAACCTCTATCTATTGTTGTAGAAATCGACCAAGTCCTACTGCCCCCCCCTGTGGCCCTGGATGGAGAGGACATCCCAAGCTCCTCTTCCCCAAAGGGGTTCAATACATGGTCCCGTTAACCTGAGTGCCAGGCGTCAGCCTTCTTCATGTCCAGTACATCCCTTTCAAGGGCCCCTTCCTCACAGTGCGGCTTCCTTCCTCCTTCCCCCAAGCCCTTGTAAATTCTGCTCTCTTCCCCTCTTTCAGATTCCCTGAAGTCTCATTATTGCTTTGTATTCTGCTATTTTCTCCTGACATTAAATAAAAATCTTGGGCTCAAAAAAAAATGTCTGTCTTGGTCCTCTGTCTCTCAAACCCAATCTTATAGCTGGCATATGGAAAGCGACCTTGACCCCCTGGGGCTGTTCACAAGCACATTACTTTCCTGCAATTGCACTTGGCATGTCCTATGCCTGTTGATACACAGAATTATGGAGTAAGGAGGAGGGACGCTGCCATCCTGATGTTAGCTGAAGGTCACCAGATGTTCCAGTTCTGTAAAATCTGAAGAAAGTAAGCCACTGTTGATGTTAATTACTTAGGTGTGGCTTTTCTTTGGAATTTAGAACTCCAGGCAAAGGAGGGGAAGCAGTTCTGCAAAAGTCAGTTCCTAAGGGAGTGCCACTCTCACACTAAGACGGTTACAATAAAGAAGACAAACGGATAGCTGTTGGCAAGGATGAAGATAAATCGAGAAACTCACACACTGCTGATGAGATGTAAAATCATGAAGCCACTTTGTAAGAACAGCAGGTCCTTGAAATGTGAACTATGTTATATAGCAATTCCATTTCCAGGCATATACCCAAGAGGAAGGGACAACATAGGTCCACCAAAAAGATTGCACGTGACAGTTCATAGCAGCATTGTCTATGGTAGTCAGACATGGAGGCAATCCAGAGTCCATTGACAAATGGATGAATGAATAAAATATAGTCTGTCCACAAAATGGAATATTTTTTATTTTTTATTTATTTGATAGCAACAGACAGGCAGAGAGAGAAAAAGGGGAAAAGAGAAAGAGAGAAAGAGAGAGAGAATAGGGGCACCAGGGCTTCCAACCACTGGGAATGAACTCCAGATGCATGTGCCACTTTGTACATCTGGTTTACGTGGGTCCTGGGGAATTGAGCCTTGAACCATGGCCTTTAGGCTTCACAGGCAAGTGTTTAACTGCTAAGCCATCTCTCCAGCCCCACAAAATGGAATATTACCTGGCAATAAAAATGAATAAAAGGAAAACACTATTACATAGTATGACATGTCTGTACCTTGAAATGCTATGCTAAAAGGAAGAAGTCAGTCACAAAAGAATAAATGAAGTATAATTTCATTTTTTATGGAATTTCCAATATAGGTAAATCAATGATGTGAAGTAAATTAGTAAGTAGTTGCCTGGGATTGTGGAAGAACTGAATAGGAAATTACTTCTAATACATATAGGCTTTCTTTATGGAGTAACAAAACATTTCCAAAATTAAATGATAATTACACAAGTTATTATCTGTACAAAAACACAATTAATGGTATACTTTCAATAGGTGGATCTTGTGTTATGTGAATTATATCTCATAAAGGTGTTGCTAAAATTATAACCACATATATTTTTTAAAATATTTAATTAATTTATTTGCCAGCAGAGAGAAATAGAGAAAAGAGAGACAGACAGAAAGAATGGATGTGCCAGGACCTCAGCCTCTGTAATTGAACTCCAGACACTTGCGCTACCTAGTGGGCATGTGTGACCTTGCACTTGTCTCACCTTTGTGCATCTAGCTTATGTGGAATCTGGAGAGAGATAGAACATGAGACTGTAGGCTTCGCAGACAAGTGCCTTACCGGCTAAGCCAGCTCTCCAGCCTGGTTTTAGGTTTTTTGATCCTGAGAGAAGAAGTGCATTTGAAAGTAGGTCCACCTTTTTAATATGTTATCAAATTTTTACATATTGGGCATAATGGCCATGTGTGAGGACTTTAGAATTATTCCTTTGTTATTAGTAAAGTGATATGGCTTCTTTATGCATATGAAAGCTCAACCTACATCGGATTTGTGAGCAAAATCAGCCCTCAGGCACTCTTTGAAGTCAACTTTAACAGAAACTGCAAGAGAGTCATTTGGATGCACACACGTGAGCTAATACTCCTTCAGTGGTGGCTGCATTTGTTACCAAAATTCACTTACACAGATCACATTTTTCACGGCTCCTGCTTTTCCTTAGGAAGCTTAATACAACCCCTGAATTAAAGTTTAAATTCTCTCTGAAGTTTATGCAAGAACTAGAATGATGGACTTAATCTGTACAACTTTGCAATTAGTGTATTAGTTTAAGCGCTATTTTTGGTATCACTGTGCTCTGCAAGTCATGTGCTTACTGTGTTTTCTTTTGTAGGATTTTATCAGAGTATAGCGATGGGAGCACAGAATAAACATTAACAGACTTCGTTGAGCTTGCATTTGGTTATATGAAAAACTTTTTTACTTTTTTTTAAAGTGTTCTTTAAAGTGTGGGGGATTAAGGTTTTTGTAGGTCAAAGTAGCATAGAATTTCAAGGTGTGGGTAGGTGTGCTTATCCAAATAGATTCTTGAAGGATAATTTTTAATTTTTGTAGAGGGATGTACTTTGAGGGGAAAAAAAGAGAGAAATTGGGTTCTGTATTTTCAGCTTTTTCTTGACAAATACCGGTGGTGTAAATTATCCATCTGTTCTTCTTCTGTACGGATTTTGTCATACTTGGAGCGATTTATAGGTCTAGAGTGCAGCTGCTGAAAGTCATTAATTCTCAGTTCTGTATTAAATCCATCATATACAAATACATTAGCATTCAGTACAGACCTCAAGGGCTTAAGACATTTTTTCTCCCTTCTGAGTTGCTGTCCTGCAAATGTTGGTAAGATATACCAAAACAGCATCCAAACATTATTACGCTGATAGGAAATTTGAGAAGGGTTGCTTTTAGTATGTCTGTGTAGTGTACTGGAAATCCACTCATTTACTGAAACAAAAGGAACCATCAAATGAGTCTTCCTGCAGCATTAACAGATTGGAAATACCAACACGCTTACTTTTGACAAATTAGGACTTCAACTCGGTCTGCTTATTTCTTCTTCTCTTGCCATATGCCTGCTAATCAGATGTGTTTGCCTTTGAGAAACTTAATTATTCACATTTTCCTTTTGAGAAACAGGTTTGGAAATAATGGGAATTTTCACATCTACTTCAGTTTTCCTTTTCTTTCCTACTTGAAGGTATTTTTACTTCTTTAGATGAACAGAAAGTATTTTGATCAGTAATACAGATATAGAGCATATGGAGGTCAATGTGAGTCTGGTTTGCTTATGATTTTTCTAAAACATGTTCATGCTGTTTATAAAATACTGGTTTGAATTTGAAATCACACATTGCCTGACAAGGATGTTCAAGATGTATGTCTAGCTTTTCATTTGCAAAAACAACAGCATGCTTTTCTCCTCATTATCTAGTAATATTAAATAAAGTACAACTCTCATTGCTATTTCATTAATCCTTTCATATATGGTTTTGGAGAGATCTGCCATGGTAATAAATCTGGGTAATTCACTTATTGTTTGATGGTTCCTGATGATTCCAAGATCTCTTTGTATGATGTATAAAGTGATTAACTTGGCTCTCACAGGCACCATGATCTGTTCCCATACTGCTTTCCTCATTTATTTATTTTTTTCTAGTTCCTTTCATCTGCCTTTTGATGTGGCCACCATGAGTAATGTCTTGCATTGACTGGTGCTACACTTTTCTTCTTTAAGGCTTTAGCGTATTATTTTATTCTCAAATAATTCCTTCCTTAACTTCTTGTTCTAATCCTACTATTTCCTTTATGGTTTTGTGAATGATATGAATTTTCTCTTTTGTTCTTTTTATCTACCTCTTATGTCCTAAAATGTGATTTTTAATAGTTATTGCCATATATATATATATATGTATGTGTATATATGTATGTATATAATGGCCTTTATACAATCATAAACTCAGTGTTAGGATCCGAGATATTAAGTTTGTACTCTTCAAAGCACAGGAGAGTCATACATGTGTATTTAAAAGGTATTAGAGGGATTGAGAGATTGCTCAGTGGTTGAGGCACTTGCCTACATGGCCCAGTGACCTGGGTTTGATTCATCAGTATCCATGTAAAGCCAGATGCATGAAGTGGTACATAAATCTGGAGTTATGTTTTCTCCAGTGGCTTGAGGCCCTGCTGCACCCATTCTTTCAACCCCACCACTTGCAAATAAAATAAAAACAAAATTTAAAAAGTATTTCAGTCAAGCATGGTGGCACACACCCTTAATCCCAGCACTCAGAAGGTAGGAGTAGGAGGATTGCCATGAGTTCTAGACTAGCCTGGGACTATAAAGTACTCACTTCAAGGTCAGCCTGGGCTAGAATGAGAGTCTACCTCAGGAAACAAAACAAAGAAAAAAAGGTTGAGTCAGTGATTTAAATCAAGACTAAATGTAGGGATTGGGGTGATGGCTCAGCATTTACAGGTGCTTGTTTGCAAAGCCCCCTAGACAGGGTTAAATACTGGAGTACCCACATAAAGCTGGATGCAAAAAGAAAGCAAATGTAACATGGCCCTTTGTTGTAAGTGCTTCTGAGATGCACATTATGCAGTTTCTTGGGGACTTAAGGAACAACATGACAAAGTAATTTTTTCTTTGTATTGATTAAGGTTTTTAAAATTACCAATATGAGCTTATTTACAATTGTCATTGTGGGGCTGGGGAGATAGCTTAGTGGTTAAGGAGCATGCCTGCGAAGCCTAAGTACCCAGGTTCAATTCTCCAGGTCCCACGTATCCCAGATGCACATGGTGGAGCATGTGTCTGGAGTTCGTTTGCAGTGGCTAGAGGCCCTGGTGCACCCATTCTCACTTTCTCTCTCTCTCTCTCTCTTTCTCTCTGCCTCTAATAAATAAATAAATAAATAAATAAATAAATAAATAAATGTCATTGTGGAAAAAAGCCCAATTTTAAGTGATCAATTTTGCTAGGATATAAGTAGAATTGAGTTCTTTATTCCTCATCTTGGCTTGTTCTCTGTTATTTGATTCATACACTCTATATTCTACTTATTCACAGATTTTTGGTTAAATAGTCTCTCCTAGTAATTTTAAGTTTTAAACTTCTATGAAATTCTCTTGTATAAAGATCAGAGTTAAAGATCTGAGTATTAAAAATCTTGAAATGAAAAAGCTTGGCATGGTGGCGCATTCACTTGGTAGGCAGAGGTAGGAGGATTGCTGTGAGTTTGAGGCCACCCTGAGACTACATAGTGGGTTCCAGGTCAGCCTGAGCTAGAGTGAGACCCTACCTCGAAAAACGAAACACAAAACAAATCAAAACAAAAAATCTTGAAATGAAAACTAGCAGTTCCTTACCTAGTCCTTTCCCTAACTCCTTTCTACTTCCCAACTATTCTTTAAAGACACTAATTTTTTAAACTATTTTGCTTGGTTTGGTTTACTGAATATTTAGTTTATTAATATAATTAACATAAGGGACTGGAGAGATGGCTTAGTGGTTGAGGCACTTGCATGTGAAGCCCAAGGACCCAGGTTCAATTCCCCAGTATCCACATAAGCCAGATGCACAAAGTGGTGTATGTGTCTGGAATTCATTTCCAGTGGCTAGAGGCCCTGGTATGCCTATTCTTTCTCTCTTTCTAATAAATAAATAAAAGTAAAAAAAATTTAAAAGGTAACATAAAAGTGAAATGTTTATATAATAAAAAAATTTTGTCCTATAACTTAACCTTTCTATCATTCAGTTCTTGGCTCAAAAGCAATTATTTCAAGTATGTTTCCTTTTTTTTTCTAGAATTTACATCATATTACTAGTTCTTAGTTTTAAATATTAGATTTTTATAGACTTTGTTTAGAAATCAGGACTTAATTTTCTTTTGTGCATGCATGCATGTGCACACACACATATGTGTGCAGACTGGATCTCTTCATACTAGAGTTAAAGTCTTGCATTATTTAACAATAATGATCTGTTTTAAGAAATACATTGTTAAGCTGGGCGTGGAGGCACATGCCTTTAATCCCAGCACTGGGGAGGCAGACATAGGAGGATTGCTGTGAGTTAGAGGCCACCCTGAGACTACATAGTGAATTCCAGGTCAGCCTGGACTAGAGTGAGACCCTACCTCAAAAACAAACAACAAACAAACAAACAAAATACATTGTTAAGTGAGTTTCTTCCCTGTGCAGTATAGGACTAGAGTGTAGTCATAGGAACCTGAGTGGGTGAGCCAGCCTACTATACACCTAAGCTAGTTCTTGTGTGAAGACATTTATGGGAAATTCACTCCTTCACCAATGATAAATGTACATTCTTTGTGGGATGGATGAAAGCCCTGAATTGAATTCAGAGAGTAGGTGGGGGTGAAGGGAGGGAAGGCTGTGAGTATGAGATATGGGTCTTCTGAAGGTTTAATAGGCATACTATTTTAGTGAACCTTTATTTCCTAAGTGGTAGAGCACTTTAAAAACAGGATAATATAAAGCATAGAATAGAACTACCATATGATCAAGCTAGAGGAAATGAGTTTGAAGTTTTCACCACAGACATTATGAATGTTTGAGAAAACAGGTCTGTTTGCCCTTATTTGAACATAATACAACGTATGGAATCATTACATTTACATGTATACAATTTTATGGCAATTAAAATGTTAACAAATGATTACTTTGGGGTAACTACCCACAGGTAACTGCAGTGATGTAGAACATTAGACACACTAAGGTCGTGGTAGTCAGAACAGCAGAGAATAATAAGTTGGTTGCTGAGGATAAAGACATATTTCTAGGGGGAATATAACACTGTATAGCCTCTTTGGAAAATAGCCTGCCAGGTCCTCCAAATGTTAGGCATGGCCACACAGCTCACCACCTCTTCACAATACATACTCAAGAGAAATGAAAACACATGTTCATGTAACAAGTGGCACATGGATATTCATAGTAGTGTTATTCCTAAGAGCCCAGAAGTGCAAACAGTCCCGAAGTCCATGAAATGACAAACAGGTAAGTTAAATGGAGTATATGTACACAACAAACACGTGGAAGTGAACAAGTGTGAACTACTGGTTTGTGCTACCACAAGGATCTATCTCAAATATTATACTAGATCATAAGAGCCAGTCACAAAAGCCTACCTACATTGGACAATTTAACTTTTCCAAAATAGCTGCAACAGGTAAGTCAGTGGAGACAGGAATATACTAGTACCTGCAGGAGAGTGACTGATCGTGGGCATGTGGTTTTCACTGGAGGGTAAGAAAAGGGTTTCAAATGTAAATTACATGTTAATTGTTATTCAATTATGTAAATGTACTAGAAACTATTGAGTTGTGCACTTTAAATAGGTGAATGTTATATGAATTATATCTTTCTTATTTTATTTTTTTATGAGACAGAGAGAGAGAGAGAGAGAATTGGCACACCAGGGCCTCTATCTACTGCAATCAAACTCCAGACACATCTGCCACCTTGTGCACATGTGTGACCTTGTGCATCTGGCTAATGTGGGTTCTGGGGAGTTGAACCTGGGTCCTTAAGGCTTTGCAGGTGCCTTAACCACTAATCAATCTCTTCCGCCTGTGAATTATACCTTAATGAAAGGACTCAAATAATGTTTGTTAATAAGAGTAAAGATTAAATGGTGGTTAGAACAAGACATATGCATACATATTTCATCTCAAAGAGCATAGAGGCTTTCTATCAGAGTCAGCTGGACTCAGACCAGAAACATGCTGGAAACTTGATGGCTCAGAACCATTGAGGAAGAAGAGGGAGCCAAAATCCATGGATAGGCTTGGAAAAGTACTGGCTTAAAACATCTAGCCAAAAAAAAAAAAAAAAAAAAAAGTAACAACAACAAAAATATCTAGCCAGGCTAGGCCATGTTTTGCAGTAGGGTATAATCCTGCTATAAATTTATGTTATGTTTCTTTTATAGTATGCAGTCAGATGGCCAGATTTTAACTGTAAAGAGTTCCAGATTTGGGGAAGAGAAGGACCCTGTTAATTAAGATATAGGTAGAAACTCCATATTTGGGGATGAGAAGGGCTGCTCAAATTCAAACGTCAGTAGCAACGATGGTCATCATCCGGAAGCTGGTTTTAATTTAGACTGTTGCTGGTGAGCTGGGAAGTTGAGCCAGAGTCAAATCAGGAGTTAAGGCCTCAGCTATTATTGGAAAATTAGCAGCTCAGCCACTGGGATGGAAGGATGGGGCACTTTGAGACGGGATGACAAGGGAGTGATGAGGAAACTGTAGACAGGAAGTGCAGGTGTAAGGGATTAAGTGCATAGTCTGAAGAACAGGACGTGGGGGCTGGTGAGACCGCTGATTAAAATGTGTCTTGGGCTTGAGAGATGGCTTAGCAGTTAAGGCGCTTGCCTGCAAATCCAGAGGACCCAGGTTCCGTTCCTCAGGACCCACTTAAGCCAGATGCACACGGTGGCGCATGCATCTGCAGTTTGATTGTAGCAGCTGGAGGCCCTGGTGTGCCCATTCTCTCTCTGTCTCTCTCTATCTCCCGCTGTCTCTCAAATAAATAAATAAAAATAAAAATATTTAAAATGTATCTTTTCTCACCCTCCTCCTCCTCTCTCTCTCTTGTGATTAGGGCAAGTCCTGGGACTCTATAATGGGATAATCAAGGGATTTATCTGTTTACAGTAGGTGATTCAAAGCCATAAGAAATCATGAAAATTTGAAATACACAATAACTGATAAACTAATGAGAAATGACAGCTAACAGCCACTTAATGAAAGAAAAGGGAAGGAACAAGAGGCAGATGATGAGTAAAAGCGTGTCATGAGTGGGTACTACCTAGACAGTAGGGTTCAAGGTGTTTTTCCTTCCCTGTGACATAGAAATAAGTATCACCATTGTTATAGAGAATATGAATCAAAGCACTAAGGCTCAGGGGCTTCTGGATGTAGTAGGTACTGGGACCCCTTCCTGATCAGAGTCTCTCTGTTAGAGCAATGCGGTGCTGCTTATGTTGGTACCTATGTCTCTCAAGCTCATGTCTGTAGCTCATGAAATAAAATGCCTTAAGTTTTGAAGTGTTATTCTAACGGGTTCTTACTTTTGGGGTGTGTGTGTGTGTGTGTGTGTGTAGCACTTAATGCATTTGTAGGCCATGGTGTGCGCGTGGAGATCAGAGGACAACTTCCAGGTATTGGGTCTTTGCCTTACACCTTGCTTGTGGTCTTGTGTTCTTCTTGTTGGTTGCTGCCTTCTCTGTGCTAGCTTGTTGTCAAGCTTCTGGGAGATTCTCCCGTCTCTGCCTCCCATCTCACTGTCAGAGTGTTGAGGTCAGAGAAGCTAACCATGGCTTCTGGCTTTTAGGTGGGCTCTGGGGACCAGAACTTGGATACTCAGGCCTGAGTGGCAAGCTCTTTATCCACTGAGCCATCTCCCTGGTCTTGAAGTGTCATTCTAAAATAACACGAATTTTATGGGATTGCTCCTTTAGTAAAGATTGGACTTTCTTATATACATCACAGCTCCCAAATAATGTCTGCCTTCTAATTGCATGGCCTGAAATCCCAATTATCCAAAGAGATGATTTTCTTCTGTGCATTATATAAGCACACAGGCTACTTGGCTCTGTGTTTAGTCATTATTACGGACCAGCATCCTGTATATACTTTATAAATATTAAATGTTTTAATCTTCCTAAAAAATCTCTAAAGAATATAATTTATATTTTTTTCATTTTATAACCACTAGGTTGCTAGATTTTTCTTATGAGACTCTAAACCTCTTGCTAGAGGTTTTAGTTCTCCATTCCTTTTACTACTTGATGATGTTATTTTATGCTCATTGTATAAGAAATTGAAAAGGAGGAGTCTTGTTTAGTGTCATATAGCTACCTCCTACTCACACAAAAAGTACAGGTTCTAATTCTCACAGTATACCATAAAATGTTTTCTTAGTGAATTCTTGCTACTGAAAATAAGTAGCATCAAAGAAATAATAATTTAAATATAATTGATGTAAATTTATACATATATGCTGTGATAGCTGTGGTTTCTCTCCTCTGAAGTTTATATTTACCATTAACTTTCACTGTCTTTTCTGTTACTGATCTGGGTTAGATCACAAAGAGATTTTTAAAACTTAATGATTCATTGCCAGGGAGAAGGAGACAGATGCTGAGGACATTCAATATCTACCAAAGCAGAGATCCAGAGGCTCCTAAGAGCCCATCACTGAAGTAGACTTAAAACATACCCAACATAGCTCAGGGTGGAAGAGGGGGGCAGAAATATTGTTAGAGCCAAAAGTTGGGACAGCATCCATACAAGTATGTATGTAATTAATAAAAGAATTCTTGAAGATTTATGCCACTTATTTAAACCATTAGGAAAATATTATTTGGTGCTGGCTTTCCTGAACTTGGTGTTCTTTCTTCAATTTTGTATAAATTAATTTCTTTCTGACTGCATAGACTCCCCACTGAATGGGGAAACATTATAGATACTGGAGAAGCAATGCACTGTATGTTGATTTTATACTAGGATTGTGCTTTAGTTTAAGGTGTTTACTGACCTCATTGCTTTACCAAATACTTCCACTTTTATTTTATTTTTGAGAGAATCAGAGGCAGAGAGAGAGAGAGAGAGAGAGAGAGAGAGAGAGAGAGAGAGAGGAGAATTGGTGTGCCAGGGCCTCAGCCACTACAAACTCCAGATGCTTGTTTCACCTAGTGGGCATGTGCGATCTTGCGCTTGCCTCACCTTTGTGCATCTGGCTAAGGTGGGATTTGGAGAGTCAAACATGGGTCCTTAGGCTTCACAGGCAAGTGCCTTAACCACTAAGGCTTCTCTCCAGTCCCAAATACCTCCTTTTGACCTATCTTGACAGCTAAAAATATTATGTCATTTAATTTATTTTATTAAAACCTTGAAAATGGGCTGGACTGATGCCACTGCGGTTAAGGTATTTGCGTGTGAAGCCTAAGGACCCCAGTTCAATTCCCCAGGACCCGTGTAGGCCGGATGCACAAGAGGGCACATGTGTCTGGAGTTCATTTGCAGTGGCTAGAGGTCCTGGCATGCCCATTCTCTCTCTCTCTCTCTCTCTCTCTCTGTCTTTCTGTCAAATAAATAAATCATTTTTTTGAAAACATGAGAATCTCACAGGGACATAGGGACTTTGTCCCATAAACAGCACTCAATATTTATCTGAAAGATCACCTAAGAAAAAAGGTTTTATCCCTAAAAATCTCTTCATCCCTGCATCCAATTAAATGACACAAGGTGGATGCTCCAGTGATTTTCTCTGAGTTAATTATCTGGGAATTTAACATTGCTTTCAAAAGTCTCCAAGTGATATTAGGCATTTAATTTATTTCCCACCAGGAAGGAGAAACAGAACACAATGTAAAATATTCAATCTGAGCTTTAATTAACATCACTTAAGATCAAACAAGGGCGGTAACAGACCAATGCAGGACGGAAATCTGCAGCAGCTTGTCTACATTATGGACATGGAAAATACCCAATACTTTTTAGTGAAACTCAGAGCAGCATCAATTTACATATTTAAGAGTTCAGAAAGAAATTGGGTGTGGTGTTGCATACTTGTAATCCCAGCTACTTAGAATGCTGAGGCAGGAGAATTACAAATTTGAGGTCAGTTTACACAGCACAGTGAGACTTTGCTTCAAAACAAAATTTAATAAAAAAGCAGGAATGTGCTGGATTTGTGGCTCAGTGGTAGAGTGTGCATATAGCATGTGCAAACCCTTAAATTAATGTCTTCTTCAAATTAAATGAAATGCATGTTTGCTAATATTTTGTGCTTGCATAAGCGCTTGCTTACTTATGAGTCAAACAACTCATCAGTTTCTAGCTATAAACACATAGTTTTAGAATTCTGATAGCAGATAATCATTTTATAATTATAAAACAATATCAGACAATAGTTATCTAAATAGTTTCTTGAATCATGTGATGTGTACACAGCTGGGCTTTTTAAGACCAGTGTGTGAGTGATAATTGCATAGCTATAATTCTGAGCCTGTTGTTTTAGGAACAAACGGGCTCTTGGGGAGTTAAAGACAGGGTTTGTGGCTTTTTTAACTCAAAAAGTAATCTAGAGAATAAAATGTACAAAGGCTCCTAGAGGGAATGCTGAAAGCACAAATTTCAGTTCATACTGGAGAAGGCAAAAGCTAATGTTCTCATTGTCACATTAATTTTCTCACATTATACCTAGGCAGTGTTCTTGCTTCTAATTATGTTCCTATACACGTGCCTTATTACATATAAAGTGGGAAATATTACAGCAAGATATCTTGTGTCTCTTGGCTTGTGTTTGTTTTATATTTATAGCCTTAAAGTTCTACTCAAGAGAGGTTTGGTATTTAATAAGGACGTTCCAGTACATTGGCTCTGATTCACAAGTACAAGATTCTCTTAAGCTGGGTAGGCTGGTGTTTCACGCCGTTTTCTTTTTCTTTTGGTCTCCTTTGTCTTCATTTAGCTTTGTTTTGTTTTAAAGATGACCAGGATAAGGAAAATCAAATATGTTCCTTAGTTAAAAGCCATATTTGGGCTGGGGTGATTGCTTAATGGTTAAAGCACTTGCCTGCAAAGCCTAAGGACCCAGGTTCAATTCCGCAGTACCCATGTAAGTCAGCTGCACAAGGTGACACATGTGTCTTGAATTTATTTGCAGTGGATGGAGGTCCTGGCATGCCCATTTGCTGTCTCTTTATCTGCCTCTCTCTCTCTCTTTAAAAAATAAATTTAATATTAAAAAAAATAAAAAGAGCCCCCCTGGGGTCTGGGAGATTGCTCAGTGGTTGATGGTGCTTGCTTATAAGCCTACCTGCCGGAGTTTTATTCCCCAGCACCCATATAGAGCCACAAACAAAGTGGTGCATGCATCTGTGATCCCAGAGTGCCTATGTCATGGGAGCTGGAGCCAGGAGAATGTGGCTGCTCTAGGTCAACTAGACTGGTGTTCACAGGAACAGAACAGTAGACTCTGCCTCAGAGCGAAGGGGCAGAAGGAGATAGTACACAACACAGATACTGTGGCAGGGGTTACCCATACACATGTGACTCTCACACTCACATATACACATTTTTTAATCTCCTTTTTTTTTTTCAGGTAGGATCTCACTCTAGCCCAGGCTGACCTGGAATTCACTATGTAGTCTCAGGGTGACCTCGAACTCACAGTGATTCTCCTACCTTGGCCTCTCGGGAGCTTGGGTTGAAGGCGTGCGCCACCATGCCCAGCTTCAAATAATTTCTTTTTTTTTTTTTTCGAGGTAGGGTCTCATTCTAGCCTAGGCTGACCTGGAATTCACTAGGTAGTCTCAGGGTGGCCTTGAACTCGTAGCGATCCTCTTACCTCTGCCTCTCTAGTGCTGGGATAAAAGGTGTGCACCACCATGCCTGGCCTTGAATTTTATTTAAAAGATTACTTTTAGTCCAGCATTATGGACACCACGTCTGGCTCTTACTGTTTTAAATAGTGATTATTTCTAAACATATTGGTCATAATATACAATTTTTTCCCAAGTAACAATGCATAGTAATCTACAAATGAATTCTTAGGGACTTTTAAGGGGATGTTGTTCAGCAAGTGAGTTTTTCAAAATTTTATTTTACCATAGTAAAAAGTGAGCACAAGATTTACTCTTTCAACCGTGAATTTTTTTCAACCTTCCATGATTCTAATATGCTATCTGACTTTTCATGAAAAATAAATATGCTATCTGACTTTTCATGAAAAATAAAAATTTACCTGTTGAATGGGTCTTAAAACATCAGTGACATTTTGTTGTTATTGTTGTTGTTTTGTTTTGAGACAGGGTATCATTATGCAGCTGTCTTGGAATTTGTGATCCTCCTGCCTCATTCTGCTGGGATTATATGTCACCAAATATGACTAAGAACCAGTTACTTTTTAAAAAATTTATTTATTTATTTATTTATTTGACAGAGAAAAAAGGGGGGGGGAGAGAATGGATGGGTGCACCAGGGCCTCCAGCCACTGCAAATGAACTCCAGACACATGCACCCTCTTATGCATCTAAATAACTATGCATGTGGATAATTTAGGTCCTGGGGAATTGAAACTGGGTTCTTTGGCTTTGCAGGCAAATGCCTTAACCGTTAAGCCATTCCTCCAGGCCCTCCTTTTTTTTTTTTTTTTTTTTTGGAAGCAAGGTTTTATTCCAGTCCAGCTAGTGACCTGAACTCTGTAGCCAAGGTAGGCCTTTAACACAGCAATCTTCCTACCATAACGTCCCAAGTGCTGTAATTAAAGGCACATGCCACCACCATGCCTGGCTGCAGTTACCTTCTTTTAAGTGTAAAAATATTTAAGTATTCATTACATCAATGTGTAATTTAAGATTGCTCTCTTTTAGGCCAGCTATTGTTTTTGGGAATTAAAGGTGCTCTAGTATTCTCTTATTACTTTCTAAAAATACTGTTTTTGGTTTCCTCTACTTTAAATTTAGGAAAGATGTGGGCTGTCGTTTGACAGAGGCCCAGGTGGTACTGTACCACAAAATGTTTTCTACTCAAGATAACTATCCCACCGGGAGATAGCTGAGGTCTCATCTTTAAGTGTGTTATTTGCTGTACCTCCTTGCTTATGCAGATTAGAGACATATGCTCCGCGGATCTTCATTAAAACCCTGAACTTAAATCTGAAACCTTACATCTCAACCATTGGCACTGAAATTCTACCACATTAAAAAAAAAACAGTTAAAAAATTGGGCTTAGCGGTTAAGGTACTTGCCTCTAAAGCCTAATGACCCGGGTTTGAATTCTTAGTACCTACATAAAGCAAAATGCACAAAGTGGCACATGCATCTTGAGTTCGTTTACAGTGGTAAAGGCCCTAGCATGTCCATTCTGTCTGTCTGTCTCACTTAACTCTATCTCTTTCTCTGCTTGCAAATAAATAAATTTAAAAACCATTTATAATGAAGAGATCTGGATAGAATGTAGGCTCACTTACTTACCAGCACGTCAACAAGAACGTGCTCAAACCACTTACTCTGAAAGCTGGCATCGCTTTGAGAAGGGGTGAATGACACTTATCAGAAGGAGGGTTTTGGAAAGATTATGATAAAGTACTTTGCGAGTTTACTTAAACCGTAAAATATATGCCCCTAAGATTGCTGCTTTCTGCTGACTTTATGGATATTTTTACATGACTTTATGTTCCAACTTCCATGCTTGTAATGGCCTCTGTATTTTCATTTGGTTAGTAAACACTCTCAGTTTCTCAGCAGCAGAATACCAGGTGACATTGCTGTCTGATCCTGTGTCTATCCTGCTTTCATTTGTGTATTAAGCCTCACAAGTAGCACAGTTTTCTGTAATGACTGATGAGCACAGTCTCTCCATAGTCCTTACCACATATAGTGTCGCCCTAAAGATGACATAAGCAACATGCATTTGCTAAGCACATTTTATACCCATTATTACTGTGCTAAATAACAAATCAACCCAGAAACAATGTCACTTCTGAGATAAGAGTTATGGTCTGGGCTGAGTGTTAACGAGTCACCACATGTTATGTGACTGCTATCACTGAGTGTTGTGATAGATCAGGCCCAGAGGTCAGTCTTTTGGGGTCAGCCTGATATGTCTTGGGGATTGTTTTTTAATTTTTTTAAAATAAACAGAGGACTGCATGTATTCTGAGTCTTGCCTCAGGCCAACTCCAACCTTGCTGAATAGTTATGCATACAAATGCGGTTTACGTTGGCAAGCAGATGCCTTGGAATAATATGATTACAAACACAAATGGCATTCAAAATCCTCCCAAACCCACTTCAAGGCTAAGCTGTAAGAATCAAGAAGGGCAGAAATGCTAAGATCACTGCCCGCAATTGATCTAAGATCAGGGAGTTTGAAAGATCTCCACGTTAACCTTGAAGCTTGGAAATGTATGAGGTGACCTCAAAAATAACAGTTTGGGAGCTGCACGTTTGAAATACCAACACTGTAGGCGCCAAGAGGGAGGCATTTTGCAATGACTAACAAATTAAGGCATGCTGATATGAAGACTGATTGAATATATACCTCAGATCAAAGGGGTGAGGTGGAGACAAAGGTGTGCTTTTTCATTTCTTCTGAGTTAGGACCACATTGCATAATATCACTGTACTTATGAAAGCAGGTTAAAAAAAATGAAGGTTCCCTGAATCAGATCATTTTTATAGTCCAAAGAGGCAGTTATTTCCAATACTTAGTTATTTAAAATATTCTTACTGTTTCTTTGTAATATAAAGTCTCAAAATTGTATCAGTCAGTATGGTCTGTGGAGTTGTTTGAATGAAATGTCCCCTGTAGTCCCATGTGGTTTGAATAGTTGGTTCCCAGCTGGTGGCAGTTTGGGAAAGTTGTGGGACCTGCTGAAGGTGGAGCCTTGCTGGGGGTGCGTCACTGGAGGTGGGGAGGACCTTGAGGATTATTAGTGTAGCCCCACTGGATACAGCTAGCTCACTCTGAGGCTGTTTCATCCCCAGCATTGTGGAAACACTCTCAGGCTTCCTGCCATGTCTTTCCCACCATGATGAAACTTCCCCTTGAAACTTTAAGCTGAAACAAACCCTCGCCTCCCAGGAACTGCTTATGGTCAGGTGTTTTGTTCAAGCAATGGAAAGGAAACTGCTCCAGACTGTATGAGTTAATTGGTACAAAAAACCAAACCAAACCAAACCGAAACAAACAATTCACCAAAAGGAAATTAGAGGGAAATGTTTTGTTTTCAATGATGCTGTCTCTAGTTCATGGTGTTTTGGTCTTTATGTATGGAGCACAGTGCTCAGCTATTTGAACTAATTACACGCATGCTTTCAAGAATCATCTAATAGGTAATGCTAACACTGCATGTAAGCACATCAGGCACTATTCTAAGAGCTCTGTGTGCTTTACCCAATGTGAATATAGTGCTCAATGCACTTTGATAATACACGGTGTAATATTGTGTAATAAGAATAAACACAGGGGAAGGGTGATGCTTCAGTGGTTAAGGAGCTTACCTCACACACATGACAACCTGAGTTAGGACCTCTAATACCCATGCAAATACTGGGTGGGTGTTGTAGCCCGCCTGTAATACCAGTGTTTAGGAGACTGAGACAGAGGACCTTTGGGGTAAGTTGGGTGTTAGCATAGCAAAATTAGCCACTCATGGGTTTAAGTGAGAGACTCTGACTGGATAAATAAAGTTGAAAGCAATCAAGGAAGATACTCAGTGTCAACCTTTGGCTTCCCATCTATATGCACATATGTGCGTGTACTTCTGCACACGTGTGTTGCCAGAAGTAAGCATTCATGCCCACCGCAAACACACATACATATGTTAAATACTAAATACAAATAGCTCCAGCTAGGCAAGATTTCAATAATCTTTTTTTTTTTTTTGAAGTCAAACTTATTTTTGTAGTTAACTAAAAGAAATAGTGGAGAGTTGGAGAGGAGAAAAGGGCTCGTAACTAACTAGTAAATATGAGATAGCCCAACTTCAGCTAATCACCAATAAGACTCCACGGTAGAGTACTATGTATAAAGCCATGTTACAAAGGCCATCTAGAATATAATGTGTTGACAGGATCTGTGGAGGCCAGAGAAAACTACTCTTCCAGAAATCACAGAAATGGAAAGTTCTTTTTTTGTTTGTTTGTTTTTCGAGATAGGGTCTTGCTCTAGTTTAGGCTGACTTGGAATTCACTATGCATTTTCTGGCTGGCCTTGAACTCACAGTGGTTCTCCTACCTCTGCTTAAAGGTGTGTGCCACCACACCTGGCTGGAAACTGCTTTTAAAATAAAACAAACATTTCATACTGCCTACCCACTGTGGCTTCTTGAAAGGCTGCTGGTGGATCTTTGTAAAAAAGTGCCCCTACCAGACATGGAAGTAAAATAAGAATATGATGCCAAAAGTAATTTAAAACTTGTTGAGGGGAAAAAAATATGTCAGAAAGGCAAAGAGATAATGTTAAAATATGAGAATACAAAGTAACACAGAGAGGAAGTGAGAAATAGCAAGGCTAATTAGCAAAGGCAAGAGTCACAGTTAATCATGGCTCATTCTGAAAAAAAAAATTAGATTACAAGGCTCTCAGTCTTAGAGGGTAGTGGAGAGAAGGGATGAGTAAGAATGAAGCATAATGACAGATATATAAGGAAATGCCACAACAAATCCCATTACTTTGTGTGCTCACTTAAAACACTAATAAAAAAAAGACACTTAAGAAAGAACTGTATAAGTTCATGTAATTGACATATGCATGCACAAATTACCTGGTAGAGAGAAAGGAGGAAGTTAGATTCCATACCAACGCACTTAGAGAATGTTAAGGCTATATAGGTTAGCAGCAACCCACAGTGATAGAGCCACCCGTGGCCACACTACCTTTATTTTTTATTGTTTTATATAACAGATGAGTTCTTGTTTCTACCATTAACTTCATCATCCTCAGAAGCCCAAAAGAACACTCCAGTTTAAAGCCTAATGGAATTGCAGTGACTTTCAGGCTAGTACTATTGTGATCTGGGACCTTTTTTATGACAGCATCGTAAACACCACTTGAAACAACTTTCCTGGATGTCTCAACATTATTCTGGAAGATAGAAGTCAGAGGTGGAGAAAAGGTTACTAATGCATTGATTTGTGGCATGGAGAATTGGATGGGATTGTTTCCTTTGGTATTAAAGTGCAAAGGGTTATAGAAACTAGTGAAGATGGTTGTTTTTATTTGTTTAGTTTTTTATACGCACCTATTCATCACAAAAGGAAAAATGTCTTATCCTGCAAGAGAGGATTTGGTATTGCCTAAGACCTCCATCTACCTCCTAGCTCCTGGCTTTATCGAGGTGAGGGTGCTGTTCATAAGCCTTTCTCTCTGTGCCAGGGAGAGTATGTGCAGACGGAAAAGAAGTAGGACCAGATGTGAAGTTCTATAAAATGCCAACTGATTCGCACAGTGATTTACACGCTATTTCCCCTGCTGGCAGGGCCAAGGGTAATGAGGATCCCGCTGTCGCTGAAATATTAGCAAATCAGAACAGAAAAGGACTCCTACCCTGGGAAGGGGGGACTCAACTCCAATAAATGAGCCAACGCTGATGAGATGAAATTTACATTTAAGTCTCAAAGCTACTGGGACTGGATTGTAATAAAATAAGTGTCAGACAATAAAACAATTTGGTAACATCAGCGTTTTACTGCTGTATCTGTCAGAAAGCTTCCTAAAAAACGAAAGACTAACATTTGAACTGGAACTGAATAAGAGACAGGTAGAGAGAGAGAAAGGGTGTGTCAGGATCTCTTGCCATTGCACATGAATTCCAGATACATGTACTACATTGTACATCTGGCTTTTTTGTGGGTACTGGGGAATCAAACCTGGGCTAGCAGGTTTTACAGGCAAGTACATTTAATCTCTGAGTCATCTACCCTGGACTTTTTAAAAATAATGTTTTGCATCCAGGAAGTGTTTAAACAAAACTAATCTTTCTATTTTGTATGTGTGACGGGAGTTCTTTATTTTATTAGGTTTTTAAAAATAGTTTTCATTGTAATTATCTTTTCTTTTAATAAGTAGAAACGTATGGACACATTATATGTTGGTACAATCATTCCCCTCCTCCCTGCCCCGACTCCACTGAGGGCCCTACTCAGTGGGATTGCTGGTATTCACCATGGAGAAGGGGGTTATGAGAAGTGAGAGCAGCAGTCTGTCATTGTGTGGGGGCAATGTCTCTGGATATTCCCTCCCACCTTATGGCTCTTACATTCCTTCTGCCCATTCTTCTACAAAATTCCCTGAGTCTTGGTGGGTGTGCTTTAAGTCTACATTAGTGTTGCGTTCTCAGCAGCTTCTGGATTTCTGCTTTGGTGCATTTTGAGTATTCTCCGTGTCTGTCTATATCACCCTGGCCCAGGTTGTTCTGCTCACCATAGAAGCATAGAAGCAGCACTCTTGTTCACTCTTGTTCACCCTGCCAGTTCCTCTGTGGTTTCACCTGGGCCCTAATTGCTATGTGAGGGGTGGTTTATCTCCTGCCAGAGAGTCAGCTATCCTTATAGAGTGTGGGTGTCCTTGGTCCTCCCTGCTTTAATGATGCCCTGCCCCAAGCCTCTCGTGCCCTGGCCTTGCCTTCCCAGGCAGCCGCCCAGGGATGGCCCCAGCTCAGCCAGGACTCGACATGGTGTATGGCGTTGCCCTGCTCCCAGCCTCTTTTATGCTGGCCATGATCTTTGACCTCCTTCTTTTTCCTACATATTTTTAAAGGATAGTAAATGGTATCATTTTCTTGATTTTTGTTTTAGAGAATTCTCTGTTTCGTATAGATCAGGGCTACTAATTTTTATATCCCACAACTTTGCTGAATTTGGCCCTCAATCTTAATAATTTCTTAATGAAGTCTGAATTTTGCTGCATGTCATCTTTAGTGACAATTTAATTTTTCCTTTTGAATCTGGGTGTCTCTCCCCTCCCCTCCCCTCCCCTCCCCTCTCTTCCCCTCCCCTCCTTTCCTCTCCCCTCCCCTTCCCTCCCTTCCCTTCACTTTTGTCTCATTCCATCTAGAACTTGGAGAGAAAACTTTTAACATTTTCTCCATTGAATATACTATTTTTTTTTTTTTTTTTTTTTTGGTTTTTCGAGGTAGGGTCTCACTCTAGCTTAGGCTGACCTGGAATTCACTCTGCATTCTCAGGGTGGCCTCGAACTCACGGCGTTCCTCCTACCTCTGCCTCCCGAGTGCTGGGATTAAAGGCGTGCACCACCACGCCCGGCTTTGAATATACTACTTTTTGACTTGTACTATATTGTCTTTATTATGTTGAAATCATTTTCATTTATACCTTACTTTTTCTATTTTTTTTTTTACTATGGAGGTATGTTAAATTTTATTAAACTGTTTTCCTACAAATATTGAGGTTTTTACTTTTGTCTTCCATTCTGTTGATGTGGTATATGTTTATTGATTTATACTTGTTTAACCATCTTTGCATTTCTGGGATAGTTTATACAAAATCGTTGTCAATAATCTCTCTCTTTTATTTGTTTTATCTTTTATTTTGAGGCATGGCCTAATTGTAGCCCAGGCTGACCTGAAACTCTGTATCTCATGCTGCCATGTCCATATAAATTTTAGGATCATCTTGTCAACTTTCATAAAACAAACAAATAAAACAAGTAAACAAAAAGCTACAGCTGAATTTTTATAGGAATTACATTTGCTTTGTAGCTCAGTTTGAGGAGTATTGACATTGTAAAGTATTAAATCTCAAAAACATGACCTGAATTTCATGTCTATTTATTGAAGTTTTAGCTAATTTCTTTCAATGATGTTTTACAGTTTTCAGTGTATAAATTTTGTATTTCTTTTTGTTAGGTTTAGTACTATTAGACTTGATCTCAGCTTTGGGTTCCCTTGATCAGTTTGAAGTTTTGTGTGTTTGTGTTTTAACTGATGTTGTCTGTCTTTGAGTATGTATCCCTTAAATGTCTAGCAGTGAGAAATGAAAATGAAAGTGTGACTCTCCTGGGGTAGCAGGAGTTCTAGAACCTCGAGGTAGGAGCACTGAGTGACTGTGAGGAGTTACTGTCACTTTCCTTGTGTTTTCTGATCTTTAAAGAGAAGAGACAGAATGCTAGGCCTCTCCTACTAAGGACATTGTTTTACTACTTAGTGCAAAAATAGTTGGGTGGGGGCTGGAGAGATGGCTTAATGGTAAAGGCACTTGCCTGCAAAGCTTAAGGACCCAGATTTGATTCCCTAATATTCACATAAGCCAGATGCACAAGGTGGTGTTTGCATCTGGAGTTCGTTTGCTATAGCTAGAGGGCCTGGTGTGCCCATTCTCTTTCTCTCAATCTCCATCTAATAAATAAATGAAAAAATTTAAAAAGTTGGGTTCTAAAAAGAAAAAGAAAAAGAAAAAGAAAAAGAAAAAGAAAATAACAGTTAGGTTCTAGTAACAACTTTTTTTGAATGAATGTTTTATTTATTTATTTACATATGGGTGCATGCCACAACATGTGTGTAGAGGTCAGAGGACAATCTCAGTGTGTCTATCCTCTCCTGATATCTTCTTTTGAGACAGGGTCTGTCTTGTTTTGCTATTGCATGTGCCTGGCTAGCTGGCCCAGGAGCTTCTGGATTCTCCTGGCTCAGCCTCCCATTGCTATAAGCAGTAGAATTACAGATGCATGTGCCACTTTGTGTCCAACTTCATATGGGTGCTGAGGAGGATCCAACTCAGGGAAGGAAGCAGGCTTGCACTCTTAACCGCTGAGCCATCTACCCAGTCCTTACCTTTCATAAAGCCATGTTTCTTACCTTTATGTCCTGTGAATTAGAGTGATGCTCAGAGGTTACTGAAAACCACAATAATTCTGAATCATTTAGGTGGCAGTCATTTATATTAGGCTTGGGTGACCAGTGTTAACTGAATTGATAGACAAATTCACAAGCTATTTAGTAACCTTTAACATCAGATGTTGCTTCATCTGAACTATGGGGACTTCTGCAATAAGCTTAGTCACCTGATGGCAATAAAGGAACCAAGAAGTTCTGGCTAACTCTGTTATGCTGTATGGGATGAATTTTTGAATGGTTTATTTCTGCTTTGGAGGCAAACATCAACCTTCTGGGGTTGTCCACATTCCAGCATCTTGCATCTGTTGTGTTTATGATAGAAACAAGAGAGGAAAAAAGAGTATTTAGTCATCTGCTGATTCCATGTGGTGCTAAACACGAGCTTCTCTCTAGAGTGCCAGAGTGCTAATTTATTTTATGTGCGAGGGTGGGTTGAAGCCATTCCTAGACACACAAGTATTTAAATTGGGAAACTAAACAGTGAATGCCCTGCATCTAGATCATCCATGCTGTGTATACAGTTTTCCTTGTTTCTTTCTTTCTTTTGTTTTAAGACAGGACCTCCTTAAGTCATCCAGGCTGACCTCAGATTCATAATTCTCCCACCTCAGCCTCTGAAATAACTAGGACCACAAGTATTTCCCACTGTGCCTAGCTCTGTACACAATTCTTGAGTAGGAATCTTTGCTAATTGGGGAATTGGGTTTTGAATCCAACTTACCCACTAAAACACTAGTGACCTGTTGACTGCAATGTGTGAATTGCATTTTATTTCCATGTGACTTTTGCTAAGCATGAAAGATAAGTTTAGTCCACTGCTAAATAGGCAGATACATTTGTTCTGAGATTTATCTGGAATGAAAGGTAAGAAGCAACAAGAAGTCTGTCCTCTTTCTTTGTCATTCATCTATCTCTGGTCTTTAGATGATTCTCTGACACTTTTATCTCTATATGGTAGGACATACTCACAGGAGAACTTATGAGGGAAATATTCAATAAAGGACAGAAGTTTTTGATTGATACAATTGATATAATCTCTTTTATCTAGAGAGGGAATGTTTTAAAATTAAAATCTATACCTTTAATTCAAAAATTTCCAGTGAGTATTAATCCATGCATAATAAAGCTGGCATTGTTACATACAGCTCTCCCTGGTCTTCCTTCTCCCTGCTCCCCCCACAGTTGACACCTTCTTCTCCAGCTGTTGGGCGACTTTTCCCAGGGAGACACAAGCAAACATTGACTCATGCAGATAGGGTACCAGAAACAGACCAAAGAAAACATTCCACCAAAGTCTGCCTTAGTGAACCACGCAGGCTTATTGTTTTTGTAAGGATCAGAATACTTGTTTTGTTGTGGGTTCTGAGAGTGATGGCTCCTTTCTCAGCTCTGGGTGGGCTCAGCTTGGGGGATAGAGTGCTGAACACTCAGTGGTCACTAAAACTCCTCCAGCTAGTGAGGGGCTCTTGAGTTTTTTGTCTCCTAGTTGCATAGACCAGCAAATGAAGACAGAAGAACACAAAAGGAAGGGTATGCAAACAGGATAGAGCAGAGCTCCCCTTGGGGCAGAGAGGGGACTTGAAAAAAGTTGCCCCTGGTGCTTGGGATTGCAGCACTTTGGAATGAGTCTGAGTGATGACATATGGAGTTTAAGCACTGGACAGGCATAGGTCATGATGGGTCTACATAAACACTGCCAGGAGTCTCTGATTGGTGAAGGGGTGGTAATGTTGTGCAGGTTAAAGAGGAGCATGCCAAAATTCAAAGGTAGTCAACAAGTGGGCAACCCACCCAAATTCTGAGGAAGTTTGGGATCAGGAAATAGAACTATGAGGAGAGGTAGGTACCTTGATGAGTAAGAGTTCTCTGAGTATTTTAGCCCTTTGACAGGAGCTACCCTATTGACGGATATCAGGGCAGAGCAATGTGTATTTCTCTTGAGGGCCCGTGACCCGACTAAACTGCCTACAGAGAGGTTCCTGGCTCCTCATCTCTATTAAGATCTCTCTAGAACTGTAGAATATTAATGAGAAGAATAAAAACACATATTGGAGAAACATTTAATGAATAGAAAGACAGAACTTACCTAATGGTGGAGAATGATAGAAGTACCAAGGGCTTTCCTCAGAGTTTTTTGTCGATCAGCTGATCAACGGAATTGAGAAGGCTCAAAAAGAAACAGAACACATATATAAATAAGAAAGATAGTAAGTGCTGAGAAGAAGTTACAGTTGAAGGTTGAACACTATATGAGACATTTCTAACAGACCCTCTAGTGACTCAGGGACTATAGCCAAAGAGATTGGCAGAAAGAATGTAAGAGCCAAAGGATGGGAAAAAGCTGTGGAATGCTGTCTTCCAGACAAAAAGTGGTCATTGTGTTCATTACCTTACATCATTTGTTATTAACTGCATAAGACCTACATAATATTGGGCCTATCTACAGGTTGTTTATAGGATGAAGGAGGGGGAAAATAAAGAAATTAAAATAGACGAGGAAATAGTAGGCGAGAAATGTGAGTTCAGTGGAGGGGGTAGGGAGGAGGGACAAAGGACAAAAAGGATCAGATGGGATTATGTAAGTTTTAAAATAAATTTTTATTTTATTTTATTTATAAATAATTATTATTTGTTAAAAAAGAAAGATAATGATTTCAACTTCAAGGATGCTTATTTTATGATCTAAATTCAGTGAAATTTTGTGTTCCCTATATCTAAGAAGGCAGAGGGAAATTAATGTCAGGAGGGAATATAACCTATAGTTTGTTCATGTAAAAAGGTCAAGCAAGAAAATACTGGGAAAGTGTTTTGCATTGACTCATTTAACCTCACTAATACACTGAAAAGAAGGAATTACTGTCCCCTTTTTATAGCTGAAGTAAGGTTTATTATTTTACAGGAAATCTCTGGCTATTGGAGGGTTTTTATGTTGAGATTCAGCCCTTTGGTTATGGTAAGCTCATGCTATTTCCATTATAATGAGGCTGATTTTTTTTCCCTTGGAATTCCTCCACATTCACGGCTTTTGACTTATTTTAGGCTTATTGAGTCCAGGCTCATGTGTACTCTATTTTTCCGATCTCTTCCAAGGTCAAGTACACACATCATATGAATATAAGGCACAGAGACTCCATTAGTGAGACTCCCACAACTATCTGGGCTAATATTTTAGAGCAGAGGTCGAGGGTTCTGTTTGGCAATTTGCATTAGAATGTCTTAAGATGAGGGCAGGTATTCTACAGTGTGCCAGAGCCTTGCCACTTCCTGTTACATCTGTCCTATTCATGCCTCTCACTTGGAATAAACATCTGAATTTGTAGTTTTAGCTTTACCTTTACCATCACACCTGATAGCAGGTGTTCAAGCTTGTTGAATTAAACTAAAATGCCAAACCCTTTTCTGGGAAAAGCAACCAGTAGGCTATCATAACTAAGATGCTATATTTAGACTGTTTCATTTATCAAAAGCATATTGAAGTATTCAACATAATATGTCTTCTTTTCACTCTCTTTCCATGTGTCTCTGACATATCTTTGAGCATGCTGAATGTTACCAAGTGCTACACCTTACTTTTGAGCCATATAGTTTAGATTGCAGGTTTTCTTATCGATCTTATTCTGCAGTCGAACTATGGAATGCTTTTAATTGGAATTGTATTAGATATGACAATTACTTGTCAGGAAGACAGGCCTAAGTCTGGTCTCTGTTGAATTACCACAAAAGGATAGAATTAAAAGAGATTATTTTTTTCTTTGAAAGTTTTGGGAGCAGATGCTGAAATCTGCTGTCAACAAATAGAAAGAATGTTGGGTGGAAAGTGTGTTGAAACAAGAGCCAAACATGGATCCTGTTCACAGCTGGGTCACTAAATGGGAGTGTTTAGAGGGTTTGGGTGAAGGAAGCACCAAAGCTGCTCAGTGAGACTGGCTTTCCTTAAAAAGATTATTTATTTGCATGTGTGTGCGTCTATGTGTGTGTATGGGTGAGCCTGGGTTGCTTCCTGCTGTAAACAAACAGCAGATGCTGCGTCACTTTCTGCATCTGGCTTATGTAGGTGGCTTGAGAGTTGGACCAGGCTGTCAGGCCTTGCAAGCAAGCAACTTTAACCACTGAGCCATCTTCCCAGTGCCCAGGTTGGCTTTCTTCAAACCAATCACTGGGCTGGAGAGGTGGCTTAGTGATTAAGGTGCTTTCCAGCAAAGCCAAAGGACCCAGGTTCTATTTCCCAAGATCACATCAGTAAGATGCACAAGATGGTGCATGCATCTGGAGTTTATTTGCAGTGGCTGGAGGCTCTGGAGCACCCATTCTCTCTCAAATAAATAAATAAAGATATTTTTAAAAATTACTACCACTACTTTGTATGATATGTGTGGCTTTGAACATGTTTTCATTTCCTTTTTAAATTTTTTATTCATTTATTTTTTTGTGTGTGTGTGTGTGTGTGTGTGTGTGTGTGTGTGTGTGTGTGTATGAGCACATGTGCATGTGTGCCAGGGCCAGAGGATGACCTTGAATATTGCTCCTCAAATATGGCATACACCTCTTTTGATTCAGGGTCTCTCATTGGCCTGAAGCTCACCAATTATGCTAGGCTGACCTGTGAGTGAGATCCATGGGGATTACAGATGTGCCCTGGGATTATAGGCGCAAACAGTCATGCCTAGCATTTTTATGTGGGTATCGGGGGTTGAAGTCAGGCCCTCATGATTGCAAGATAAACACTTTACTGACGATTTCTCAGTCCTTCACCTCACTTCACTTCACTTCACTTCACTTCACTTCACTTCACTTCACTTCACTTCACTTCACTTCACTTCACTTCCTGTCATTTCCTTTCTTTCTTCCTTCCCTTCCTTCCTTCCTTCCTTCCTTCCTTCCTTCCTTCCTTCCTTCCTTCCTTCCTTCCTTCCTTTCTTTCTTTTTGATAAGTAATCATCAACATTTTTTACATCTCCTTATGGGATTCCTTGTGAATGAATATGGAAATAATTTGAGCAGAATAAACCACTATGTAAATGTAAGGGATTGTTAACTAGGGAGCCGTGTCACCATTCCTGGGCTCAGATCCCATTTGGACCAAGTGATGCTATTTGCTCTCTGAGACACACCAGAATTCTCAGGAAACAGGTGGTCTGTCTCTCACAAGTGAGTCACAGAATCTTAAACAGGCAACTGGAAGAAAAACAATATTGATTGAACTTGAACCTAGGTATTAAAATTCAGCTTAGTGTTCACCATTTTTAATTATGAAAAAGAGAATTTTCTAGCTAAGGGATAGTTGAATCTCCTTTTTGGGTTTAATGATACAACATAAACACACATGCCTTTAGTCTCAGCACTCGGGAGGCAGAGGTAGGAGGATTGCTGTGAGTTTGAGGCCACCTCGTGACTACATAGTGAATTCCAGGTCAGCTGGGCTAGAGGAAGACCCTACCTGAAAAAAAAAACCAAAAACCAAGACTAAGCCAAACACAAACAAACAAACAAAATCCAAACACCACATGAACACAAAGGATATGGAAACATGAGGTTTAGCAACCGAATCTTGCTGAAGTAACTTGTATTTCTTCCTATTCTTTACTTTTTAAAATAATATGTCAAGTGTAGCTGGGCGTGGTGGTGCATGCCTTTAATCCCAGCACTCGGGAGGCAGAGGTAGGAGGATCACTGTGAGTTCGAGGCCACCCTGAGACTACATAGTGAGTTCCAGGTCAGCCTGGGCCAGAGTGAGACCCTACCTCGGAAAACCAAAAAAGAAAAAAAAAAAGTCAAGTGGTTATGGATAGAATTTTATTTTTTAGATATAATTTCTAGGCACACAATAAATGTAATATATGTTGTCTTTGCTTCAGATAGAAAATGAACATAAGATATTTCTGGATATATTTGATTGCTAAAAATGTATATATACATAAACACATATGTGATTATATATATATATATACACACATAAACACATATGTATTTATACATATATATATAAACACATATGTATTTATACATATATATACATATATATACATAAACACATATGTATTTATATATATATATACACACACACACACGTATATATATTCCTTTAATGACACAGTAACACAATACTTCCAAACAGAGTTAAGTAATATAGTAAGCTGGGCATGGTGGCACATGCCTATGATATTAACACTCTGAAGGCAAATCTGGAGAACAGAGAGTTTGAGGACAGACTACACAGGAAGATCCTATTACAAAATACACACACACAAACACAAACACACACACACACATATACACAGAGGCTTGTACAAGCATAAGAAGCTGGGTTTGTATACCCAGAACCCACATAAAATGCTGGACATGTAGGCATGTTCCTATAATCCCAGTGCTGGGGAGGTTTATCCCTGGGATTCACTGGGTAGTTAATCAAGCCAAGTTCATAAGCTCTAGGCTCATCAGGAGACCCTGTCTGAAAGGATAAGGTGGAGAGCAAGTGAGGAAGACTCTTGATGTCAGCCTCTGGCTTCCATATGCACATGCACACATATGTGCTTGCATCCCTCCCACACATGTAAATAGGCATATACACACATATACACATCACACACATCCACATGCAGAAAGAAAGAAGTTATACTATTTTCTAGGTGATTTATTTAAAATTGTTAATCTTCACCTTGGTGTATTTCAACTACCCAAGGTATACAATAATGGCCCAGAATACATAATTTTGAGGTTATCTTAATACTTGTACTATATGGTTTTTCAGTTTCCTGTCTCAATTTGAACAGTTCTTTTATCCTTCCTTTTATTTAACTTTTCCTATTAATGTGAAATGGAAAATGAGAATAGAAAAGTAGCTAAAACTTCTCTCTCTTGCTTAATGATATCTTTATTATAAAATCTTGTAAGATTTTTAGTGTTGGTTTTCCTCAAAACTTCCTTTTAACTGCCATCTGCTCTTGCTTTGCCATCTTCTACCCTTCAGGTGAGTTATGGTCAAGGATTCCATTTCCTAATTTATGATGGAGAGAAATGTTGAACCTAACAGGTGCTCACACTGTTTGGTTTCCTGATGGAACCCGGGGTTGCCCAGTGGCCAGTGAAGCAGTCAGCAGCGAGCATTTTGGCAGAGGGACGCCTGGGAGGAGAAGCCAACCGGAAAGCAGGATCAAACAGTGAAGTGTACATAGGCTTTCCTGCTTCATGTCTGCTTAATCTCAAGAAAACAAAACTGCGCTTTGTAAGCTTCCTTTCCAGAGCAGAGTGGTTTTATCAGCTTCAGAAACCTCACTGAACGCCAGGAAGAGAACTCGGTATATCTGCGCGTAGTTCTGCTACGCTGAGCGGAGTGAGCTAGCAGGTGGGCAAGGAGGGAGCTTAGCAAGGAGGTTTCTCCTTTGAGTCTCCAAAATGCACATTTGTCCAAGGGCAGAGGGAACCAAGTGCTGTGAAAAATCCTTTAGCTTTGACCTTTCTGATGGTCAGCCTACTTTGAGGAGTTTTCTCATCCTGATTTAGTTTTCAACATTCTGTTTTTTGCTTTTCTTCTTTTCTTAAAAATACAATTCCTCAAAGTAGGCAGAAGGTGGACGGCCTTCCCATTTTTTTTTTTTAATCATGCCCTTAGCGTGGGTAACGTGCCTACAGCTACTTTGTACCAGTTGTTGTTTGCCAAGAGAAGACACAGCATAGATATTTGTTGGTTTTAACAGAGCTTTTGTTCTCTTTAATTTTATGTAAACTTTTAATTACTAAACTTTGCATTCAGAAAAGCACATAGCTCAAAGGCTCTTCAGTGAAATTTTCTAACCCAGAGCAAGAAACAGAAAACTATTAGAATATAAAAAAGTTCTTATGCTTTTTTTGTTTTGTTTTTCAAGTTAGGGTTTCACTCTAGCCCATGCTGACCTGCAATTCACTATGTAGTCTCAGGGTGGCCTTGAACTCATGGCAATCATCCTACTTCTGCATTCCGAGTGCTGGGATTAAAGGCGTGTGCCACCACACCTGGCTCTTATGTCTTTTTAATCAGTAGTCACCTCTTAAGAATAACTACTCTTGTGATTTCAACTGTAAATTTATCTTGTTTGAGTGAACTTTATATGGATGGAACCAAATTGTAATTTTGTCTGATGTTTTTCTTTTTTTTTTTTTTTCGAGGTAGGGTTTCACTCTGGTCCAGGCTGACCTGGAATTAACTATGTAGTCTCAGGGTGGCCTCGAACTCTTCGTGATTCTCCTACCTCTGCCTCCCAAGTGCTGGGATTACAAATGCACTTCCTTCATGTTCATTATTTGGGTTTCTTTCAGTTTGGAACTGTTATGAAAATTTCTGTGTGTGTCTTTTAATGGGCATATAAAAACATTTCCATCCATGTACATCTTCTCAGAGGAGTAGAAGGGCTGGGTAGTGGGACATGCATATGTTCTTTTTCAGTAGCTACTATACAACAGCTATCCAAGGTAGCTGTGTCAATGATTTCACTAACATTTAACGTGAAGAAAGATAAAGTTTAATTTTAGCTTTCTGTGACATTCGCGTATACACATTTCTCCCAACTTTCTAAATTAAAGTATATTTTTCACATTTTTAATTTCCTGCAATATTCATACCTAAAAGTTCTGTTTCCTTTTGAGATTAACTTCCTCTAACTTAGGTATTATCCATTTGGTTTTCTGTTTGTTTCTTCATCAAAAAAATATGTTAAGCTCATAATATGTGTTATATGCTACTAGGTAATGAGATTTAAAATAATCAGTTATTGCTAGTAGTCAAGAAGATTATAAAGTGGGAGAGGCAGCAAGATTAAAATATATTTTGGTTTGTCTCACTCCAATCTGTAAAGCTATTTTTTTGACCTAGTATTTCTAGGTTTAGTAAAGAAATCCATTATAAGTTACCAAGTTTGTTCATGATTTCTGAAGTTTTATGTAACGTGTGTTCTCCAGAATTTACCCATTATCAAGGTGGACAGATCAATGAAACATTGCTCATCCTGTCTTTTCAAATTACTTCTGACAGCTGTGTTATCCACAGTCAGGGTGCCTTGAACTCATGGCAATCATCCTACTTCTGCATTCCGAGTGCTGGGATTAAAGGCGTGTGCCACCACACCTGGCTCTTATGTCTTTTTAATCAGTAGTCACCTCTTAAGAATAACTACTCTTGTGATTTCAACTGTAAATTTATCTTGTTTGAGTGAACTTTATATGGATGGAACCAAATTGTAATTTTGTCTGATGTTTTTCTTTTTTTTTTTTTTTTTTTTTTTTTTTTTTCGAGGTAGGGTTTCACTCTGGTCCAGGCTGACCTGGAATTAACTATGTAGTCTCAGGGTGGCCTCGAACTCTTCGTGATTCTCCTACCTCTGCCTCCCAAGTGCTGGGATTACAAATGCACTTCCTTCATGTTCATTATTTGGGTTTCTTTCAGTTTGGAACTGTTATGAAAATTTCTGTGTGTGTCTTTTAATGGGCATATAAAAACATTTCCATCCATGTACATCTTCTCAGAGGAGTAGAAGGGCTGGGTAGTGGGACATGCATATGTTCTTTTTCAGTAGCTACTATACAACAGCTATCCAAGGTAGCTGTGTCAATGATTTCACTAACATTTAACGTGAAGAAAGATAAAGTTTAATTTTAGCTTTCTGTGACATTCGCGTATACACATTTCTCCCAACTTTCTAAATTAAAGTATATTTTTCACATTTTTAATTTCCTGCAATATTCATACCTAAAAGTTCTGTTTCCTTTTGAGATTAACTTCCTCTAACTTAGGTATTATCCATTTGGTTTTCTGTTTGTTTCTTCATCAAAAAAATATGTTAAGCTCATAATATGTGTTATATGCTACTAGGTAATGAGATTTAAAATAATCAGTTATTGCTAGTAGTCAAGAAGATTATAAAGTGGGAGAGGCAGCAAGATTAAAATATATTTTGGTTTGTCTCACTCCAATCTGTAAAGCTATTTTTTTGACCTAGTATTTCTAGGTTTAGTAAAGAAATCCATTATAAGTTACCAAGTTTGTTCATGATTTCTGAAGTTTTATGTAACGTGTGTTCTCCAGAATTTACCCATTATCAAGGTGGACAGATCAATGAAACATTGCTCATCCTGTCTTTTCAAATTACTTCTGACAGCTGTGTTATCCACAGTAATTTGGCTTCCAAACTCTAAGTGTGCATGTGTTTATTGCTCTTTAAATTAAAAAAAAGTAGAGTTCAGTTTTTTTTTTTTAATTCCCACCTCTTGTTTTTGCAATTTAAATATGTATGACATTTGATTTTTGGGACGAGCATGTAAAATCAGTGGGCTTACATCTTGAAGGGAAGATGATTCCAAATGTGTTCCTCTTCTTGGTGCAACATTCATCCTGGCTGAAGGCATTGTTACCTCCACACACTTAGCTTTGGCTTTCAACTAGGCGTCGATGATTCACACACCTCTATTTCCAGCCCAGACTCTCCTTTGAATTTTACATCTCTACACAGTGTATTTTTCTTTAGATCTTATGCTGATATATTTGGTAGATCACAAAATATACTTTACTTTTCTCTTTTAACTTCTCTTTTTTCCCATGTTCCCACCTTAGATAATGCATTATGGTGAATCTAATTACTGAAGTAGTTTTATAAATACTTGTAAATACCTTCTCCTCCTTTCTTCCATTAAAATATTCCAAAGTCTTACCCTGTTTTCCTCAAGACTTACCTGCCTCTCACTAGGGCTAGCCGTCGTGTTTGGGATTCTACAAGCGTCCACTGTTTCTTACCAGGCCTTGTATTATTGGCTGACCTTTCTGGCTGCACTGCCATCCTCTTTATTCAAAGGTTATTTCTAGGGACCTCTTGACGATACCCATGTGAACCTGTTACTTTCAGTGTTCTCTGGCACGGCATGTAAGGTGTTTCTTGCCAACCTTTCCAGCTGGATTCATTGGCCTCTTGCTTGTATTTTCTTTTTGTGGCATTTCCTGCAGCAGCCTGCAAGCTCCTTGCCTTGTCGCATGCTATTCTTCTGCTTCTTTGTTTTTTTTTTTTCTCCACTATTCATAGGGAGAACATCTACTTACTGTTTAAGATTCCCTTTGCTCTGAAATCCTGCATTTACAACTTAGATAAACCCAGAGGACATTATGCTAAATGAAATTAGCCGGACACAAAAAGACAAATACACAATGACCTCATTTCTATGTAATCTAAAAGAGTCTAGCTGGAAGAAGCAGGGAATTTCATGGTGCTTCCAGGGGTGGGGCTTTGGGAGTTGAGAGTATATTAGTTATAGGGTAAAACCTTAGTTTTAAGATGCATAAGGTCTGGGTATCTAACTCCAATATGGTAATGTATGCTAATAATAATGTATTGCCTATTTGAAATTCACTAAGAGGCCTTACGTATCCTTTCAACATCCACATGCAGGGTAACTATATGTGGTGAGAGATGTATTGATTAATTTGATTGTGGAAATTATTACATAGTATATATGCATGGTAAATTATCCTGCTGTATACCTTGACTATATTCAGTTTTTGTCAGCTATACCTCAAAAATCTGGAAGAAAGATTCTTCTTATAAATTTTCTTTAATAATTTCAAGCTGAGGACTTTCTTTGTTGTAACTTTCAATTTCTGTATACATTTGTCTCCTCTTCTGGTCAGAGTATATATCTTTGCATTTATTTCTCTTGGCACAATGCTTGGTGACAGAAAAGATCATCAGTACTTGTTGAATGAATGCCTGAACTAATCAATAACTTAGAACCCTCCATTTGTATATTATGAGATCATTAAAATATCTATATAGGAGCTAGAGAGATGACTCAGCAGTTAAGGAGCTTGCCTGCAAAGCCTAGGACCGGGGTTTACTTTCCTAGTACCCACGTAAACCCACATGCACAAAGTGGGATATATGTCTGGGATTCCTTCACAGTGGCTGGAGGCCCTGACATGCCCTTTTTCTCTGTTTCTCTTTTATCTTTTTCTGCTTGCAAATAAATGAGTGAAAATATTTTAGTACATATTGTATATATTTAATATATTATATAATATATATTTAATATATATCTATGTATATATATAATTTTCTTGATAGGGTTAAAACTCAAGTGATTTTCTCTTCCCATTGGTATAGATTTGTAAGGTCTTTATTTGATTTTTAATCCCATCTGTGAGTTTCTCCATCAGCTACAAGCGTTTAATGTCTTCTTAATTTGGAAGTCTCATGTGAGCTTTTTCTTCTGAAGCATTTAAAAGCAGATATGAAATAAGTGTCAGCCCTTGAGGAGCTGAATTCTGTATACGTTTCCACCCATAGACAACCCTCACTGATCTTGACAGTTCATCCATATTTTGACCTGTTTAAATTTAGTCTAGATACATGTGTTTTTAAAAGTGTTTTTAAATATTTTATTTTTATTTATTTATGAGAGAGAGAGAGAGAAAGATTGAGGATGGGCATGCCAGGGCCTCTAGCCACTGCAAACAAACTCCAGACACATGTGGCACCTTGTGCATCTGGCTTTATGCGTTCTGGAAAGTCAAACCTGGGTCCTTAGGTTTCATAGGCATGTACCTTAACTGCTAAGCCATCTCTGCAGCCCATAATATGCTATTTTTTGTATGTTCATTGATTGTGTCCCTTCTTGCAAGCTTCCCCTTTTGGGTATTAGTACTCATTAAGGATTTTATAATAGCCTTGGGAAGAGATGACAAAGTAAGGATTAAAAATCCAAAACACATTAGTATTTTAAAAAATATTTTATTTATATATTTGGGGGGCAGATAGAGGAGGAGAGAGTAAGAGAGAAAGAGTGAGAGAGAGAGAGATATAAAGGAGAGGGAGAGGGAGAGGGAGAGAAGGGGCATGTCAGGCCATCTAGCCATTGCAAATGAACTCTGGATACATGCACTACCTGGTGCATCTGGCTTACGTGGCCACTGGGTAATCAAACCTGGGTCCTTATGCAAAAACGGCCTACCAGTTTTACTAGTTTTGTTACATTTAGGGAGTAATTCTTTCTTATTTTCCCCTATAATTGCTCACTGCTTTATACTATACTATAATTAATTGCTCATATATATATATATTTATTTATTCATATATATATATATATATGATGTCTTCCATCCAAGTGCTAACCAGGAGCTGTCCTGCTAAGATCAGATGAGATCCAGGGCATTGGGGTTGCATGGCCATTGGCTACGTTCCATTTCTGATGTGCACTGGACTCAGTCTTGTGTACAGCTTGGCAGACACATGTTTATACCCATTTTTTTTAAACCAATGGAAAGCAGACACCAAAAGAATAGATGATTTACCCAGCTTGTAATTCTAATGATGGAGCTGACACCAGGATCCAGACCAGAAATAAGGGGAAAATGTAGAAAGCTAAGGAAATCAGAATTTGTCATATCTTTTCTTGGGTAATTAGTAAGTATGAACAATGGGTTGATAGCTTCTTCTAACAGTCCTCCTGATAACTTGTAAAGAAGTTAACCTCTTGAAATGCAGCATGAGGTGGCTGATAGCCTTCACTTTCAGAAGGGAAGGATGTAAAAACACAGTAGGAGAAGCCATTTATTAATTCCCCAGCAACATTATTCTGATGTTGCACAGTCTTGTGGAAAATAAAAGGTTTGCAGTGAGAAGACTTAGGATTAGATCTCTGTTCTCTTAAAAGTATCTCCATTTCCTACTTCTACATTCCTGTTTAGTAAATGTGGGGATTGTAATACCTAATGCCCTGAAAGGGCATTTGGATAATAAAATATCATATAGAAGTGCTTTATAATCTATGTGATAGATACATTAAATCCTCATTTTTGTGTGACAATAAAGGAAATCCTATACAAGAAAGTATAACGTTGTTAAGATGGGGCCTCAAGAGTCACACACAGGCTATAGAAGTCAAAACACCCCTTTTGTTATTTCACTTGGCTAAAGAACTTAGTGCCTTGAAAACTAAGTATTTTTATTTTAAAAATGGGATAGTGGTCACATTTATCCTGAGATTTTAATGAAGATTATATAAGATTGTACTTGACATATATAAACTATTAAAATGACCCTGAGTTATCCTTTTAAAGGAAAATATGGGGGAGTAACTATATATTTACATAAAAGTTATACATAGAATTCCCACCTACCTTTCTCCCACTTTCCTCCATTGCTAACATCTTAACATTTTCTCTAACAAAGAAGAGAATTCATGTATTACTATTAGCTACTAATAATAGGCTTTACTTTAATTTACCAAACTTGCATGAATGCCTTCTTTCTGTTCCAGGATCTAGACCAAGCAGCCACCTCTCATTTGTCATGTGTCCCCAGTCTCCTCTGGCCTTGGACTTGGACTTGTTTATGAGTCATTCCCCTCTTTTTCTCAAACCTTAGTCATGTTGGGGAATATTGCCCACATGTCACATAGGATGTTCCCAGTATGATTTTGTTTCTTATGATTAGACTAGGGCCATGGGTCTCTAGAGGGTATCTCAGAAATGATATGATTTTCTTTTCCATAATATGTCTATGTGATGCCACTGAGGATGTAAGCCTTCATCACCTGGTTAAGGTGGTGCTTGCCAGTTTTTTTTTTTTTTCCCATTGTATCTTGGGCTAGTCTTGGATAGCCAACACTTAAGTAAGACTTTCTTTTCCCCTTTGTCTCTTTTGTAACTTTTCATTTAGATTTATTTCAAATTGTCATATCCACACAAATATTCTTGCTGAGGGCTCCAACTAAAGCAACTTTTTTCTTTCATGTCAATTGCTTGTGACAATTTACTTTATTTTTTCATTTACATTTACTGTTACCTGAAATCAACTTATTTCTGTTTGCCTTGTTTATTGTTTGTCTATAAGTTTCTTTCCCCCTCAACTATCAACATGACATTTAGGAAAGCAAGGTCTTTGTAGAATTGTTCACATCTGTGCACTTGGGGTCTAACGCACGGCTAGTAAATGTTAAGCACTCATTGACTAATTGTTGATTAAATACCAAAGGGGGGAAATCAGGATTAGTTTGTTAGTATTTCTGAAAAAGAATAGAAAAGTAGCTGAAGGGAGAGATGTTTAATTTGGTGATTTTAACTTACTTGGTTTTGTTTTAATGAAAACAAAAAGCAATTATTAACATGCATGGAAAAAGTTTGACCTAATATTGGTAATTCAAGCTGTCTTATTGGGTACCTAATAATGTGAGTGCCAGAGTATTTTAATGACTTACATGAAAATGATTGACCAATGTCAAGATCTACTGCATTGTGACACTGATATGCAAACCCTCTTCCCTTTCCAGTGGTAAACTTGAGGATTCTTGAAAGACTAGAACTAACTGATACCTTTGATTAACTTGTAGTTGATTTCTTAGTTTCCACTGTCTTTAGAGTTTTATTTCTTCTACAAAGGAGCTTCTGTACACGTAATAAGGCTTTTTTTTTTTTTCCTAAGACCACTTGTAAGAAAGTAATTTGTAAAAAACTTTTCTTCTCAGGACTTAAAATCTCCAAGTCAGAGGGATGAAATTGCAGGAGCCCGTGCCACATTGAAGGAGAACTCCCCACTCTTGCATTCAATTTGTTCAGCTTGTTTGGAACATTCTGATGTTGCTTCCCTCAAAGCCAGCAAGGATATAGTGTGCGACGAAATTCAGAATGCCCTCAATGTCATCTCAAATGCTTCGCAAGGCATCCAGAATGCCTCTGCCCCATCTGAGCCTCAGGCAGCAACCCTGGGAAGTGCGCTGGATGAGCTGGAGGTAAGCCGAGAGAGTGCCAACGTGTGATTTAATGTTGCAATATAAAAACAAGCAGCATTGTACTTTCAGATCCATGTGTTGGAATCCAGAGAATAATGACATCAAAACTGGAGTTATTCAATCAGTCTCTATGACCTTCTTGGTTCTTCCAAACGAATTGATTAACAGGAAAATATTCTTTCACTGATGCTTCCATTTCCTATGTACTTTTGCCAAAGAAGCCTTTGGGACAGGATTGTTTATGAGATTAAAATGAGGATCATGTTGTTCATGGGTCAACTTCTGAAGTGTAGGATTTATTTGCTCGACAACTATTTATTATTGGCACTGAGTTCTGTGTGCTGGAGAAATAGATCTGTTCACTGTCCTTCACAAGGGCTTACATTTTAGCAGGTATATATAGATAGGCACCCCTCCAAAAAAAACCCAAGTTGCTAAACATTATAAATAACATAGTATGTTATAAAGAGGTGAGATATTCTCAAAAGCTTGGGGAGGTTTGGGAACCCGAGAGGTGGAAACCTAGATCTAATACTCAAATGCATGTCTCCTATGTTTATATGCCTTCTGTGTTTGTGACAGCATGGAAGCCTGGGAGACTTGTGTGGAGATAGCAAAGGGACAAGCATTGGGCCCAGCGTAGAGAGCAATGGAACTAAGTCATGGAGAGCTGTGCAGCTTCCCTTGAGCTGGCTGGAAAGGATTGTTTTTAAGATTCAGCACACCGAGACTTATATCTTAAGAGAACTGTGTTGACTGCATGTGACTGTGTGAGAGCTGAGAACCAAGTGCAAGTTTTCCACAGTCACCCGATTCCCTCCCTGTACTTCATATGTGCTGCCTCATTCCACCTGACATTCTAGTTTGGAACAAGGTCATGTCAGTGGAGAGCAAGGGGAGAGCAGGAAGAAGGTCCACTAGATTATGACAAAAAGGGAATAGGACATCAGTCAAAGGGAGGAGTCATAGCTGATGTCATAGGCTAAGTCCTTAAGCATCACAGAATGGAGTTTGGGATTCAAGATATTATTAAGAATTAACATCTTGAAAGGGAAGAAGAGGACAGGATGGGATAGAGGAAGTTTATCTGAGAGCCAGACCCACAAATTCTGGGCCAATCAACAAGAACATTCCTCTCCAGCCTGGCCATATTTAGTTGAAATGTGCAGGCCTTTATGCATCTTTCAGTTACTGGATGTAGGTCACCTGACCTTGGAAGGCTATGATCTCTAGAAGCAGGGGCATTGCTCTGTATAGCTGAGGAGAGCCCTGTGTACAGTTGGAGAGTAAGTTCTATTTAGAAGGAAATGTGGAATTCAGACCTCTTCTATAGCACAGATAATTACTATTTTCCTCTTTTCTTTGAGGTAGAGTTTCACTCTATTCCAGGATGACATGGAATTCAATATGCAGTCTCAGGGTGGCCTCAAATTCATGGTGATCCTCCTACCTCTGCTTCCCCAGTGCTGGGATTAAAGACGTGCACCACCATGCCCAGCTTATTTTCTCTTTTTCTTGAGTAATTTAATGGATGAGGTTTTCGTTTACCATGATGGGAAGCCCATGGGAAAAGCTGGCTATGGAAAGATCACAACTCAGTTTTAAACTAGTTGAGGCTAAGGTATTTATCAGACCTTTAAGAAAATGCCAAAGATCACTGGTAACACAAGCCAAACACTTTTAAATTAGTTTTTAAACTTTTGAAATATTTCATTTATTTATTTTGAGAGAGAAAGAGGGAAAGCAAAAGGGAGAGAGAGAAAGAGAGAGAGAGAGAGAGAGAGAGAGAGAGAGAGAGAGAGAGAGAGAGAAACAGTGCACGCCAGGGCCTCCAGACACTGTAAACCAAATTAAGTGAAACATGCATCTGGCTTTATATGGGTACTGGGGAACTAAACCTGGATTCCTTGACTTTACAGCCAAAAACCTTAATCACTAAGCAATCTCCAGCCCTCAAACTTTATTTTTTAAAATGTGAAGTCAGCATAACATAGTGATTGAATATGAGAATTCTAGAGGCTAATACTTGGGTTTATATTCCAACTGTGGCATTTACTGCCTTAGTCATCTTGGGAATGTTATTTGTATAAAACTCTCAGGTTTCTTATCTATGAAATGGGGCCCAAAACAGGTCCTCCTTCATGATGCTGTTAGGATCATCAAATTAACAATTCACGTACAAATGTTCAGGATATAATGGCTACATAGTAAGTTCTCAATAAATCTAAGTAGAGGTGAGTGTTTGGAGGCAGATTCTTCCATAACTAAGAAATCAGTATTACAATAATTACTAATGTTTTGCTGGTAGCAAATAGCATGTACAATGCCTATATTGTCCCTAACAGTATTAGCCTCATGCCAATTTATTTCATATCTAATATACTTAGGTTTAGAGTAGCTTGTTTTCCCTTTAATTACATGATTTTTGGCAGTGTTTTTAAATTTCTAATCCAATAGTATTGTCCTCTTAATTATTGGCATCCAAATAAAGATTTATGAAATTTCCAGTTGTCATTCATGTGAGGATTTTAGGAGCTATTTTCCCAATAAGGTAGGAGATGAAAGGAGACCCCAACAGTCTGTACCAATTAATGTTTGTTCTGTTCAATAATCTTGTACATTAGATGCATGTCTTCATAGTCAGGCTGAAAATTGTTTTCCATACCAGTTAATACTAGAAGATAGCATCTCGATTCTACTAATGTGTTAGGCTTTGTATTAGTTACGTTACTTATTGTGTTACCAAGCACAAACCAGAAGCAACTTAAGAAAGGAAGGGGTGATTTTGGCTTATAGTTTGAGGTTTCAGCCCATCATGGTGGAGAAGGTATGGCAGCAGGAGCATGTGTCAGATGGTCACTTTGTGTTGGCACTCAGGATGAAGAGGGGTGAATGCTAGTGCTTAGCTTGCTTTCTCTGTTGTACAGCCCAGGATCTCACCCCACAGAATGACTGCCCTCCCATATTTAGAGTGGGTCTTCCTACCTCTGATAACCTAATCAAGAAAATCCCTCATAGACATGACCAGGGATTTGTTTCCATGGTAATTCTAAATGCTGTCAAAGTGATAATGAAGATTAACCATCAAAGGCTCTCAAGAAATAAAATATAAAATGTTCCTTGATTGCTAGATAGTTTACATGAATTATTCATCTAATTGTTACCCTATCTATCCTGTCATGACCATAAAGTAGTTTTGTTTTATAGAAAATAAAGTTGAAACATAAGTTATCTTGCCCAAGTAAAAGCTATTCAATAGCAGATGACAGGATACATGTCTAGTCTCTGATTCCAGAAGAATATGTACCTCTGAATTACATTGAATTTTCCCAGTTAGAACTTAATCTAAATTCAGCATTACTTATACTAGTGCTGTTAGTTTATGTGTGTCATCAGAGAAGTTACAAGTGTTAAACCAAGCAAAACAGGTGCAATAAGTTTTTGGTGGATAAGACTTAAGTTTCAAATAGAAGTAATGTGTATTTAGGGAGTGTCTTGTGCTGAGGTGGAACTTTGTAGGGTAGATAAGTAGAATTCCATAGCTTATTTTCCATAGCAGTAAACAGAATTACGTCAGAAGTATATATTTCATAAAAGGTCTCATTTATCTCATAAGTTTTTCCAAGTTGTTCCTCCTCTGAGACATCTTTGGTGTCTCACTTTAGTGGAAAGTGACTAGTATAGGAAGAAACAGCAGATGTTAGAGAGGAGAGAGTGTGGAGGGTAGTTTTCTCAGAAAGAGAAGATAATATGTGGCAAGCTTACTTCCAAACAAGTAGGCAGAAGTCCTGAAATATTTCCTTGGGGTCCTAATACTGTCTCAACAACCTTTGAACGCTGCTTGTATTCAGGGATATGGCTGTAGCTCCACTGCTGGACTGCTTGCTTAGTATTCATGAAGCCCTGGGTTTGTTCTCCACAAGCACACAAGCTGGATATGGGAGTTCACACTTGTTATCTCAGCCTCATGTAGCAGAGGCAGGAAGATCACAGCCTCATGTAGCAGAGGCAGGAAGATCAGGAGCTCAAGGTCATCCTTGGCTACATAGGGTATTCACGGTCTACCTGAGCTACATGAGACCCTGCCACAAGAAAAGACAGAAAAAAAAAAAAAAAGAAAATTACATGAGAGACATTAAGTACAAATGCTTGAAAAAAATTATATCAAAGTTAAAAATAATTTGCTGAGAGTGCCTGAACTGGATAGAGCAGAATTTATTGAACATTTATTTAACCTTTAAAAATAATTTTGTAAATTAAATGGTTGTACTTTTCATTATTTATAGGAAGCTATATTAGTAAAGTTCTGAAATAACCTTTGCTCTATTTTACTCCTGCAAAGAGAATACAATGAAATAAACAGATGTAGTAAATACTCTGTTGGGAGTAAGTTTCATTAAATGTTTATAGTGTGAAAATGTATCAGAGTGCTTACTCAACAGTCCCACGCTGGAGCTTTGGTTGAATCTTACATTCTGGCCTAGGGCTGGTTGTGGGTATGAAACCCAAGATTTATTTGTGAAGAAAATACAAGTTGAATTAGAACACTGTATGGCTTAAATCGATTGATTTATTGGAAAGGCCAATGTGAATTATAGGGTGTTTCTTCTGCAAGTGTGACTGAATGGGAGTTGAGAAGTGCCAGATTGTAGATTAATAGAATTTTGAAAATGTCATTAAGCAGAAAACTTTGCCAGTGAAAATTGCCTTGAAAAGTCAAAGTCTATTAAAATGTATTTCCCCCTGTGCAGAGAGAAAGAACACTTATTGTAATCATGCTAGAGAATTATCTGCAAGTTTTTGCTGTTAAGATGGGTGATATGAAGGATATATGTATAGAATTTTTTAATTTTCAGAGGTGTTGTGTTATTATATTTTTCTTTTTTATTTTCATTTATGATATTTATATATATCTCCAAGCACCTATAGTAATGCCCTGCATGTAGTTGGTGCTAGGTAAATATCAATGAAATAATCACTGGATACAAACATGGAGCACACCCTTTTGTATTATTGGAATGAATATCGTTTTTCTCTTACCCTTATTTCTTTCCCCTTTTTCCAAGTGGAAGTATGCTTCCATAATGGTGAAAGTCTCTATCTATTTTACCAAACTTTGAACTGGGCTGTTGATTTATAGTTTGTGAAACCAATAGAAATAAATGAAAGTGATTCACTGCTCAGAATGTTTGCTATAATAAGACAGCACAAAGAATAAAATGTACGTGTCTCCTTCTCTCACTAGCTTTCCATCCTTAGTCTAGGTTCTCTACAAATTCCAAGATATGCTGCCTTGTACTATAAATAGTAACTTGGGGATCATAGTCCTTATGGTCTTATATTCTACTGAGATGAAACAATCAGATATGTATTTGGGTGCATAGGAAGAAAATGGTTCTCACTGCTATCTAGATTTGCCTTATAAAATTTTTAAATGCTTTTGTATATTAGAAGCAAAAATTATGGAGAAAATAATTAAAATATACAGTTCATCTATTAGGTGGACTAGAGGAAATTTTGAGGGTAGATATAAAGAAATCTCAAATTAAGACTCAGCCAGTACCAGCATCATGCTGGGAGTTATGGAGAATTTCTTTTCAATTTTAGCCTGGAGCTTCAGCTTTGAAAGAACTAAGAGCAAAATATGAAGCTTGTATCCTGCTAGTTGGAAAGGCAGTAAGATTCTTGTAAGAAGCTGGTAATCCTTGAAGGTTTGATCACCTCATTGATAGAATGAAAGTAAAAACAACAACAACAACAACAACAACAAACCAACAACAACTTGCCCCTACAGCAGAAAATAGTAAACAAAACCCAAAAACTTGGCTAGTTTAGTCTTGACTCTGGGTAACTCAGAAAACACACACACACACACACACACACACAGACACACAGACACACACACAGACACACACACACACATACACACAAACACACAAAACAATAATAATAACAACCTACCCCATACAAGAATGGAATGTCTCTTAGAAATTTTCTAATCATGAGCCTTTCCTTATGTGGACTGGACTTTAGGTCAGAATTCATATTATCTGTGCAGCCTCTAAAACCCCAGCAGAAAATCCAATTTAAAGTTGTCCTATCTTGGCAGTACCTCAAGGGACCTTCCAGAAATAAGCTCAAATTCTTTCATCATTTTATCCCTCATCTTTCAAATTTCTCATATAGTTCTAATAGAGATAACTTCTCATAATACACAAATAAGTAAGCCATCATGGGTGACACGGAAAGAACAAATTGCAGATCTGAAAACACTGGATAGTAAAATTACAAGATACTAAATATAAATTAGTATGTTAAATATACAGTATTCCTTCCTTTAGTCATTCAATTTCTGTTTGTAGAAGAACAAAAGGGTTTTGAATGTTGAGAAGCAGGACTATCTTATATTAAAAAAATGTGACTATGGCAAGTTCACTGACTAGGTAGTGATTAATGAACTGAAGAAGTTACTTTGAGTCTTTCACAGACATAGAAATGAAAAAAATATATTGAAATGAATGTTAATATATAGAGAGAATGCTGTGGTAGGTTCCAAAATATTCTAACATGAGCTCTAGAAGACAGAAATGTTATCAAAAATTTCCTAGAACTTGTGGAAGGTAGCACTTCATAGCTAATAAGCTCATTAAGTGTCATGTAGGGCCTATGTAAAGTAAGGAAGGACTTCACCTACAAGGTCATACTCAGGGTAGGCCTTGAAGAATCCACGCAGTTTTCACAGGAAAGAAGAGAAAGATGGGCATTCATTCCTTGCCAAAGGAATAGGAATGAAAAGCATATAACATGATTCATTATGTTATTACACAAGAGATGCTCAGAGAATAAAAACAGTATAAAGAGTTTTCAGAAATACACACGAAGGTGTAAAAGGAACAGAAATGACAGCAGATAAAGCACAACTCTTACTGACTATACATATTGGTAAGTCTACATCCTTCCATTCTGACAGATATTAAAGGTGGCATTACCATTAAAGTTCTGTCAGGCAGTCAAATGAGGGTATGTGATAATATAAGGAAAGGCATCAAGAGACTCTGAATAGCCAAAACAATTATGAAACAAACAAAAAAGTTTAGATGGCTAAACTTCCTGATTTCAAAACCCATTGCAAAGCTGGGCGTGGTGGTGCACGCCTTTAATCCCAGCACTCAGGAGGCAGAGGTAGGTGGATTGCTGTGAGTTTGAGGCCATCCTGAGACTGCATAGAGAATGCCAGGTCAACCTTGGCTAGAGTGAGACCCTACCTCGAAAAACAAAACAAAACAAAACAAAACAAAACAAAACAAAACAAAACAAAACAAAACAAAAAAAAACCCAACCAACCAACCAACCAACCAACCAAACAAACAAACAAAAAACACATTGCAAAGCTTAGGCAATCAGAACAGTGTGGTGCCAATAGAAAGATAAATAGGCAAATGAAACAGATAAAGCCAGAAAAAAATAATTTTCTTTTAAAACTGGGTACAGTAACACATTCCTTTAACTCCAGCACTTGTGAAGCTGAGGCAGGAGTAAGGCCAATTTGATCCCAGCCTGGACTACATAGTGACATCTGATAGCAAACAAACAAATTCAACAAATAAAGTGGGTGAAAAATATTAACATTAATAAAAATAAATTTCCACATATGAAAATCACTGAAGAGTTTGTATCAGTTACATTTTGTCACTGTGACCAAATACTTCACAGAAACAGCTTAAAAGATGAAAGATTTATTTTGACTTATGTTTTCCGATATTTTGTTCTATGGTGATAGAGAGGTTATGTGAACCAGACTAGTACATCAGGTGGGCCAGGAAATCGAGAGGAAAAGGATATACATAAAAGATGTTGAGAGGAAAAGGACACACACAAAGGAAGTAGAGAGGGAAAGGACACACACAAAGGAAGTAGGGAGGAAAAGGACTTACATAAAGGGGCCAGGGCAGGAGATAGTTCCCAAGGACGTGCTGCCAAGTGGTCTACTTCCACCAAGTAGGCCCCACCTCTTACTTCTCATTACTTTCCAATAATACAATCATATTATGAATCTATCAAGGAATCAATCCACTCATTAGGCCAGAGCCCTCATGATACCATATCTGTCCAGAGGTCATTACAGATATACCCTGAAAATGTGCTTTGTTAATCTACTGGGTATTTTGTAAGCCAATTAAATTGACAGTGTAAGATGAACCATCACAAAGTTAGAACAATCTCTTCAATGACATGCATAAAATTGATAGAAATTAACTGCATTCTAAGCTGATGATTTTCAAAGAACTTGTATTACACAGACCCCTTAAGAGTATATTTAGGTCAACAGGTGAAATTGTCTTCTAATTTGAAGTGTTTTGAAAAGTCCGCCTGTATAACCCCTGAGACATGAGTAAACTACTTTAGAGTAAAATACTTATAATGAGAAATAGTGAAAATAGCATAAAAAACTTGAGAGATAGTCTTAAAGGAAAAGTTATCACTTATAACGCCTATGCTAGGAATGAAAAGAAGTTGAAAATTGATGAGACAGTTTTCTAGCTCAAGTTTAAAGAACAGTATAGTAGGATCTGGGCGTGGTAGCACACACCTTTAATCCCAGCACTTGGGACACAGAGGTAGGAGGATTACCATGAGTTCAAGGCCACCCTGAGACTGCATAGTGAATTCCAGATCAGCTTGGGCAGAGTGAAACCCTACTTTGAAAAACCAAAAACAAACAAACAAACAAACAAACAAAAAACAGCATAGTAATCAAAAAGGAATAAATTAATAAAGATAAAGTTAGAAGCTAATGAAATCACTAAAATAATAGAAGAGAACAGAAAACCCAAATATATTTTTGAAAAGAACAATAAAATTGATAGCTGTTATTGAGTTAGATCAGGAAGAAGGAGAACAGACAGAAAAATGAGTAAGACTAGAATGGGCAGGCTGTGGAGATATCTCAGTGGTTAAAGGCACTTAGTCTGGGAACCAGTCTACCAGAGTTCAGATCCCTTGAACTAACATAAAGTTGTCTGTAAAGTGACATAACACCAAATGTGCTTACGGCAATGAGAAGTAGAGTGAGGAGAATCCAGAAATTTGTTGCCTTCCCACTGGCAAAGCAACAAGAAAGACTTTCTCAAATAAGGTGCAGAGAGGACAAACACCCTGAGGTTGTCCTCTGATCTCTATGTGCATACCTCTTCTGGGGATATGTAATGAAATAGTTGTCAATTCATTGAATGAAGTTGTTGAAACCAATTGCAACAAACACCATATCAGTGAGCTGAGGAAAGACATGCCAACCAAATATATAAATTAGATAATATATAAATTAGATAAAAAAATCTTAAACAGAATTTGAACATTTTGCCTAATACTGTTTAAATAAAAGATGTATCATAACAAAGTTAAATTGGGCTGGAGAGATGGCTTAGTGGTTAAGGCATTGGCGTGCAAAGCCAAAGCATCCTGGTTCGATTCTCCAGGACCCACATAAGGCAGATGCATAAAGGGCACATGCATCTGGAGTTCCTTTGCAGTGGCTGGATGCCCTGGCATGCCTATTCACTTTCTCTCTCTCTCTCCCTCAAATAAATAAATAAATAAAATATATTAAAAAAACAAAGTTAAATTGCTCAAGGCATGTGATACTAGTTCAACAGAACATACACAGATGTAATCAACCCACATTAACAAATTAAAGTAAAAAATATAATATCATAATAGATAAAGAAAACATTTGGATACCTCAATGTAATTTATTTAAAAGTAGGGACAAGAAGGGAATTTTCTTAACTTGGTAAGGGGATTCTATAAAATTCTACAGTAAAGTTCATACTTACATTTGAGTTACTAAAAGTATTCCCCTTAAAATTAGGAACGAGAGCATAAGGGATGAAAATGAATTAAGTTTAGCATACACTTTACCAAGAAAAATACTAAAGCATAAAGCTTTACAAAAAAGGGCAGACTAGCTAGGAACCCATATACCATTTTACATTTATGAAAAGGTTAACCCATATAAAACTGAACATGTATTTTTAGTAGTGCAGATATATGATAAGCTATAAAAAGAAGGACATGGTTTATGTAAAATCCAGGAGTCCAGAAGGTGGGACAAAAGAGGTTTCAGTGCCTATATCAAGGTTTTTAAAACTACCAGGCACATTATTTTTCTGTGCTTTATTGGTAATATGATGTTGTATTCTAATTTTAATTCTTAAATTCTGAAGGACTTACTAACACAAATGTAATAAAGTGTACTAAAATGGAGTAAGTCTGAGAATAAATGAAGCAACTATTAAATCTGTTTTCTGAGTAATCAAGGTCTATGTGAGGTACTGTGCTAGGTACTGGTACCTTATATTTGTAGCATTGTGTGCTTATCTGTGCATTTTGTTAGTATCAGATTGTTCTGTGTAACACATTGGAAAGAAAATGCGTATTTTACATACAATTCCAGCTACTCCTCTGCCAAGCTTTGTAACTTGTTTTCAGGTCAAGTAGGATTTTGGAGAGCCTGTACAGAATCAACAGGAATTGGGAGAGTTGTACACTAGACTATCTTCTCATGATTGCCCCCCCCCCAACAATTGCTCTTTTTAAATAATAGCTTTTGTGACAAATGACAGATGATTAGATCTTGACTTTAATGTATTTCTTTTCTTATGTAGCTGACTTTTCATATGAAGGGACAGGTTCTATGGATGGAGGAATGTTGTTTTATTCATGTTAGTGTTGTTCTCAGTCTAGCTCCATTCTGAGTACCTAATTAAGTGCTTAACATATATTTGTTGAGCAGATAATGAATTGCTGGTGTTTAGGAACCTGGAAAGATTTTAATGCATGTGATACATATTTACCAAATAAGTAATGGACAAAATCTCGTTTATCATGATGATTAAAAATGGAAGGGATGAGTGTCTTATGAATAAAATACATCACTGGTAATGATTTCCAGAGCTTGTTTGCTCTTGTCCTTCTGGGACTATTAGGTCCATGTTGTATACAGTGTTATAGACAATGTTAAACTTTTGCTAGCTCATAGTGAAGCGTAGAGAAACCTCTTAAGTGGCTACATGTAATGATATTTAGTTTTTCCAAACTTAAAAACTCCAAAAGAAATCTAGTACAGATTTTATAAACAAGATTATATGAAGTGTTTGTATCATGAGTTTCCTGACAATCACTTAATCTTTAATACATATTAGGTGTCTTTCTTGTTTCTACAGTTTCATGCTTTGTGGTTATTAGAAAAAAGAATTCAAAGACATAGAGTCTCCCTATCCTAAGATTGCATGTATGTTCAGTGGATAAAAATAACATAAACCAAACCCTGGAATCAAACATGAGTTTAATCTTAGAATTATCATTCAGGTTTCATAGGTTGTTCTGTTTGGGAAAGATTCCCAGTGGTGTTTACTAATATTGTTAGTTTAGTGCTCACTAGGGAGTACTGTAGTGGGAAAAACAGAATGAGAAAAGGAATAGAGGAAAAATAAGTAGGAGAGGTGATGGAAAGGTGATGTAGGAGTAGTTGATTCACTGGTCATAATTAGCTTGGTCTAGGCCATATAGAGGGTCTCAAAACAGATACACTTACCTTTTTGTTGTTTATCGAGTATGCCCTATTCACTATGGGCAGTTTGCAATTTGCTTAGATGTTATACACCATAGATAACATATACTTTTAAAATATCCATGGAGCTTTCATGAAAACAGATCAAGGGCCACAAAGAAAGTTCAAAAAGTTCTACAGAGTCAACACAGAACATAAGGGAGGTAATGGATCAGTTAGTTTGCTTGATTTATTCATTCCATAATGAACACATATATTATAGTGCCAAAAGGCCTGTTTTTTTTTTTTTTTTTTTTTTTTTGGTTTTTCGAGGTAGGGTTTCACTCTAGCCCAGGCTGACCTGGAATTCACTATGGAGTCTCAGGGTGGCCTCGAACTCACGGTGATCCTCCTACCTCTGCCTCCCGAGTGCTGGGATTAAAGGCGTGCGCCACCATGCCCGGCTCCAAAAGGCCTGTTTTAAAAGGCAACCTGTGAATAGCATTAGGAACATGTCTTCTTTTTTGTCTAATTTTTTAAAAATTAACTTTTTGGGCTGGAGAGATGGCTTAGCGGTTAAGCGCTTGCCTGTGAAGCCTAAGGACCCCGGTTCGAGGCTTGATTCCCCAGGACCCACGTTAGCCAGATGCACAAGGGGGCGCATGCGTCTGGAGTTCGTTTACAGTGGCTGGAAGCCCTGGCGCGCCCATTCTCTCTCTCTCTCTCTGCCTCCTTCTCTCTCTGTCTGTCGCTCTCAAATAAATAAATAAAAATAAAAAAATTAAAAAAAAATTAACTTTTTCTATTTTCTTATTTGTAAATATTTTTAGTATTAAAGGTTACCAGTTATTTTTAAAACTCAGCTAGCTTTTGTTTTCCTAGTAACTCTTATTCTAGTTTCATATTAAAGTTATTTAGTCACCTGTACATGTGTGTCAGAGCTTCTTGCTTCTTTAAACAAATACCAGCTATCTGTGCCATTGTGGCTTATGTGGATGGCCTGAGCATTGAATCTGGGCCAGCAGGCTTTGAAAGCAAATGCTGAGCTATTGTCCCTGGACTTTACTTTGTAATTTCTTGACATTACGTTTGTTGTCTTTTTAGAATATCAAGAGTACATTTATGCAGCTAATTTTGTCATTATCCATACATTTTTCTTGTTTTCCTCCAAAACTCTTGTATTTCATAAACAAGTTGGTACCATTGTTAGCCTCCTCCCTGTCCTCCCCCCTCCACAGGTACCCTCCTCGTTGGGGAATATGGGTCGTGCATTGTGGGGTTAGCCATCAGTTATGGGTGGGAGGCAATGTCTCTGTGTATCATGACCCAATGTGATGTGCTGACGTTCTTTCCGCCCCCTCTTCTGCAAATGGCAGTTATTTTATTTTGAGGTTTTTTTTTTTTTGCTCATGACTATGAGAAGGGTATTTAAAATTGCTTTGGACATCATTTAAATTAGTGGCTCACTGAATTTTGGTCAGAAAATACATGTTTTGTTTGCAAAATTTCTTTGGAATTCATTGAGGTTTTCCATGTGGTTTTCTTGATGTTTCTTATATGTTACATGCAGATTTTGAAAATACCAATTCTTTGGCATTTATTGTAGGCAAACTGCTTTCTAACCTACCTGCCTGAGGAAGGTGGATGGAGGTCTTCCACATTTCAGCAGGAGGTTTGCTCCTTTTTTCTAGTACCGTTTTGTTTCAAATTTTTCTTTTGAAATTTGTCTTTATTTTTAAAAATATTTTTATTTAGAGAGAGAGAGAGAGAGAGAGAGAGAGAGATATGGAAAGTATAGATGTGCCAGAACTTCCTGCCACTGCAAATTAATTCCATATGCATGCACCACTTTGTGTGTCTGCCTCAATTTTTTTGTTTATATTTATATTATTATTACTATTATCGCTTTTGAGACATAGTTTTGATATATAGCCCTAGCTGATGGCTTGCTTGGAAGTCACTATGGCCTTGTACTTGTGACAATTCTGCTTCAGACTCCCAAGTACTGGAATTACAGGTATATACCACTATGTTAGGCTTGTTACTCTAACAACCCCCCCCCCTCCCACACACATGTCTTGTCAGGTAGAGTCAGGTTAGAGGCCAGCCAGGCTACATTGTGAGGCCTGTCACAACAAAGCAAGAAAATCATCATCATTATCGTATTAATATGTGATTAAGCTAAAAAATGAATCTTGTGTCTTCATGAGGGATTTTACCTGTAGTCATTGTAACATGCTTGTCTTTATCCTGTTTATAGTGAATTTTTTTCAATGTTCAGATTGTTGACCTTTGTTAGAATTTTTTTTCCTGTTGTGTCTTTGACAGTAATTTTGTTTATTTATGGCTAAGTTGATCTATTGATAAAGAATACATGAGTTCATTCTTGTAATCATACAGTTCCTCAATATGTAAGAGAAGTGTTAATATGCCAGGTCACATCATCTCAATTCCATTTTTATTGCCAGTGATAACTGCAGTTAAGGATTTGGATTGTATTTTCTATACATAGATACATTTATTTGTTTCTATAACTTCTTTTAAGATGATTTGTCCTGTCTAGAAGATTCTTAAAGGTTTAAAAAAATTTCTTCTCATGCTTTGCATATTACTTCTATTTTCCATTCTGGAAGAGTCTTTAGCTTTGTTTCCTGGTCACTAATTTGGTTTTAAGCAACATCTATTATGGTCTACAAGTCTTCAATTATGTAGACTTGATTTCTGAAATATCATTATTATTTCCAAGCATGCCAATGGCTTTATTGTGGCTGTTCTTTTCATGATCAACTGGTATGTCTCTTTTAGGCTATTAATTACAATAATTATATTTCTTGAAGGATTTAGTTCTGTTGGTTGTATTTATGAACTCTAGTTCAGTTGATGTCTCTCAAATGTTTGGTAACTCATGAGTTGTCTAATAATTACTCTGAGTTCTATGTAAAAGTGAAGATTTCCATCCCCCAATTTATGCTGACTGGTCATAAATATTTTTCATGAAATACATATTTTCAGTTCTTATATATAGCATATGTCAAGAGCTATCCATCTAGACTATATCATGTTAGTGATACAGGGTTTTGAGGTTCAAGATGGGTCCCCCAAGTTTATGAACCTCAATTTTTGGTACTGTTCTGTTTTTAACAAAGAATTGATAAAAATGAACTTAAGCAGGATAAATGATGAGTTATTAAATTTATTTAGGGAAAATTCACAATTTGTGGGGTTGATTTAAGGGAAACTGGGATCTAGGAAAAAGGCTGGAGCAGAGTCACAAGTGCGTGGGAGGCAGGAAACACACTCATGTGGAAAACAGCAGAGTTTCATGCGAGAGAAATGGACTTTCAAAGAAAGACTGGAGTAGTGCCACAAGTTCATGGGAGATAACACTTAGGTGCATGTATAGGGAGACACAGAAGAAACACACATAGCATCAGCCTTGTGCTTCCCTTGGAAGGAAGTTAAAAGGGCAAATAGTGGAAGCTTAAGGAAGACTAGCAGAGGGAAAACATCAAAGCAGAGACCAAGAAATTTAGATGAGAAGTGAGCAGTAAAGAGAATTATATCCAAGGCTATCCAGAGCTTAGAAAAATTTCCCAGCTAACAGGCCTAGAGTTAGAGAAAGCTTCCACTTGGTAGATCTGGAGTGTAAGGGAAATATACAAATGGTAGATTCAGAGACCAGAGAAAAATCATGCATGTAATTAAAGTGAGAAGTTACCCCAAACTGCAAAACAGAGGCAAGCAGAAAATGTCTCCCAGACCAAGAAACAGTTATGTTGACCCTCTATCCAGGCTGGGTTAAGAGGAGAGGCCAGACTCACATGTATCCCTGTGGCTGGAGTGAGGAGAGGCAGGCACAGAGAGAGAATTCAGAGAGAACAAAGGAGGAGCTGGAATATCCTTTATAGTTGATTGAAATGTATTCATCAGGTTCAGGTATGCAAGGTGAAGACCTGATTGGTTTGTAGATTTGGAGGATGGACGCCAGAGCCAGCCTACCTAGGTAGTATGCTAGACAGTGGTCATCAGGGGGCACTGTAGCTGGTTATAGATGAGTCTTGATCAGCTACAAGTTCCATTCCTGCCAAGAGTTCCATTTATTCCAAGGAGGGTTAACATATGGGGTGGCATCTCCTGGTTATCTCTAGGCCTCAATTTCTAATTGAAACTGCCTAAAAGAAGCTTGTTTTCTCCTATTTTCTTCTTCATTAGTGGTTTTATCAATTACTTCCTCATTGCTGGGACAAAATACCTAACCAGAAGCAGCTTATGGAAGAAAAAGAGTTTGATGTAGTGTCCAGTTTCAGAGGGTAAGGAAGGCATAGCAGGAGCAGGATGCTGGTGTTACGTTGTTGTATCAGCAGGGAGGAAGTAGAGATGAATGCAGAATCCTCAGCCCGCTTTTAAAAATTTTATTATTTATTTTTTATCTTATTTATTTGCAAGAGAGGCAGCTAGAGAGAGAGAGAGAGGGAGGGAGAGAGAGAGAGAGAGAGAGAGAGAGAGAGAGAGAGAGAGAAAGAATGGGTATAGGGTAATAGGCCTCCAGTCATTGCAAATGGACTCCAGATGTGTGTACCACTTTGTGCACATGACTTGCGTGGGTCCTAGAGAATCAAACCTGGGTCCTTTGGCTTTGAAGTCCAGTGCCTTAAGTGCTAATCCATATCTCCAGCCCATCTTTTCCCTTTTACACAGTTCAGGAACCCAGCTCATGGGATGGTGCCACCCAGACTTAGGATGGGTCTTCCCAGCTAATATAGAAAACCCCTCACAGACATGACCAGAGAGTTCTATCCCCCTCCTCACCATGGTGAATCTCAATCCATAAATTAACTATCACAGTAGCTCTGGTATATTCCAGTAGTGTTCATCCAATCTTGTAGTTATCATAAGGTTTTTATTATAGGAGTGGGAGATGAAGTCTTCACATTGGAGAGAGATGCATGCCTCTTCAGACCATAGAAAATGATTTATCATCCTGCTTCAAGAGGATCTTCTCCTTTGTGTGACCATTTTTTCACTTCTCTGGTCATAGAATATTATATTTCACATCATACTTTTAAACCTGGAGTCCTTTGGGATCCTTGTATAAACCTCAGGGCATGTAGGGAGGGAAAAATTAGAACTGTATTTTTGAAAGTTTTGCATGAAATTTAATATTTTAATTATTAATGAGTCACAAACCACAGAGATGTTGGCACTTAAGATGCTGTTTCCAGCAGAAGTTACAGATATTTTTATGAGACATTACAGGTATGCAAAGTATCATTTATGTTTGTCATTCTTTCTTAATAATGGGAATTTTTAGTTCCACTATTGGACTTTGACAGCTCTGACAAGCCTTGTTTTGCCACCATCCTCAACAGACCAATTAAAGAGACAAGTAATAGTGAAAAGTAGAAGCAGAGAAAGATTTGGTCAGTGTGGCCACATAAGGTAGAGGAACAAACAAATTGGTCCAACGACCCTCGCCGCAGCCAAACCTGAGTCCACAGTCAGCGTCCTGTCATGAGGTTTAAACTGAAGTAAAGAAGTATACATGAGTAAGCAATTCTGCTTAACACTAACCCATCATTGCTGCGATTCCGATCTCTTGGGCAAGGTGTTCTGACAAATTGTCAGAAAGGTATGAATTCTCTTTCCAGGAGACAAATCTCTCTGCTGGCCCTAGGGCCACAGACTTTTCCTTTTCACAGGATGAGATTCCAGAGGAAATTCCAATTACTGGGAGACCATTACTTCAATAGTTGGATAGCAAAGGGTCACAAATGTCTCTCTTTAGAATATATTTATTATAAAGATGTTACAGATCTTGTTGTCACATGTTTAATATGAAAAAGTAAAGATTTTTTTATAACTATTGGTGGAAATGATTCCTTTGAATTCTAGGTCTTTTCTACATTATAACTATTAATTTGGTGAGGGGTTTAGTTTTTATTGCACTGCCAGCAGGGGCCAAGACATAATAAAGATTAAGATCCATTATTCTGCACTTGACTTGTGACTTCAGTTTGGGCAGTTACTGATAATACAACTCTTGTTGTTATTATTATTATTTGATAGTGGGATATTGGCTTGTTTTGCCCTTTAATAATTAGCAGACAATATATGCTTAATGCTTCTAGTTTTAGACTCTAATAGGAAAGACTTAATTCTTTAGCTCTTTTCTTCCCTAAGTAGTTATGTTCTTATTTTTTAAATTAGCTTTTGCTATTTTTACTTCCTCCAATCTTCTTCCCTTCTCACCTCTATTTTTCCTCTATTGAGGCTTTCATGTTTTGTTGAGAAATTAATAAACGTACACATCTGCAAAATTAAATTGCACAATGATCTCTAGCAGACTTTTGGGAAACGTAGTTAAATACAACATTTTTTATAAACTCAGAACCTCTTGACAACTGAGGAGCAAGAGAACAGTTTTAGTATTGATGAGCATGAAACCTGAGTGTGATGAGCATCACAGACAGTCTTCTGAAGAGGCCGCAGAGAGAGAAGCCTCTTTTTCCATTACCGCCTAGCACGCATAGTCCATTACATCCATAGTCTCAAGATAAATGATAAGTACTCTTTAAGTAAGAGGACCTGACAGAACATTTGCATTCATGGTTCCTCCTAAATTCACGTGTGGTTAGGATCACTATGTTTGCTAATTTCCTTTATCCAATGACAAATGGGGCTGTTTGTATGTTTAGGATAGGAAATGGGCTTATTACTTGAATCCAGATGCCTGCCCACAGAAGTTAGGGGGAACAGAGCACTCTCCCCTTTGATGATTGCATTTCCAAGGGATGGCTCCAGGGTCTGTGACAAAGACATTCTAGGGTTGAAAAGCTGGCAAGAAGCTTATGTGGCTTTCAGAAAGATTTACATACATTTCGAGTAACAAAGAAAGAATCACAATGACAAGTTTTTCAAAGTCAGTGCAGGAAGAAAAGGTACTCTACATAGAAGCACTATTTTCCCCCAGGAAAACAATTGTTCATTTCTTTTTAAAAATATTTATTTTTATTTATTTGAGAGAGAAAGAGAGAGAGAGAGAGAGAGAGAGAGAGAGAGAGTGAGAGAGAGAGAGAGCCAGGGCCTCCAGCCACTGCAAATAAACCCCAGATACACATGCCCCCTTGTGCAGCTGGCTTATGTAGCTTCTAGGGCATTGAACCCGGTCCTGTGGCTTTGCAGGCAAGCGCCTTAACCACTAAGCCATCTCTTCAGCTCTCCATTTCTTTTTTAGATTGGTATTTATTCCTACTACTTCACACAGAAGCAAACATTTTAGACTATTCCTTGTATATTATTCCAGAAGTGGTTTTGACTCAGGGCTTAAGAATGATGAAGCCTTTCTTGGCTCCGGTGGGCTTCATTTAGGGGGCCTAAGGTACTTGAGAAGTCAAAAGTCAACTGAGCTACCCTGACTTAGTGGTCTAGAGTCTCTTGTTACATGCCAAACAAGAATGAAGGGAACAGGAATTAAGGGACATGGACAAGGGGAGAGCAAGGTGAAACTATATTTATTAAAGAGATAGAAGGATTCCCACAAGAGCAACGAGGGTCTCTGAGAGAGGGTTGCCACTGAGCCTCCTGGGCTATTGCCTTTTAAGGGACTTTATGGCAGGGAACTGATAGACACTGAGGTAATTTTTATTGAGATTGGTTAGTCTTGTTGTGCATTGTGGACTGAACCAGTGATGGGTTTACATGTCCTGTGGATGTTCCTTTAGCCCAAAGGGGATGATTATACATTATGGTCCTCTAGTCCATTCCCTCTCCAAACTGGTTGCACTCTTTCTAAAAAACTGAGTCAGTTTTTTTTTTTTTTCGCTTTTAATTCACCATAGATTCTCCCGTTACTGCCTATAGGAAGTTAACTCCTAGCGCAGTTTCTGTCTATACTGAGAGGGAGTCAGGTAGCTTTATTAGCCAGTTAGAGTGACCAGGACACTGAAACTATCCTTGCAATCCCCGCCTTGCTAGAGATCAGAGTATGATCTGACTTCTTATCTCTTTCCTAGATCTGTTTTTCCACAAAATACCTGGGCCCTTCCTGGGAGGGAGGTCTTCTGTCCTAGGATTTAATCCTTAACATTGTGGCTGGTGTCATGGCTAGCCTCTTCCTGAGACAGGCCCTAGCCTAGACCAGTCAGCTGTCTCTCTGGCTCAAATGAACTGGAAAGTAGGGCCCACCACCATGAGGTTATAAATATGTTTACCAGGGGAGGGCAACTTCTCTGGGCTGCCTGACCACTCCTGAACCTCCAGGTTCTGGTGAGTCCCCTCTCATCTTGGCTGAGTACAGGCTGAGACGAGGGAGAACCCCCTAATCTCTTCTCCCACATGGGCTCTTAACCTCTTCTGCCCTCCACATGGCAGGAGCTCTTTGTGCTTTCTTTTCTTTCCTATTTAAACTCTCTTTTTATGTTTTTTCCAGGCCCACCATCTGGGCTCTTAGACTGTGTGGGTGTACTCATTTTCCTTCCCTTGGTTCTGTACTTCCCTCAATAAATATAATAATTTAATAATTATCCTTCTCAGTCTTATTTTATATAATTCTTTGGTTAGAAGTAGACATGAACCTAGGGTCTAGGGTTCAATACAAGTGTTGGAGTGTGGGTATAACTGGTATTGTACACATTCTATAAATATTTGTTGAACCCACATGTTAAGGTTCTTATACTCTATAGAGAAGCAATCAGGCAAGGTTTTATGGAAAGGATCTGAGTTATATCTTGAAAGATGGGAAAACTTGGCTAATAATTAACAGATGTGCATAGTTATCTAAAAGAGGTTTTATAAACTCCAATCTGTACCAACATAAACATTTGAATTCAGCAGGTAAATAAGAGCCAAATAAGATTATTTACTCACCAAGTCAATCCTCATCTAGTAGAAAATCTTCATACAGGAACATACCACAAAGCATAAAAAGCAGAAAATAATGGAAGCCAGACTTATTATAGACTTTCCTGTCACTTTCAAGAACCAGTACATTAGTGTGCTTTGTTTCGTTCAAGAGCTTACACTGTTAGCTTTCTCATTAACAGTGATTAAGACATTTCACAGTACATATCTGATACTTTAAGGTCAGAGCTTAGTCTATAGTTTCCTTCTAACAAAAGCCAGTTTTCCTCTTTAGGAAATCAAATTTCTAAGTTCATATTTTCCTCTATCAAAGGGAGGGCTAAATTTCTCTTTTCCAGTGATAATGAAATTGGATTTCCAGCCCATCTTCATTAACACTATAAAGTGGTTATCTACAGCAGAAGTTGGTAACCTGACTTGGAAATCAAATTTCAGAGCCACACTGGATGTCAAACTAAGAAATTTGGGCTGTATTAATAATGGCTATTTGATCAGGTAGGAACAAATAAAAGATCAGATGTTGTAGAAGATTAAACTGTCATGTTGATGCAAGTGTTCTGTGCGCTGTAGTTCTATTGAGGCTGGGTCTCTCTTGATCTTTGTTCCTAACATAACTCTATAAAAAAGCTATCTTATTCCCATATTCCTTCAATGTTATGCAGATTATTTTACCCAGGTGGGAGGCGGCCCAAAGAATCAAGAAATGTTTGAAACATTTCAAATAAAAATAATTGGAGATTTTATTAAAAATATTTAAAAATAGCCTTAAGCAGGAGGGCTAGGAGAAGGAGAGGTGCTCAGACAGAAAGTAAGGCACGCCTAAGAGCACGGGTTCGGGCCGCTCTGAGAGAGAGGTGCATTCATGAGTATACACCAAGAACGCGTATAAGCTCCTCAAGAGAGCGTTGCAATTAAGTATTTTAGCCTTAGCCAAGTATGCTATTTTAGCGGTGCTCAATTTACGTTGCAAAAGATTGCTGAGAAACAACTTTTCTTTCTTTCAACTAGTGAGATTATAGGATCACTCTGAAGGTGCCTTGGATGAGATCCAAAGATGCCTTGGATGGAATTACAATCTGATAAATTAAAACCAGGAGCCACTAGGGTTGCACAAGGGTTTTCTGTCAAGAGTCCTAAAAAACCGTGGGTTTACAGATGGGAAAGAGAAAGTCCTGAAGTAGTTGTTAATTGTGCTGAAACTCTTGCTTCTCTGCTCACAAAAGTCTTTAACTGTATTTCTGGGTAAGGGGCTCCTCTCTGTTCTCATGTCCCCCAAAGGTTCCTTGTCTTTCTGCCCTGCCTCAGGGACATAGCATAGAGCAGCTAACATGGAAAAGGAAAGGTGGATAGACATAGTGATTATAGTTGTAGTAGCTCTAAGGGTGAGGGGGAAGGAGGGGACTAAATAAGCTTAGATACCAAGTGGATATGGTGGTATGACCATGTAGCAGTTCCCTTCTCATTTCTGGGACACAAACCCCTGGACAGAAGCAGCTTACGGAAGCAAAACGTTTATTTTGGCTTAGTGTTTTGAGGAATAGTTTCATTATTGTGGGGAAAACGTGGCAATAGTAGACAGCTAGGCATCACATCTCCATACTTCATTAGGGAGGAGGTAGACAGAGTGAACTTTGAGCATCCAGTGAGGCTATACTAATAAATTGCAAGGCCCACCCCCAGCAACACCTCCTTCAGCAAAGCTCCACCTTGCTCAGGCTCCCCCCACTGGGAATTGAAATAAGGCTTAATCATAAACATTTGAGGACAATGCAGGGCGGGGAGAGGGACATTTTACATTCAATCTACCATAGACCATGAGAATTAGAAGGAAGTTATATGTTGTCAAACAAGGGAGAGAGCCAAAAATAAAAAGCTGTAGCATTCTAAGCATCCATGTGTGTGTGTGTGTGTGTGTGTGTGTGTGTGTGTATAAATATATATATATATATATATGTATATATATATGTTTTATTAAAGGAATAATTTTACATCAAGTATGTATAATATATAAACTAAAGTCATGTATTATTTCCATAATTATTCCTTAAGGGATATTAGTTAAAATGATTCCAAGGATAGGACTTTCAATATCTTTAAAAATATCCTTTTTTTTTTTTTGAGGTAGGGTCTCTGGTCCAGGCTGACCTGGAACTCACTATGTAGTCTCAGGGTGGCCTGGAACTTATGGTGATCCTTCTACCTCTGCCTTCCGAGTGCTGGGATTAAAGGCATGTGTCACCATGCCCGGCTAAAAATATACTTTTTTATGAGAGAAAGGGAGAGAATGGGCTCACCAGGGCCTCTAGCCACTGCAAATGAACTCTAGATGCATATGCCACCATGTGCATCTGGCGTACATGGACACTGAGGAATCAAAGCTGGGCCCTTAGGCTTAGCAGGCATATGCCTTAACCACTAAGCAATCTATCTCTCCAGCCTTCATTATCTTTAAGTGGATATTTTCATGGTTTCCATATTTTCTTATAGCTGTAGACACTAACTATGTAATCAGATTATCACAAAGCCTTTGGAAGGTTACAGTTTTTATGTAAAGTGACCAGTCATAGCCACTGAGAGTAAGTGTTCTACATAACACGATCCATCTGTTGGATAAAGCACTTTGTTTGAAATGGATTGATGCTTGTTTGAGAAATGTTCAGAGAATAAACTGAAATCAAGAAAAGTAAAGTAGCCTATGAGTCACGAATCTATTTCTTACATTAAAATTCCTTAAATATAATTTTAATTATGTTTGTTCATTTGAATTAAAATTTGTTTTTATTCTCATCAGAGTATGAAGAATGGCAAATTTCAGGGTTATTTGTTTTTAGGATCCTGTTTGACGAAGTTAACAGTGTGGGTTGCAGCAGAGCACCTGGTTTGGTTCAAGGTGCTGATTAAAGCTGCATAACCGAGAGCATGGTGCAGTGAGCATGTACTCCTAAGAGCTCAGCACCTGCGGGCTCTGTGGAAGGCTGGTGTCTACTGCTGAGCTTAAGGTCTAAGGGTCACCTCAATCCAGTTATAGATCTATCATTTTTAAACTTTATTTGCACATTTTACTATTTAAAGTAAGGGCACCAGTAGGCAGTTATATGTCGAACTCTTTTTTTTTTTTCTTTTCTTTATTAGTCAGTTTTGTATTCAGCAAATACAGTCAGTTTGGTACCATTATTAGGCTCATCCGTGACCTACCCCCTCCCCTTGGCCCCTCCTTTTTGAGGTATACGGGTCATGCATTGTGGAGTTAGCCCACAGTTATGGGTAAGCTAAATGTCTCTGCATATCATGACCCAACATGTGACTCTGACATTCTTTCCGCCCCCTCTTCCGCAAAATTTCCCTGAGCCATGTTGGGTTCACTTTTGGGCTGCTTCAGTGTTGAGGTGTTGGGGGCCTCTGAGGCTCTGGCTCTCTGATTTGGTAGGAGTTGATTTTTCTCTGTGCTGATCTCCTTCCCCCTTGTGCTGGTATCCGGTTCGTCAGGAAAACAGCCCCCTTGCTTGTTTCTCCAATTTTTCTTAGTTTCAGCCGGGGCCCTTTTGAGGTATGATGGGGTGGCTCTCTCCTTAGGATCTACATCTCGAACTCTTTTTTTTATTTGTTATGTACACAGTGTGTATACAGTCATGTCGATACCATCGTTAGCCTCCTTCCTGTCCTCCTACCTCTGTGGGGACCCTCCTCATTGGGGAATGTGGGTCGTGCATTGTGGGGTTAGCCATAAGTTATGGGATAGAGGCAATGTCTCTGTGCAAAATGACTCAACGTGTGGCTCTAACAGTCTTTCCGCCCCCTCTTTTGCAAATTTCCCTGAGCCATGTTGGGTTCATTTTAGATCTGCTTCAGTGATGAGGTCTTGGGAGCCTCTGTGTCTCTGGATCTCTGGTTTGGTAGGAGTTGAGTGTTCTCTGTGTCTATCTCCTTCACCCTTGTGCTGGTACCAGGTTCACGAAGAAAGCAGCACTCTTGCTCATTTCCCCAGTTACTCTTGGTTTCAGCTGGGGCCCTGTTGAGGTATGATGTGCTGGATCTCTCCTTAGGATCTGTGTCCATCTGAAAAAGAGAAGCAAATTCTCCCGTGGAGAGTGAAGTTTATTTTAGAGAGAATTTAATAGGTGTAGGCCTTCTTATAGCTCATGATTGGTGGAAGCTTGATAATGTAGAGTGGGCTCATTTATAGATATGGTTCTGACTTGATTCCCAGCTCCAGCTATGGGTCTGTTCCACTGAGCAGATCAGTTGGCCAAATCAAGAGCTGCTGGTTTCCCACCATGGCTGTGTGCCACTATTGCACTTGCATGAGCATGAAGTCAGGTTGTTTGCTGCTGAGTAGCTTAGTCCACAAGTTGCTTGGACAGATGTTGGCACTAGTGCCTCTTGGCACTAGACGAGCTAACTGTCTGGGGACTATATATGTCAAATCCTTAACTAAACTGTAATATGAGTGGAACTTTAGAGTTTGTTTTCTGAGACCAGTTGAAAAGGGGGAAATATCTAGTCTGTGCAAATGCTAAACAGAAATTTTTTGATGAGAATACTATTCGTTATGAATAAAATCTTGCTAGCCTATTAGCTTTTATAAAAGCTAATTAACATTAAAAAGAAATGGTTCAAAACCTCTCATACTGAAAAGAAATGGTTAAAAACAAAACCTCTCATATTTTCGCCCACAAATTCCTGTCTTTGTAAGTAGACTGACTGTATGGCTAGATATGGTCCCATCACAAGAAGGTGTTTCATGTGGTTTATCTGAGGCCACTGTGTTGAAGTCCTGAGTACATTTTGAACAAGGAACTTCACATATTCTCTGCACTGAACTCTAGAAATAATGCAGCCGATCCTAGAAAAATCCTTTGGCCACTTTCAGGTTGAAGTTTACTCTGCCTGGTGCCCAGTTCCTCATACCAGCTTACTTTTATTTATTTATTTATTTATTTATTTATTTATTTATTTATTTATTTTTGGTTTATTGAGGTAGGGTCTCAATGTAGCCCAGACTGGCCTGGAATTCACTATGTAGTCTCAGGGTGGCCTCGAACTCACACGATCCTCCTACCTCTGCCTCCTGAGTGCTGGGATTAAAGGTGTGTGCACCATGCTCAACAAGCGGCTTTTTTTTTTTTTTTTGTACCAGCATTACTTTTAACATGTTACAAGAAGGGCAAAATTATAATTACAGGGAAGTCTGGTAGCTAAGGTTGATTACTACATCTAAGCAGCTGGACTCAGTGCAAGTTATATGTTCACAGAATCTCAGCTTCCTTATCCACCAATGACCACTTGAAGTTAAAATGAATAATTTAGCAGACAGAATTCAAAAGAGCAAAGACCAGAAGCCTCAGAGCAAAGGGAAAAATGAGAAGCAATGAGCAGACATGAGGTGCCTGCCAATAATGTCTGACTCTTCTCCAAGCTTACTATAAGCCAATCAACTGGCATATGTTATGTCCTGCAGATGGAAAAGCAGCCTGTGCGGATGTATGCAGTGCAGATGCAGAGATCTGCTAGGCATCTGTTGGAGGTTATATTTGTTAAGCAGCCTGCCAGTATGGATGGGGTTTAAAGAAAGATTGTTACATTGTGGGAGGTAGATTAACCTTATTTGTTTCACATGGAAACCATGCTGTTTCTAAAAGGCACAGTGCCTTCTAGAATGCCTAGACCGAGTCTGACATCATTCTTCTATATCATGTAGACATGTGACTGTTGGGTCACTTTCTCTCTCTCTCTGTGGGTGTGTGTTTATATGTATGTCCTTAGGTTTGTGGGTGCATGTGCTTGTGAAGATATGTATACATGTGTGCATGTAGAGGCTGAAGGTCAATCTTGGGTGTTATCCTTAGGAATCCATCCACCTATTTTGTCTTTTTGAGACACTGTTTCTTGTTGGCCCAGATCTCACTGATCACATTAGACTGGCTGTCCTGTGAACAGCAGCTTTCCTTCTGTCTCCACTTTTCAGCACTAGGATTGCAGGTGTGCACCACCATGTCTGGCATTTATGTGGGTACTAGGGATCCTCACACTTATGAAGTCACACATTCCTGACAGAGCTATGTCCCCAGTCCCTGTTTGGTGATTCTTACAGGGAGGAGGGCAGAGTCAGAGTAGGAGTTCTTGTAATAGAAGAAGCCATGTAATGAAAGGCCCAGCCAGGAGTTGTGTGACCAGGAGATCATCTAGTCAGATCACTTGACTGCCATAAAAAAAAAAGAGTGAGATACAACATATTGGAAGCAGTAATAACAGTTTTATTTTAGTTTATATTTTCTAATGATAAGTAATTTATCCATATGAATATTCCTAATTTAAATATAAGGCTTAAATAGTTTGCAATAAGGTATATTAGGTATGGTATTCATTTCAATTAACAGATGAATACAAAGTATATATACATGTCCTTATTTGGGCTTCAGGGAGATTAATGAGGGAAGAGCACTATGTGATGAGCATTAGTATCTATCTGGTTTTCAACCTGTGGGCATCTTTGATCCCTTGACTGGCAGGAGTGGCTTCATCTGGGGGAACACCTAAGAGAATTTTGACTTCAAGCAAACCCCCACACTCTGGTCTTCACTGTGAGAGAAGTTAGAGATGGGGGTCACTTTACATCACACAAGCAAGGTACACTCTGCTGAGGAGACAGTTTGGGAATTCCTGTGTTTAGAGGGAGGATTGTATTTGATGCTGATGTCAAGGTTGTTATATAAGCATCCGGACTTTGAAGGAAATTTGTGCATTCTTGAGGGAGTATCAACTGGTGTTGACTTCCTTTAAAAGTCTCCTTAAGTTTGCAGTTAGATACTCTACCCTTCTCACCAGGAGAACTCCTTTTTACTTTTCATTCGTATATATTTTGGTGCATACTTTGAAATTTCTACACTATTTTGCCCCCACCAGATCTTCAAATATGCATATTTGTTGTTTTAATGAAATATCTGAAGGTGGTAATGACTTCAAAAAATAGATTTCTCTTGGTTCATGGCTCTGAAGTTTCAGACCATGGCACTGAGATTTTCTTAGTTTTTGGTGAGGCCCTCAGGGAAGAAAACAAAGGGCGTGGGAAGAAAGTAAAGAGAGAGAGTGAGGATACCTCTCGTTGCAGTGATGGAACTCACTCACAGAAATGCATGAATTCCTTCTAACACTTGAGCACTTCTTCAAAACTTCCTAATGCTGGCACGGTGGGGACCAAGTTCCAAAGAAAGTGTTGCAGTCAGGATTGAATTGCTGGCAGAAATCACCCAAGCAAGAGCAGCTTGTGGGAAAAAAGAGGCTTGTTTTGGCTTACAGGCTTGAGGGAGAAACTCCACGATGGCAGGGGAAAACGATGGCATGAAACGATGGCATGAGCACAGGGTGGACATCACCCCCTGGCCAACATAAGGAGACTGTGCCAGACACTGGCAAGGGGACACTGGCTATAATACCCATAAGCCCACCCCCAGCAATAACACTGCCTCCTGGAGGCGTTAATTCCCACATCTTCATCAGCTGGGAACCTAGCATTCACCACACCTAAGTTTATGGGGGACACCTGAATCAAACCACCACATTCTGCCCCTGGCCCCCATAAACTGATAACCATATGTGATGTAAAATGCAATACATTCATCCAACTTTAAAAGTCCTCACATTTTTTTTATCAATTCCAATGATGTTCATACATCTCCATAATCTAAGTTCTTTTAAATGAGCCATAATACCAAAAAACATCCCCCCCAGCCCATAATAGCATAGAATAAACACACTGCAAAAGATGGCATTGGGCATAGCAAAGAAATATTCAACCAATACAAGATTTAAACAGAGCTGACATCAAACTCTGTAGCTCCATGTCCAACAACTCTAGTCAGTGACAAATCTCCAAGGCCTATAATTCTAACCCGCAACAAGTCTCTGGTATTCCAATTCTGCCCCTCCAGCTAGGCTACTCACAGTCCTAGGAAACTTCATCTGGGCTGGCTGCTTTCCTTATTAGCCATCTCATGGTCCTGGCATCTCAACTGGGCCTCTACTGTAATCCATGGTTCATCCTCATGGCCCCATGGGGTCTTCATGCAGGCATCCAGAAAATCTGCTTCACACTGCCCATAGCCATTTCCAAAACACAAGACCGCATTGCAAACTCAATGATCCTCTCTCTTCTGCATTTCTTATACTCCACAATACCAGGTAGGGTTTTAATTTGTTAATCCAGGGGGGAATAAAGCAGACTTTGAAGAACAGGACACTCCTTGAGCACTCAGGCCCCTTCAAAAGAGTCTACATTCTTCCTGTTGCCCCAGTGCAGGCCAGATGGCCCAATCTCAAAGGTTGTAATCTCTCAATTACAGCTGAACAGGCAGCAGATCACCCAAAGATTTCATTTTTTTCTATGCCATATCCCTCTGCTCACACCAGTTCATTTCTATGCAAAGCAACCCTGCATAAGTTCTCAGGACATGGACATAACAGCAAGATTCTCACACAACCTGCTAGCCTAGTCCAAACAAAGCTCTTTCTCACCCTCATAAGCCAAACCTCACAGTCCATACTTCTTACTGAATTCAGGTCTTTCAACTCTGACCAGAATAGTCCATCAAGCTGTACTTACAGCACTGCAAGGCATCTCTGAGGCCAAGGTTTCAAATCCTTCCAATTCCTCTTGAAAATCAGCTCCAAAAGGCCAAAGCCACACAGGCAATTGTCTATCAGCAACCCCTCTCCTGGTACCACTTTACTGTTACAGTCAGGTTTGCATTGTTGGTAGAAATCACTTAACCAAGATCAGCTTCTGGGAAAAAGAGGTTTAGTTTGGCTTACAGGCTTGAGGGGGAAACTCAAACATGGCAGGGGAAAATAATGGCATGAGCAGAGGGTGGACATCATCCCCTGGCCAACATAAGATGGACAATAGCAACAGGAGAGTATGCCAAACACTAGCAAGGGGACGCTGGCTATAATACCCATAAGTCCACCCCCAGCAATACCACTGCCTCCTGGAGGCATTAACTCCCAAATCTCCATCATCTGGGAACCTAGCATTCAGAACACCCAAGTTTATGGTGGACACCTAAATCAAACCACCACAAAAAGTTTGAAAGCAGGGGTGGGATCACACTCAACTCATTATAACAGGAAGGCCATAACTAAGTCAATTTGAAAACCCTTTAAACATTTCTTACCCACACCTCAGAAAATAAGCAGTCTAATTCCTTCTTATTATTTTTTTTTAAATTTTTTTTTGTTTATTTTTATTTATTTATTTGAGAGTGACAGACAGAGAGAGAAAGAGGCAGATAGAGAGAGAGAGAGAATGGGCGCGCCAGGGCCTCCAGCCACTGCAAACGAACTCCAGACGCGTGCGCCCCCTTGTGCATCGGGCTAACGTGGGTCCTGGGGAATCGAGCCTCGAACCGGGGTCCTTAGGCTTCACAGGCAAGCGCTTAACCGCTAAGCCATCTCTCCAGCCCTAATTCCTTCTTAAATTAGTTTTCTTGGGCACCCATGTTATCTTTACTGTTAACTTCCCTGGTAAGTATCCCTGTTTGTCTCTTAACAAGACATTCCTTTTAAACACGGAATTCAGCCTTCATATTTAGGTTGCTTTTTTCTTAATTTTGAAGGAAAAGAGGAAAATGGTGCTTACCACTCTTTTGCTTGGTAGTCATGATGGCAAAGCAACCATTTATAATATCCTTATGGGAAAATTCTGGAATAAAATCATGTGATAGAATTTCCCTTGACGGCATTATATATTGCTGAAGCACATAGCTTATGTTCTTAATAACACCATGCTGTATAAAATGGATATCCACTTAAGAAATAGCTCCATTATGTAGATAATGTGTTCTACATAACATTAGCTTTATTTATAACATTGTTCTTCACCCCATTTCCCAAAGCTTTGAAAACATGGTTAAAGTTTAGAAAAATACCTATTGGGTACCTGTAAAATCCATTGACATTTTGAAGCCTTTAATAGTGATGAAAGCTTGGCTCATTTGGTGGAATTTTTAGGTGCCTTTGTTACCATTCCCTTTTCCCTGGAATGTGTAACTGAATCATTAAGCATAGTGCCATGCTGGCTTCTTACTGCCAACCGTGCCTGACAAAGGCTTTTAGCAAACTTTCTTTCTATTCACTGCTTCTTGGTTAACATCTTTTTTTGCCTTTCCTCTCAGACAGGCTCTTCAGCAATCCTCCAGTCCTTTCCCTTCCCCCTCCCTTTAGTTCTTTTTGTATCATTTTCCTCTCTCTCCTCCCTGTCCCCTACCTTCTTCTTGTTGTATTTCACATGTTGTCCTTTCTTAATCATTAGAATAGAACATGTAAATCAGATTGATAAAACACCAAGGGAAGATGTGAGATCACCCAAAGACTACATAAGTGGTCTAGAGGAATCATCTTGGTTGAACATTTTTCTGGCCAACTTTTGAGTATGTCATAGTGTGACTGGTAAAGCCAATTTTTTTTTTTGTGTATTGACTTCTTAACCTGATGATTTTTCCACTGCTGTTCTTGATTTGAAAAGTATGACAACCAGGGACTCACCTTTGTAGTCACACCTACACCCTCCTAGACAGGCTGCCAGGAGCATCTGTCTTTAACAAAAAAGAGAAGGCCGTGAAATGAGGCAGAATGAGTTAAACTGAGAAATGGATAAATGTTGATTTGGATTATAATTTCCATTTTTCCCTCAGGATTCTTTTTTTTTTTTTAATTCTCAGGGTATCTGTTCCCTTTTCCACTGATGCCCAGTATCTTTGTGCTGTAGTCGCCCAAGACTTGCTTTCTGTCCACACTGTGATTCATCCTGTCTCTCTAGAACTGCTTTTATTTTTAACTTATTCCCATCTAGCTGTCAGGGCAAAGCCTTAGTGACTAGCAACAGCCTAAATTTCTCCTCTCCACTGGTGGTACTTCCTCTAAATGCTTAGAGAGGGTACATTTAGCCACAGTCAGTCATCCTGTGTAAGTGCAGATATAAGCCCCAGCAGTGGTTCTTTGCTGTACGAGAGGTTTCCTGGGAGACACCGAAGACAGAAGCACTGAGCTCTGTCTACCTGCCTTCTATCAGCGGAAACATAAGAAGATACCACAACAAAGAAAGGTGAAAACGAAGCTCAAGACTTACGTGGGCCAGCAGCCTCTACTTACATGTGGGTATTTACATTTAAATTATTCACAATTACAAAAAGATAAAACTTCAGTTCCTTGGGGCTGGAGAGATGCCTCAGCAGTTAAAGTGATTGCCCAAAATGCCTAAATACCCAGGTTCAGTTCTCCAGTACATGCATAAAGCCAGATGTACAAGGTGGCACATGCCTCTGGAGTTCATTGTCAGTGGCCTAGAAGCCCTGATGTACCCATTCTCTCTTAAACAAATAAATCAAATATTAAAAAGGAAACATCAGTTTCTCAATTACACTAGTTACAATTCAAGTATTTTATAATTACTATGTTGAACCATGGTAGGTATAGAACATTTTCACCAGCACACTGAGTTTGTATAGACAGCTGTCTAGGGTGTGTGTTTGTGTAATTCATTAAGTAGCAGCTTTATATGGACACATCATGTGTTAGCACCATCACTTCCCTCCTCTCTGTCCCTAATCATTGAAGGCCCTCCTCAGTGGGATTTCTGGTATTCCCCTTGGAGTTGTGGGCTATGAGATGTGAGAGCATCAGTCAGTTGTTGTAAGGGGTGGGGGGAGAGGCTAGAGTATATGTATATACTCTCTCTCTCTCTATATATATATACACACACATATATATATATATATATATATATATACATATATGTATATATATATACATATATATATACTCTCTCTATCTATACATATATATATATATATATATATATGTGTGTGTATTTTCTTTTTAATTTTTTTTATTGCTGTCTATGTTCATTGTACAAAATGATGTGTTTCATAATGTTTTTTGTTCTGAAGTATACTATGTACTTTGACCATATTTACTTCGCATCACCCTCTTCTTGTCCCTTCTCTTCTCACATTCTTCCCCTTTCCAAATAGTTCCCTTTCTATTTTCTTGTCATATGTACATATTCATATATGTGCATGAGTGCATGTGTGCATGCATTTCTTTTTTTATTAGTTATGTATATAATGTGTATACAGCCATGGTGGTACCATCCTTAGCCTTCTCCCTGTCATCCCCACATGGGGATTGTGGGTCTTGCATTGTGGGGGTAGCATCAGTTATGGGGAGAGGCAATGTCTCTGTGCATAATGACCCAATTTATGGCTCTAATAATCTTTCTGCCCCCTCTTCTGAGAATTTCCCTGAGCCATGTTGGTTTCATTTTAGGTCTGGGAGTCTCTGTGTCTCTGGATATCAGATTTGGTAGGAGTTGAGTGTTCTCTGTGTCTGTCTCCTTCATCCTTGTGCTGATGCCATGTTGACTGAGAAAGCATCTCTTGTTCATTACCCCACTAACTCTATGGCTTCACGTGGGGTGCGATGGGCTGATTCTCTCAGGTTCTGCATCCATCTGAAGGAGAGAAGCAAATTCTCTGATGGAGAGTGAGGTCAATGAAAGATACATGGATACCCATTATTATTTTAGAGAGAATTTAATATGTGTGGGCCCTCTTGTAACCCACTATTGGTGGGAGCTTGATATTGGAGAGTGGTCTCATTTTTAGATATGGTTCTGAATTGTTTCTCCATTCCAGGCATGGGTTCCGTTTCACTGAGCAGATCTATTAACCAAATCAAGAGCAGTTGGTAACCCACCATGGCTGTGTGCCACTAATGCACTTCTGTGAGCATCACATCAGGTTGATGGCTGCTGAGTACCTTACACCACGAATTGCTTAGACAGATGTTGGTCATTTTCCCCCAGTCACTCATGTAATACCAACTGTCTGGGGACTGACTCTCTTCCAGTTTATAGCCAGGTTGCTCCATGTTTCATTCCAACAGCATATGGTGTCTTCAGCAGTAGGGTCTTACCATTAACCTTTGGTAGGTCATCAAATACTCTGACAGAATTCTGTCTTCTTGTGGGAAAACTTGTAGGTATATCTGATCAACAGCTCATTGTGGTTGTTACCCACATGCTGGTACTGGGAGTTACAGGTCAGTGCCAAGGGAAAAGAAGGAAGAAAAATATAGGTAATATAAAAGAGAAAGAGAGAAGAGAAAGAAGGGTGTGTGTGTGAGAGAAATAGGAGAATATTGAGGATAGTCTTTATCATACCCTCTCCAGGCCCCTGTGATTCAGGTGTTCTCTCTAAGCACCTGATGAAGGTTTGACTCTAGTATGTCTTTCAGGATGTAGGATTTTACGGTACCATTTCCATTTGGGTCCAGATTTTTGTCCCCCCCCCCCATCTTTACCCTCCCCTCCCACCCTGCCATCCCTATTGTCCAGTCCTCGAGATGTTTATTAGGTATGTCAGCATCTCGGGCAGATTCAGGTTAGGAGCCACAGCTGAGTGCGGCGATTATCTCTCTGTGATTGGGTGAGTTCACTGAGAAAGATCTGTTCCAAATTTGATCATTTTTCTTCAATTTTCATTGTGTCATTTTTCCTTATTGCTGCTTAGAATTCCATTGTGTAGTTATACCACATCTTAGTTATCCATTTGTCTAATGATGGACATCTGGGTTGATTCTAGCTCTTTGCTATTATGAATTGAGCAGCTATAAACATGGTTGAGCAAATATCTCTGAGCTGAGGTTTGGACCTTTTTCTATATGCAAATGACAAAGATATAGAGTATATTTTGGCACCAATACATTTCTATCCTATTTTTTTATCAAGCCATTATAGCTTTATATCAAATCCAGAATGAATTGTTGCACTTTTCAACACATCCCATTTTAATTCTTTAGCCCCATGAACTAGAAACATTTGAATTAACTTATATTTAGCTCTATGTTCAACTCTAGGAAAAGAGCAGAGTTTTAACTCTGATCATGCCAAGCACGTTTTCAGTTAGTTGTAATTTAAAAACATTTGGAACATCCAGAATGTTTAAGCAGTAGTGTTCTGGAGAATATGTGGAAAATGTCTGGGAAAATATCAAGAGCATTTGAGGGATGCTTTTTTTTTTTTCATTTTCGAGGTAGGGTTTTGCTCTAGTCCAGGCTGATCTGGAATTCACTCTGTAGTCTCAGGGTGGTCTCGAACTCACAGTGATCCTCCTACCTCTGCCTCCCCATTGCTGGGATTGATGCTTTTGTTCTTTAAGGCAGGGTCTCTTGTGTTGTCTTCCTGCCTCATCTTCTCGAATGCTGGAATTATACAAGCGTGCAACACTACACTTACTTCTGACAGAAGTTTTTCTTGAGAAATTGTTACCATCTTGCCATGTTCACTCTCCTCATTGTTCAAGGGGTCCTAGGGTAGACACAGCTTTTAACATTTTACAGCTATTAAGTCTGAGTGTGCCACGCTGGGCACTTTTTTCTTCCTGTCTTCTACTGTGCACAATCTACCCATGAATCCAGGGCTTGTACTTAACTTGCTATTTCTCCCAAAGGACATAATTATAGAGAAAAGTAGAAGGCAGAGTCAAACAGAAATAAAGCACCGATGGGATTACTTATTTTTTCCCATTTGCCCTCCATGTGCCTTTTCTTTCCTTCTTTGTCGATGAGGTGCTTTCTGGGGATACTCTGGGGGGCACAACAACTGCCATACACTTTGGAAAAGTCAGGAACTATTCAAATGTTTGTTTAAATTTTACAGAGTTGTATTCAGTTAGGCTTTGTATAAGTCAAGCTCATGGGCAGAGAAGGTATTGCTAAGACAATGAGGATTAGTATTATTCAAAAATAATAGGGCACATGTTATATTTTTGCCTATAGTTTTATTGTCCATGAAGATCTGTGTTATAAAATATTTGGATATAAGATCTATATTTTCTGTGAGCCTATTTATATGCAGAATAAGTTAGTCACTACTGCTTACATATTTTTAAAATTGCTCATGTTTTAAAATATAGACTATAGAAATAAACCTAATATACAAAACAAAGGCTAATTTCTCCTTTATTAAAATTTATTGCTTTAGTGAGTAATATTATAATAATCTTATATTATCATAATACAGTTAACTTCTTGGAAATGCTTATGTTATGATCCTTTCTCACAAAAAGTTCAAAAACAGGAGAACTCTTGAAGATCCATTCTATTATTTCCATACTCAGACAGAAACAGAAAGAGGGTCTAAGAAAAAAGCTTAGTGGGCTTGTCTCACAAACATGGGAACCCAAGTTTGATCTCAAGTCTACACATACATGCCAGGCAGGGTGGTGTGAGCCTGCAATCCCAGTACTGGGAAATAGAGGCAGGATCTCTGGCCAGTGTCTGTCTAGCTTAATTGGTGAGCTCCAGGCCAACGAGTGTCCCTGTTTCAAACAGAGATGGACGGCATATCTCAGGATGGTACCTAACATTGTCCTCTGGCTCCACACATACACACAGACCACGTGCACTCACACTATAGTCATTCATGTGCACATACAAATGCAACACGAACATGCAAAAAATTGATATAACTGATGACATAGTGTTCTTTATGGATTAGGTTGCTAAGTTGACAGAAATACTGAAACGCATGTTGCTCATCTCAGGAGAGTTGAATTACATGGTGGAAGTGTTTATCCATGCTTTGATGGAAGCATTGTTGCAGCACTTAAGGCTAGTGCAAATGGTCTACGCTCATCATTTAGAGAAAAATGATTAAAGGAATCTACATGTGTCACTTGCTTTGCAAGTATATGGAATATCTCTAAAACATTTTGTGTTTTTTAAAAATACTAATTAATACATTACAAAAATGCAAGTCATATATGTTTTGACTTCCAAATATATCATTAAATTTTTGTATGTGCTTTGTACTCATTTAGTAAGGTGCTATAATTAGTGTTTATCACCTTGCTAATATACAGATTGTTACTTATATTTTGCCTTCATTTACATAGTTTATATCTAAAGCTTTTATTCTGCAGATGAAGTAGAAATGCATTAAAATAAGGAATATTCCAGACAAGCTCTATCACTCAATAGCATTTTTTTTTTTTTTTTTGGTTTGGTAATCACAAGGAGACATTTTGCTCTATTTTTACCACTCATTCTGAAGACTGATAATGTAGTTGCTTGAGAGACATTATTTATGCTATGTGCTTATTATTTCTGTGGTTCCCAACATGAAGCATAGCGTGTGTTTTGTGAAGAATGTTGGTACTTGATTATAATCATAGCTGCATCTCTTTGGATAGGCAATTTCACTTTTGAGAATAGGTGTAAGATTTTTAGTGTTCTGAATATAAATTCAATCAACCCCATCACAGAGTATACAGTGTATGAATGATAAATAAGACCTAATATATCATGTTTATTAGACTATGGAAATCTTTTTCCCAGCCATATTGATGTCTTGTTTTAGCTAGTTTAAGATTTTCTTCTGTGTAATATATAGACAGAAACCTTCTTAAGAATCAGAAAGTTCCCAAAAAAAAAAAAAAAAAAAAAACCCAAAGCCGGGTGTGGTGGCGCACGCCTTTAATCCCAGCACTTGGGAGGCAGAGGTAGGAGGATCGCCCTGAGTTCGAGGCCACCCTGAGACTCCATAGTGAATTCCAGGTCAGCCTGGGCTAGAGTGAGACCCTACCTCGAAACCCCCCCCCCCAAAAAAAAAGAATCAGAAAGTTATTGAGTAATTAATAAGTATCTCTTGAATTAATGAATGAGTAACTGATGCACACACACACACACACACACACACCTGTGTGGCACATTGGATTGTTCTGTTATAGGAGGTGTAGCTTTGGTCATAGTTTCTTTGGCTAGATTCATTGGGTGTGCATGACAGTGTGTTTAAAGGCAAAAGTTGCAAGTAAACTGCTAAAGTGGGGCCTATTCTTAAAGATATCTATTATAAACTTGCATTAACAAGATGGGAGTGTAGCTTAGTGGTAGAGTACTTGTCCAAAATGCCTGAGGTCCTAAGGTCAGTCCCCAGTACTACAAACCAAAACTCAAAGCAAAGCAAAACAAATCAAAAGGAATTTTGCAAAGCAGAACTAAACAAAACAAAACATGGCCGTGGTAGCACATGATGGTGATGTTAGCACTTGGAAGCTATGGAAGGAGGATCTTAATTTCAAGGGCAGCCTGTCTCAACAAAACCAAACAAAAAAAGGGATAACAAACACACAACAACAACAAATGCTACATTAATAGAAGGGAAGTCTTTTTATGATTGGCATAGATTTTATAATCCCCACTCCTTAAAGGATGAAACTAAGGCTTACACAGTTAGAACCAGTGTCCTCATAAGAATAGAAGGCCAAGATTTCCACTCATTTTTTTTTTTTTCTGATGCCAAAGAAATACTGACAAAGAGAGCCTGGACACTTTGAGGTTGCATGGCTTTTCTTTCCACATTCTTAAAAGACTTTTAAAAGAGACATTTGTGTTTTAAGTAAAATTGAAAGTACAGACATCCCATATGTCCCAGACCCTTAAACTTGAACAGCTTCCCGTATTATGAACATCTTCCACCAGAGAGGTGCAGTAGTTACAATTGGTTAACCTACATTAACACATTATTATCACCCATATCCTTCCAGAAATGAGTAAGTAAATAAGCAAGCAAGCAAAAATAAATCAATGGGATTGCCTCACACTAAAGGGCTTCTGTGCATCAAAGGAAATCATTCACAAGAGCAATGTCAAAGAGCCTTTGTTCTATGTCTCTTCTAGCAGTTTTATGATTTCAGGTCTTCCGTTTAAATTAATACAGTAGTTCTGTGACTTTTATAAGATAAAGATCCAGGTTCATTCTTTTCCCTAAACTGTTTATTGAAAAAACTATCTTTCTGTGTATTACTTGTTCAGGTCTATTTTTGGCCTCTTCATTCTATTCCGTTCATGTGTACATCTGTTTTATGAAGATCACTTGGTTTTGAGTTTCTTTTTTTCAGACTAAGAGGTTTTAGCTATGTTGAACATACCATCTGAAAGCACCCAGTGTTCAACGTTTACTCTCATCACCATACTGGAGACTATTCCTATCACATCCTTTAATTGCATTTGAACCATTATATAGTAATTCTGTTGCCTTCAGAGTCTCTTCTTTAATGTCACAGAGGGGGCCATTTTTAAAAAGGTTTTAAATTTTTGTTATAAAACCTTGGAGGAGAATTCTGTACTAAATTACTGAGTCAAGAAAAGACACAGTAGAAGTGGCAAATGAAGTTAGGAAGTAGATGAGGTAATTAATCTTTATTGTAAACTGGAGTGGATGTAGAATTACCTAGGAGACACAAGTCAGAGGATGACCATGAGGGTGTTCCCAGAGAGGTTTAAAAGGCTTAGCAGGGAAGACTTATCCTGAATGTGGATGATATCATCCCACGGACTGAGGATAGGGGCTGAATAAAAGGGGAAAGGGAGAAAATCAGATAAGCACTGGATTCCCCCCTCTGCTGCCTGACCTGACCATATAGGAGAAGATCCTTGTCCCCACTCCCTGATGTGAGCACCTCCTGCTGCTGTGTCTTCCCTACCATGATATATTCTATTCTCTGAACCATGACCAATGAACCTATCCTCTCTGAAAAGTGGTTTTCCCAAATATTTGAACACAGCAATGAGTAAAACAATAAATAGTGTAGATTTAAGGAAACGAAGCATTGATCCTATGCCTATAGATAGGATTATGGTCTCATGAAAAAGTTTATGCACTAGAAAAAGGAAAAAAAAACAACGTTCAAATTTCCCTTGGTGCAATTGATTTTATTTCACATTGTATTTTCATTATTTTGTCCATGTCAAAAAGAAACAATATGGGGAGACTAATTGAGCTTTAGAAAAATAGAAAGCAAAATAAACCAAGAAAGGAGGCATCTTCCTGAATGCTTTTAAAATATTTAACCAACATCATATCCAATTGTAGTTTATAGTTACATTATGTTTAATAATATATGAACATTACAAAGCACTAATTTTTTACCAATTACTCTAAAAATATTTTTCTTCCTGTAATGATTTTTCTTTCATAGCCTGACTTTCTAGTTATAGTTCTTAAAAATGTATCTTGGCTGGGTTGGAGAGATGGCTTAGCACTTGTAAAGCACTTGCTTACAAAGCCAAAGGACCCAGGTTCAATTCCTCAGTACCCATGTAAGCCAGATGCATAAGATGTTGCATACATCTGGAGTTCGTTTGCAGTGGCTAGATGCCCTAGCATGCCCATTCTCTCTCTCCTGCTCTCTCTGCCTCTTTCCCTCTCTTAAATAAATAAATAAATCAAATATATCCTGGCTACCTATGACATAGTTTAATATAATTCCATGATTAATGCAACATTTAATATGTATATTTATTTATGATATATATATATACCTAATATACATATTATATGTAAAATCTTACAGGGTTACACACTATGGAGCTCTTAAAATGAGCTCACTGTGTGTCAACTCACATATTGAGAGATTTGTAGATCTGAATATCATTGTGTGATTTTATTTTATGTTAAGAGAGCTTTTTCTAAAATTTTTTTTGGTTTTATTTATTTATTTTATTTATTTGAGAGTGATAGACAGAGAGAGAGAGAGAGAGAGAGAGAGAGAGAGAGAGAGAATGGGCACATCAGGGCCTCCAGCCACTGCAAATGAACTCCACATGCATGTGCCACCTTGTGCCTTGTGCATCTGGCTTGTGTGGGTCCTGGGGAATTGAGCCTTGAACCCGTGTCCTGAGGCTTCACAGGCAAGCGCTTAACTGCCAAGCCATCTCTCCAGCCCAAGAGAGCTTTTATTTTACACTCTGCTTTCAATGATCACTTTAGGCCTTATCTTGAATGGGTTCTCGTACAGGAGCCTTAAAGCACAATGGCCTCTAAATGTTATTAGAAGTTATACATTGTCTTGACTTCTATTACCAAAGACTTATAAACGCTTAAAAATCTAAGCTAGGCACAATGGTGCATGACTTTAATCCCCGCACTTAGGAGGCTGATGTAGGAGGATTGTGTTGAGTTCAGGGCCAACCTGGGCTAGAGTAAGAACCTGCCATGAGAAAACAACAACAATGACAACAATATCAACAACAGCAACAACAACATATCATGTTAGTTTCCAATAACTGAGAATATCAAGTTAGATTAATAGGAAGATGTAGTTTTACTTTTAATAAATTCATTTTGTTTTTGTGTCTGTGCACATGCATGCCATGTGCATGTACAGTTGCTGTCAGTCATTTTATTAAAAATTATTTATTTATTTGAGAGAGAGGGAAGGGAGAGAGAGAGAGAGAGAGAGAGAGAGAGAGAGAGAGAATGGCCACACCAGGGCCTCTAGCCATAGCAAACAAACTCCAGATACATGTGCCGGCATGTGCATCTGGCTTTTTGGGATCTGGAGAATCGAACCTGGGTCCTTAGGCTTTGCAGGCCTTAACCACTAAGCTGTCTCTCCAGCCACACACACACACACACACACACAAAATTTATTTATATATTTCTTTTTCTAGTCCTCTTTGAGAGAATGTTTCCCTTATTTTTGCTGTTGGATAGACTAATGAAACTGGCTGGGGAGCTTTCCAATTCTCCTGACTCCATCTCCCACTGCTGTAGACATGTTGGGATCACAAATACATGTACCGCTTTGTGTCTGGCTCTACATGGATGCTGGGGAACTGAACTCAGGTCCTCAGGCTTGCAAGCAAGTACAATTAACTGCTGAGCCACCCTCCCCCCTCAGCCCTGAAGTTTCTAAATGCATAATTTTTACTTTATAAATGAATAATTAAAATCCAGGGTTTTTTCTGATATGTTAGTGATAAAGTTAATTAGAGCTTACACTTACAGTAAGACATAATGAAAATGATATTGAATTATGAATTATAATAGCAGGGTACTTTTTGCAAACTTGACAGCTCTTTGACCTTGGGTACGACAGCCTCTCTGCCACACTCATCTGCTGAAATCTGTAGCTAATTATACCTTGCTGCTTGCTTCTCCTAGGGTTAAGGTGAGATGCTATGTGTGAAACTACTATGTTAGGGATCTTGCTGTTGTAACTTACAATATAGGCCTGTCATTGTGTTAATTGTTTATAGCCTTATTCCAACAGTTTTATGGTACCAGCTGCATTAACTTTGCAAGTAAATGATGTAACATTTTTTTTTTTCGGTTTTTCGAGGTAGGGTCTCACTCTAGCCCAGGCTGACCTGGAATTCACTATGGAGTCTCAGGGTGGCCTCGAACTCATGGCGATTCTCCTACCTCTGCCTCCCGAGTGCTGGGAATAAAGGCGTGCGCCACCACGCCCGGCTTGATGTAACATTTTTAACAAAAGAATATAAGGCTTTGAGAGAATTAAACATGTTGGGGAGTGAGAAAGGTAGCATTTGAATACAGGACTTTCTGAGAGTAGGACCTGTGTTCATAATTGTGTCACTTTCATCCCTCATCTGAGCCATCAAGGTCACATAGTGTTCTGGGTGAAAGGGGTCAGGCAGTAAAGGTTCAGTCCTCTATTAATACATCGGAGTTCTAAGTGTGCAAACAAGTGATGTTGGTTTTTCATAAAAACACAATTGCATAGAGTTCCAACCTTCCAAATGTGTTCTTCTCCTAGAATTTAATTGTCCTGAATCCACTCACAGTGACTGAGGATGAAATGAGACCATCACTAGAGAAACGCCTTGAAGCCATTATCAGTGGTGCGGCTCTGCTGGCAGACTCTTCTTGCACGAGGGACTTCCACCGGGAGCGGATTATCGCTGAGTGCAATGCCATTCGCCAGGCTCTTCAGGACCTGCTGTCAGAGTATATGAACAATGTAGGTGACTGGTTTTTTCTTTCACTTTGGCCTTTCTGGTTTCTCCTTGTACTAATGCATATCTGCTAAGATGCTTTCTGCATGACAAGGCGACTTTACATGGGTTGGTGTTCTGAGTGGTTTCTGTTTGGTTGGTCATGGTGAGGGGTGATCTTGGGAGTTTTAAGGGATGGAATCGGAACCAGAGAAGTATTGACCCTGATCGTTTTGTGTGTGGAAATATTCAAGTATTAGTTGAAGAAGAAAGTCAGGATGGGAGAATGGAAACTATGATACATATTGTCTTAGGGGGTCAAGAAGAAGACAGAGAGGCATGTTTCTGAGGCTTCCGTTGGTGAATAACTGAGGGTCATGAGAAGTTAGAGCTCAGTGTTAGATCAAAGTCAGTGTGGTGGTGGAGATGGGAGTGCATCTCAAGTGGTTAAGAGCCAGACAGTTTGAACAACAGCTCTTAGACTTTTTCAAATGTGACACAGTGTCATAGACTTGCAGTTTTGCTTCTTACTGTGAAAGTTTGAAAGTGCTGTTATATTTAAGGTAAAAATATTTGTTCAAGGACCTTTTTATTTTTTCATATTGTGTTGCATTCATTATGGAGTGTCTATAACTATTGTTCACGTCACATCACTGTGCCATTTCTAGCATTGGTAAGAAAGTCTCAAAGATACTGTTACCTATACAGGACTCTCCTTATCTAGGGTTTTCCTCTTCCCTGTGGTTTCAGAGACTCATGTCAACTGTTAGAAAACATTAAATGGAAGATTATAAAAGTAATTTACATTTAAAAAATCTTTAATTACAATATGCTTACATAATTGTTCTGTACCACTTGTTATGAACTTATTTTTACTGTGCCTACTCATAAGTTAAACTCGATCACAGGTATGTATATATAAGAGAAATCATGGAATGTTTGGTAGTATAGTTTTGAGAATCCACTGGGGTCTTTTCAAGTATCATGGGGTATAACTGCTGTGGTAAGGCATGGCTGCTCTATGCTAATAATGGAGTCTTTGTTCTTTTTGAAAAATATTTTATTTTCATTTATTTATTTATTTGAGAGAAAAAGGGGTGGGGGAGAGAATGTGTGCGCCAAAGCCTCTAACCATTGCAAAGGAACTCCAGATGCATGTGCTATCATGTGCATCTGGCTTACATTGTTTCTGGGGAATCAAACCTAGTTCCTTACATTTCATAAGTAGTGCCTTAACTGCTAAGCCATATCTCCAGCCCTAAGCAGGAGAACCGTACAGCTGTATTAGGAATGCTTTATTTACCTGCCATCTTATCAGTGGAGCCATGCTAGATTTATAGAGGTATGTTTTGACAATGATTAGTCACAAAGCATATGACATTTTGGTTATGAAACTGAAGCTTTGCGATCACTCACTGTAAGTACTTTACATGAATAATTGAAACGTGCTAAAATTAGTTAATGAGTTTTGAGGACCCTTCAACACATTTGATATATCTCTGTATTCTTAATATTTGATGACTGTGGCTCTGGACCAAAAAAATTCTTGCCTGTCAAGGAATCCAAGTTGAAAAGCAGAGTTGGTTAATAAGAAGAACATATTCATAATGTCATCTCCTGCTCAAATGTCTGAAGCAAGAAGATTCCCATTCTTAGCATATAAAATTTGCTTATTAAAGATTTTTCAAGGCAATTCATCACTCATAAGAAACTTGAGATAATGTTGTATTACAGTTCCTTTTTCCTTAATCTGAAAATTTAAGATTATTTTAATCTTTATAGATTAAGTACAATTAAATTGCATATCCATTTACTTTATATATAAATTATGAAATTTTAAATTTACTGCAAAACAGAAAGTTTACTGTAGTTAAAAAAATTTATTTTTATTTTTATTTATTAGAGAGAGAGAGAGAGAGAGAGAGAGAGAGAGCATGGCAGGGCCTCCAGCTGCTGCAAACAAACTCTAGTCACATGCACCACTGTACATCTGGCTTATGTGGGACCTGGGTCGAACCTGGGTCCTGTGGCTTTGTAGGCAAGTGCGTTAAATGCTAAGCCACATCTCCAGCCCTGTAGTTTTGATGGATATTAGCAGACACACATATGCATACCTATGTGCGTAGATGAGAAGTGATGGCAAAATGAATTGTGGTGCCTATCACAAGACAGAATTAGAGTGTTCAAAAAGCTGAGAAAGATTTCTTCCACAGTCACTCGTCACCTGTGAAATAAATCTTGTTTGCTGTTTAATGGTTTCTTTCCTAGACAATAAACATACTAACAGTGTGCGGGAAGACCCTAACAAGCCTCTGTGGTCCAGCCCATGACCCTGAACCAACCACCCTGAGGTGTGCCAAGAGCTCCTTCAGGAGAGGAGAGGAGAGCAGTAGTCATTTCTGAGTAGAAACATCAGTATTTGGCAACTTACCTCAAGAAATCACTGGGGATCAGAATTGTGTATTACTGTAGCTTTGTGTTTCTTGTCTAACTTGATGACACACATTGAAAGGTAAAATTGCTAAGAATTTTAAGCTAGTGGTAGCAGAGCATGAATACCCAAGAGAGCCCTCTTTTTATCTCGGAGGTCCTGTGTACTGTCACAGGCTTCTGAAGCTGGCTCTGTATTTAGTAAATTTATATCACATAGTTACAGTGGTGATTGTATGCTCCCTCCAGTTTTGGGTTAAACTTGCATACTAATGGTGAAGTGGTGTGGGGGCATACCCCATGGGTATGATCATTATGAAGGTGCATTATTGTCTATAGAAATGTAAAAGCAATATTATTAATGTTTTGTTTGTGGTGTGTGTGTGTGTAAGGGTGGTGGTGCACGCACATGAATGTGTTCATACAGCATTCACCTGATTGGGGTGCCTGTGCCTATGGTGGCTAGGGCAGAGCTGCTCCATAATTCTTCTGCTCATCCTTATTTGGGCAGCTGTAGTCTTACTGGTTCTGGAGCTTGCTGTTTTTTTTCAGCTCCAGAAATTCTTGGGTTTTGCTTCCCAGGGACTGGTGTTAACGATGTGCATGGCCATGCCCAGCTGTTTATGTAGGTCTTGAAGACTGAACTTGAGTGGTCTCTTAGGCTCTCATGCTTACACAGGAAGTACTATTAACCACTGAGCCATCTCTCTCTAGCCCAGCATTGTATACATATGTTTCCTGTGCAACAGTAATTTTAAATATTAGTGATGGATTAATGTTTTTTACAGTAATTTTTTTCTCTAAATTCTATACTATAATGATTGTTTAATTTTAATGATTTGCATGACTCAGATTAGTTCATTTTAAACATGTTTTAACAAACACTGTCTTCATGAGCACAGTACATCCATAAACTGATTACTCAGTGGTCTTATCAACAACTGAAAATTGAGTCACTTCAATTTAATATTTATGTGTTCATATGAGTCTTTGTGTTTAAAAATTATTATAGTGAAGCAGTATGAATAACAAGAGATAATATTTTATTATGCAAATACAAATTCATTTCACACTTGAACCATTTCATTGAACCTGAATAATAACTTTGAAATTTATTCTCCTTTGGAATATTGCTAATTGCTTCAAAGAATATATTTAAAGGGCTGGAGAGGTTGGCTTAGCGTTTAAGGCATTTGCCTAAAAAACTTGAGGATCCCGGTTTGACTCTCCAGAACCCAAGTAAGCCAGATGCATAAGGGGTGCATGCATCTGGAATTCATTTGCAATGGCTGGAGGCCCTGGCGTGCCCATTCTTCCTCTCTCTCTCTCCCTCGTACTCTCAAATAAAATATAAAAATGGTATCTCATTAAAAAAGAATATATTTAAAAATAACGATTATTACTGATTACTGTAAAAGAATTCTGTCATATGGAAAGAAGGGCATATCAAATATGCAACATATGACATTATGAAAAAAATGTAGACCTATTTTCATGTTGTTTTTTTCCCCAATAACTGTTTAACTTGTTTATGAGTTACAAGGTTCTTTGTTAAGTGCACAAAACTTATTTATTTATTTATTTATTTTTTGTTTTTTTGAGGGAGGGTCTCACTCTGGCTGAGGCTGACTTGGAATTCACTATAGAGTCTCAAGGTGGCCTTGACCTCATGGCGATCCTCCTACCTCTGCCTCCCGAATGCTGGGATTAAAGGCGTGCACCACAACGCCCGGCACTCTTATTTCTGTTATTATATTTTCTGTTATATATTTTGTTTTTCAAGCATGATGTGTTCTATGTTAGAAGAGTGCAATAGAAAGACTATTTTCATTAAAAAATTCTCAAATGATTGAGAGAGAAGGTAAGTAGTTTGCTCTTTGCTCTGTTTTCCTCTCTTATCCAGAAAACTACTTTGATTTATTTTATTTTATTTTATTTTATTTTATTTTATTTTATTTTTTGGAGGTAGGGTCTTGCTGCAGCCAGAGTGATCTGGAATTCACTCAGTAGTCTCAGGGTGGCCTTGAACTCCTGGTGATCCTCCTACCTCTGCCTCCCAACTGCTTGGATTAAAGATGTGCACCACCATGCCCAGCTTTTCTACTTTAATTTTTTTTAAATAAAATGACTTTAGTAAAATTGTACATAATCTAACTGAGCCAGTGAATATTGGAACTAAGTAAAAGACAAATCTGTAAACTTTGGAGTGTGTTATAAGAACTCATCCTTGGGTCTATGTCACAAAGGATGCTTCCTTCTCTATAGCAGTTCCATCAGTTCTTAGGAAAGTGAATGCACTTTTTTGGAACTTCCTGATCTCACATTGGGCTCAGAGTTTTCTGCAAGTCTTTTCGTGAGCTCTGGCACCTAAATTCTCAACTCCTTAGTTTAAGGAATACTCTGCCTTCTTGGGTAGACCTGGTTGTTTCTTCAGATCAGTCAATAGCTTTTATAATTGAGCAGTGTTTATAAAGACCTTGCATCTGCCTCTGGTCTCCCCTGGGACAGGTTTCCTGCTTTTATGGACTCATGTGATCAGATGGGATCCACCCTAGTTGTCTAGATTCATAATTCCCATACAATGAAGACAGCAACAAAACTGATTAATGCTTGTCAAAATCTGTGAATTTCAAGTGAATGTAACTTCAAGGTTTATCTTCATGTGTTTTGTGTGTTGGATCTAGTGCAATTCAGTGGTGGAAAATGAATAAGGTTTTTATTTCTTGTCCCACCCATATGACCACATGACTACTTTAAGGTGAAATAACTTTACTTTCTTAAACTGATCAATTCATTCTCAATTATTTTTTCATTCAATTTTTATGTTTAAGTCCAATTCCATATCCTATTAGGAAGAAATTAGCTATATATATATATATATATATATATATATATATATATATATATACATATTTATATGTACATATATGTTGAGAGAAAGAAAGAGAGGAGGGAGGAGAAAGAGGGAGAGAGAGATAAAAAGAGAGTGAGACATTGAAAGTATAACAAATGGGGGCTGGGGAAAATGGCTCAGTGGTTAAGGTGCTTGCCTGCAAAGCCAAATGACCTAGGTTCAATTCCCTAGGACCCATGTAAGCCAGATGCACAAGGCGACACATTGGGACCCATGTAAGCCAGATGCACAAGGCGACACATTGGTCTGGAGTTTGTTTGCAGTGGCTAGAGGCCCTGGTGTGCCCATTCTCTCTCTATCTCTGCTTCTCTCTCTCTGAAATAAATTTTAAAAAATAAGAAAAAAGAAAGTATAAGAAATCACTACAAACTGAGTGTCCAAACCATACAAACGGTCTTACAGCTCTGTGGGTGAGAAATCTGGCATTGGACTCACTGGGTTAAAATCAAAGTATTTGATAACTGCATTATTTTCTGGCTCTCTCAAAAAGGGTCTGTTTCTAGCTGGAGGACACCCTCAACCCATTGCTTATGGGCCCCTTCTTCCATCTCCACAGCTAGCAGTTTTACATGTTTCTAACCCCACTTCTATCTCTGGCCACAACTGGAAAAGGTTCTATGTATTTTAGGACTCGATTAGCTGGAGTCCACCCAGACAGTCCAGGTTAATCATACCAATTCAAAACCCCTTAACCTTAACTCTATCTGTAAGGACACATATCTGTAAATTTTGGCAATTAGGAAGTGGTTATTCCTAGGGAACTCACCTCATGGGCCATTTCAGTCTTCCCAACCTTCATCTATGGAATTATCAAGTCTTTTATTTTGAATCTGTTATAGTCAATAGACCTCACCTGCTAAGCTCTGTGCAGGCAAATCACATGCCTCTTCTGTTTTTGTTTATCTGAAGCTCCAGGTACAATGTCTGGCATTTAGAAAAAGCTGAATTGTGTTTTTAAAAGAAAGAATAAATGAAATGATTGCATATTGTATATACCATATAATGAAGAAACAACCTCTTTGACATTAATTGAAATGGATTTCAAGCATTTACTAAGTTTATATAATAGAGTGCCTGTTACAAAGGAATTACTTTGCAAAGTGTATGTTTCTTCTAAAAAAATCCATGTAGATTTTAAAGAACATATTTTTTCATCATAGTACTGCCATTTGACTCTGCAGCTGGCCATATTCCAAAACAGAAATTTTGTTCATTAGAAGACACACTCCAGAGAACATTGAGAATAAGAGAAAATGTAGTTCCTGTCTTAAAACATAGGAACATATATTTCTAATATATGCCTGCATATTAGGTTATATCTCCATAACTGGCTAGGACTAGTTCATCTTCTTTGTTGTATAACATAGTTCAAGAATTTTTCAGAAAATGGAGCAGAAACTAAGAAAGCCCTTTGAAGATAAAAGAGTGGCAGGGGAACCGGTTATTTTTTCATGGTGGTCTTTCTATAATTGTTGAAGGTGAACAGTCATCATGCTGCTTGCCATTTATTTATTTATTTATTTATTTATTTATTTATTTTTTGGTTTTTAGAGGTAAGGTCTCACTCTGGCCCAGGCTGACCTGGAATTCATTATGCAATCTCAGGCTGGCCTCGAACTCATGGCAATATACCTACCTCTGCCTTCCCAGTGCTGGGATTAAAGGCATGTGCCACCATGCCTGGTTCATGCTTGACCTTTAAGGTAGCAGATATAGGTGTTTCTCTTTGAGTGTATCAAAATCATATTGGTGCTAAGTGTTGAATATTCTGCTAGGCAGGACCGTCAGGTAGTGTATGAGAACTGATGGAGTTAAGCTCCATCTTTTTTTTTTTTTTTTTTGAGGAAGGTTTGCTCTAGCCCAGGCTGACACGGAATTCAATATGTAGTCTCAGGGTGGCCTTGAATTCATGGCCGTCCTCCTATCTCTGCCTCCTACGTGCTGGGATTAAGGGCATGCACTACTACTCTTGGCAGATAATTCTTTGCTATGGGGAAATGTTGGAATATTGAGTGAGAGACAGTGCTGCTAGATAAACATGTCTGACCCGAGCCTCATGCAAAGGCTGATGGACATCTCTGAGAGTGTTTTCTTCTTTTGTCTTATTGAAAGCACATGGCTGATTCTCATTACATATTTGCCTAGTGAACAAATAAAAAGAAAGAAAGGACTGGCTTTTGTTATTCAGAAATATATAATATTCGTGTGCCTTTAGTTTGATACACTACTTGTCTTGGGGAATTTTGAGGTTTCAATAGAGCTTGCAAAGAGAGATTCTAAGATTTCCCCTTCCATGCAACACCTACACCCCTTTCCTGAAAATCCGTCTTGGAAATAATTTCAGCCTTTGCTAATTCCTTCTTATTCTGATAAGAGGAGAAGCAGCTGGGAGTATCTGTGTGCGACTGAGTTCTAGAGACAGGTTTAGAATTAAAATTCTAAAAATGTAGAGGGAACATCAAACCTATGTGATTTCCTTTCCCTTTCTTCATGCCCTGCATGTTAGCATTATCATGATCCATTCAGCTGTGCTGTATCAGATGTTTCATACACCTGTATTCCTAATTTGTAGACTGTGACACAGTGCAACATTGAATGGTTGCATATGTTGGAGACCCTGTTCATTACATTCTACAAATCTATATTTTATAACCTTAACTAACTTATGAAAAACAAAGAGTACCTTGTTTTTGTCTTCCTAAGTGGAGACATACCAACCAAGATCAGTTTAGAACACAGGAGGTCAAAGTCCAAGAAGATATAAATGAATAGTGCAAATTAAATGATGGGTTCAGATACTGAAGCTGGAATATAGGAACAAGGCATTGTGAAAAGTAGTTAATAGATCATGAATACTGGCTAAATGGGGAAATGAGTTTCATTTCCTTGGTTTTCTTTTCTAACATAATGACTAGATATTTCACAGGTATTTGAGTGTATGAATTATTCTGGGAATATGAAAACTTTATTGCCTTAACTATTATTTTTATCCCATCCAAGTAAAACCAGGCCCAACCTTTCTTAGCTTCTGAGAGCAGATATGATTGAGTGTTCAGGGTAGTTTTGCCATAGACACTAGCTATTATTTTTCTGTGTTTCTATGGGGTCTAGTTTTATTCTTCTCATCAAAGTTCCTTAGTCATCTGGACTAATATTAAATAATGGCTTTTAGTTTTTCTGACCAATCTAAGTTGAGAATCATCTAAATCTATCCTGGAATGGGACTGAAGAGAGTTTGTGCAGTGCTCACTGAAAAAAAGGTGAGGTTTAGATTCTCCTAAGGGAATACATTGTGCCCATAGATCTTTTTTTTCCCCTCTAATGTTTAGATTCTCCTAAAACCATCAAAGTTAATATAGTAAAGCCTATAGAGATATAAATTATTACTTAAGTAAGGTAAAATAATAAAAGCAGTCAGCCACTATTGGCAAAAATGACAGGAAACTATCCAGGTAGAGTGAGAGCATAGGAGCAGAACATGACAATTTTTATAAAATCCAAACAAGTACAAAATATACTGGCAAGGTGGAGACTCCTTACAGAGAGCAGTACATAGGTGAAAGTCCCAGAACCCTTTGTCTTTTATCAGAGGCAACCTTCATTTCCAACATTTGTGTGCAGGTCAGTGGTTCACTTTTTATAATGTTTCAACTGGTCATTTCCCCTTTAAACAGCTTCCTTTACTTCCTAGTGTTCAGACACTGCTTCCTGCTGTCTGAGTTTGGTAAAAGCAAGCAAGCAAGCAAACAAACAACAACAACAAAACAATGGATTTATAATTCTTTGCTATAAAAAAGAGAATGGAATTGAGTGGTAGAAATGACAGCAATACAGTAGGACTCAAGAATCTTTGTATAAAGTGTTCTCACTTGGACATAATTTAGGAGTTCTAAGCTTCGCATAGCATAGCACAGGCATAGAGATCTTGGATGTCCAGCCTATGTAACCACTTACTTGGTTCCAGATGTACCAAACCTCCATTATAGTTACATGGAGACCTGGTGTGTCCCAAACTACTCCAGTCAAATCCCAGAACCATGAGACACGGTAAAAAGCTGTTACTTTCCATCCCCACTGTTTTGGTTTGAATGCAAACTGTTCCCCATAGCCTCACGTTTTGTGATCAAGCCTAATAATCAATTCTCAGCTAGTGGAGTCTTTGGGAGGTGGAGTCTTGCTAGAGGTTTGTTGCTGTGGGGTAGACCTTGGGGTGTTACGACCCAGTTCAGCTTTCCACACTTAGCTCGCTCTCTCTACTCTAATGTGGAGATGTGATGTCAGGCACTCTGAACTTTTTCCACTGTGATAAAATTTTTTTTTTGACACTATGAGCCAGAAATAAACCCTTTCCTTGCATCAGCTGCTTCTCTCCAGGTGATTTGTCCCAGCAACGAGAAGGTAGCTGATGCCTTCTTAGGTAGGACTGTTCATAAGAATGCTATAGAATTTGGTATAAAAAGACTTTACTTTGAAGAGAACACAGAGGAGGGGAACCATGCTAATTTTACATGTAAGGCACAACCTAGAAGGTATAGAGGGGTTAGACTTCCCTGTTCAGCATGGAGGTTGAAATTACAAAGCTATTATCAGTAAGCAGAAGTATACTGAAAAAGTTTTCATAATGTATTCTATTACCAATAATAGGCTTAGTTAGTCTCCATAATTTTGTTTTTACATTCTTTAAGTCCTTCATAAAAAATGACTCCTTTTTGTTAGTATCATTAAAACAGAACTCTACAGTGGGTATACTTTATCTAATTACAAGGGTGAAGAGTTCAGTACTGAGTGTGAAAAAGGAACAAAACCTAGATAAGCTCCCCTCTGGCACAAATCTATTTTAACATGCTTATTTGTGTATGGGTGCATACATGCTATAATGATGCCTGTAATTGCATTTAAGAAACAACTTTTCCAGGTGACCCATGATTTATATATACTACAATGTATGTGATGATCAGCTGCTGCCTTCAATGGTCTGAATCAGGCTTATAAAATACTCAGTGATTACATGATTTATGCTGTGAACAGTCACAGATGAATGTTCATTTTAGCCTCTGATAGTTAAAACTCTCCTTTCCTTCTCAGCAATATTTAGTGTAGTGCCAGGGACTCATGAAGAAAGGGATATGCGTGGAAAATACCAAGTTCACAGGACTTTAAATGTGGCAGTTGGCTTACATCTGTGAGAGAAAAACAATTCTTTTGTTTGGTGTATAACAGAGATGTGATAATCACTATTTTTGATGATTGTGTTGTTTTCTTGTGCAAACAGAATCTATGCCTATTTTCACAACTCTTTTAGAGGTACTGACTTCTCATTTCATGTAGTTTCTGACTTTTACATAAAAGTTGGAAGCTTCTGAGCACTCATAGAACTAAATGACTCTACTTGAGGGCTACATTTATTTTGTATTCATCTGTTCACACTCCATGGGAGAACCTTGCAGTCTTCTCTCATTTTTGGATTACTGTAGTGTTCCAGGAATGCTTCTCAAAACTAGAAACTAATATTAAAAGCATATTTCCTTTTTGAAATTATTATAGATTTAAATATACTTCCCAAAGCAGTACAGAGAAGTTCTATGTCCCCTTTGCTCATGTCCCACATTAGATGCATTTCATGCAGCTACAGTACAGTATCAAATCCAGGGGGTTGACATAGTGATATAAATTATGTTTATGGTTTTATAGAATATATGGATTCATGTAATCACTAGTACAATAAAGAAGCAGAAACTGTCACCACTTCAAGTACCTTCCTTGTGCCACTACTCCCTGCCTGTCTTCCCTGAATCCACACTATCCCATGTGCCGGACATATGATACTCTTATTCATTTCTGTATTTTTGTCATGAATGTTCAGTAAATAAAATCATATAATATATGACATTTTGAGACTCTTTTATTCAAAGTAATGTCCTAGAAATCTGTCTAAGTTGTATATATCTGTAGTTTACTTTTCTAAATTGCAGGATGGTAGACCATGGTAGAAATGTAACAGTTTATTTGATTACGGTAGGATAGTTGTTGGTGATGTTTCTATTTTTGGGTCATTAAAAATAAAGCATCTATGTACAATTGTGTAAAGCTTTTGTGTGGACATAGGTTTTATTTCTTAAGTATAGAAACACAGAAGTGTAACTGATAGGTTGTATGTTATACAATATTTATTTTTTTTCAGAAACTGCCAAACTATTTTAAGGAGAAGGACTGTTAGAGATGGTGGATAGTCATCCAGCAGATGGAGTGTAAGAGACAGTGGATAGTCATCCAGCAGATGTAGTGTAAGAGATGGTGGATAGTCATCCAGCAGATGGAGTATAAGAGATGGTGGATAGTCATCCATCAGATGGATGTGAGAGCTGGTGGATAGTCATCCAGAAACTGGTCAAATGGCCAATAAAAGGAGGAGAATCCTAGAAAGATACATCTTCCCCCAAATTAACTAAATATAAATACAAAAGTTGACCATGTCTATAACTAGTAAGAGATTGACTTAGTAATCAGAACCTCCCAAACACAGATAATTTAAGAAACAAATACTTTCATTGGTGAATTTGACCAAATATTTCAAGAGTACTGAGCACCTGACAGAAGATGGTGTCTCAGGGAGCACCCACATCAATCCTAAGTACTGGATCTATAATATTCTTTCCTCCTCTCTTCAGGGAAAAGCTGGGACTGGGTCTGTTTCTCTGGGACAGGATTATGGCAGATGGTTTCTTGAGTATTCTTCCCAGCTTTTTTTTTTTTTTGACAGTGTGAATTATTTTGTGTATTGGTACTGAAGTGTTATGTTATAGAGGGAAAATATTCAAGCCTTCCTATAACCTCCATCTTGCTAATGTCCTCAAGATTCCTCCTTTTATCATTTACTTTTTCATTCAGAAATTTCCTTGGTCATGTTTTTCTTTCATTTCCTTTCATTTGCCTCCCTCTTTCTGTGATAGTTCTGCTAACATTTTCCTTTACCTGGGACTGTTTTGATTTCCCACTTATTAAAGATTGGTAATTTTCAAAATGCAATTATGACCATGTAAGTACTGGTAAGTACTAGTAAGTTGGAAAGTAAGTGGTATTACCCCAAGAATTAGTTTTTTTCCCCTTTTATTGACTAGATTATTTTAAAAACCCAAGTGAAAACTATGAGAAAGAGCACCAGGCAAAGATACACCAAGGAATTGTGCACTGTAAGAACAGTGCCTGGACACAGGATGTTTCAGAATTGGGCACTGGAAAACTTTGCAGCTGTCAGTGGTAACTCCGTGCTTTCTGCAATCTAGACATGACTGACTGAGCCCTTGGTGGCCTTGCTTTCCAGAGCTTTCTCCAGGGTCTCCTTGATTTCCCAGAAGTCTCTCTTCTTCCTCATTTTTGTTTTCAAATTCTTCTCTACATGCTGTCTTTTTCTCTGTTCCATCACAGGAGAATCACACCATCAACTCCTTGGCTTCTCCCCTCCATGTTCTCTCTTTGCTTTCCCTTCAGACTGATACAGATCGTTTAGATTGCCTTGTGCACAGCCCTTAGCTGTTCTTTTTGTTTTGTCTGCTGTATTTTATGTTGCTTTGGTTTCTTTTACTGTAAAAGAAGTCCAGAGTGGCTTCAGTTTAGAGCCTGCCAGGAACATGCACCGTGAAGTGAGATGAGCCTGAAAGGCAGGCAGGCTGGGTAGGAGTCATGCTGATCTTTGCAGCTCACATTATGGTTTGGGTACTTTGACTGAATGCAGCAGGTGTAAGGAATGGAGGGGCAAAGAATACAAGGACAGTTTCTTATCCTGAGTTTGTTTATAAAAGGAAGAACCAGGAATAAATGATTTCATTCCTTTCTTTTTTTTTTCTTAGGCAAGCCCAACAGACTGGCCTTTTTTATTTTTATTTTTTAATGTGTGTGTGTGTGTGTGTGTGTGTGTGTGAGAGAGAGAGGGGGGGGGGAAGAATTGGTGAGCTACGGCCTCTAGCCACTGCAATTGAACTCCAGATGCATGTGCCCTCTTGTATGCATGTGTGACATTGCGTGCTTGCATCACTGTGTGTCTGGCTTACGTGGGACATGGAGAGTTGAACATGAGTTCTTAGGCTTCACAGGCAAGCACCTTAACTGCTAAGCCATCTCTCCAGCCCTTTACTTTTTTGAAAATCCAAGATGTGTTTACTGGAACAGTTTCCCAAGGTGCGTTTAGTGCTGCTTCCTCCTGAAGGGATATCTTTCTGCAAGCCTGTTTTTCGTCCTGTATAGGCTGGTGAAAGACAATGGAGCAGTCAGCACACAAGACTGCCATTTGTGCACTGCTGCAGATGTGGGGATTGTATGACATCCTGGGCTTTTCACATCCATGAAGGAGGCAACTGGGTTCTGCACCAGGCATTTCTTCTTTCGTCTTTTCTTCTGGGGAGGAAGAAGGACATTCTTTGAGAGATGCTTGTTCTCATAAAAAGGTCATCACTATTTGAGGGCTAAATGATTTCTAAAGATGTTCATTTGAGCTCCCCAAATTTGGGTTTTATTCTAGAAATATCCAAGTACCTGTTAATTTTTCTCTGTTCACAGCATCTTGATTTAATCTCTGTAGTACTGTCAACTCAAAGGTGAAGAAAGCTCTTAGTGGCTTTGGAATCCAGTGAGGATAATAGCCCTACACACGTCCTGTCGTAGTGACTCCTGCTGGGGCTGAACTGTGAGATGGTGTAGCAGACAGCTTCAGGTTCACTGAGATGAACTTCCAGACCAGGCACAGTTATGGAGGAAGGGATATTTATTGAAGCTTACAGATCCAGGGGAAGTTCCATAATGGCAGAAGAAATTGGCCTGCCTTCACAGGACCAACCAGAGAGAGAGAGAGAGAGAGAGAAACACAAGCCAAAAAGCCAAAAGCCACAGCACACTTCAGGAACTCCAGCTAGGCACACTTTGCATAACTTTAGATTGAAATCTGAAACCCACCACCACACCTTAAGATCCACCCAGTGACACTGCCTCTAGCCAGGTGGCTGCAGATGCAAACTACAAACAATAAAAAACTGAATATATTGGGGGCCATCTATTCAAACCACCACAGGTGGTATCCATCTTTTCTCTTAAGGATGAATTCTACTTTAGTGGAATTCAGTGTCCTTAGCTAGCTGGTAATAATACATTATGTATGACTATATATTTGAATAGCCCACTGATCATGTATTTTAAGATGGGAGACAATGAATTGCAGATTATTTATATGTTTATTTTTAACCACTTAGTTGAAATTACATATATAATATTTTATTCTTTTAATTTTTTTTCTGAGATCTGAGGTCTCATTAGCCCAGGCTGACCTGGAATTCATTATGTAGTCTTAGGGTAGCCTTGAACTCACAGTGATCCTCCTACCTCTGCGTTCTGAACGCTGGGATTAAGGGCATGCACCACCACACCTGGCTTTTATTCTTTTAAATTTATCAAATATTCATAATAAGTTTGTATAACATATAGAGCTAATGTTAAAATGTTCATATGTATGTTACCTATATATGTCTATTAGGTTTTTAAAAAATACAGTACTTTTATTAAGAATTCAGTTTAAGTTCAGCTGCTATTTACTAAAGTGTGACACTTGTTACACATTTTACCATTGTCCCTGAAAAGTGACAGACCAGATAGGATACTTGACATATATAACCTGTATTCATATTCCTTGAAACAGTTCAATTGCAACTCTGACAGGTTATTTTAAAATCCATATTTAAATGTTGTTTAAAGAGTTTCTAAGACAGAGCACATTGAAAGTGAGAAAACACAGTACAATTTTATTATTTGTAACAATTTAATTAATTAAATGAAAGGAAAGATGTCTTGGTAGAAAATACCTGGTAAAGGACACTTTATTTCACATACTTTTAAAGCCAGGAACAAGATAAAAGGTAGACATCCACTCTTAATTTGTATAATTCTGGTGTACTGACCTTGATAAGTTGGGGACTAGAAATATCAGACTTGGGTTTAAATTCCGACCTCCTTCATGTTTTCAAGGAAATGTAAGCTCTATGAGATGTAGCTTTTTAATGCATAAAAGAATAATAGAATAGCCTGGTAAAATTGTCCTGATGACATGACATGAAGAATGTAAAATTGCTTTTCAATCCTGACCATATGTTGTGGTCACTTGGAGGTCCATATGGAATTCCCAAGCCACAGCTCCTCCTCTGACCAACTAAACCAGAATTGCTGGGGCAGTCCACAGGAATCAGAATACTTTACAAAATTTGACCCCTGATTGGTTTTAATGTGTATCCAGAATTCGAAACTGCCAATAAGAAAACATTAACACAAGGATTTGCTTATGGTAGGCATATCATGAAGGTTGGATCCATTCTCTTCCCTTTGTATGCTTCTTGCAATTTATATAATTTATATAAATTTATATAAAACAATTTCCTTCTGGAATGGTAAGACCTGAACTATATATGAGATTTAGTGAAAGACAGCAAAATGTATAGTCTTTCTGCAAAAGTTTAACAAATAGAACCTCAGTTGTGTTTTCCCCATTTTTTAAGGTTTAAATGTTTAAATTTAATTCAGCTGACCATATTATATAT